>OZ005656.1:79578984-80238984 GCA_963930645.1 Salticus scenicus
TCTCTCCCTCTTTCATTGTTTATTTTCTCTTTTACTTATATAGCAGAGAAAGGATTTTAGGGTCGAATTTTCGAAACTGATTTTTTACTATAATTACATGTTTTGAGTTCTTTCAAACCAAAAAACAGTTTTTTAGCCCGCGATTCTTTAAAGGTCTAGGTGTTTTTAAGGGTCTTGACGCCTTTGAATTGACACAACTGAAGATCATATTTAATAACAGGAGACTTGGCGTTGGAATATTAAGACTCGAATAAACGACTACGTCAGAAACGCCAAAGAAAAATATTGGAAATGCATACAGCTGTTTCGGCAGCTTTAAGCGTGCCGTCTTCAGTGCAAAAAGGATTCTGAATCTGCAGAAGTGCTCGTATATATAGGAGAGGGGCCGAATTTAGTTCAACCAATAGAATTACGGGAAAGGTGAGGAGAGTGGCCAATAGGAATTTATTAAAGTTAGCTGTGTAAACAGTAGAAAAATTAAGAAAATGTGGACTGAATATAAAATTTCCAAAAGTCAGACAAATAGGGAATAGTGAAATCACAATTTACAAGGTTTTTAAAATTTTTATAAATATGAAAAGCTTCAAAGAAATCGAGTTCATGAATGGATTTAGGTTTGCAAATTATTTTAGCTGAATTAAATTTAAAATTATGATTTTCCTCCCAGCAATGTTTAGAAATAGCCGATTTATTGTTTTCTTGTTTGCGGACGTAATTCATATGTTCTTTTAGACGAAATTAAAGACTGCGTTTAGTTTGGCCAATATATGATAAACCACACTGACAGGAAATACTATAAATACCCCAAGAATTATGCGTATCAATGGGATCTTTTAACTGAGAAAAGGTGAGTTTATTGGAAGGCGAAAATATTATTTTAAAATCATATTGTTTGAGAATTTTAGCTATGGTTTGACTGGATTTAGGAAAAATAGGGTAAGACTATACTGATATTATTAGAAGAGACTGACTTAGTAGACGAAATACGAGGGAGTTGTAATTTTTGGATAGCTTTGTCTATAATGGAAGGGTCATAACCTCTGTCAATTGCAATGGCTTTCAAGAATTTAATTTCAGATTTTAATAAACTAGGATTTGAACAAATATTAAGGGTACGGTTTACAAAAGTATAGAAAGCAGCCATTTTTTGGTTAGGTGGGTGACATGAACGCGCATGGGGTAAGGGAGACAGCAAAATTTTTTCGATAGACGGTGGTTGAAAATCCATTTACAGTGCGAGAGACGAGCGTATCGAGAAATGGAAGGGAGCCATTATTTTCTATTTCAGATCATATTCATTGAAATTTTATTTTTCCGACTGAGTGAAAATAATGCCTGGACCGGGAGTCGAACCCCGGATCTTTGACTTACAAGGTCAAGGCTCTACCAATTAAGCTATCCAGGCCGACAACCGGTCAGCATTACTCACTCAGACAACCTTTAGGCAGAAACATTTCTGGTTTATCATGTAGATAGCTCGACAGAAATAAGCCGCAGGAAATGGAAAACACCATTAAACAATGGGAGAAAGAAATACATTTTTTATTAAAATCACACAATCAACTGTGAAAGAAAATCATATTTATTGAAATTTTATTTTTCCGACTGAGTGAAAATAATGCCTGAACCAGGAGTCGAACCCCGGATCCTTGACTTACAAGGTCAAGGCTCTACCAGTGTGATTTTAATAAAAATTGTACAACTGAAGATTTCATATAAAAGTTCATATTTCAATTTAATGATCATAAATTGAACTATATTAGGTTTTTTTTTAAATAAAATATGTATTTAGGCAACAATTCTTATGGGTTTTGATATTTTTTTACAGATATGAAATCTTTAAATTGCGTTTTCTAAGTTTTTATTTTTTATGATTTCATGATCTTCAAAATGCAAAAATATTTAAGAAAAGACGTTAAAATTGTCATTTTTGAAGAAAATTTTGAATTTCTGTTTATTGTTCTGTTTTATAGAGGAATTTTTAGGTTTCCAAAACACCTTTACTTTTGTTTGCACGATAATTAGAACCGCAGTTATAGCCAATTAAGTTACTTAAATCAAAATTACTTAATTATGCCTTACAAAATTACTTAATTACTTAATTATTAATCAAAATTACTTAATTGTACAAAACAATCAAAATTACTTAATTATAAGATTAGTGAAGGAGTGAAGGAGTGACATATAAATGTGGAGAATTTTAAATGTAGAAAATGAATAGAATATAGGGTTTGCTTAAAGCAAAATCTTTAAATGCATTTTCTGAAAAACTACATTTTTAATGATTAGTGTATACGATAAATCTGATTACTTCAAAAGTTTTGAAGATAATTTGATAAAAAATTTTTGCAGTATTTTATGTATTTCTTTTTATGCTTTGAACTAAAAGTTAAGCCCTATGAATAAATTTGATGATTATACTGGCTTATATGTAAAATGATGAAATTTTTTAAAAGAAAATTTCTGTATTTTTCTGTGTGATTTGCTATATTTCAGTGAATTTAAGGAATATCACAAACATTTTAGTTCATTGCACAGGTAAGTGTCATAGTAATATGCAGTAAAACGGAATTTAAAATATTTTGAGTTAAATTGAAATGTAAATGTAAAATTTTGCTTAATTTCTATACAAATTAACCCATTTTTTAAAAAATATATAGAATATTTGAGAAAATTATATATGTTTTCAAAATTTTAAGTCGCATTTTAACAAAAAATTTGTATATTTAAACCCTATTCTGTGCTTTTACAAAAAAAAAAAAAAAAAAAAAAAATTGTTCTGAACGTAGACAGATACATTAATATTTTTTTTTTCTGTATGTTTAATAAAACCTACTTAAAAGAATTAGAGATGGATTTCACAATATCTTTAAAAGAAAAAATATTAAAAATGTAACAAAAATATTTTTTTTCAATAAAAAAATAAAATAAAATAAATAAATAAAAGATCGAACCTCGTTAACGTGAACACTGCTAACGTGAATTACTTTAACATGAACTCTTTCCACAATCCCCCAGTGGCGGCTCATGGAACGAAAATAGGTGAAGAGGGCATTCATTTATAGAGTATAACTTTACGTTCAAATAAAATGAGAATTTTTAGTTAAAATTATGCTTAATTAAAATCAGGCATTAAAAATATTTAAATTTTATTTTTCAGCTCTTCACCTATTTTCGGTTCACGAGCCGCTACTGCAATCCCCGTCAAAATCAAGATTAGTTTAGTTACAGGAAGAATAGTTACCTATAGCCTGAACCACTGATAACATTAACAAATTGTTTATTCCCCTTCAAATTCATGTTAATGAGGTTCGACTGTATCACTTTTTCCTGCTAAACATAAAAGTTGTTTAAAAATATTTTTATAAGTTTACAACGAAATAATGATGTTTTAAAAATATTTAATTAATAAAGGATGATTAATAATTTAATAAAGTAATTTACTTTTTATGCCTATTATTATTATTATTATTATTATTATTATTATTATTATTATTATCTACATAGACATGCACATTTTTTTTCCTCCGCAAAACCAAATTAATAAATTTCAAAATCCATCCCTAAATCTTTTAAGTAAGTTCCGATTAAACATCCAAAAATGTATTAAGTCTTTTCGTAATTATCTGTAGTAGTTTTAGCATTTTAAAGATCACGAATTCATCAAAAAATGCGAACTGAAAAAACGCAATTTACGATTTCAAATCTGTAAAAAAAAATATATCAAAAACCATAAGAAGTGTTGTCTGAATATATATATTATTCAACAAACCTATATAGTTCAATTTATAAATATTAAATGGAAACATATATGAAACCTTCAGTCATGCCAAGTCAAAGGTGCCAAGTCCCCTTAACCTTTGAAAAAATAATCTGGTGTGTCACTCACACGACTTTCTCTTACCCTGAAATTTAATACTATAAATACAGGTTGCACATTAAAAGGTGAGGTAACGAGTACTGTTATGTAAACCTATGTTAAACAATTCATATTAGGCTTCTGAAGAGTTTTACATGATAATTAGTTCTGTGTGAGGGGGGGCTACCGCCCCCTCAACCCCCCGTTTCATTAATGCACCTACATTTATGTAGAATTTAATTCGGTTATTAAAAAATAATTCGGTTTTTAAGAAATTATTTATTAAAATTATTATTTAAAAAAAATATATTTTATGATAATGCAGACGATTTCCATATTAGAGAAGTAGTATAACACCAAATATCCAAAAAAAGTCCATTTTATTCTCAATATTTAAAAAAAAAAAAAAAAAAAAAAAAAGATTTTCTTTCTAAGTTTTTTTTCGTTAAAAGTAAAAAAAATCGATAACTTTGTTTTAAATTATCGCAGATCGATGGTTCAACCATTCGTTTTAAAGGTATTGGCGAGCTCTTTTGAAAGATACCCATCATGAAAATTTACTCCCTTGAGGGGGGGACTTCCCCCCCAGGGGGTGAGGCGAGGCTCCTACATACACAAAAAAAAATTCCCAGTTAACTATCTCTATTACAAAAAATATATTTTCGTTTCATTTGGTTTTGTGCAGTCTATAGACGTTAAACTCTACTTACCTGCAATTTCCCCCATAGACGTAATGTATTAGAATTCACTTGATTGTCCCTGTACACGAACCATTTGCTTGATTTTAACGAAAGGCTTACTGTAGCATCCGCATATGATACACATTTAGAATACCAAGTTTGTAGTTTCTGCCATAATTTGTTTTTGAGATATGCTGATAACAGACAGACACACAGACACACACACAGACACACACAGAGACACGCACATAGACACACACACAGACATACAGACATACACACAGACCATTTGCTAAAAACATGATTTTCGTATTCAGGGGACCTCAAAACGTGTAAATATAACAAAATCTCGCGTTCGAAAATTTGACCCAAAAACAATACTTTCTCTACCTTATGAGTAAGAGAATGTAAAAAATCGACTTTTAGGGGGAAATTACATATTAAAATTTGAAAATTCTGGATATTTTGATGTATTATTTATCATTATACTTTTAGTTCAAAAGTGATGAGAAAAATTATAACTGATATCAAGACTAAGCTTATTTCATTTCCAAACTTTAAGGCTTATTTTCAGAAAAGTAGTGTTTTTTGCCACTGTGATCAAGATATCTTATCGTGAGCTTAACCTATTTGGCTTTTTTATGGTCTTAAAATGTTTGTACAAAGTTATTTCATAAAGTTAATTAAGGATTTTGAGATATTTTAAAATTTATTATTTCTAAATTTATGTACAACTTCAATTTATTTTATTTTATTTTATTTTTAATTAAATGAAGTTAGTTTCACTAAATGTTAATCCATTTTGTAGATATCCTTTATATAAATGTATGTGCAATGCTTTAAGGCAATAAGAAAAGAAGTTTTTCTATATATTGTGGATAATGATAACAACAAAGCACTTTTGACAAAGCGTTAAAGATTGGAAAAGCAAAAAGTTTAATTTTGATAGCAGCTACAATTTTGCTCATAACTTTTGAACCGATGTACGTAAAATAATAAATAAGGCATCGAAATGTACATAATTGTTTATATTTCAACGCATATGTATTTGTTTCAAAAAGTCCTTTTTTTAAGAAAAAAAAAAAAAAAGGTTAAAACCCCCTAGACCCCTTAATTATTTTATTAATGTAACTACAATACTTAAACGAGTGAGTGGATGGTAGTGCTCCTCATAAGAGATCAAATAAAACTGTTTCTAAAATTATTTTAAGGGGTCTAAGAGGGTTTTAAACTTTAAAATATATATATATTTAAAGCTGATATATAAATATGTCTAAACATGTGGATATTTCATTTATGTTTCTATGCACTTTGGTACAAAAATTATGATTAAAATTTTAACTAATGGATAGCTGAAATTTATTGATTTTAATGTTTATTTTCTCGAAAGCGCTTTTGAATCCACAAAATAAATTAATTTTTTAGTGAAACTAATTTCATATAGTTAGAATTTTTTACATTTTTTTTTTTCTTTAATAAAAAAAGCTTTACATATTTAAAAGTAGTGAGTTTTGTAGTATCTCTAAATCCTTAATTCACTACATTAAATAAATTTGTACAAGCATCTTAAAATCATGAAAAGACCTATGGGTTATTTTATGGTATAATATGTTACGGATGGTGGTACATAATTAAAAAAATATATATATCAAATTGCGGTTTTATATATTTCAAAAATTATATAATGTCTATAAAAGGTTTAGAAAAAAAAATAATAATTTCTCTCATGGATAATGCAATAGGAAATGTAGCAGCTCTCATATCTCTATTTTAAGTATAGAGTAAGAAACAGTAAAATTATTATTATGTTGTATTTCTCCTGATGTATTTTTCTCTTATGCTGTATATACATATTATGCTGTATTTTTTATTCTGTTAAATATATCTCTTTAAATAATGTATTGTATTTTTTTCTGTTGTATTTTTCTCTTATGTTGTATACATCTCTTTAAATATTACATATGTTGTATTTTTTATTAAAAAATGGCATTAAAAATTACCAACATCCCGTAAATTAGTTTTAAAGTGCATGGAAAACGTTCAAATAGAGCACTTTTCCTCTCACACCTGTAACCAATTATAGTAATATACATTTACTATATTAACGCAGAGTAAGACAAAGTAGTGTGAATGCTACACCAAATTATTTCTATCTTATTCTTTTATTCATTTTACATTATGTAACAATTACTAAATACGTTACTAAATATGCATTATGACCAAAATATAATATGTCATATAACTAAATAAAAATAAATTTATTTTGTTATATGGCCCATAACAATTTGGTTCGTGATACTAATAAATAATCTGGTGTGTCACTCCCACGACTTTCTCTTACCCTGAAATTTATTACTATAAATATAGATTAGAGATTAAGGGGTAAGATAACGAGTACTGTTATGCAAACCTATGTTAAAACAATTCAAATAAAGGTTTCGGAACAGGTTTATTTGACAAGTAATTCTGTGTGAGGGGGGGAGCTACCGCCCCTCTCGACCCCCCCCCCCCCCCCGTTTCGCTACTGTACCTACATATATATAGAATTCAAATCTGTTATTAAATTCAAAAGTTCATTTAAAATTATTGAGACAACTTTCACACCAGCATTCCTTGAAACTTATCAATCTTGATCAAACTTTTCTAGTAATAAACACATTAACTTCAAAATACAACATTTGGATCACCTGAAATTATTTGTTTTTAATTTTAATCTAACAGACACAGACAAAGGTGAAACGTTAAAAACTTCACTTTGGTGTTTAGGAAGCCTCAAAACGTTTAAATATACAAAAAACCAAGCGATGAATATTATCTTTAAAAAAATACATTATTTACCATATGGCTATGAGAAATTAATTTCAATTCCTGAGCAGCTTTCCTGAACATGGTAAAATATTGCAGTAAAATCCTTCCACTAACAAAATCTCAACGAAAAGCTTAGTGCAGCATTCCTATATGATACACATTTAGAATACCAAGTTTCAGCTTTCTGCTATAATTTGTTTTTGAGATATGCTGATAACAGACAGACACACACAAAGACACACACGCAGACCAACCGCTAAAAACATGATTTTTAGCTTCAGGGGACCTGAAAACGTGTAAATATAACAAAGACTCAATTTCGAAAATTTGACCTAAAAACAATACTCTCTCTCTACCTTATGAGTAATAGAAAGTAAAAAATACATAACATTTCTTTATTATGGTTTTTTAGTTTTCTTATTTCCTAAAGCTAATTTTCTCGAAGTATATTATAATAAATGTTGAACAATATCACTTTCTTAAACATTATTGTGTAACCGTTATGCATAATACACCATAAAAAAGGTTGAATCTCTAATGTATGCAACCTTGAGATATTCACCTACATTTCTGATCCAGACGTTTATATGTCACATACTAAATTTCTCAATACATCTCTTCAAAGATTCATGAAAACATTACACTCAGATTAGATGCAAATAAGTAAATTTTTCTCATGTAATTGATTCAGAGTTGTGTAATTCAAGACAGGTAATTAGAATTTTTTATTTGATTGGGAAAAAAAGTATGATATAGAAAGAGTGTTTCATATATATATATATATATATATATATATATATATATTATATTGAATTACAATAACTTTTATGAGTGTGTTGTTGATATTATCATGTATATATATACAGTCGACACCGGTTATAACGTACCTGGGATATAGCGTACTTTCGCTTATAACGTACTCAGATGCTTGGTCCCGAATGAAACCCTATATAATGTAATGGTTTACATCTTCATCTATAACGGACTATGCAAAAGCCTAATCTGGTTATAACGTACTTTTTAGACTGGAATGAAAAGCCAAAATTGGATGTCAACCTTGTATTTCTGGTTTGGAAATCGGTATATTTTCTTGGATACCGTCTTTCGATGTCTCCTTTATCGCCTTATATCTCCTTTATACCTTTAAAACTTTATCGCGGTTCGTTGAATTCCATACTGACTATTCAAAGACTCTGCAAAGTTCCATTAGAAATATTGAAAATGTAATTTTTACTGTGTCATCTAATGAAAGAAAACAACGAAAAATAACAGATTATTTTTCTAAATAAACATGTAAGTAGTAAAATGTTTTTTTCTTTTTCTTTTTTCTTATTTTATTTTGAGAAAATCATAAACTTTCTATTTAAATCTCTATATGCGAGTGCTATTATGCCCCTTTTTCTTTCGTTAGGCACTAAATTATATTGGAAATATTGCTTATAACGTACTTCGGTTATAACGTACCATATTTTCTGGTCCCCTGACAGTACGTTATAACCAGTGTCGACTGTATATATATATATATATATATATATACATTTTTAATGTTAATATAAGAGGGGTTGATTTATTTTATTTGTGTAATTATTTTTTAGAGATTCATTTTCTTCGTGATTTTATTAAAATCTTGTTTTTATTTTTGATTATTATAATTATAAATACAATTTAATTCTAGAATCAGTAAATTAGATAAATTCAACAAAATTAAAGTTCTAATAATTTTTATTAGATAAATCCCTTTAAATGTAGTCACAAAATTCTTTTTTATTCATTTAGTTTTTTTTTTTTTTTTTTTTTTTTTTTTAATAAATGGTTAATTATTTAAAATAATATCATTCAACAGGTTTTTTTTTTTTTTTTTTTTTTTTCAATCCTCTTAAAAAATTTATGCGAATGTTAATCAGAGTATATATCATAAGAATCATCATAATTCATCATTCATTTTGAAATGTTAAAAATATACAACTCTTGAATTCAGGCGCATGACAAAAATTTCTAGAGATTTCGAAGTTTAAACTGTTTTTGTTTGTAGTAACTGATGCTGTTATTAAGATATAAAAAAAATTCAACACATAGATGTGTTCAGTTACATACAAAAGACACACAATAATAATATAAAAAAAAGTAGCATCGCTTGTGCTTGCATAACAATTCCCTATAGTTTTAACATAAGAAATTATTCCTACGGTAGATATTACTTCTGTAAAATTCAAAAATTCAAACTATATAACAAAATGCAACCAACTTCGTTGCTTTTCTTATTCTATTCTATTTCTTAAAACAATTTTTATAGATGACACACGCACCACATAAACTTTAAATTATACATCTACTTTTTAAGATAGCACGCGATCATTTTTATATAAAATTAAATCACTAAATTTACTTTTTTTTTACTTATTTTTATTTCATTTGTCACGCGCACTTTTTATTTCTTAATTCCAAATTATTAAAAAAAACTTTTTCGATAGTGTTTGTTTCGATACTGATTATTAATAATTTTCTTTTCTTTTCTTTTTCTTTCAAAAAAAAAAAAAAAAATGATTTTGATGAAATTTTTGCAAAAGCAGAATTTAGTTTAGGACGGAGGACTATTATTATTATTATTATTATTATTTTTTTTTTTTTTTTTTTTTTTTCATATTATAACATCGCTTTCAAATTATTCAATTATATTTTCGATAAATTTTAGATTTCGATAAATGTCCAACTATCGAAAAATGACGCTGCAAAAATCCCAGATTGAAACTAATAATCCTCAGTACTAAAATATATACATATATATATATATATATATATATATATATATATATATATATTTAATAAAACAATTTTATAATATTAACTATTGATAATACACATATCGCATTTGCATTTGTTATTTATGATTTTATTTTCAGTAAAATCCCCAGATTTAATAAAATTTATAAGCCATAAATCAGAGAACAACATAAATTACAAAATCATACAACATTTGTTTCGAGTCGCAATAAATAAGCATGATTCTTTCTGAAAGTAGTAAAGCATATTCTGGTTTTTCACACTATTATTGCGTGTTTTTGCTGATAAAAGTTCATGTTCTTGATCTACGTTATTTGCTTACAATATTTTAAACCACTATCAAAAATGAGAAAAAATAAATCTTGTTGTATTTTCAGCTTTTATATATTTCTCCATTTTTATCTACCTATTTTGTATGTATGCTAATGTGATATTCATTTGTTATTCTATACAAGGATTTTTTTTTTTTTTTTTTTTCATTTATATACATATTTTATCGATTATTGGGAAACTAACAACAGCGAAATAAAAATTTTCGTGCAATATTTTTCCTATTCCTCTACTAGAGGAAGTTTTCTCATAAAAACAAAATGACATTTTGCATTTACAGTCTTACATTATGTAACACAAAGTTTATTTAACTGAAAGTTTCAGACATTTTTCATATTCATCAAGGCACGTATGCAGTAATGGCAAATTATCCTGTAAATGCCAATTTAATCGCTGCTTTCATAATGCATTATCTGAACTCCATTATGTATTCTAGATTAAAATAATATTTAAATTTATTTGATGTCGAAAATAAATAATATTTGCCAAGATCAGTTTATCAGTTTATTAAGTTTATCAGTTAACCTCGTTATGTATACTTGATTAATTTAATATTTAAACTTATTTGAAGTCGAAAGTAAATTACATTAGCTATCTTCTATTCTTTGGAACTGATCGGCTATTGTTTGTAGCAGTTAGAAATTTATTGTTAAATTAAGTCGCTATACTCAGAAATAAATATTATTTTTAGCAACAAAGAAGAAAAAAGAATGGACAATATTCCTGTGACGTCACCGTAGGTAAAATCGCCGAACACGTGGCCGATATTTTGTAAACAAATTAGATTCAAGATGCCATTTTATTGTTACGTATAACATTTTCCTAAATATTTCTGCAGTGAAACTTAATAATAATGTTCAAACAAGAACAAAAGAGAAATGTAAACAACTGAATCGAATGGTAAAGTTAAGACTATTCCATATCGTAAAATTGCAGAACATTTTATGTATACACACACACACACCCTGTGGCAGAAATTTATTGTGCTTTCTGCGACAAGCTTCATCAACACCAAAATCTTTCTGCAGGAATAGTTTGTGAAGTTAACATTTATGAATTCAAAATAAATTATTTTTAAATAGCAAATAATATTCAGTATAACCAATGTATTTAACTTTTTACTAGGCACAAATGCACATATCTGCACTACTGCAAGAAATGAAAATAAATCTATTGATCTTAATTGCTTCAGATTTTTTGTTCACATTAATATACAATATTTTTTATAAAATATTCAATGAATTCAAACCATAAAATGCAGTAACGCATCAAAAATAATCTACAAAATTTTTACGGCATTTAAATCATGAAATGTCTAAATTAAACAAATGTTACAAATACTTTTAAAATGTCATTACTTTTTTTATATTAAATATATATATTTAAACACACAAATGCACTTATTTCATAAGGTGCAAACCAAACAACATAAAATATAATACAGAACTCAAAATTAAAATACAACAAATTAAAAGTAAAAATTAATATAGAATGCTGAATATTATAATGAAATATAAATAATTTACAGCATTTATAGTTTTTGAGATTATAAGAAAGATGCAAGATAACATTCTAATACACAAGATTCATTTTTATATTATTTACAAATAGCAAATATGTGTATTTGAAATCTAAAAAATGTGATTCGACATTAAGAATTCAGAATGTATAATTATACCATCATTTAAATACATAAAGTAAAACAAAATACAAGATCTAAGTAACACGATTATAGACAAAGCATAGTCGAAATATTTTCATAAAGATTGAGGCAAGTGAAACATTTAATTTTTAAGGAAATGTTGAAATGGGAAATATAACAGATTTCATGGATAATATCTATAATAGAAAATAATGATTACAGATGAATGAAATAAATAGAAAGAAAATTAAAATTAATATTTGATATTGATATCTGTACGAATAAGTAAATAATAATAAATAAATAAAAGCATTTGCTGTTTAATTAGTACAGTCGGTAACAAAAGTCTCCGAACACTAGCAAAAATTCCTATATATAAAAAAGTACACTTAATGCAGTTTTGTTAAATAAATCCTTGTCGAATCACGTTCTTAGACTGACTAAGAACAGGATTCGACAAGGATTTATTTAACAAAACTGTATTAAGTTTACTTTTTTTACATAGGAATTTTTGCTAGTGTTCGGAGACTTCTGTTACCGACTGTATTTATTCAAAACAACTACTATTAGAAAAAATTCCTTTTGCTTACTAAATATATATATATATATATATATATATATTCAACAAAACTTTTGGTTTGACTTTTATTCAAAATAACTATTTAATTGCAATATTTCAATAATAAAAAAAAAATAATAATAATAAACATTTTTTAAAGATTCAAATGTTTAAAAAATGAAATGAACAAACTGTAGAAACTAATGATAAGAGTATTTTTGTAAAATAAATTAATAATTTAATGACTTCATATGCTTAAACAACAAAATTTAAAGCTAAAAATTTTAATCACAATTAAAATAATTAATGATTAGTAAAGAATGAAATTAGAAAAGCTATCAATTTTATAACTTAAGATACCCATTAATATTTATTGCTAAGATCTTTTACTACATATAAAATGCTAAAAATCAATAAAGTATTTTTAAGATTAATTTCTTAATTTTCAATTTTTTGAAGTAAGGTTTGAAGCTTCATTTTTTATTTTGCGTATAACTACAGACGTTACAAATTTCCCCATAGTATTATTTCTGTACATATTTGTGAAATGTATTGCATAGTTTGAACCAAACATAAAAATTAATGCAGCTTTTAAAAATTCACATGTATTTACAGTCGGTAACAAAAGTGTCCAAACACTAGCAAAAGTTCCACCAGGATGCGACAAGGATTTATTTAACAAAACCGTATGAAGTGTACTTTTTTTACATAGGAATTTTTGCTAGTGTTCGGACACTTTTGTTACCGACTGTACTACCACGCACGTATGCACGCTTCACATACATTAAAGAAAAAAAATCACTAGATACAACCAATTTGTCGTGCGTAAATCAGAAAATGTATGAAAATCGGTACAGCAGCAATTACGCACTTATTTAAATATCTATCTATATCTATATCTATATCTATATATATATATATATATATATATATATCACTGGATGCAGCTATTTTGTTATGCATGAATCTGAAAATGCATGAAATATGAAATTCGAAAAATGGTCGCAAAGCCACATTCTTTCGAAAAAACATCTTTTTGCAACACAATAAATACACACGACACGAGCTACAGGCGCGGCGCAAAAACAAAGTTTGGAGACACGAAAATGAAGTTCCGATGTGAAGAGGTTACCAGTGAAAAGTGTCGATACACCGAATCATATCACCACATCACGAATCGCTAATGCATGCCGTATCAAAATTAACCTAAGTGAGTTACATCCGCTCTATCTCCTCTCCTTATTCAGGATTGAGGGGATCGTATCTGCAGAAACGAAAATTTGTTCTGCAGAACAGTTTATAAACCATTCTTTGAGTTTCTCTCTCTCTCTCTCTCTCTCTCTCTCTCTCTCTCTCTCTCTCTCTCTCTCTTTTTTTTTTTTTTTTTTTAAACAATGGCAAAATTTATTTGACTTAAGTAAAATCTTTCTGCATAAACATTTCTGTTTCTGCGACTTTGTCGCCGTGTCGCCGTGTTTCTGCCACGGGGCACACACACATATATATATAATGAATAAAAGATTAATAAGAACATTTTATACACACACACATATATATAGACATCAAAGCTTAAATAATTAGAATTTGAATCACTTTAATAAAGTAATTTATTAAATGGAACATCCATTTAAATTTGTTAACATCGCCACAGTTCACATGACAACTTTTAATATTACATATGTTGATTAATATTAAAGTATATTACTAAAACTGGATTAAAAACAAAACAAAGTTATCACTATATCACTCTTACTTCAATTTCATATAATCTGTAACTCTTATAAATAATATTGCAAGATAAAATTTGCAAGCCACAATGCTTTGTTATGGTAGAGTTGAGGATTGTTTCCCTACACAGCTGATAGTCTTGTAACCTCGAACCCAAAGTGGGAATATGGTCCATTAGCAGGGATGGAACACAGGCGCAGAATTCATACCACTATTAATATAAGAAAATTTTCTACCTCTTGAATCAACGATATTATAGGAGGAGAAATTTCTTAAACAGATTCCGGTATGAATTCTGCGCCCGTGTTCCATCCCTGCATTAGGTAATAAATGCAACAAAAAAAAATTTTTTTTTTTTTTTTTTTTTTTTTTTTGGCAGTAGTTTAGTTTAAATTAACTGGAATAATCACGGTCATTCACAATTTTTAAATTTTTATTCTGCAAAGTTTGAAAAAAGCAGAGGTAGTGAAAATTTTCAAAGCAAGTGTCATAATAAAGCTTCCAAAATATTAAATATCGCAGAAAATTTTTACCAGTAGAAATCACTTTAGTTTATACTGAATATACATACTTCTTTCTTTCTTTATTTTTTTAAGTTAAGAGATAAAAGTTTATTTAACGGTCAAAAATAAAGTACTATTATTATTATATACTTATATTGTTCAAGAAAAAAGTGGTAAAAAAGGGATATCAAGAGAATCTATGAATTATTGCAATATGTTTTGATACATATAATTTACCCTTATTTATAATTTTTAAAAATTGCTAGCTGCGTCTGTAATTTATTACTATCTATGTTGGATTCAAACATTTAATCTGGTTATTGATTTCTGTAATTTTAGGTAGGAAGAGCAGGGGTGTTGTATATTTAAATTCTTAATAAGCAAAAGATTAAAAAAATATTTCTAGGGTTGTGCTGCACGAGGAATGCCACTCCTACCTGCAGAAAACCATTAAAATTGATCACTGTCTACATTTTCAGGAATTCGAAATTCTCATCCGCGAGCATCCAGGTATCATGTAGTCTTAAGCCGTACGAAAGAAAAAAAAAAAAAAATGATATTTTTATATTTTAATATGAAATGAAATTGACTATCTAATCTAAACTTTGTAAACAAAAATCGTAAACAGCAAAAATAAACACCAGTTGTTTCAGTTCGAAATGATTGAGCATGACTTTTTATCAAGCCAAAAATAAAAAGTCACGAATGCAGCATAAAAGCAGCTCTAAACAAACAAAAGAACATTCTTGTATGCTGGCCTCGAGCTTACGTGTACCTGATGAAGGATAGCACCTGAATGTTGTGCTCTGCGACTAAAGTGCTATTTTAACCCGAAATAATTATTACGTGTTTTTTCAATTTATGGTGTTTCACATAAAGTTACTTTTCAGCATTCAACACTAGTATATCGATGCTTTTGCTCCATAATAATAAATAAATAAATAAAAAACAGTGTCAAACCTGTTAGTATATGAATACATGTGAAGGACCTCAAATTATAACTTCAGAAACCAACCGAAAAATCGTTAGGAAATTAGCTCCCCCCACTGTGTCCCTTTTCCGATCAGCAATTAAACAATTTAACAAATTATGATTTGCTTCACAAGCTATTGCGAAGGAGACAACATCAAAATTATTGCCTGCGGAGTACATCTGACATCAGTTTTCACTTTCTACGGGTCAGGCGAATTACGCCACTTGTTTGACTGAAGGGAATCTAACTTCAAGGGCGATTTAGGGTTGTACGGTATGAACGAGTTTATGAACATGTCAAGGGGAAATATGTCGCCAAGTTTTTCACTGAACGTACATGTGTAAGAGATACGCATATCCTGTAATTGCTGATAAGAACCAAAAACGCACAAAAATACAGTTCTAATACAAACTTTTACTCTGTTATCTATTATTAATTCAAATAATACCGTATTTTTTTTTTCTGCGATATGGCAAAGCATTCTGTATGTTATGAAATGATGCACTGTCTTGTCTTAAAATCGTTCAGCAAAAGAGTTTTTCTCTAAGTTATTAAACGGCTGTTGCTGGGTTCTTGTTGGTGAATATTACTGGTGAAGCGCCGTTCGGAGTTTTCCGTGGTTTTCCCCGAAACACAAAGAAAACTAACTAGAACCTGTTAGAATGTTCTTACAGAGGGCACTCTCTTAGACTTTAGGTCTTTTGAGCAGATATTATTGTTTTAATCCCCAAAACAATTTGAAATCTCCAAGTTTACTAAATAATATGCAAATTATATTTACATAAAGTGCGATATCATAATATATACAAACAGGACTATCTTAATAAATTTAAATGCAGCGAATCAGACAAATATTTGGTATCAAGTTATGGTAGTATTTTTTCTTTTACATTGTCTTATCATTTATATGATTTATATTTATTATTTTGCATAAAATTTCCGAAGTAGAGACTAGATTACAATTTGTTTAAGATCCTTGAAATCGAAATTAGAGTGTCTGTGAGTCTGACCATGTGCGAGAAAATTATCCTTATAACATATAATCATAAATTAGTAAGAAATATTTTTGTAAAAAAATAAGACCGACTGCAAAAAGCAACTACTATTCAGACAACTGAAAATAAAATGAAAAATAGAATAAAATGAAGTTGTAAAGTGCGCTTAAAAGTATAAAATAAATTCCTTCGTTAAATAACGTAAACACTACATATAATCGTATCTGTTGAAGTCGGCGTAAAATTAAATGAAAATTGATACTTTTATTCAATGCAAAAATCAAATTCTATTCAAAATATACATACCTTACTTTGGCATCTGCAAAACACAGCTGAAAAAAAGTATCCGAGCACTAGTAGAAATTCCTATATAAAAAAAAAAAAAAATACACTTAATACAGATTTGTTAAATAAATCCTTGTCGAATCCTGTTCTTTAAGAACAGGATTCGACAAGGATTTATTTAACAAAACAGTATTAAGTGCACTTTTTTTTTTATATAGGAATTTTTACTAGTGCTCGGATACTTTTGCTGCCGGCTGTATACCGAATCGCGAAGGATGGTCACTGTTCTAATAGATGTTGTTAATGGAGCAATTGTATACAGTAATAAAATTATAAAGGAAACTTCATTATAAAGGAAAGGATCATTCGAGACAACACCGTTTGCAGCTATCGATCTCAAAACAAATCTGTAAAAAATGAATGAAATTTTATGTATTTTGCGCCGACTTCAAAAGTTATGATTAATTGTAGTGTTATAGGTTGTTTGGTGAAAGAATTGAATTTATACTTTTAGGCGTAATTTACAACTTCCTTTTATACCAATTTTCATTTTATTTTTAGTTATCTGATTGCTTTGTTAAAATCGGTTCTCTTTTTTTTTTTTTTTTTTTTTTTTTAAGATTTTATTTAAAAATGCAGTTGCAGTTTCGAGAATTTTGTTGCTAAAATTTAAGATTTTTTTTTTTCTTTTATAAATTATTGAAAGTTTTACTTGGTATTATTCGTAAACTGTGGGAAAAGACCCCCCCCCCCCTTTTTTTTTTTTTTTTTTTTTTTTTTTAATTACAGCGATTGTGATGTAATTTTATTCATGAATAACAAGCTAACTACTAACTTTTTATAGCAGAACATTTCACTAAGATTTGGTAACCTCTTACCGGCCCTCTTCACTTACCGTCGCCGGAAGCCCGAGCCAATGTTATACTATGGGGAAATTTTCTTTACAAATAACTTATTAACTAATACATATTTTTAAATTCTGTTTTCACATTCAGAAAATTCCCAACTGTTAAATTGACGGACCTTTTTTAAAAATGTAGTTTTTTAATTTTTAATATTTTATTTTGAAATTAGAAAACGAAAAAATTTCACATATTGAAAATTCGTATTTTGCAGCTTCAAAATAAAATATAAAAAATAAAAAATAATAATTTTTCAAAAAAGGTCCGTCAATTTAACAGCTGGGAATTTTCGGAATGTGAAAACGTAATTTAAAAATATGTATTAGTTAATAAGTTATTTGTAAAAATTTCCCATAGAATAACGTTAGCTTCGGCTTCCGGCGACGGTGAGTGAAGAGGGCCCTTAAACCTTGAGGTTAGCGTCACTTATTCCTCTTATCGTAACAAAAATTAAGCTTATTGAGGCAGGGGTGTAAAATATCAGTCTGAAGTATAATTTTCACAGTATTTTTGGAAAATGTTGTTGCTTTTATAATTCAATAGTATAAAATCAGATTTTTTTTTTTTTTTTTTAATTAAATCAAAATAATTGAAATTTTTTAGATAAAAACCGTTCTATATTTTTAATGAAAGTAAGATAATTTCATATCAAAAACAATTTTAAATTCAAGTGATTTTTTTTTTTTTTTTTTTTTTTTTTTTTTTTTACAATGCACAAGTAAAAATGGAAAATTTAAGTTATAATTAAAATATTTCAAATTCTTAGAGAATCTTTTATATAAATTCTCAAGACATAAAAATATTATAAATGTTTTTTTACAAAAATTATAAATTCTTATATGTGTCCATTTATATATTTAAAGTTACTACTATATAAAGCATCATGGATTAGAAATTGCTTAAATGTATTTAACGCTTAAAAAAAAAAAATCACTAAAAAATTATATGCATGACTCATATAGATTTAAATAATAATTATTAGCGAATACGACTGAATATTTCCAATAAATAAATAAATAAAAATAATCTAGTATGACATGCACACTACTTTCTCGTGTACTGATACTATAGACATGATATTACAATTTAAAGGGAAACATAAGAGATCTGTGTTTGAATATTTGTAATTCTGTGTGTATGAGACTGCCTACCCCCTCACCCCCCCCCCCTCTTTGAATACTGTAGCAATCATGAAACATTTAAAGCTTTTATTAGATTCAAACAATTATTTCAAAATATTCAAAGAATTGCGTACATCAATACTCATTAAAATATATTCAACTAATTTTGAGTGAATTATAAAACTATTTTTTTTTTAATTTCCAAAATCAACATTTTATGCAGTCCCCAGATCCCTCAGTCATATTTAATAAAAGTTTACACTCATCCTAACAAATATAACACAAATTTTCACATCTATACGCCCAAAATAGACCGAGATACTTAGTTACAAAATTTGGGATATTTTTCACATTTTTTTTCAGTCTTTATTAGGCAGTCGATTAAAAAAAAGAAATTCCTTTACACGTTGAGCACCACGCGAATTCTTAAGGAAATTCCCCTGAGGCCACGCGTGCTGCTTAAAAGCGCGTTGCGTTTACCGTGTTTCAATAAAATCCATTAAAGTGTCTTAATGATATCCTGTAACAAATAAAAATTAAGTAAATTTTAAGTAAATTCTCAGTAATTACATAAAACAATGTAATTTTTTTTAGTTTTATATCATATTTTACAGTGTCAACTACCGGTGATTGACGCGGCTTTGTATCATATTTTACACTGTCAGCCACCGGTGGTTGACACGGCCTAAACGAAAAGTTCAGTGTTAGCTACCGATAGCTGACATGGCACTCAACGTGTTAATGAAAGCTTAAAAATGTAGAAAGGTTACCGCAGGACCCATACTGAGCCTACCAGAGCATTTTCTAGTACCGTATTATTTTATTTATTTACCATTTATTTCGCAAATTTGAGACCTACACTGTAAAAAAAATCTGTAGTTTGTACAAGACTACTCTGTATTTTTTACAGAAAAGAGCTGTTTTAGAGAAAAAACAATTTTTTTCTGTTTTTTTTAACCTTTTATCTGTTTTTTCCCACTTTTCTGTTTTTTAGCATGCTGAATAAAAAAATTCTGTAATTTTTACAGAAATATCTGTATTTTTAATAGAAAAGAGCTGTTTTTAACAAAAAACTGATTTTTTCAGTTTTTTATCCCTTTTTCTGTTTTTTTCCCTTTTTCTGTTTTCCCCCTTTTATATTTTTCAGAAAAAAAAAAAAAAAAGTCTTGTGTGAAGCAACCACACGACTTCCATTACCCACTATTATACGTATTATATGCACTTTTTGGAGATAATGTGATCAGAAGACACAGAATTAACCTAATGGAACTTTTACAGAAAGAGAAAGTTAATACACGCGTAAAGACATAAAACAGTTTACATAAACGAGTTAAAAAAAAAAAAAAAAAAAAAAAAAGTAGATTTTTTTTTTTTTTTTTAGCACCAATTTCCGAGATCTAAAACTGATCTATCTGATCGGGGTGACTATTAATTTTCCTGTAATAACCACGTAAATCATGAGAAAGGATATCTAAAATGGGTTAATGGGTAATTTTCAAAAAATCGTTAGAGCCGTTTTTGAGATACCGGCTTTTACAAAACTTGGCATATTCAATTGTTGACCGGAAAACAACAATTACATACAAAGGTATATTTAAAAGAGGATAATATTGCAAGTTTGAAAAAAGTCCATACAGCCGTTTTGAAAGGAACGCATTACAGTACCTGAAATTCAGCTATATATACAGGACGCCTATCAATTTTCCTGAACTAACCAACTATATAATTCGAAAGTACATCTAATAGAATGTTTATATAGCAATTTTGAAGAAAATCGTTAGAGCCGTTTTTGAAATACGGACATACGGTCCCACTTCCGGTCTCCGATGTCCCCCTTCCGGTTTTTCAATTTCCCCCAAAATTTAGAAAATCCATCTTTACACCAGACCTGTCTCAATTCTGAAGTTTCGTTGTTCTATCTTTATTAGTATCGGAGATATAATAGTCAGAAGATTCCCCCCCCCCCCCAACACACACACACATTCACACTGACCAATTGCCAAAGACCACTTTTTTGGACTCAGGAGACCTTAAAACATGTAAATCAGGTGAAATCTCGATATCGAATTTTCGGACCGAATACAATACTTCCAATTACCTACGGTAGTCGGGTAATGGAAGTAAAAATAATGCTAAACAAACATAAGTGCACTGTTCTTTTCTCAGTTAGTTCTAATGAAATGTAATCGAAATCGGAATTCAAATATTACTTATAGTAAACTTCTTTAAAAGTCCACCTCTATTCAAGTTTGAGGTCCACACGGGCCGAAATTTTGACGCCCGGCCCGGCATGAAATCGAAAAATCCGGCCCGACCCGTTTACTTTTACCAGTGTACGGTCCAGCCCGACCCGGCCCTGCCCGGACAAAAAATGATAATAACAGGCTCGACGCGATTCCAAAATATGTAAAAGGCAACAACAACAACAACTTAAGGATAAACATAGTTAAGATAAAAAAAATTCTTTTCTGTACTTGGATTAGAAATTTAATACCAGGAATAAATATAAAATTAAAAATATGTATATATGTAGAGTTTGTTATTAATTCTAGTTCTTCTCTTTCTTTTTACTTCTATTACTGTTGGTAATGGAAATATTGTATTCGGTCCAAAAATTCGATATCGAGATTTCACCTGATCTACATGCTTTAAGGTCTCCCGAGTCCAAAAAAGTGGTTTTTGGCATTTGGTCAGTGTGTGTGTGTGGGGGGGGGGGGAATCTTCTGACTATTATATCTCTGAAACTAATAAAGATAGAACCACGAAACTTCAGAATTAAGACAGGTCTAGTGTACAGATGAATTTTCTAAATTTTGGTGAAAATTGGAAAACCGGAAGTGGGTCATCCGAAACCGGAAGTCCATACCTCAAAAACGGCTCTACCGATTTTCTTCAAACTTATTGTATGAACATTCCTTTAGATGCCCTTTCGAATGATATAGTTGGTTAGTTCGGGAAAATTGATAGGCGTCCTGTACAAATATCTGAATTTCAGGTACTGTAAGTACGTTCCGTTCAAAACGGCTGTATGGAATTTTTTTTCAGATTTGCAATATTAATCCTCTTTTAAATATCCTTTTGTATGCGATTGTTGTTTTCTTGTCAACAATTAAATATGCCAAGTTTTGGTAAAAGTAGGTGTCTCAAAAACGGCTCTAACGATTTTATTATAAAATTGTTACATAAATTAATTTTAGATATTCTTTTTCATGCTTTACGCGGTTATTACAGGAAAATTAATAGTCATCCTGATCAGATATATCAGTTTTAAATCTCGGAAATTGGTGTTTAAAAAAAAAAAAAAAAAAAAAGTTTTTTTTTTTTTTTTTTTTTTTTTTTTTATTGTTATGTAAACTCTGTTTTATATGTCTTTCCGTGTGTATTCATTTTCTGTTACTGGAAAATTTTTAGTTGTCTATTTCATTCGGTCAATTCTATGTCTTCTGATCACATTATCTCCAAAAAGTGCATATAATACGTGTAATAGTGGGTAATGAAAGTCGTGTGGTTGTTTCACACCAGATTTCTTTTTTATCTCTGATTATTGGTATATGGTTTATGACTCACACACTAATTTAAACTTATTGGCCACTAGTACCATTATCATCACTCAATGTTGTTCTAATAAAGAAAGAAAGTAATTGCATGAATATATAGATTACAGTCAGAATGTTGATATTCTATACTATTAATTTTTATTAATTAAAAGAAAGATGTATATTAATAACTTTAAGGAAGATTAAATTAGGGTTATTGTGGAACCCAATAGATCACGCCTTAATCATCGGAATGACTTTAATTATATTTTTGGACTAATTTATTTTAATTTCAATATCCACCATAGCGTAATTCCTATAAGATACACCCTATAATCCCTATACACTGCTATTCTTCATTCAAGAACTACAATTTTAGAAATGGCTACATCTCAGTATCTAATGAACATTTTAAGTTTTTTCACTATGTGTTAGTCAAATCTAGATGCGGGTCGTAATTTTTCTATCCCCTTTCATTCATTTTAATTTTAATTAAAATAAATTCATAATTATATTAATATAAATTAATTACATTTTAGAAATTGCAAGCTTGATTGCCATACATTTTAATAAAATTAAAAAATTAATAACCTTAATATTTAATACTATATTACGATTTGATTCGGACCAAAATAGTAAATTTTAAAAATGTAAATGTAGAAAAAAACACATGTACAACTATAATTAATAGATTGTTTACTTCCCTTGGTGCCAGACTACTGCTAAATCACCGAAAACTTCCGATGATTCATTCAAATAACTCTTTTTTTTTTTTTTTTTTTTTTTTTGTTCTTTCTTTCTATGCGCTAAAAAAATCTTTTCTGTTCAGTCTGAAGTAAATTATGATTCAGCTTTGTTGCTCGCTACTCTTTGTTCAATTAGTTTTCAAATCAGTCCTAAGTTGAAAATAATATTTTATTTAGACACCTAAGTGGTCATAAGTTTATGTAATTTATGATTTCCGGACTCTATAGGAAAGTATTGTAATTATGTCAAAAATTCCAGTTTGAAATTTTGGTGTTTCTATACGTTTTGAGGTCCCATGAATTCATATTTACTATTTTTACGTGATGTGTGTATGTATGTGAGTGAACACGATAACGTCTAAACGCTTTGTTCGAATGAGCTTAAAGTTAGTACGTATATTGTAGGCCACCATGCACGATCCCTATTGATTTTGGTGAACACTTCTAGTTTTTTTTTACAGGGACACAAAGAAAAACTCTTTATCATTATGGTCTATGGGCTCAAATTTTTTAAAGTGCAATAGCGTCTAAATGCCTTATTCGACTGAGCTGAAAAATTATACACATGTTATGAGTCACTGTCACATGAATTGTGCGAAAACTAGCGTTTATGGATTTTTTACAGGACACAAAGAAAAATTCTTTATCATTATGATCTATATGGGCCAATATTTTTAAACTGCGAGAGCGTATGCTTTATTCTATTCAGTTAAAAATTTATACAATCATGCTATAGGTCACCGTTGCACGAAGTGTATAAATTTACTACGTATAGAATCTAGCAAGTATAGAAATTTTACAGGGACACAACAAAATATTCTTTATAATTATGACCTATGAGCTCAAATTATTCGAAGTGCCATAGCGTCTAAATGCCTAATAAGATTGAGCTGAAAATTTATATACCTGTTAAAAGTTACTGTTGCTCGAACTGTATAGCTCTTGGTGAATCTGGTACTTATATTTTTTTTACAGGAACACAACAAAATATATTTTTTATAATTATGGCCTGTGGGCTAAAATCATCAGAATCTAAATGCCTATCCGATTGAGCTGAAAATTTATATATGTACTGTTGGTCATCGTAGCATGAACCATAAAGATTCTGTTGAATCTAGCACTAAAAGTTTTTTTTTTTTTTTTTAAACAGGGACACGAAGAAAAATACTTTATCATTGTGGCTTATGGGCTCAAATTATTTAAAATGTGATAGCGTCTAAATGCCTTATCCGATTGGTCTGAAAATTTTTATGCATGTTATAAGTAACCATCACACGAACTTTATAGATTTTTGGTGAGGGGTTTATAGGTTTTAGGTACTTATAGGTTTTTACAGGGACACAACGAAAATTTATCATTGTGTTCTATGGGCTCAAATTATTTGAAACGAAATAGTGTTAAATTAAACAGCGTACTACATGAAGAAAAGTACCCATACGCCCTATTATAATTTTCTCTTTTGCTTATTTAACGATTTATCGCCCGTTAAACAATCGTTAATTACTTAATGTTCGGAAAGCCCATTCGAGTCACTCCAGATTTATTATTACTATTATTGTACATAACTAATATATTACATTTTTCTCGTTAAATATCTTTAATTGAATAATTCAGGCTCTTTTCTGCTCTCTTCACATAAATATTTCCATTGTATAGGAAGGTGTTTCTCTGCGCATATACAAGTGTTTCAAAATACCAACGATTGAATTTTATTTTTCAGTCAATTTAATATATATATATAAATATATATAACGATCACTTCGTTCAGAAAATTTTATCCTCAGATTGAGTTCATTTTTGTTCTTCGAAACGTACCAGTATAAACGCTGCTAAGCAATGCAGATGATGAAAAAAAAAAAGAACTGAAGTAAATAAATAAGTAGTTTGAATACAAATTAAGACTAGTATGTTGTGGCCACCACAAGACTTTCTTCTATATTTTCCTATATATATTCCAAACAGTAACAATATTAAAAATAAAAAAAAAAATCGATTTTTTTCTAAGTGTTTTTTTGTTAAAAGTAATACGTATTCAATCAGTAACAATATTTAAAAAAAATAAATAAATAAATAAATTACGATTTTTTTTCTCGATAACTTTGTTTTAAATTATCACAGATTTATAGTTCAACCATTCATTTTAAAGGTATTGACGAGATCTTTCGAAAGATACCCATCTTCAAAATTTACCCCTCCCCCGGGGGTTACTTCCCCCCAAGGGGGGAGGGGGGGGGGCGATACACCGATATGCACAGAAATTTTTTTCTAGTTAACTATTACTATTATCAACAACTCATATTAATTTTACAATCACAAGTTAAAAATAACTCTCATTATGTACATTTATACGAAATTTTGTCCTATACTGCCACGTTAAAAATTTAGAAAACATGAGATCACAGCGCCACCTGTTGAGCGATTGATCCCGAAATGTAATCAGCACCAGTTTAAGTCAGGGACCAACTAAATACCAAGTTTGGTTAAATTTCGTAAAAAAAAAAAAAAAAAAAAAAAAAAAAAAAACGATTTTTTTTCTAAGTTTTTCTTTGTTAAAAGTAAAAAAAATCCATAACTTTGTTTTAAATTATCACAGATTTATGGTTCAACCATTCGTTTTAAAGGTATTGACGAGACCTTTCGAAAGATACCCATCTTGAAACTTTGCACCCCTGGGGGGTACTTCCCCCCAGGGGGGGGGGACCGATGCCCCCACATGCTCAAATTTTTTCCTAGTTAACTACTACTATTATCAATAATTCATATTAATTTTACAATCACAAGTTTAAAATAACTCTCATTATGCCCATTTATACGAAATTTTGTCCTATACTGCCAGATTAAAAGTTTGCATAAAATGCGATCTCAGCGCCACCTGTTGAGCAATTGATCCCCAAACCTAATCAGCACCAGTTTATGTCAGGGTGCAACTAAATGCCACGTTTGGTTAAATTACATTCATTGGTTCGTGAGATACAGCGTCCACAAAAAAGTGATACAGACAGACAGACATTTTCTAAAAACTATTATTTCGTATTCTGGACATCCCAAAACGTGTAAGTCCATCAAAAAACGGAGGTCGAAAATTTTCACGAATCCAATTGTTTCTCTATATTACATATAGAAGAAAGTAAAAATGAAACTGCAAAAACAAAGAAAAGCATTTTTAAAAAAATCGAAAAAAAAAAAAAAAAAATCGTGAAAGTGCAACCCCGCATGGTTCAGACTTCTTTTCTGTCAAGTTTAGTTGATCTGTGAGCTTTGTTGATTTGGAATCGAACAGTAGATTACAGAAATTTCTACCGCAAGATGGCGCTGTAATTTTTTTAAATTTCAATATTTCAATTTCCATTTATGATTAAATTATTTTTAATACATCATTCGAAATATATTTTAAAGTTCTTTTACATTATCGAAAGTTTTCACCTGATTTACACGTTTTGGGGTGTCCTGATTAGGTTTTCTTTTGCATCTCAGCTAATTGAATTAGACCGTTCAAAATTGGTGTATGTAGGTTAAGTAGGAGGGGCTGAAAGGGTGGGGAAGAAAAAGGCGTGCACCGCGCGCGTATCCCCTAACTTGTGCGCTCGCAACGCGCACGGAACTGCGCTGCCGAAGGCAGTGGGGACCCGGTTCGACTTTTTAACCGATGAGAAATGATTTTTTTTTTTTTTTTTTTTAATTTCTTTTCTTAAGAATAAAAATTTGATTTGAGAAGGAATATGGGCGTGCAGCACGTGTATACCTTCACACGTGCGCGCGCAGCGCGCATGAGTCTGCGCTGCCGAAGGCAGTGGGGATCCGATATGAGTTTTTACCCGATCAGAAATGATTTTTTTAGGGGCACGAAAGGTCAGGGAAGGAATACGCGCACGGGACTGCGCTGCCGAAGGTACGACCGGTGGAAGGACCGGTGGGGACCCGGTCCGACTTTGTACCCGATGAGAAATGATTTTTTAAATTTTCTTTTCTTAAGAATAAAAATTTGATTTGAGAAGGAATATGTTCGCGCAGCGCACGTATACTTTCACACGTACGCGCTCAGCGCGCATGGGTCTGCTCTGCCGAAGGCAGTGGGGACCCGGTGTGAGTATTTAGCCGATCAGAAATGATTTTTTTAGGGGGCACGAAAGGTCAGGGAAAGACACACGCGCATGTATCCTTTAACTTGTGCGCGCACAGCGCGCACGGGACTGCACTGCCAAAGGTAGTGGAGACCCGGGGCGACTTTTTACCCAATCGGAAATGATTTTTTTTTTTTTTTTTTTTATTTCTTTTCTAAACACTAAAAGTTACTGTTAGTGATTCATTAATTATAGTGATTCATTTGAAAATACTGACCTGCGTCTATTTTAAAAGCCGCCAGTTTGTCTATCACTTTACTGTCTTCCGCTGTTTTGATAAGTTAGGAATTGAAAATGGAAAAGTAAATGCCTGAAAGAGATGACATTAAATACATTTTTACTTTCTTCTATATGTAATATAGAGAAAGTATTGGAATCGTGAAAATTTTCGAACTACTTTTTTCGATGGATTTACACGTTTTGGGATGTCCTGAACACGATTTGATAGTTTTTAGAAAATGTCTGTCTGTGTGTATCACAAATTTTGTGGACGCTGTATCTCACGAACCAATGAACGAAATTTAACCAAACTTGGTATTTAGTTGGACCCTGACATAAACTGTGCTGATTAGATTTGGGGATCAATCGCTCAATAGATGGCGCTGTGATCGCATTTTTTCTAAATTTTTAACATGGCAGTATAGGACAAAATTTCGCATAAATGTACATAATGAGAGTTGTTTTTAACTTGTGATTGTAAAGTTAATATGAATTATTGATAATAGTAGTAGTTAACTAGGAAAACAATTTTGTGCATGTGGGGGCATTGCTTCTTCCCAGGGGGGATTTAATTTTCAAGATGGGTATCTTTCGAAAGGTCTCGTCAATACCTTTAAAACGAATGGTTAAACTGTAGATCTGTGATAATTTAAAACAAAGTTATCGATTTTTTTTTATCTTTTAACAAAAAAAAAAAAAAAAAAATTCTCCTGATTTGCAAAAAATTGACATCTTTCGCCATTTAGTGATAATATAATATTGTCAGATAAAACCCGTCTGCATTTATAATGGAAAATAATTTGATAATTTAATAAATAATTTGCATTGAATAAATTTTGTGTAAAATTATATAGAAGAAAGTCATGAGGTGGCCACATCACACTAGTTTATTGACCTTTTAATTAAAATAAAAAACAGAATTAAAAATCTTCAAGGAAATTCAAAGAAAATCGGTTTGGGGGCATATGCATTAGGTTTGCAAAATTGATTCATTTTTTCCAAGTCCAGAAAAAGAAAATGGTTCAAATATTTAAAAATCTGTATCTTCCGTTTCAGTGCATACAGAATGCCATGCTAAACATCCTTTTAGAGGTTGTGAAGCATTCCTTCAAAAAATATATTTCTTTTATCCCCCCCCCTCCCCGACCTCTCAGACGGTATTATTCCCTGTCACCACTTGGAGGGGAAAAGGACGCCAGTAACTCAAAATTTACAGTCGACAGAAAAACTATTGAAGCACACACTTACTTTTCTCATACATATTTTTTTTTTAGTTTGGCTGCTAATTTTTATTACCAACTAACAGCATGTAAACTGCATAAGGCTAAGACGATGACTCGACAAATATTCAACTCGATTATATTACTCGAAAAAAATCGATAACTTGGTTTTAAATTAATTAACACAGACCATTTTAAAGGTATTGGGGAGTTCTTTTGAAATATATCCATAATGAATATCTACACCAACTGGGATCTATTTCCCACCAGGGGGGTGTTCTAACGTGCACACACTTTTCCCCTAGTTTATTTCTACGATAATCAATAATTCCTGTTAATTTCACAATCATTTCATAAAAATAATTCTCATAATATACATATTTATACGAAATTTTGTCCTATGCTACACCCTAGCACACAGTCAGACAGACAGACATTCACCAAAAATAGGGTGATCAAATTTTCAGATGCAGAACAACTATAGAAGCTTTTAATGTTTTTTAGAGTTAATATCAGTAGAAAAATACTTTTTTTCACCACATGACTTATAAAACGGAAAAAAAAAAAAAAACCAAATAAAGTAAAAGTAACAAAATTCTGAAAATTTAAGAAATTTTTTGAAAATTGGGGGACATTTGCATGGGGATAAACGACAGAAAATGTGGTCTTCAATCGCTGTTTTTGTTTTTGGGGACAGATGGTCAAAATTGAGGACAGAAAATGGGGACGTTTGGTCACCCTGTCTAAAGATGGTCAAATCTTGTTAAGGAACTCACAAAACATGCAAATCCATTGAAAACCAAAATTTGAAAACTTTCACGAATCCATCATTTTCTTCTTAGGTATACAGAAGAAAGTATAAATACAGTTATATCATGCAATCATGCTCGAGATTATCAAAGCATGTGAATCCATCAAAAATCAAGAATTGAAACTTTTTACCAATATTCTTTTGAATGTAGGAGAAAGTAAAAAAAAAAAAAAAAAAACTTAAAAAGTCTTTTGAAACATTATAAAATTAGTTTGTTATGGTGATCACAAAACTGTCTTTTATGTATTCCAGTACAAATTATAAAAGTATTACTTTTATTGATAACATATACATCAGATTTGTATGCTTGACATATAGTCCGCTTGTAAATCTTCGTCAGATAACGACAGATAGCACATGACAGAATTACAATACGAAGAATTGGAGAAAACACCCAGGGCCAGCGCGGGAATCGAACCCGCTCTCCTACGCTCGAAGGCGATTAGCAGTGTGGTGACATATCCACTCGGCCACGGAGGGCCCAAGTATTAGAGAGGCATACTATTGTAACAATCGCAGCTATCGTAGATCACAAGTCGGATCGTACACTCCGCAGCAAAAGTATCCGAGCACTAGCAATAATCCTTGTCTAAAAAAGTATACTTAATGCTGCTTTGTTAAATAAATCCTTGTCGAATCATGGTCTTACACAGAGTAAGAACAGGACTCAACAAGGATTTATTTATAAAAGCAGTATTAAGTGTACTTTTTTAAGACGGGGATTATTGCTAGTGCTCGGATACTTTTGCTGCGGAGTGTATGATCCAACTTGTGATCTATGATAGCTGCGATTGTTACAATAGTATGCCTCCCTTACTTATATAAATTATTTTCCTTCGAAATTGGAGACATTCCCCGGAAAATGGGGACATTTGTTCCCCGTGTATGATAAGCTGACCAAATGTTCACATTTTTTTGGGGACAAATGGGGACTTCTTTTTTTTTTTTTTAAAGGCATTTTTGTAAGTTTTAAGAAAGTAAATTATTAATCAAAGTCCTTATTTATTAGGAATGAAAAATTGATAATTGTCGCAATTTTTAACGCTCTCTATTATAAAGGTACTTTGATCTCGTCAGCCTACCGTATGAATGACTGAAAAATATCTACTACGTCATAGAGCTTAAGCGAAATGACCTTGAATTAAAAAAATTCCTTCCTTCATACAAATATTAATTGGTTTATCAAGCTATTATTTATCAAATTTACTTACGGCGTATAAAACCCATTCAATCTGAAGCTCAAAGATTTTTCATGGCAAATCTTTTTTTTTTCAGTGGCAACGTAGCGTAGCACTGTTTTTGATTTGAAAGAGACATGGATTTTGCCGGCCCTGTTCGTTCTTCGTTCTTTAATCATGGATATTTTTCCATTTTAATTATGAAGGTAAGTTCATAAATATAATATTTATTGTTGAATATCGCGGTACAACTGTAGTATTTCCCCACAACTGAATTTAGCGATTTTTCTTTGGCGCCGATTTGAAAGATAACGATGTCGTTCTGAACTGTTTGCGATATGCTATATGGCAGCATGCATGCTATTTATTTTGGATTTATGATTTATAATTTAGCTTATGATTTTATCATTTATGCTATATGATTTTTAGATTTATGAATTAGCCATAATCGCCAAATTCAGCTGTGGGAAAGTACTATAGTTGTTCTAATATCGCTAAATTTGTTTTGAATAAACTGGGTATCGTTGCTATCGCTGTTGATTCTGAATTTTGTTTACTTTTTAAATTTCATAAAGGGACTTTTACTTATTGAATGGTAATGTAATATTGGATCAATTTTTTCTTCCTGTGATACTTTACATTTTTTCTCTGACATCTGACATGTTTGAAAAAATACTTTTTAAATTTCATAAAGGGATTTTTACTTATTAAATGGTATTGTAATATTGGATCAATTTTTTCTTCCTATGATACTTTACATTTTTTTTCTCTGACATGTTTGAAAAAATGTTCATACATATTTTTTTTGTAACATAGTTAATTGATTTTTAATTAAAAGTTTAGATGGAATTACTTTAAAAATTATATCAACATTCATAATAAAATATTCTAAAATGTAAGTAAGATTGCAGTGTAATTTAATTTTTCTAGTGTAAACAATGGCACTCATAAAATAATTTTTAATTATGTTTACAATTTGAAAAGCCAAAACCAAACTCAACAATTTCTGTTTAATTAATCAATATTGCTCTCTTAAAAATCAGCAATTACATTATAATGCAAAAAGGGTTGATTTTTAAATTAAATATTTTATGCAAAATGCATGATGTTGTATTACATTTGTTTTTTCTGATTAAATTTTTTAGTTTTATAAAATTTTACAAATTTGCAGGTAGCCGTCGAGTGCCCAACCTGATGCAGGACTGTGTGCGAGGCCAGTGAAACTTTTTAGGTAATATTTTTATTTTTTACTTTTCTTTAAAATTTTTAATATTGCCTATCCTTTGCTTATTATGTTGCTTGTGTATGTAAATATTACAGGGTTGGAAAATATCCCTGTTTTTTTTCAGATAAACAGGGTTTTATCGGGTTTAATAAGGGTTTTTTTTCAGAGTATTTTTGGATTTTATCAGAGTTTTAAGGAATATTTTCATTGTTTCTTTTTTTAAATATTAAATATATCATTCATATTAACATAATGTAAAAAAAAAATTATTTATTCATTAAAATTGAAATTTTAAAGATTTAATTTTAATTTTAAAATTTCTAAAGTCTTTTTATGATTAAGTTATAAAGAAATTTTAAGTATTAAATAATTGTACTTTAAATATTCTAAAAAAAATTTTATCTGCCTTTTACAACAACAAATTTAATTTTAATAATGATTTCATGTTGCTTTATTGAACTTTTTGTAGTTAATCGATTTTCATAAAACGTTTTAAATTATTGTCCCTCTACATTACATGAGTGTTGCACTGTTAAATAAAGTTTTCAGAAATTTTTAAATTTTATTTATATTTTACATTCCTTGAGTCCTATAGTTTTCTTTATACTGAAAAACAACCATTTTTTCTTGCTTTTGTTTTTTTAATATAATTTTTTATTTTGTTTCAATAAGATAATTATATATATGTATATATATATATTTGCGGTGAATTTTTCAGGATTTTTTTTCTATACAGCAGTTTGAGCATCTCTAATGTTTCTGAAAATTTTTTGTTCATGTCAGGGTTGTTATTTTGTCCACTTTTTTGTCAAAAGTCCGGGAACCTGGACAAAACTGGAAAAAAACACATGAAACTGGACAAAATAAAATCCATTCAACTGTACATATTTGCTCCATAAAAATATTCTGTTAAAGCTATAAATTGTACTTTTAACTTTGAATTAGCAATTTTAGCAATAGAAATATTTTATTAGAAACTAGTAATTTAATTAATGAAAAGTGTAATTTCATTTTAATCATGACCAATAAAAAAAAAAAAAAAAAAACAAAGAAAATGATAATTATAAGCTGAGATACAAAAGAAAACTGATTCAGGAGACCACAAAACGTGTAAATCTGGTGAAAACTTTCGATAATATAAAAGAACTTTAAAATATCTTTCGAATGATGTATTAAAAATAATTTAATCATAATTAGAAATTGAAATATTGAAGTTTTAAAATATTACAGCGCCATCTGGCAGTACAAATTTCTGTATTCCACTGTTCGATTCCAAATAAAAAAAGCTTTCTAATGATGTATTACTTATGAAATTATTTTAATTAGTAGCTGAGATACAAAATAAAGCTGATTCAGGACACCTCAAAACGTGTAAATCTGGTGAAAACTTTCGATAATTTAAAGGAACTTTAAAATATCTTTCGAATGATGTATTAAAAATAATTTAATCATAATTAGAAATTGAAATTTGAAAATATTACAGCGCCATCTGGTGATAGAAATTTCCGTAATTCACTGTTCGATTCCAAATCAAAAAAGCTTTCTAATGATGTATTACTTATGAAATTATTCTAATTAGTAGCTGAGATACAAAAGAAAACCTAATCAGGAGACCTCAAAACGTGTAAATCGGGTTAAATCTCGAATGCTATTTTCGATAATGTAAAAGTACTTTAAAATGTGTATGAACTCAACAAAGCTTTCAAATGATGCATTACTTATGAAATTTTTTTAATTAATAACTGAGATACAAAAGAAAACTGATTCAGGAGACCTCAAAACGTGTAAATCTGGTGAAAACTTTCGATAATTCAAAAGAACTTTAAAATATCTTTCGAATGATTTATTAAAAATAATTTAATCATAATTAGAAATTGAAATATTGAAATTTTAAAATACTACAGCGCCATCTGGCGGTACAAATTTCTGTATTCCACTGTTCGATTCCAAATCAAAAAAGCTTTCTAATGATGTATTACTTATGAAATTATTTTAATTAGTAGCTGAGATACAAAAGAAAACTTAATCAGGAGACCTTAAAACGTGTAAATCACGTGAAATCTCGAATTCCATTACTTACGGTAGTCGGTTAATGGAAAGAGACAGAAATTTGTGGCATCTACTCTTGAAATTCAAATCAAATAAGTTTCAAAATGACATATTACTTTTGAAATTATGCTAACTAGAAGCTGAGATACAAAAATGATATAAACACTATTATAAAACAATTTATGTCTGACTTTTTCGTGGTTTTCTCCGAAACTTGCGTAATTCCGGGCTAAATACTTTTAAAAATCCATAGTATGAAATGTGAAAAAAGTATCAGAATTCGAAACTCTGCAAAATATAAAAGAATAAAGGCGTTCTGGGTTTTCTGTTGTTTTCTCCGAAACAACCGTTCCTTTTCTATGTTTTTGCCCCTTCCCCCCTTTCCGTCCCTTCTAATAATTTTACACTTGAAAATATCCGCAGTCTATTTATCTTTCCTTAAAACCTAATAATAACAATTTCGAACGCTGTAACTTTTTTTTTTTTTTGCCCCTTCGCCCCCCGCCCCCTCAAGCCCTTCCTAATAATTCTACACTTTCCAGTGGCGGATCCACAACTTGACTTTTGGGGGGGGGGGCTAAAATTTTTCAAAGTGTTATTCTAGACCAATAAAAAATTTACAAATGCAATATTCAATTGTAAATGTCAGATTTTTTTTTCTTTTTTTCGGGGGGGGGGGGGTGCTTCAGCTCCCCTAGCACCCCCCTTAAATCTGACAATGACACTTTCAAAGATATTCAGAATCGAATTATCGTGCGTTAAAAACCAAATATTACGAAATTTCAACGGCATATCTCATTTTAAAATATTGCAAAATATAATACAAAATTTAATCTAATTTTTTTGTTTATCCACATATTTTCATGAAAATTGAACAGTAGCTTTATAATATGCTGTCTACGCTGAGTATTAATTCAAATGTAACGTGAATTAAAATTTGAAAATTGCAATTTTTCTCCCCACTGTAAACATCTTGATTGGTTACAATCATTTCCTTTCTCATGGCAGACGATAGTCTGGCATTTGAAATGATGTTGCCACAAAAAATTCATACTTTAGTTAATTTTAAAAAATCTAATTGTTGTGCCGATAAGTCACTTGCACACTTAGATTCAGAAAAAATGCCCCTTTCATTTGGTATCGAAATCGTAACGATCGGACAAATATTTCTAATTTATTTTCCACTTTTTCTGCTTTTAACTCCGTTAAAATATCTTTTTTTATGCAATAGCTGTGAATTCTCAATCATTGAGATCGCTTTTAGATTAGACATGAGTGGACATTTTAATTAATATCTCCACAACTAATTAAAATTTTTAAATTCTGTTTTCAGGAGCCCCTCGGGAAGGCTCCTGAGCATCCGTATGTCAATTTTTGTACTTCTGCGTTCAGTAGGGGCTGAACGTATAAAAAGAACAGACAGACAAACCTTTTCTTTTATTATTATAGATTTCTATACTAGATTAAAAAAAAAAAAAAAAAAAAAAAATCTCATAAATGTAGATTTAATGTTTTTATCAATTTATGTCAGCAAGTCCTTTCAAAGTAAAGCTTTAAATTCTGTATAACATTTTATTTGCAATACCAACATGCCATTTTCTTATCCAAGAATTTAAAAAATCAAATTTACATAATCATTTGACAATTTTATATTCTTATTTTAATTTTGTAAAAAAAAAAAAAAAAAAGTTATTAATTGGTAATAGAAATTCCAGATAAAAAATACAAAACTAAAATTTTACTTCCAAATAAAAAAGTTATTTATTTTTTATTTATTTATTTTACAAAAGTAATGCCTATAATAATATAAATGTGCGCATATATACATATAAAACCAATTTAGTAAACATGCAGAAGCATTAAGAGAAGAAATAATAAAAATGTCGATTGACTCCACTCGAATTTCTGAACATTAAGTAATTCACCGTTGTTTAAATGAAATAAAGTAAGAGAAGTCATTAAATAAATAAATGAGAAAATTATAATCAGTGTTTGATTGTTTTCTCCCAATTGGTATATTGTTTAACAAAATGGAATATATCCAAAAAAATTTATGTATCTTTGTAAAATAACTAATAGTGCTAGATTCACCAAAATGTATACAGTTTGTGTGACATAGACCTATAACATGTATATAAATTTAAAGCTCAATCAAATGAGGCATTTAGACGCTATCACATTTTAAATAATTTCAGACTATAGGCCATAATATTACAAAATTTTTCATTGTATCCCTGTAAAAAAAGTATAAATTGTGAGATTCAAAATAAATCTGCACAATTCATTTGACGGTGACTTATAACATGTGTATAATGTTTCAGTTGAATCGAATAAGGAATTCAGATGCTATCACACTTTAAATTATTTGAGCCCCTAGGCTATAATAATAAAGAATTTATCTTTGTGTCCCAGTAAAAAAAAAAAAAAAAAACTATAAGTGCAAGATTTTTCAAGATGCATACAGTTTGTGCTACAATAACCAGTAATATATTTACTAAATTTTAGCTGATTTGAACAAAGCATTTAGACAATATTATATTCACTCATACTCAGACATACATACATCATTGTAAAAATAGTAAAAATGAACTCATGGGATCTCAAAACATGTAGATACACCAACATTACAAAGTTATGTTTTCGTCATGATTACAATACTTTCCTTATCTGTATATTTTCAGAAAGTAAAAAATTCCATGAAAGATATGTGAGCCATTCAATTTTATCGTGCTTAATAACAAATTTTTAAAAGGTATTTATGACTTATGGGAGAAGAAATGACAATGTAGTTGAAAGCAGTGCACAGTGTTCAGAATTTCAAAAAAGCTGGCCAAAAGTCGAAAAATTTAGGCGCGTTTTTAGACATAAGTACCGCGGAAATACCTTCAGAGGGAGCCACTGAATGAAACTGTGAGGTGGAAAAATTTTTCTATCTACATATTTCTAAGTGTAGGCTGGCGGAAAACGTGACAATTTTTTCTTTTAATGCATTTTAACAGTTAAACAAATAGTGTTTCTCGGAAAATTTCGCAACAACAACATTCAACAAAATATGGCCGACAATTGTGGAGGTTAGTAGATAATATTTATGCTGTATTTTTTTTCATCAAGTGATCTCCTGAGCGGCTTTTTGAAGTTAACCTCAATTATAACATAACCAAAAGTTTCAAAGTATGGAAACTTTTTTATCTCGCAAGATCCCGCATTGATTCAAAGTGGAGAGTGTTAAGGGATGTCCATTTTATTCAGCCGTTAAAGAATTGGGTGCCCCCGCCTGCCCCTGTATGTGTAAAAGCGTTTTAACTTTTTAATTTAATTTTTTGGACTTTGGTCTGCCATATTGGATCCGCCATCTTGTTTTTGAGTGCAAGATCACTTTTTTTTATAAAAACTGATATTAAATTTGAATTTAGCGCCCTCAAAAACCCTTAAATGTGAAAATTGTCCTTCATCTATCAATTTTTTGATTTTTGATCCGCCATCTTGTTTTTGAGTGTAATATCACTTTTTTTAATGAAAACTAACGTCAAATTTGAATTCAGTGCCCTCAAAAACCCCTTAATGTAAGAATTATCCATCTTATATTAATTTTTTAATTTTTTGTCTGCCATATTGGATCCGCCATCTTGTTTTTGAGTTTGCCTTTGAAGTTTTCAAGAAACCAATGTCAGATTCGGATTCAGCGACCTCGAAAACATATATATATACATCACAATTTCACTTGTTTTCTTTAATTTCGACTTTTGGCCAGCTTTTTTGAAATTCCGAACACTGTGCAGTGGGGAAAGAGAGGGGAATTAAAATTGAAACTATAAACTATCACGTTTGCATCCAGTCCACCATTAGAAAAATACAAATATATTTATTTATTGAATATTGTTAACTTTGCATGTCTATTTCATTCATATCTATTTTGAAGTAGTTAAATTGATTATATACACGGTTCCAGGAATTTGTAAAAATATAGTCGCCAACAAAAATTTCTGGTAGTCCGTAAAAAATATCCTCGTCGTTTTCTTTCTTTCTTTTTTTTTTTTTTCCTTTTCAATTTTAAAATTTACTTGAATGTAGAAATCAAAATTCTATGCGTAAAAATCAATTATTTATTAGGCTATAATGATACATCAGGAAACACCTGTTTAAATTTAACATCATGAAACCAGTTTTATTATTTTCCTTAAAACAATGCACCATCAACATTAATACATCATTACACCGGCACAACGATTCAGCATCAGGCCAATAGCATAGGCAAACAGGAGCAGTGTAAACCAATTCCATAAAACAGTGCAATAATTTAACACCGTGTTCTGTAACATTCAGGGAGTTGTGTAAATCCCCTAATGGTGTATTGATTCAATAAAGTGTCTCAAAGTGGCGAGAGAAACAGGAATGAAAACAGTAAGAGTTAGCCAACATCGAAAATAGAATCAGAGCCTAATTCTGAGACCAATTCTTTCACAAAAAAAAAAAAAAGGGGTTGAATTTTCAAGTTGAAAACATCGCCAGTTAAAAAATAATGGTCGCCGATGGCGATCAGGTGACTGTATTTCTTGAGCCCCACACTTATACACATATAATTAAAGAATTGTTTTATATATATATGGAAAGAATAAAGATAATTTTTAATTTAGTACTCGCAAATAATTAATAGTGGACAAAATGGTAATTTGTCCGGGATGGTTTTAACCAGGTTTTTTCTAGCGGTTATTTCCACTATGGAGAAAACCGAACAATCCTGGTTCATGTTCTAATAATGTATATAATATTTGGTTTATATTTGCATGCTTATTGTAAGGTAGACAGAAGTACAATTTTAAACAAGGATTTTGAAAAAACCCTCTTGTTTTTTTTTTTTTTTTTTTTCAAGTGGGTTTTATTGAAAAAAGCCACTCGGGGTTTTTTCGGGTCGGGCAAAATCTAGCCAACCCTGAAATATTATAAAAAGTAGATAATAATTTAAAAAAATTTAAAGTTATGTTTCATTACTTTTTTTACTTCATTTTTCTTATTTCTTATTTATCTTTTCTATGAATAATATATTTCATGTTGCATTTTTTAATCTAATAGAGACATTTGAATATGTATATATTTAAATAAGCAAACTGATGATTAATGAAAATTAATCCCAAAACACACAAGGGCCTTCTTCTGGGGAGCCCCTTAATGTAGGGAATGGAATATGAGAAGTTTCTGATGAAACATAAGCTATTTACCCCCCCCCCCCCAAAAAAAAAAAAAAAAAAAAAAAAAAAAACTTTTCTAACCCCTGACTTCTTAAAGATGAAAGCAAGACCATACAGCAAACAAATGAATACAAAGCATTAAAAAGCAATAAAATTCAAGTACAAAAGTTATCAATATAAAAATTCTAAAATATAAGTAAATACAAGAACAAACTTAAATAGCAAGTAGATTGAAAATATTTTAAAGATTGAACGTTCCCCCCCCCCTCCAAATCAGAAAGAGTACTGAACCTGCTTCAGTTGGTAGGACCACTTACCAGTTCTTAATGTCACCCAAGATAGAGAAAAAACCTTAAGTTAAATCGTATTCAAGCAGGGTTGGCAAGTTTCTTCCAAGGTGGAAAAAACCGCGGAAAAAACCATGGAAAAAACCGGCCGGAAGAAATAGGTTTCTTCCAAGTGGAAGAAATGGAAGAAACTGTTTTTCTTAAAAATTTATCCTATAAATTGCAGATTTGTAAGATACAATGGATGGATTTGTCTTATAAACAACTTTAAGTAACTTTAATTATACCTATAAAAATTTAATTAATAATTATGAGATTTTTACCAAAGTGATCTTCGGTATCTGATAATCACGTTCCAAAATACTCAAAATCCGGTAAAAAATTCAATTTAAATTTAAAAGCGTAAAGTTTTATAATTTATTATTTAGACGATTTTATTTCTTTAACTGGTAATAAATAATAGTTTGTATCACTTGCTTATACTTTCTGATGAAACAGCTCTTAACAAACATTCAGTTAATTAAAAGAGCCAGTATTCAATAATTACTGTATTACAAAATGTCATCAAAAACTTCATTTTCCTAATACAGTACAGTGAAAAAGAAATTTACATCTCATATTTCAAATAAATTCACATTTCTCACATTATTACTTTTTTTTAATCAAATTTTTAGCTTAATCCTTGCTTTGAAATTCAACTTGAGAGGGGGGGGGGGTAACATTCTTGTATTTATTATCCTGCAATTCATACAGACTAGTGCTTAAAACAAATCACTATTACATCAATGTTTAACAAAATTAATCGGTGATGAATATTATTTCCAAACTTTCAAAAATATTTAGTTTCATATTTTTTAAATATGTTTGTTTACATTTTATAGGTACCTATTATTTGAATATGCTTAAATTATTTATCATATATGAATGTGATCGATTAGTTTTATTAATATTGAAGAAATACTTTATTCTAAAATTTATTAGAAATCGTCTTTCCATTCTGATGCAGGGGTCGATCCAGTCAAAATTTGGGTCCCTTTTGCGGCCCCTTCACAAAATTCCACATACTAAAAAGGGACCCTTCACAAAATTCAAATTCCTAAAAAGGGACCCTTCACAAAATTCAAATTCATAAAAAGGACCCTTCACAAAATTCGAATTTATAAAATGAGTCCCTTCACAAGATTTTGTTTTATAAAAATGATCCTTTTATTAAATGTTTTCATATTTTCAGTATTATTTTTAATTAATGCCTTAATTTGGCTCATAACTTGTTATTAAACATTACATAAAGTGATTGTAAAAACGGAAGATTTGAAGCAATATTTTTTACTTTTTCACAAAAATATTTTATATTTCACAAAAATAAATAAAAATTTCACAAAAATATTTTGTTTTTCACAAAAAAGGGACCCAAAATTTAAAACCTGGATCGACCCCCTGTGATGTCTATTCTCATGAATTAATAACTGACTCTGTATCTGCAAAAGAAAACTGTAAACAAAGGCAATGATCTCTAATCTACAAATTCCTATAATCCGCACAACCTCTAGACAAAATTTTTGAGAGTTAGAGGAAGTTAAAAACTGTAAAACAAATGAAATGTTTTTTTAGAGTAGTTCAATACTGCACTTTATTTTTCAACTTAAAATAGATATACAAACTATGTTTTTTTTTTTTTAATCCTAGAGAACTTGCAGGAGAGTTTAAAAGTAGGTATATTACTTATAGATACAGTTTACCAGCTTCGAGTTTATACAAAAAATTGTATCCTTTAAAAGAAAAGTGCAAATATTATGGTTAATTCCGTAATTATTATCACTTGTACTGTCTGAATGTATACTAATATGAGATAGTATATATGCAAAAAGTTCTAAAAATATCAGCATTGAAAAGTAAAAACCCATCATCTATAAATATTTAGTGTTTGTTATAAAATAACTTATTTTTCTAACAATATTTTTAATATTAATTGGATTATAGTTTAGATTTGACATTATATTTATGCTTTGAGTTTATATAGTTCATAAATTTTAATTTCGAACATCTGTTTTGTCTTCTGGTTAGTTTCTTCCATTTCTTCCGGTTTCTTCCATTTCTTCCAGTTTCTTCCGGTTTTTTCCAGTTTCTTCCACTGTCCTGGAAGAAACTAGTTTCTTCCGGAAGAAACCCAACCCTGTATTCAAGAAGATTGAAATATTTATCGAGTAGGAAAACAAGATAGTGGTTGACAGCTAAAATATTTTTGAGATTTTCAAGAGCTAAATTTAGGTCTAAATGGTTATTGCAAATCATTTTAATTATGTTAATTTGAGTAAACATAATGTTTTAAACTCTGTGACTAATATGGGAGAACTAATTCGTTAAATTACAAACTTTAAAGCTAAAATCGTGCCTTTTATCATAAATACCAATAAACCACTTTTTTAACTATTTTTCGAATTTTTAAATCCAGGAAAGAAATTTTGTCTTCAGTGTCAGTACAGTTTAAGATAAGGTCGGAGGGATAAATTTCAGCAGTATATTTCGCACAGTTTTTTGCTATTACGTCATCAATATATCTATAAAACTTAATATCTTTAAATTTTCTCTCAAGCATAAATAGAAAAATGTTAGCGAAGGCACTCGAGTAACTGGTTTCCATCAGGATACTGTGAATTTATAAAAAAAGATAATCTACACTGCTAAACAAAGCATTTTGAAATATACAAAATTTAATAAGGTTTCCAATAAACTTTTTCACAATCAATTACATGACAAAATTCATCGTACATTTTTTCAAAAATTTCAAGGAGGATCTACTTGCTATTTATGTTTGTCGTTGTATTTACTTATATTTTTGTATTTTTATATTGATGTATTTACTTTTGTACTTTATTTATGAATTTAATTGCTTTTTAATGCTTTGTATTAATTCAATTCGTTTGCTATATGGTCTTGCTTTCATCTTTGAGAAGTCGGGGGCTAGAAATGTGTCTTTTTTGGGTAAATAGCTCACCTTTCGTCAGAAACTTCTCATATTCCATTTCCTACATGAGGGGGCTCCCCTGAAGAAGGCCCTTGTGTGTTTTGGGATTAATTTTCATTTATCATCAGTTTGCTTATTTTTCTATTATGGTTTTACTTATATAAAAAATTCAAGTTTTATTTCTTATAATTTTTAAGATTTATCTTAATGTATGTAAGGGGTGACACCACTTAAAACTGCCCCATCATAGCTACACCACTGTATATATGTTATATATTATTAAAATATGTTAATAAACTTTCTAGTAAAAGGAATTCCAAATGTATTTAAATAATGGAACTCAGGGATCAATCTAGGGAAAAATTGGGTCCCTTTTGTACCCCTTCACAAAATTCCATATCATAAAAAAGAGCAGTTTACAAAATTCCACATCATAAAAAGCAAAAGCCTTTGCAAAATTCAAATTTATAAAAATGATCCTTTTTGTGAAATAATGTTTCCATGTTTTCAGTATTATTTTTAATCAATTTCTTCAAAATTCTATGAACTTGATATTTAACACTATATAGAATTACTTACAATAGGAGGTTTTACAGTTTTTTTTTTTTTTTTTTCCCATAAAAATATTTTATTTTTCACAATAAATAAAAATTTCACAAAGAAAGGGCCCAAAAATTAAAACCTGGATTGAACCCTGGAACTTAAAAGAAAATCCACCACCAAAAAAAAAGAAAAAGCTATTTTTAGTAAATATTGCTTTTCTATTTTTATTAAATGCCTGTGTCTCATTTAAAAATTAATCACTCCTTGATTCACTTTTAGTTACAAGATATAACTTCAATATCTATTATGGAAAACAGCAAATATTCAGGAGTTTACGCAACAGTAACATTACTTGAGATTGTTGTATTTAATATATTATTCATCTTAATTTCTAAGGCATTATTAGCATGTAAATATTATTATTATTTTGCATAATTATCTTTCATATATAATTTTGTTTATTATTTTGTTAGAAATTAATAATGAATTCACTAACAGTTTTCTGTATTTTCAGATACACAGAATATATATTTTAAAAATAATTTGTGAAAATAAATTAGTTATTAATTAGAGTTGCACCAAATATTCGGTTACTTTTTGGTATTCGGCAAGTAACACCAAATGTTTGGTTTGGCCGAATATCTTAATATTCGACGACCAAATAGTGGAGTTAAATTTCAAATTAAGTTTAAATATTGAAATTGGTAAAAATATTTTTTATTATATAAAATTTAAAGTTTTTTTTTTAACTGCTAATAATGTTAAACGATAACTTAAAAAATATTCTTCCCCCTTTATTTATATATATATTTGTTAATAAGGTTTTACATTGGTTAAAAAAAAAAAAAGAAACTATCTATTAAAAAAGAAAAGTTGGATACGTCGATAGATCATGCATTTTTTTCTGTCAAGTCAGTAGATGCCCTGAATGAGAATATACTTTTGGAAATTTTTCATTTCATTGAATTTTCATTTTATTCAATTTATTCTAGAACTTATGAAGGGGTAGAATTGTTTAATATCTCCCATTCATGTAATTTTTTCTTCCCTCCCATCCCACTCCATTTTCTACTAGTGGTGAATGATCAAATGTCCTGTGAAGCACAATCTTTTTCCATTATTATCTTTCCATAGTATTCAGTGTATAATTTACCCATTTAAGAAGCTATTTGACAATAAAGGGCAAAACTGGGAAAATTTATTAGTGGCCAGTGGCCGGTACTGACAGTTTCATTAGTAGCCACTTTTTTAAGTTAGTGGCCACATTTCACATAAGACTATTTCTTTCAGACTGCAAAAAGCATTGTCACCATTTTGCGGTATAATCACCACAAGAAAAATATGAAAATAAGAAATACATATAATAATACAATTAACACAGGGACACTGAAATTGTAATTTGTAATTACGCTCATTTTAAAAATCCTAAATTGCACATCCTAAATTAAAATCTGCTTATGGCTGTAACAATAACAGCAAAAGTTTTTATTTTTCAAATAATTCAGTAGTACTTTTTTTTTTTTTTTTTCAATTTATTTTTAAACAAATTGAAAAAAAAAAAAAAAAAAAAAAAAGCTTTCACTTAAAAGTGAAATAAGCTGTTATCATTCACAGTTCACATGGATATTTTCTAGTAAATGAATCAGCTGATTCATCATCATCACAACCTTTTACATGGTCCTGTGTAAATACAGTTAGCAGTTTTATTATTTTTTCTTATTTCTAAAGACACACTTTTTTAAATGATTTTATTTCAATATAGTTAAAATATTTTCTCTTAAAAAGTATAGATATGGAAACTTAGCTGCTTTATTAAAAATAATTTACTTAGCTGCCAAATTTGTAGCTTTAAAAATAGGGAGATTTCTACTTTAAAATGGGAAGGAAAAAGGAAGATTTCTACTCAAAAGAAAGCAAATACAAATTTTTTTGAAAAATACACATTTAAGCCAAATCAAATTTTGATACACACATTTGTCAAATATCTTAAATGGGTTAAATATACACTAAATACTATGGGGATAATAATGGAAAAAGATTGTGCTTTGCAGGACATTTGATCATTAACTGTTAGTTGAAATGGAGCACACATGTGTCTGTGTGTGTATGGGGGGGGGATACATCTATATACTTCTTTATAGGTTCTAGAATCTAAACATTAAATTTTAAAATAAATATTTACATTTATATTATGGATGGAGAAAGATTGTAAATCACAAGGCTTCAGTGGAGCATGTGATTGCCAATCGTTGGAGGGGGGGGGGGATTACAAGAATTATGAGTACGAGATATTAAACAATTCTACTTCTTTACAGATTCTAGAATCTAATAAAGTAAGTTTAAAATAGATATTTATATTTTTGCGGCAAATGGAGTATGATTAGAAATTATAAAGCTTTTTATAAGCTGTGTGATCACAGATCTTTAGGGGGAGGGAAAGGGGGGGTCAAAAAATTATATGAGTGAGATATATATTGAACAATTCTACTTCTTTATAGGTTGTAGAATATAATAAAGCAAGATTAACATTGACATTTATGCCATGGATGGAAAAAGATTGGAAATCACAAGGCTTCGATTGCCTATCGTCGCTTGATTTTTAAAATCTTTTAATGATCACAAAAAGTGACGACTTTAGTGGCGATCGATGGATAATTTTTAATCGCCATCTTTTTTTATTTAGTCGCCATGTGTTTGCCCTTTATTTGACAAATGTGTGCTTCAAAATTTGATCTGGCTTAAATGCATACATATATAGAGAGAGAGTTGTAAAATTCTCGAGAATAATCTTTCTGAGAAATATTCTCCTGGAAGAGAATAATCGAGAATTTTCTCACTGAAGCTATAATAATGGATAATTTTTAAATTTGTGCTCTGTATAAGTATTAATTTATGTGCAATAAGTTAAAAAATGTATGAAATTATTCTTTTAATAAAATAATCAGATTAATTAAATAATTAAATCTATTTAGCTGTATATATTAAAAAAATAATAATAAAATAAATCCTCTTCAAGGCTAAAAGGTGAAATCTTATAAATTATTGAAGATAAAATCTAGTGATATCTCAAGTAATAAAGGGACAAATCATTAAATTAGTTTTTTTTATTTCATTACAGACACTTATTTTTAAAGGGGACATTTATTGAAAAATATTTCTAATTATTTAATGTTTTTGCTTTAAAATGTTTTACACTTATCTGTATAAAATAAAAAAGGTTTTATTCAACATGTATTTAAAGGATAAACATTTTTATATGGAACTGTTCACAGTAAAAAAAAAAATTGTTTTTCTATAAAGAGAAGTGACAAATTGACATGTGTGGTGCACAATATAAATTATTAAAATAAAAACAGGAACAGAAAGTAATATCGATGACAAAGAACTGCATGGGTTGTCAGTATAAAGAAGGTAGCTTGAATGATCTGTTATCAAAAGATGAAACTAACTATTAACTTTGATTCTAAATTTTGTGTAACAAGTTAATTACAAAATAAAATTAATATCATTTTTAAGCTATTTGTTATTTTAGTTTTTAATTTAAATAGAACATACACTACCTTACCATAAATGACCCGACACTTTCGATTTCAAACTTTTTAAAAATATCTCAAAAAGTACTGAACAGATCGTCTAGAAACTTTAGGAGTGTAAAGAGCATGTTATACCTCATACGTTTCTGTTAAAGTTTTCTGCCAAAAATAAAAGGGGAACAAGTAAAAAATTAGAGAAAAATGAAAGTGTTTGGCATTACCCTGTAAAAGTATGGCTTGATATTCAATCTGGCTGCAGCATGCGGCTATGGGGCTCTTCTTTATTATCTATGGAAATTTTTATGTCTCTACCGCATGTAATCAAGGAGACATAAAGGTTTCTTTTAAAAAATAGAAAAACAATACTTTTGCTAAAATTTAAATACCTTATACAAAACTTTTCCATTTTGTTTGACTGATTAATTTCGAACACTCCATGTTCATCTTCAGCGTCGAAACACTAAACGCCGTCGTTCTTCTGCTGATGTTTACTTTGTCGGTGTATCCTGTGGTTGCCATTTCGCTTCACTTCGTATTCTTCTAGTAGCTGTTGCCATGCGGCGGGTATGATATAATGCTCTCTGTCATTCACGGTATTATAATTAGTGGTAATTTCGAGGGCCTCCCGTTTTAGTGCATAGTTTTGGTTATTGTAAGGGGCTATTTTTTTGGTGTTAATGGAGTTAATATTAATGGGGTTATTGATGTGGGTGGCGGAGAAAGCTGTGGAGGATTTTCCTAGTTTTAAGTCTGCACGATGTTCTTTTTCCCGTTCTGAAATTTTTCGTTTGGTCATCCCGATATAGCAGGCTTTATTTCCGTTTAAATGTTCAAAGTCTATTTTGTAAATTCCTGGGGTAGAGTTTTGCTGAATGAGGTCTTTTTCGTTGCGGCAGGGCCGGCTCTAGGCGGTAGGCAAGGTAAGCAACTGCCTACGGCGGCAAAATTTAGGGGCGGCAAAATCAGTTGAACTACAAAAAATAAATAAAATACTTCGATCATTGAATGTAGAAAATAAATAAATAGAAAAATAAGTAAAAAAGTAAGTAAATAACCATAACAAGAATTTACAGGCTTCTCTGACCATTCCTATAATTTGAAATGCAGACAAGAATAGACAAACTTGTAAGTTCTGTACAGTATGTATTGTATGCACAGCCGCGACGCGACGGGATTTTACTCGCCGCTGAGTTTGATTTGGCAACAGTGATGCCAGATTTAAAACAATGCTTTATTTATGCAATAACGTCCATCAGATTCATTGGATGGGGGATGGGGGGGATAAATTTTTGATGAAGGTATGTCTCCATTGGCCAATCAGCATTTCAATGCAAATTCAATGAACATTTTTAAGGTTTCCTTCCTGTTGAATGATCTAGTGGTAAGGAACTGCCTAAAGTTTTATTAAAAGAGTTGGAAAAAAAAGGGTTAAATTAGGAAATATGAGAGGTCGAGGTTATGAAAATTGCTCAAATATGAGAGGTTACAAATTCGGATTACAATTTTAAATTCCAGAGTATTTCACGCACATTGCAGCAGCCATTTATTAAAGTTAGTAGTTAATGAATGACTGCGAAGTTGGAAAAAATGTATAGATTCCCTAATATCTTTATTTCTTAAATTAGAAAATATTCATGATGCTTTATTAAGCAATTACAAAAATGTAGAGATAGATAATATGATTCAAAATGAGGCAGTTGTTTATTGATTACAGTCGGCAGCAAAATTATTGAAGCACTAGAAATTATTCCTACTTAAAAGGTGGGCACCTTATACAGTTTGGTTAAGTAAATATTTGTCGAGTCATGATCTTAGTCTTATGCTGTTTATAAAAAAGTAAGTTGGTGATAAAAAAAAAAGGGACCAAACTAAATATATATATATACACATGAAAAATGTGGATGCGTGCTTCAGTAATTGTTCTGCTGACTGTACAATAAAACAATTAAAGTTTTTTATGTTTGATCGTCATTTGACACACAATTTTTAATTATATTAGTCCGATTAAGTAAGCTATGTGAAGCAAAAGTTTTTGATTTATACCAAGCCATTATTTTATTAAATAGCTCATTATTATTATTATTAAGAATTATTATCAGTTGAATCCTTTGAAAACTTTATCTTAGAAGCTGAAAAATTAGCTAATGTAATAGACGTAGAAAAAACTTTGAATTAACTACACCACGCCATCATGTTCAATCTTAAAAATGAAATTTTTCTTATGAAAGTGTAGACGAATAGAAAATTCAAAAGAGAAATATAAAATAGATTTTTTTTTTCTTTTCAGTGATCAGGCGATCAGTGCACTGAAACTGAGATTAAATTTATTGGATAATCATAATCGTTTTTTTTAATTTTTATGAAATGTCCACAAACATAAAGACACGTGCAAAAAGGAATTACTGAGACTGACACACTATAAAGATCTCGGAAATGAGTTAACAGATGGCGATTCCTCTGTTAAGTCGTTTAAATCACATTTTAAAATTGGCTGGTAAAATATATTTTCTTCACTTTTGAAAAAAAAGAATCTCCAGTTTTGACATCTTTAAATTCATTACCTTCCTTAACATTGAGCCGAATTTAAGCACTGCTTTAAAAATTTTGTTAACCTTGCCCATAACTTTTGCTAACGGAGAAAGATCTTTTTCTAAACCAATAATCTGGTGTGTCACTCACACAACTTTCTCTTACCCTGAAATTTAATACCATAAATACAGGTTGGAGATTAAGAGGTAAGACAACGAATAGTGTTACGTAAACTTATGTTAAAACAATTCAAATTTGGCTTCGGAAAAGTTTTATGTGACAATTAGTTCTATGTGAGGGGGGGCAACCGTCCCCCACAACCCCCGTTTCATTACTGCACCTACATTTATATAGAATTGAAATCTGTTATTAAAATTAAAAGTTCGCTTAAAATTATATAGATAATTTTCACGCGTAATATTCCTTGAAATTTTTCCAGCAACAAACTTATATTAACTTGAAAATAGAACTTTTGGATCTCCTGAAATTATTCGTTTGTAAGTTACTCGAAGAGACACAGACAAAAATCAAACGTTAAAAAACTTTACTTTGGCAGTCAGGAAGCCTTAAAACGTGTAAATATACAAAAAAAACAAGAGATGAATATTTAGCTTAAAAACATACATTTATCATGTCTGTGAGGAATTCATTTCAGTTTCTGAGCAGCTTTCGTGGAAATGGTAAAATATTACAGTAAAGAACTTCCATAAATAATAAAAAAGAATGTTATCGCATAGTATTTGCAGCCCTGTATATCATTTGAAGATTATGTACAGACCACATGGTGCACCTAAATATAATCCTATAGTAGTGATACACGGCACAACCTGAAATACAGTTCCATCAATTTTCAGCTATTGTCGCACTATAATCAAGTTCTTTTGTGTAGCCCTGTAAATAAACAGTGAAGGATTTCCTTACCATATTCTACATGAGACATGTTTTTATGCATATAAAAAATATATATTCATTTCATTTGGGTTTAGTGCAGTCTATAGATGTCAAACTGTACTCCCCTGCAATTTCCCCCATAGACGTAATGTATTTGAATTCTCTTTGGTGTCCCTGTACACGAACTATATACGTCATCTCAACAAAAGGCTTAGTATAGCATCCTCATACCATACACATTTAGAATACCAAGTTTGGACTTTCTGCTACAATTTGTTCTTGAGATACGCTGATAACAGACAGACAGACACACACACAGATAGACATACAGACATACACACAGACCAACCGCTAAAAACATGATTTTCGGATTCAGGGGACCTTAAAACGTGTAAATATAACAAAAAATCACATTCGAAAATTTGACCCTAAAACAATACTTCCTCTACCTTACGGGTAAGAGAAAGTAATAAGAGAATGTAAAAATGATAAATAATATATTTTAAAACCATATCTAGTCAAAATCGACTCAATGGGTTAGCAAACTGTACTAGCATTCTTTATTCTTCGCTGCTTAGAAAATATTGTCTGTACTGTACTAGTATTACTTCCAAAGATTTTGTGTTTTTAACTTAAAGAAAGAAAAAAGAAATAGTAATAAATATTATATGAGTATTATTTACTTAGCTCAATTCTATTAGACAATTTAGGTGATTTTTTTTTTTTAAATATAAATGTATTTATTATTATTATTATTATTATTATTTGAAAGTTTTTAAAGCTTGGGGGAGAGGGGGCGGCACTTTTGAGGTTTGCCTACGGCGGCAAAAACGTTAGAGCCGGCCCTGGTTGCGGATATGTTGAAAGATACTTTTGTTTGGTTTTATTGGGATGTTAACGTTTAAATTTTTAGCTTCATTTTTTATTTTAAGGCTAGCACCGTTACTATATGGGATGGCAGTGGTGAAGATGGGTTTAGATTTCTGGGCACTGTTGATTTTGTTTAAAGATTTTACGCGTTTTTTATATAATTTATTTACCAGATTTTTAGAGTAGTTGGCTTTCGCGGCTATTTTTTTTTATGTAGTTAAGTTCGTTGTTAAGTAGTTGTTTGTTGGAACAGACAAGTATAGCGCGGTTGATATAGGAACGAAGGGCTGATAATTTATAAGAGAGGGGGGTATTACAATTTTTATTTATGATTTCGGTGTTAGCTGTGGGTTTTCTGTGAATAGTAGTGTCAAATGTGTTATTAGGATTTTTTATGATTTTTATGTCGAGAAAGTTTAGGTTATTGTTGGATTCTTTTTCAATGGTGAATTTAATATTGTTGTCGAGATTATTAAGTTCTATTAGAATGTTGTCAGGGTTTTCGGATTCGGGAATTATGGCAAAAATGTCGTCGACATAGCGCGTCCAGAGTTTACATTTGTTAATTATGTGGTGGGCTGAGTTTTCAAGCAGTCGGAGTTTTAGTTCGGCGATGATTCCGGAGATGGGGCCGAACTAAAACTCCGACTGCTTGAAAACTCAGCCCACCACATAATTAACAAATGTAAACTCTGGACGCGCTATGTCGACGACATTTTTGCCATAATTCCTGAATCCAAAAACCCTGACAACATTCTAATAGAACTTAATAATCTCGACAACAATATTAAATTCACCATTGAAAAAGAATCCAACAATAACCTAAACTTTCTCGACATAAAAATCATAAAAAATCCTAATAACACATTTGACACTACTATTCACAGAAAACCCACAGCTAACACCGAAATCATAAATAAAAATTGTAATACCCCCCTCTCTTATAAATTATCAGCCCTTCGTTCCTATATCAACCGCGCTATACTTGTCTGTTCCAACAAACAACTACTTAACAACGAACTTAACTACATCAAAAAAATAGCCGCGAAAGCCAACTACTCTAAAAATCAGGTAAATAAATTATATAAAAAACGCGTAAAATCTTTAAACAAAATCAACAGTGCCCAGAAATCTAAACCCATCTTCACCACTGCCATCCCATAAAGTAACGGTGCTAGCCTTAAAATAAAAAATGAAGCTAAAAATTTAAACGTTAACATCCCAATAAAACCAAACAAAAGTATCTTTCAACATATCCACAATGAAAAAGACCTCATTCAGCAAAACTCTACCCCAGGAATTTACAAAATAGACTTTGAACATTTAAACGGAAATAAAGCCTGCTATATCGGGATGACCAAACGAAAAATTTCAGAACGGGAAAAAGAACATCGTGCAGACTTAAAACTAGGAAAATCCTCCACAGCTTTCTCCGCCACCCACATCAATAACCCCATTAATATTAACTCCATTAACACCAAAAAAATAGCCCCTTACAATAACCAAAACTATGCACTAAAACGGGAGGCCCTCGAAATTACCACTAATTATAATACCGTGAATGACAGAGAGCATTATATCATACCCGCCGCATGGCAACAGCTACTAGAAGAATACGAAGTGAAGCGAAATGGCAACCACATGATACACCGACAAAGTAAACATCAGCAGAAGAACGACGGCGTTTAGTGTTTCGACTCTGAAGATGAACACGGAGTGTTCGAAATTAATCAGTCAAACAAAATGGAAAAGTTTTGTATAAGGTATTTAAATTTTAGCAAAAGTATAATTGTGCTTTTCCTTAAAAATAAAATTAAATAGAAAAACAATTTTCACGTTTTTTGCTATAACATGCAATGTAACCCAGAGCAAAGCTATTTTTAGGAAACTTGACATACAATATTTGACACAGCAAACTGCAATGAAAATATAAAAAAAATATTAAATATCTGATGTGATATGAGAATTTTTACAAAATTTTTAGCAATGCATGTGTGACATTTTGCGAAATTTCATTTGCATACTTTAATAACCAAACGTATTGAACTACTCATGTAAAAACCCCAGACAAGTGTTGTGTAAACTCAAGAAGTTCTACACCATAGAATAAACTGCTATCCAGTTTCTTTCTACCCCAAAAAAAACTCAACTATAAGGGGTTTTACTCACTTTTTTACCTTATCAATTTTTTGGGGGGAACAGCTGACATTTAGTTCGTTAAATGCCACAGAATTTTTTAAGTTCTGTTTGGGGTTTTGTAATACTTGTTTGAGTTTTTATGTAAGTAGCTCAATACATTTGGCTATTAAATTATGCGAGTAAAATTTTGCTAAATCTTACACATGTGCAGTTAAAAATTATTTAGTAAATACTTTGATATTTTATTAGATTTTTAATATTTCTTCAATTTGATTGCAGTATGCTGTGTCTAATATTGCATATCGGGTTTCCTGAAAATAGCTTTGCGCTAGGTTTAATACCTTATATGTTATAGCTAAAAAAGTAAAAAAAAAAATTGCAATTTTTTAAAACCTTTATCTCCCTGATTGCATGTGGTAGAGACATAAAAATTTATACAGCTAATAAGGAAGAGCCCCGTAATCACATGCTACAGCCAGATTGCATTTCAAGCCTTACTTTTTACAGGGTGATGCCAAACACTTTCATTTTTCTACAATTTTTTATTGGTGCCTCATTAACTTTCGGCACAAAACTTAAACTGAAATGTATGAGATATAACACGTTCTTAATTTTTTAGAAAATCTTTATGAAAAGAATACTCTCTTTAAATGTCAAATTTTAGTGATGGTTTTGTTATAAATGCAAATCTATAGGCGTTAAAAAAAATTAAATTTGTATAATTATTTATTATTTGCTACTGAATGCTTTCTGTCATGGTTAAGTATTTAAGAATATTCTCGAGTATTCTCTGAATTTGGAGCTTCAGAGAATATTCTCACCTCACATCTCTCTCTCTATATATATTAAATTCCTATTTGCTTTCTGTGGGTAGAAATCTTCCTATTTTTAAAGCTGCAAAGTTGCCAGCTATGTAATGTAGGTCATCTAAAGCTTTTGTATCTATATTTTTAAAGAGGAAATACTTTAACTCTATTGAAATAAAATTATTTTAAAAAGTATTTTATATTAAAATTGCTACTCTCATGATATAAAAAATAGCTATTAACTTAAAGTGGTTAGTGATAAAATTGATAGTACTGGCCACTGGCTACTAAAGAATTTTTCCAGTTTTGCCCTTTATCATTAAATATACTACCAAACTGAGTTTGAGTGATTTAAGTTCAGATGAGAGTAGCGTTGCAATAAGTGTAATCATTTTAGTTTTTTTTCTAAAGCATCCAAGATATCAAAATCAGACATGGCATGAGACATCAAATTTGAGAATGTTATTTCAATTTAATGGTGCATACAGTTATTTATTGTTTAAAATAGTTTTATTTATTCACATAGGAAAAAATTAATATGTTATTCTTATTTAACTTGCTAAAGTAAAAAAATATTTCTTTACAGGTGTTTTCTAGGAATAAACCCAAATCAAGGGGCGAAAGTAAATCCAGAACTAAAAAAGAAAGAATGTATGAACTCTAAAATTTTGAATTCGAAGAAATCTGTGTTAGAATGGATAATTGATTGTGTTGATAATTTGTATTTTATATGACTTGATGTACTATGTTGATGTAAACTTATATGCTAATTGATTTTTTTTTTTTTTTTCCCGATCTGAATTGATGTATTCAGATGTTAATATTCATATGTTAATCAATATATTTTATTTGAATAAAAATGCTGTATTTATGAATTTGAATAAATATCTTAATTTTTATTGCTTGTTTTTTTTTTTTTTTTTTAAATTCTGAATATATTGCTGATAAAATGTAGTTAAAAAAATATATATATATATATTGGCATGTTGGATTGCAGACAAATTTTGTTTTGCTGCAGATAAATACAGGAAGTTCTGCTTCTGGGGTTTAAGTATAAGTATGTTTTGGCATACAGTGCATTTGAAAATTATCGAGACAGGTGATTTTTTAGTAGTACCAGTTAAAAAACTGTAATAATCATGAAAAAAAAAAGTATATGGAATCGGTATATAAGTGTATTATAACAAAGTAATATAGTATAAGTTTTACAGAATTTAAAAAAAAAAATGCTGTCTCAAAAATATGAAACTTTTCGAGTATTTGGTATTTAAATTCAAATTTTGGATTAGTATCTTTTAATTATCTTAAAACTCTTATCAGACATGTTCAGGGTGAGAAGTTGAAGAATGTGTGGCTGTAAGAAAAAAGTTTTTGTCAGAAATTAAAATAATAAGTAGAGCAGAAGAATGGTGTTAATTCAGCCATGCATTCTTCAAACTCTAATTCTAAGCTTGCCTAATAAGATTTTCAAGATAATTCAAAGGAATAGATCCAAAATTTGAATTTAAATACCAAATAGCATAAAATGTCTCTATTTTTGAGACAGAATTTGTGTTTTTAATATTTTTAGAAAAATTCTATGAAACTGTACTAAATTTCTTTGCTATAATGCACTAATATTTTAATTCCATATGCTTATTATTTATTTTCTTTAGGATCTCCTTTCTCTTCATTTTTTTTTTTTTTTTTTTGACTTATTTGAAAAAAATTACCTGCCTGTGGGATTTTGAGATGCACTTTAGTTTGAGTTTGACTTCATTTTGCTTAGTTGTGGAACTTTTTAGGCATAAACTACAGCTAATTAATTTTTTAAAAGTTTTAGCTTATGGACTTTGTACATTTCTAGCAGTATGCCACTAAAAAAGGGGAAAAAAATGATAAGGAGTGCATGTATAATTAACCCAATTAAAATAAGGGTTCTCCCATTTTTTCCCTGTCACATAAAGAATATATATTAAAAAAAAAAAAAAAAAAAAAAAAAAAAATCATGTGGAAGAAATTTTAAATGTAGTGCCTATTTGCTAAGGAACACAATAGTAATTGCATGACTACTAGGTAAAATTTTCACTTTTTTTTTTTTTTTCACATTTTTCTTATTTTAAATATTTTTCCATTTTAAATCCTGCACATGTTAATGCACTGGACTTCTTTAACATAAATGATAAAAATATAATATTGTATAATTTACTACTATGCACCAAATTTTTGTAACATAAACGATAAAAATATAATGTTGTATAATTTAGTACTAACATACTATGTTAATGTACTATATAATATATGTTCATTACTAATATATATCCAAATACAGAGTCCAAATATAAAGTCTTTTTATAATTAATAACTGTTCTTTAAATATTCTAAAATTCTGTTTATATGCCCTTTACAACAAAAAACTGGATTTTAATAATTATTTAGTGTTGTTTTATTAAATGTTTCATAGTCAATAGATTCTCATAAAATAGTTTTAATTATTGTCCCTCTACATTACTTAACAGTGTTGCAGTGTTAAAGTTTACAGAATTATTTTTTAAAATTGATTTTTATTTATATTTTACATTCCTTGAGTTCCACAGTTTTTATTATATAAACAAACAACTCTTCTTTTGCTTTTACACATATAATTTTTTATTCTGATGTTCTCTGTTTACTCTGTTCTATGTTTACTCTGATATAATAAGATAATTATAATTTTTTTCCATGGGGGATTTTTCCGGATTTTTTTTTTCTACAGAGTAGTTTGAGAACCTCCAATATTTCTCAAAATTCTTTGTTCATGTTCTAATAATGTATATAATATTTGTTATACACCGAAGAGTCATTACATTATGACCACCTTCCATCTGTAATAATGGGCTCGTCCAGGAACAGAACTACTGCGCGTGTACAGCTGATGTTGGAGTATATAAAGCGGCTATGCATTGTCTTTCCAAATATAGTGCGATTAGCAATATAATGAGAAAAGCAGTTGATTTATAAGACTTCGATAAAGGTCAAATCGTTATGTCTCAGCGACTGGGAACATCAAAATCGCAAGCGGTATGTTTAGTGGGCTGTTCATGTTCAGTTGTTGTGAACACATGTCAAAAGTGGTGTATGGATGGTGAAATGACAAGTCGCCGGCCAGCAGTGTGTTGTCCATGATGCATTGATTCCAGAGGAGAGCGGATATTGTTATGTATTGTTCGCTGTAACCAAAGAGCTACAACAGCCGAAATCACCACCAGCTACAACAGTGGCGACCCAGACAGTGTTTCACAACATATTGTGCAGCGTACATTGCTGTGTATGGGTCTACTTATGTCCCTGCACTGACGGAACGTCATCGCCAGTTGCGTCTGCAATGGGGCAAGAAACATCGGAATTGGACATTAGAAGAATGGATGAAAGTCGCATAGTCTGACGAATGTCGTTTTCTGGTCCATCACATTGTGTGCGAATACGCCAATTTCCAAAGGAAACCCTCACTTCCGGATGCACAGATGGACGGAGATAAACCGGTGGCAGGGGCATTATGGTGTGAGCAATGTTTTCATGGAGCACATTAGGACCCATAATCAGCATAGAACAATCCCTGGTGTCTGTGCACTACGTGAACATAATTGCAGACCAGGTTCATCTATTCATGACAACAGTATTTCCGGCAGGGGATGGTGTTTACCAACAGGATAATGCACCATATCATAAGGGTCGAATCGTCATGGAGTGGTTCGAGGTACATTCTAGTGACTTTCAAGTCATGTCTTGGCTTCCAAATTCACCTGACATTAATCCAATAGAGCATTTGTGGTCCCACCTGGAAAACCTAATTCGTGCTGCCACGCTACCCCCTTGCAATGTGCAGGAATTTCAGGACCAGTTGATGCACGCTTGATACCAGATGCATCAGACTATCTATCAGCACCTTGTAGAGTCAATCCTACACTTGGGTGCTGGCAGTTTTGAAGGCTAAAGGTGATCCTACATGTTATTAACAGGGTGGTCATAATGGTGCTATATTTATATGTTTATGGGTGTATATTTATATGTTTATTGTAAAGCAGCTATCACATAGAAGATCCTACCCTCTGAACTTTACGCTAATACCTCTCCGAATAATCAAGCATTAGGTAATAGGGTTATTTTGAAGACTAAAATGAATTCAAAAAGGCATTAACAATTGGCTACTAATTGCTCACTATTTCATGTTTTAAACACACTCTGATTTTCTCACACTCCGATTGGTTGAATACGAGCTAACATCTAGCGTAGGAGATTTAGTCAGTCATAAGTTCGTCATTGACAAAGGTAGGAAAGGGAAACTTATCACACGATGCCTTTTCGACTGTTTGTCTCTCGAAAAACCTGTTTCAGGTGGTTTCGGGAGAGAAAGTATCTGATACTGCTGATCACATGAGAGTACGTGTGATAGCAGCTTAAGTTAGATAAAAAGTGGATTTTAAAATAAGGATTTTGATAAAAAACACTTGAGTTTTTTCAAGTGGGTTTTATTGAAAAATACCACTTAGGCCAGCTTGTTGACCTAAAAAGATTGCATAACCTTTGCTCCCACGCACACATACACACACAAAAAAAAAAAAAAAAAAAAAAAACTGTCAGCCAGGATGCCAGTAAAAAATTGTATTCTTCACAGATAAAAACTATTTTTAAAACAGGTTTTCTGTTTTTAAACAATTGTTGTTATACGTTATGTTTACAGATAACAACAGTTAAACTAATGAATATATTCTGTAAATGTACGGAAAAAAATCTATATTTATTACATGATTTCTCTGTAACATTACAGAATATGACTCATTTTTACAAACAGTTTTTTCTGTGATGCAAACAGATTTTTTTTTTTTTTTAAATAGTGAAATTCTGTTATTTTAGCAGAAATACTCTGTAAGTTTACGAAAAATCCTCTTTTTTTTCTGTAAAAAATACATGTTTTCTCTGCAAAAAATTTAAAATAATTCTGTTATAGTAACATTTTTTTCTGCAAATATAACAGAATGTCACTGTTTAAAAGGCAAAAGAGATCTGTTTACATCACAGGAAAAAAATGTTTTAAAAATGAGTTTTCTGTTTTTTTAAACAGTCAAATTTCGTTGAATTCACAGACGAATTACATTGTTTTAATAGAAGAATTACGTTGCTTTAACAGAAGTATTTACGGAAATATTTACAGATTTTCCCAATTTTTTTTTTAAACGCTTTTTTTCTGTGAAGAAAACGGGTTATGATTGGCGTCCTGGCTGACAATTTTTTTCCGTTTTTTCGACAGTTTTTTTTTTACAGTGTATAATTACAATGACTTACCTCTCGAATGATCCATATTACATAATTTCATCATAATAATGCAGATTTTCTTATATAACTGTGTTATTTAATGACTTCTGCCCTTACAATTTTGGCTTTATGTTTTTACGGACATGTCATCTCCTTTCTTATCATTCCTCCAAGCTGGCTTTCAATTTTCAATATAGAGAATTCTCCCTGTAAATACTGTTACTCGGCAAAGGCATTATCTTTGCCGCGAAAACTAATTATTTCTCGGTACTGCCTGATCCATTTTTAAGAGAATAGAAATAGTATTTACAAATTCGTATGCTTATTAGCGCCCCAATTACATAACAGCTATTTGTATTTATCCCAGACGTTAGACGTATTTGTATTTTCAAACATACAGTCGGCTGCAAAATTATTCGAGCACTAGCCAAGAATTCCTATATTTAAAAAGTACACTTAAGACTGTTTTGCTAAGTAAATCCTTGTCGAATCATGTTCTTAGAATGATTAAGAACATGGCTCGACAATGATTTATTTAACAAAGCTGTATTAAGTGTACTTTTTTTTTGGCAAGGATTATTGCTAGTGCTCGAATAATTTTGCAGCCGACTGTATGTTTAAACATTAGTATAGTTGTAAATTTCCAAGTAAATAATTTTACTCTCAATAAAACTAGTAATTATATAGCTTTATATTAACTGTCATAATGACGTTTCATTAAATTCGATTTGCTAAATATTGACTCTTGAAGAATTCTAATTTTGTATGCATTATTTAAGAAGAAATATCTAATTTGATATGACATTGTTTAATATTGTTATAGAGTCAGGCAGAAGGTAATTATGACTATGGGGTAATTGTGACCAACGTCATTTTCAAAAAAACTGTAGAAGTTTTTTTTTTTTTTTTTTTAATTAATTAAAACTATAGATGTGAAGCTTATAATGTATTTCCCATGATATATATCCTTAATTTCAATATTAAGCACATTAAAGCAGTTACAATTTTTATATTTAACAGCCAGCTGAAATTTTTGGAAAACGAATTCAACAACTTAGTGTTCAAAGTTGTATAGTCCAAAAGGAAAATATTTCAGGTCAGAAAATATTTAAAAGCATGCTAGTAATGCATTTATGTGTCTCTGATATACTTTTAATCTATCTAACATAAATGAATGTTTTTTAATGTATGATCATAATTATCCTACTGTTTTTCGAAAGAAATATAATTATGACCATACTGTAATAAAATAGTAAGCATATATATTAAAGATTATTTTACTCATTCTGCTTCAAAATGGTTATATGTTCTGAAAGCTCCATTTTCTTTTAATTTATTTATAACTTTAGGGAGCAGTCAATATAGTATGGGGGGAAAAAAAAGAAGTCAAAGAGAAGCTAGTAAATATGGAATATCAAAATTCATAACCAAGTTATGAATCAGTATCAAAATAGCCTTTCTCTTTCTATGTGTTTCCAAACACCGAATCACAGATACTTTGTTTTTTGGAAATATACAGAGTTGGTTGGTTGTAGGGTTTAAGGCCAATTGACTACGCTATGGTCCTAGGCCTATAGGTTTAATGCCCTCCGTGGGTTTTTTTCTAAGGGGTCTAGTCCGTATTTACTCGAGTTTCGGAGAAAACCACAGAAAATTCCGAACGGCTAGGTGGCTGAGGGCGACCTGGGATCGAACCCGGCACTTCCCATCTTCCAGTTTTGAGCGCAGAACCGCTCGGCCGCTGGCGGGCTGGAAGCTGGAAGCATACCGAGACACAAGCCACAAATAATTGGGAAAAAGAAACAGGACACTTATGTACATGTGTTCAGAAACAGTTGCTGTTTCTGAATAGTCCTAAACATTTATTTTGACTTGTTAAAATAATTTATAACACCTCTAGTGGAAGATGTCGTTTTGTTTAAATTTGATTTAATAAATATAAATTATTCATTTTGTATTATTTATTTAAACACTAACGTAATTTTCAAAACAACAAATACTCTGGGGGGGGGGGGGGGTCACCGAAACAACGCCAAATCAAAACAGTTTTTTCTTTTCTTCTCAATTCCCACAACAAAATTTATATTAGCCGGTATAAAAAGAAAGCAAAGGGTTTAATTTTTTTTTTTTTTTTTTCTGGCGGTTACTATTATCTCAATTTTTTTGTAGTTCTGTGCTTTTGATGGGGTAATTGTAACTACCCTCATTAATTTCAAATAAAGAAACCTAAGGAAATAAAAATTTTATAGGGTGTTCTTCAAAGGTTAAAGTTGCACTTTAATTATTTTAAACAAAATTTTCATTAGCAAGAGAATTAAAAAAAAAAAAAAAAAAAAAGAATTACAAAGTTAAAAAATGTCATAAGTGATCATAATTATCCCTACATGACCTTATGTATGGAAATTTATAGAAAATCACCAAAATATGAACGAATGTAAAAAGATTAAAAAACACAAAAGAGATAAAGTTAATGAGTTGATTGAAAAAATCAAAGTTGGACGAAATCAGACTAATGTAAGTATGCCGTATTCGCAACATCATGAGGAGCATTGTGCGAACAATGCACACTGTTAAAAATTTCAACAGAAAACTCTGTGTAATGTAGTATCTTAAGTCTTACGTAAAATTACAGAGAAAAATAAACGGAGATGTTAAAAAACTTATTTTATATATTCACTTTAATAACTAATATTAATTTAATTAATTATTGGTGAGAATATATTTCGGACTTGGAATGTTTTTTCTAAAGCAGAAACAGTCATTTTTAATTTTAATTAAAAAATTAAATAATAAAATTAGTTAAAAATACAGAATAAAGATTGAGATTCTCGATTATTCCCTTTTAACTAAGAATTACTGTAAATTTACAGAGACTCTGGATAAATATTTACATTAAATTTACAGAAATTTTTAACAGTGCATGTTAAATGTGATTTTCTGTAAAGTACAAATTGCATACCTGGCAACATTCTAATTAATATTCCGTAGTATTAAAAGGAGTATTGGTGCTAGATAACTAAACCCAGATAAAAATATACAATAAATCACATTGGTAAGAAATAATATAGATGCCCCATGAATTATACATATCTATAGCACCTTTTAACTGAGAAAGTGTGAGTTTATTGGTAGGCGAAAAAATTATTTTAAAGTCATGTTGTTTGAGAACTTTATCTATGTCACGACTTGATTTAGGAAAATAGGGCAATAAAATAATGATATTTGTCCAGTAGAAATCCTGGGATTCTACTGTTAAAGTTCCAATTTAATGTCCAGGTCCGTATAGCTGAAAAAGAAGGCCGTCGAAACAAAAAGAACTAATAGTTCGCAGCAAAACATATTTATTTTCTTTTGTAGAGGTTTCATAATAAAATGAACAGTACATTAATAGTGTAATTTCAGCATGACCATAAGTTACGAGAATGCAAAAGATAGGGGTGAGAGAGAGAGCTACGGGGTTACATGTTATTCAATCAACAGTTGTAGAGCGAATTCTGAAGTTGACTCTACTGCCATTATGATCAGACTGATGAATTACGCCAAAATTATTAAAACAGTGCCAACTTTCCAGCCAAAGCTAATCCTTTGTTTGTAGAATAATTTAATATAAATATTTTGAATTTAGTAAGTTCGTTACAGCAGTTTAAGCCAAGTTTTATCGCCAGAAGACCGTTATTTAAGGGAGACACTCAGACTAGGATTTATTGCACATCCCGTGATAAAAAAATATAAATTACTCTTTAATGATATCAGAACGGAAATGTATTGCTTAATTTAGCTTCGAATAAATAAACATACGCAATTTAAAAGAATGAAAATGTAATTATGTATCCAACGGTTTATAACATGGAAATAATATTTTTTTATATTTTATTTATTAAATGATTTAGAAGAGCTTATGAATGTCATTTAAAAGGAATATGTTTTTTTTTCAGACGATTTATTAATAGCATAAGGGATAAAGTATTATTAGAATTAAGATATTTATTATAGACAAAAGCGAATAAATAAAAGTAATTTAGAATTTCGTTATCTATTTTTATTATCCATTTAATTTATTGAAAATATAATAATTACTGAATAAGTTATAATTAAAACTCATATATGTGAAGGAACGACTTCACATATTTCTCCCCAGCGACGAGGAAAAAAAAAAAAAAAAAAAATCGTCAAACTGGACGAAAATTATAAAAATATAGAACGCTCTCTCTCACCTTCACAACAGTGTAATACAATTCCAAAAAAAAAAATCTGCATCCAACTGTGAGAAATGTAAAGTAACCTTTTGCTAAGCAAGGGAAAAAAATTGTGGCATATAACAATAAATTCGAAAAAAAAAATCAATAATAATGACAGTTATGAAATCATGAGACATATTCAGTCATTGTCATGCCAAATTGACATATCTGAAACAAATTACATAATCAATAATTTATATAAATATGATATATAAAATGTGTAAAATATTAAAAAAACAATAATTTATTACAGTGTATGTATGTTTGATAATAAGGAAAAGGAAATCAGTAACCAGAAATATGGAAGTCAAATAATTTTTGTATTTTGTTAATTTTCAAAAAAAAATTAATATTGCATTAATATGAAAAAAAAAATCAAATATTTTTGATTAAGAATACCATTATCGTACACGTGAGAAATTAAATTCTAACAAAGTGAGCCAGAGAGTGTGTAATAGAACAATAGCTATGACAGATATGATGGTTTTGTGATGCCTAACTGAACATAGCGTACTGAACAATATGTGAAAAGCAGAAGAGGCTTCATGTTGTGCAAAAATGACAACCAGCATTCTGCAAAGTGACATAATGAAATGTCCCTTGTATGTGTAAAAATGTGTAGGAAAAAAAAAAAAATCTAGCCCTATGTCAGAATAAAAGCGCACATGTAAGAGTTCAAGAAAATTATTTTATTTTATTTTATCTCTTATTTATTTTTATGCCTTCTAATTTATTTTGTTTTGCATAAATTTATGAACTAACTTTATTTCAATAGTTTGTGTTGGTAAAAAAATATTAAAATTTACTTGTATGAAATAATTTCCTTTTCCTGAACAAAATTTTTATTAAATGAATTAGCATTTGAATTTCTCACAAAAATATGATCTCAATAATAATATAATTTTTAATGCATAAACTTCTGAGTAGACCTGAAATAGGTGATAAGAATATAACTCATAAAAATTGTCAAAAATAGCAAAAAAAAATCTAAATATACTATTGTTTTTTTATAATTACAATTGAACTATTATTTTATCGAGCCCAATTAATATTCAATATCTTTCTTAAAAAGGATACTGTATGTTATACAGATAATTCCATAATACTGCTCAGTAAGAAATAGTCTTTAAAAAAAAAAAAAAAGAGTGAACCAGCCACATACTTCTGCACAGACTACTTCTTACAACGCACAGATGATTTCAAGGCCATTTAAAATACATCTGTGGTGCAAACCTTACAAAAAGAAATTATTTTGATTGAGAAATTTTTAAATAATTAAATATTTAATTTAAGCTGAAAGAAAACTTTCTGCAAGGGTTTTACTCTTTAGACAAGAAAAAAATTTGATAAAAACAAAATTTTAAAACGTACAGACTATGTACGGAAATTTCACTTTTTATGTATTTCTTTGAAAAACAAATAGGCTCTAAAAAACATAACAGCGTTTATTGCAAGTTGACAAAAAATTTATTTACTTTTGTGTATGTGTGTATTATTATTGTAACTAGTCTTTTGTAAAAAAAATTCATGTGAAAATTTAATAAAAGAAAATGTAATTATCTCCACATGTGAACCAATGAAATGGCAACCAAATAGGTCAGATAAAATTTTGTGAGAGTGTGTGTGTGTCAAACATTGGGTTGTGAGGCCAAGTTTGAGAATAATGAAGAAAAGCATGGAAAACCATACATGTGAAAGACAATGGAATACTATTGAATAAATTTGAATTATGACTGACAAACTGAGCAGCCAGCCAATAATACAATAAATTTCTGACCCAAAAGAAAACATATACAGGAACACATGTAGAAACATAAGGGAAAAAAATGAAATATTCTTTTTGGTGTGTGTGCGTGTGAGAATTATTAATTATAAAGTGTTTGCAAACGTTAAAATAAACTGATCATGTTATTCAAATGAGATAAAAACATAGTGTGAATTTGTTAAAAATGAATCTTGTGAAAGAGGTGATCTGTTCACGCAAAGAATCCTTGAAACTTTGACAACCAATGAAAATATAATTAGGAAAAATATACAATCCAAATATTTCCAAAAGTCACATACATCCTTATGTTATTTATTTAAAATTTAGTAAGTAATTTTATATCAATATCTTTTTATTTATTATTATTTTCATTATTTTAATTATTTATTTTGTCACCCGAAATATTTATAGAACATGTGTTCATGAATTATAAGTGTACTTGTAAACCAATAAAACATAACCTTCGAAAATTGTTGTGAAAGTGTGAAATCCCCTACACAATTACAAGTGTTGAAACCAATATAATGGTCAAAATCCATAGATTATAGAAGTCATTAATATACTGACAACCAGAGCAACACAATTGTGCTTAGAGGGTAAATGTGTATATGTGAAAATTAAAAATATAATCAAACGGGTGATATGTTATAATGTTTAAACAATATTGTAAAAAAGGAATATCAACTGAAATAATTTATATTATTAAAAATTTGTATATGTCTGTAAGTGTTCCAACAAATATTAAAATTTAAAAATTTTTTTTTTAAAAAAATGCCACAAAATAAATTTCCATAGCCGCAGATGAAAGCGCAAAAATTGCGAATTTAACGTGCACAGAAAATTATAAACAAACAGTAAAAGCAAAAAGTCATGACTAAAACAACAGTATTATCTACTGAACTGAGCATATATGAACTGAGATGAGCTGAGCTGAGGTGAGATGAGCTCAGATGAAGCCTCAAAAATTAAAAAAAAATGCGCATAAAGTAAATATATAAATAGCTTCAAAGGCTATAAAATTGCTCAGCAAAATAATAATATAAAAACTCGAGTACAAGAAGTGTAATCTCACTTCAAAAAGGTGAATAAAAAGAATTTCACCAAATCAGCTGATAAAAGGAACAGTAAAATAAATCTGTTCACACACGTGCAAAAGATGTTTTTTTTTTATCTTAAAAAAAAATACTGCAATTATTCAGCAGTGGGCCCAATTTGATGTTAAAGTAAGCTTACTATATATTTTGGTGTGATAATTATTTGCTAGCAATAGTAATAAAATATTCCCATATATATAAGATAGACATATTAAATATAAACACCAATAAACAAACATGAAATATCGAATAAATGCGATAAAATATATCATATGTACAGTAAAAATAAAAAAAAACTCTGCAATCAACGTATTTGAACTGAATGAAAAAAATATATCACTATTATTATTATTAGAACACAAACAAACTCAGGCGGAATGGCAAGAGTTTTTCTGTTTCAAAAAAAAAAAAAAAAAAAAAAAAATTAAGCAGTCTTCCGTTTCTGTTTTCTTTTTTTTTTTTTTTTTTTATCTTATCACGATTACTCTGAAACTTTTCTTTTCCTTTTTTTTTTTCTTTTTTTTTTTTTTTTTTTTTTTACGTAAATGAACGAAATAAAACTATTATGCACATAAAATAAATTTCGTATGAAAGGTAATTAAGGGTTAAAATTTTAGAAAATGAAAGGGGTAGAAAATTAGGTTTCATCTAACAAAATTGAATGAATGTGGAAAAGAAATGTGTGAAATGAAAAATTACATTAGATGTCAATGTTCACGACCAGCATAATAATACCTGGATTTATGCGATAACATCTAACCGACAAAAAAATATAATGTGTTATAAAATTTCTCAAAGTTTATGAAATTAGAAAAAAAAATAATTAAAAGATTTGTATTAAAATGTAATATTTTAGTTAAAATGGGCAAAGAAAATACTGCGTTATGTTATTATAAAAATTAAAACTTGAAAAAAAATCCGACAACCAAAAATAATATTAGAATAAAATTATGTTTATGTGTTTAGGTATTCAAGATATACAACCAATTCTCTTTCTGTATAAGTGATTGTACATGATTATTTAAGAATGCCTGGTAAGTATAATAAATAAAACATTGAACCTTATGTTCAAGACTAACAAATTTGTTAGGTTTACATGAAAGTCAATGTACATAATATCCGAAAAAATTAGAAAAGAAATATGTAAATTTGAAAAATTGTGTGTTAAATTTATTCAGGACACTTGCATGCAACAAGATACGGCCAGTATAGATTCATAAAATATATTATGTACTGGATTTACGTATTGTCCTGAATACATATAGTGTTAAAAAATGAAAATTGTTGGAGATACAATCAATTAATAAATATTTATCCTCAATATTTTATTTTATTTATATATTCTGTCACTGTGTAAGTGAGTATGTACCTATGCGTTGTGAGAAAGATGTTTTTATATAAACAATATTAGTAAACAATGAAAAAAAAATGTACCCTAAAGAAAAATAATATCATTCGATTTCTGTAAAATATGTTAAATTTTGTGTAAAATTTAAATAGTAAAAATGTAAGTTAATTATAGGAATACTCAAATTAAATGAAGTTTAATGTAAAATCATGCAAACAAAGACAATCAATGCAGATCCCCTCACCAAGAAAAATTTGGCCAGTAATTCAAGATAAGGAAAAAAGCATTGAATGCCAACAACACAAGTGCAATTAGCAGCGCTACTAATGCACATTGTGGCACAAAATTACATAAACTTAAATCCTAACATATTAATTGTGCCTCTTTTAATTCAAGGACTTAAATTAAATGTATAAACCTAAATTATTTATTTGTTTAATTATTTTTAAATGAAAGGATAAATAATGGTATTTAGAGAAAAGTGTAGTGTTTTGACAGTTAGGTTTTGAAACACAGTGATGCACAAAATTATACAGCCTCAACTTCTAAGAAGCCAATTGTAAATATCTTTGATTCAATAAAACCATGATAAGAAAAATAAACCCATTATCTTTAAAATTAAAAAAATGAATCTCAATAATTTATGTAAAGGTGTGAAAGTTATGTAACATATTAAGTAAAAAAAATATCAACTAAGTTCTCTAAAATATATTGCTAAATTTTGCTTTAAACTATGACCTTAAAAAGTAATAAAAAACATATAAATTTATGGAACAAAAGTATGAGAATAACTGAAATTATCACTCTAGTTATTTTATTTATTCATTAATTTGTTATACAATGGCAGTTCCAAGCAGGCTAAAATCAGTGAACAAAAAAAATATATGTGTGTAAAAAGATGAGAAATAAGTGTCTAGATATCGACTGATATCAAAAACGAATTTTCGCCGACACATCTCGAAAAGTTATCTAAAAAAAAAGGTATGTGTATTTTCAACCTGCCTGAAAAACACCAACATAAGAAATAACTTCAAGTTTAGTTCTTAAATTAAAAATATTAATTAAATTCAATTATTGACAATAAACAGAATAATAAACATTTTTGAAAAGGAAAATCTGAATATGAAAATAAAAAATATACTGAAAGGAAATGCAAATTTGTATAAAAATTGCACCAAAAAAAAATTATTATTATTATTTTCCGTTTTTTTTATTCTTTTTTTTTTTTTTTTTTTTTTTTTTTTTTTTGCATTATGAATGAAAAATCAAGAAATTTCTAAAAATTTATCATCACGCATTGTATATCGGTATTAGCATAAAAAGGAAAATATGAATATGAGAAATATAAAATACTATAATATGTAAATTTATATATATATATTACACATAAAATTTAAAAAAGCAAGTTTTTTTTTTTTTTTTTTTTTTTTATCATTATTATTATTACTTTTAAAATTGGGAAACAAAAATATATTATATGGAAACAGAAACAAAAATATATATACAGAAATCTGACAATATTTAAGCATCCTTGTTGTTTGTATTATCTAAAAAGTTTTTAATTAATGATGCACCAAGAAAAAAATTATGTATCAACAAGGATACTTAAGAGTGAAAAAAAAATATACAAAACACTCACCAACCTTTCATAATCTTGACCTGAAAATAAAACTTTATTTTTATTAATTTTAATAAGATAGGAAATGATTTTCTCCGCGTTCGGTTCTCCAATTACCCCTTCATTTTAGCAAGACCTTGTGTCCTGATGAATAGGTGCATATTTAATGATTTATTTCACTTGACGCAAAATTTTACAAATCTTTCAGGCCTTAGTTCTAAGTGATATTTCTCTTCACGAAAATTAATGTTCGATTCGCCATGCACAAAAATAACATTCCATTAGTGTCCACGGAAATGTTATCTCATGTATATGTTCTTTATTAAAAAACATCATAAGCGGACATCGTTCTTTCCCGTATGAATATTATGTCTCAGCAGGACTTGAAAAAAACAAAAACTGTCGAAAAGACGAGTACTAAATTTGAAGACACTGTAGCAGAGAACATATGAAGCAGCACAGGATGAAACAACAAGCTATGAAACCACAAAGGCCACAGTAGAAAAAGCGGCGGGGACTGCATCACAAAGCATTTTTTGGCGAAAAGCAGAAACAGCGGCCGGCCAGCACAGAGTCGCGGAATATGAGATCAAAAGTTCTCTGACTAGAGTCGAAAAGGACCAGCGCCGGTAGTCCATTAAAAGAGATAGACTAAACACTGTATGGCTCTCGCAAACATATTGCGTTCCAGAGAGAAATATCGGAGAGCTGATGAGTCGAGCGTAACCTAAAAACACAAGCTGCTATTCTCGGCGTATTGTCCCATACACAGCAAAAAGTATTTCACGATGAGAGGATCAGAAGAGGACAAACTGCCGATACGATGCGTCCAATCCATAGTGTGCTCCAATCAGTGACATCCACAATGATTTTTCTCACAATTTAAAAATAATACAGCGACGACAAGTCATGTAGATCAAAATCCTTCAATTGAGATTAAAAACCATCGCGGTAAATAAGTTTCTATCTCCTTAAAAAAAATTGCTATGATTTTATATTAACTCATAAAGTCATTTTAAACAAAAATGCCCCTCTCTCTCACCAATGCATCTCGAACTGGTTGGTCGCTGGTCTAGCACCAAAGTGTGTCAAGTAGAAATCCTGGGATTCTACTGTTAAAGTTCCAATTTAATGTCCAGGTCCGTATAGCTGAAAAAGAAGGCCGTCGAAACAAAAAGAACTAATAGTTCGCAGCAAAACATATTTATTTTCTTTTGTAGAGGTTTCATAATAAAATGAACAGTACATTAATAGTGTAATTTCAGCATGACCATAAGTTACGAGAATGCAAAAGATAGGGGTGAGAGAGAGAGCTACGGGGTTACATGTTATTCAATCAACAGTTGTAGAGCGAATTCTGAAGTTGACTCTACTGCCATTATGATCAGACTGATGAATTACGCCAAAATTATTAAAACAGTGCCAACTTTCCAGCCAAAGCTAATCCTTTGTTTGTAGAATAATTTAATATAAATATTTTGAATTTAGTAAGTTCGTTACAGCAGTTTAAGCCAAGTTTTATCGCCAGAAGACCGTTATTTAAGGGAGACACTCAGACTAGGATTTATTGCACATCCCGTGATAAAAAAATATAAATTACTCTTTAATGATATCAGAACGGAAATGTATTGCTTAATTTAGCTTCGAATAAATAAACATACGCAATTTAAAAGAATGAAAATGTAATTATGTATCCAACGGTTTATAACATGGAAATAATATTTTTTTATATTTTATTTATTAAATGATTTAGAAGAGCTTATGAATGTCATTTAAAAGGAATATGTTTTTTTTTCAGACGATTTATTAATAGCATAAGGGATAAAGTATTATTAGAATTAAGATATTTATTATAGACAAAAGCGAATAAATAAAAGTAATTTAGAATTTCGTTATCTATTTTTATTATCCATTTAATTTATTGAAAATATAATAATTACTGAATAAGTTATAATTAAAACTCATATATGTGAAGGAACGACTTCACAATATTAAAGGAGACTAATTTAGTAGACGAAGTATGAGTAAGTTGTAATTTTTAACTATCTTTCTCTAAAATGGAAAGGTTATAATCTCTGTCAATTGATAAGGCTTTCAGATATTTGATTTTAGAGTTTAGTAAAACAGAATCGGAAAAAATATTAAAGGCACGGTTAACAAAAGTATAAAAAGTTGCCATTTTTTTAACCTATTCGAAGATTCCATAGATCCCAACTCTTGGGACATCTACAGTATTTCCTACCAATTTGGTTAATGATACGTTGGTCAAATTAAACGAAGTCTAAAATTCAGCTTAAAAGAAAATGTCAGTTAATAAGAAACCAATAAATAGGCTATTTCTAAACACTGCTGGGATAAAACCATAATTTTAAATTTTATGCAGCTAAAATAATATGCAGGACCAAATCTACCGCGTACTTGATTTCTTTAAAGCTTTTTACATCTTAAGAATCGTAAAAATAATGTTAATTTTGATTTCGCTGTAACCCATTTGTCTGATTATTGGAAATTTTACATTGGGCTCACAATTTCTTAATTTCTTCTACATTTGTTTAGAACTACCGTTTCTCAATTTCCCCATATTCCTTGGTTGATCAGGATTCGTTCCCTTTCTTATATATAAGAACACTTCTCTCTCATTTCTTTATGCACTGAAGACGATACGCTAAATGCTACGGAAACAGCTGTCTGCTTTCCTATGATTTCTGTTTGGCGTTCAAGACGTTGATGTTAAGTAAATATGCCATAATATAGTTAGTACCCGCCCCTTTTTCCTCACTATTTTAGTTTTGGAGTAATATTCTCCAAACGTAATTAAGATTAAATGAAAAGAAAAAACACTGGCATGAATGCGGGTACTATCAGCACTACAAATATTAATTAGAATGTTGGCAGGTATGACATTGCTGACTTTTAACTTTTAATGCCCAAACCAAAAAGAAAAGACGTTGAAGATGAAAGAACTAAAAAAAGAAATGATACATACATTCCAACTAAATGCATTCAATTATTTTTAGCTGCAGTATTTTTTTTTTCTTTCTCAGTTTGAATGTCATAATAATGCTAATACTTTATATAATCATCAATAATTCTCTTATTAAAAATTATAAAACAATAGCTATCATTTTCAATATTACATATACACATATTCAATAAATATATAACAATGATTTAAGAAATATAATTTTTTTACATAAAATATTGACAATGACACGCTTTTTCTTAGCTGAGAACGATTTCCTTATTTTTCAAGGACAATACTATAATTAAGGAAAAGAATTTAATAGCTCCTACGCGAAATAAAACAATGTTATTAAAAAAAAAAAAAAAAAAAAAAAAAAAAAAAAAAATCTTTTTTTTTAGTCTTTTTGTCCTTATTATAATTCATGACCAAGCTTTGTTAATTCTGACTATTGTAATTTTTCTTTATATTACTTTTTCTGTTTTCTAACTTCTTAAAACAGCTCTTTCCTCCTAAATAACTTTTTGGTCAGTTTGTATGGCTCTCATTTAAATTTTGTTCATAGTGATCCGAGTTTGTTTTAGCTATCATGCTTGTAACATTCTTTATTTCATATCAATTTCCAAATATAAAAAAGACTGGGTTAAAAAAAAAAAAGGAATTTTTTATGAAAGCAACTATAAAATATACCTTATAATTAATCTAACTTTTGATAAATGAAAATAAATGAAATGAATAAAATTATTTATCTCATATATTATTCATGATGAGACTGACTAGGTGCAATAAAAGATTGGTCCAATAAATAATCCATTTGCATTGCTGCCAAATATTACGATTTTTGATACCGGTATTTTTTATTTATTTATTTATTTTTTTTTTTTTTTCTTACAGATATTCTTTATACATTTTTGGCAGTTTTATAAATAAGGTAAAAATTTCTATTGAAAAAATATCAGTATCTATCCTTTCGAAACACTTGGCAGCTATGTCAATTGAAATTTAAAAGTTTACGATTTTGTTTCACACTTACAGTAAGACAACCAAATTTTTATAAAGGAAAAGTGGGGATAAATTAGCGTAATGTCTCCAATTTTAAAATAGGAAATAGGGACAAAAAGCAGTACTTAAAAAAATGCATAATCATCAATTTTAAATTATAAATTGAGACAAAAGTTTTAAACCACCAATAATGGGGACGTTTGGTTCTTTTAATATATAGTCCTGTGCATAGTTTATGCACGAAAATGAAATAATTTTCATTTTACTGCACTTCAAAAATTGCACAGTTAAAAACACATTACAGTTTTTAGCTATACTCTTGTTCGATTCAATCATTAACCCGTTAGCGCTCAGTGTCCTTATTTGAGGACAGCTAATAAAATGACAAGTATATTTTTTGTGGTTTCTTGGGATGATTTCTGCTTTTTCGTGACAGTTTATAGCGTCACTCTAAATGATCCCTGAAAGTTTTATGTGCCTACTATTAATTATTATTTCATAATTTGGATAATCATTTTATGATTTTTTATTCCTTGCACATATCTTTGCTTTTTGCGCAGATATACTAACTTAAATCAAGTTGGATAATAATATATATTATAATACTTTACTTTCGAGATCTTTGTCAACATATAATAGGAAATTAATCTGTTATCTCAAAGTTTTTCTATCTCGAAGTTTTTTCGCTAGAGCACTAAACGTCAATAAATGAGGATAGGCTTTAAATTTAAAACTATCAGAAGCATTGTTTAAGTTAATATACACTGATGGAAAAAAAAAAATCCCAACACCAAGAAAAAATCATTGTACAGTAATGAAATTTCAGCAATCCATTTGTCTAGGTAACATATTTAATTGATTAAAGTTTCAAGATCACAGGTAGAGCCATTGGCGAGAAGAGCCATTTCAAATGTGAAATGTTGGTACATTAGTAACCGGTGTAACCGCCAGAACTTTGAATGCAAGCATGCAAACGTGCATGCATTGTGTTGTACAGGTGTCGGATATCAGTTTGTGGGATGGAGTTCCATGCCTGTTGCACTTGGGCGGTCAATGCAGGGACGGTTAATGCTGGTTGTGGATGACGCTGGAGTTGTCGTCCAATGATGTCCCATACGTGCTCGATTGGAGAAAGATCTAGTGATCTAGCAGGCCAAGGCAACATGTCGACACTCTGTAGAGCATGTTGGGTTACAACAGCGGTATGAGGGCGAGCGTTATCCTGTTGGAAAATACCCCCTTGAATGCTGTTCATGAATGGCAGCACAACAGGTTGTATCACTAGACTGACGTACAAATTTGCAGTCAGGGTGCGTGGGATAACCACGAGAGTGCTCCTGCTGTCATACGAAATTGTTCCCTAAACCATAACTCCAGGAGTAGGCCCTGTGTGTCTAGGCCGCAGACAGGTCGCTAGCAGGCGTTCACCTGGCCTCCTTCTAACAAACACACGGCTATCACTGCGACCAAGGCAGAACCGGCTTTCATCAGAAAACACAACAGATCTCCACTCCGTCCTCCAATGAGCTCTAGCTTGACACCACTCACGTCGCAAACGGCAGTGGTTTGGAGTCAGTGGAATGCACGCTACAGGGCGTCTGGCTCGGAGCTGTCCTTGAAGTAACCGATTTGTAACAGTTCGTTGTGTCACTTTGGTGCCAACTGCAGCTCGAATTTCAGCTGCAGACGCAGTACGATTAGCCACAGCCATACGCCGAACACGGCGGTCTTCCCTCTCAGTAGTGCCACGTGGCCGCCCGGAACCCGGTCTTCTTGAGGCAGTACCTTCCCTTGACCACTGCTGCCAACACTCATGCACAGTGGATACATTCCTGCCAAGTCTTTCTGCAATATCGCGGAAAGAAAACCCACCTTTTCGTAGCCCTACTACAGGACCTCGTTCAAACTCATGTTCATAGTGTCGCTACTAGCGCCACACTTATGCGCGTAGCTCGAAATTTGTATCGACGTCATCTTTCAGATGTATAAACACGCCTACCAAATTTCGTTTATCTAGCACAGATCCTTCCTGGTGTTGGGATTTTTTTTTCCATCAGTGTATTTTACTGTCAGTTGTCTATATTAATTTAGTAGTGAAATAATCATCTAACAAAATTTTCCAAAATTCATTCGGGCGTTAACGGGTTAATGTGAAACAATATATATTTCATCACAAAGGTAATCCAGATGTTCAAATTTTCGATTCTGAATATTTTAATTGAAACATTCTGTTACTTCCTGCTCCTATTATCTTTTCAGTAATATTTAAAGTTATGAATACACACAAAAAATCATACTTTGCTTAATTACTTAGTTAATTAAAATAAATAATAAAGTAAATATAAAATATAAATAAATAAAGATTAATCGCCCTAATCTCGAAACAATTGAGTGCAATAAGTCGAGATTTGTAAAATGTATTCCTAAACTATAAATTTTTCTTTAATCAGACATTTCTACTACATTTTATTTAATCCCAAAGTAATAGTTTTGCAATAAAAGCCTTAAATTTATTCATAATTATGTAATTCTTTGATATTTTTTGCACAGTCTTTTTTAAATTTTTGAATCACCAAAACAAATTCCAAGAAGCGCAAATAAAACAAACAAAATCTTACCAGAAAATAATAATAATAACAATTTTCCTATGAGTTGAATTAAAGTGCTGAATTTGTAATTTTTTACATATATAAACGTTTTTTGGGGAGTTTTACAGTTATTTATTCTTTAATTTTTAATTTCTTATGATTATTTATAAAATACGTAATCTTCACTTATTACGGTATTTTATTTTTACTTTCCGAACACTATAGTGAGGAATGTATTGTAATCATGTCAAAAATCCGAATTTGAGATTTTGATGTTTCTATACGTTTTAAGGTCCCCTGAGTCCGGTGCGATTATGTATATATGTATGTGTGTATGTATGTTTGTATGTCTGTGAGTGAACACGCTAGCGTCTAAACGCTTTGTTCGTATATGCTGAAAGTTGGTACGTATATTGTAAGTCACCATAGTACGAATCCTATTGATTTTGGTGAATCTAGCACTTATAGTTTTTTTTTTACAGGGACACAAAGAAAAATTCTTTATCATTATGGCCTATGGGACCAAAATCTTAAGAGTGCGATAGCATCTAAACGCCTTATTCAATTGAGCAAACAATTTATACACTTATTATAGATCCCAGATACTCAATCTACATAGATTTTGGAGAATCTAGCACTTATAGTTTTTTTACAGGGACACAAAAAAAAATTCTTTATCATTATGGCCTATGGGGCCAAATTTTTAAAAGTGTGATAACGTCTAAACGCCTTATTAATCTGAGCAAAAAAAAAATTGTACATATGTTATAGGTCACAGTTGCACCAACTGTATCGATTTTGGTGAATCTAGCACTTACAGTTTTTTTTACAGGGACACAAAGAAAAAGTCTTTATCATTATGAGCTATGGGACCAAATTTTTAAAAGTGCGATAGCATCTAAACGCCTTATTCAATTGAGCTGAAAATTTATATGAATATTATAAATCACTGTTGCACTAACTATAAACATTTTGGTGAATCTAGCATTTATAGGTTTTTACAGGGACACAACGAAAAATTCTTTATCATTATGATCTATGGGCTCAAAGTTCAGTAGCGTTAAATAAAACATCGTGTAATATATGGAGAAAAATACTCAAATACTCTATTATGTTTTTCTCTCTTTTGTTTGTTTAACAACTCCTCTTTCTTTACTTTATCTACAAAACTGTTAATTACTCGATGTTCGGAAAGTAGAGTGAAGTCACTCCAGATTTTTTGTAAAGTCGTCATCATTTATATACCCTATTGCCCTTGTTTTGCGTAGTGGTTAGACAAACTTTTCATATATAATGTTCCATAACTTTTAATTCAGAAAATTTCGAGGGGGGAAAAAATCCCAGAGTTTTCTGCAAAACTGAGATTTTTTTCACGAAAGACCGGTTAAAATCACTTCTCATTAAAAAAAAAAAAAAGAAAGAAAGAAAGAAAGAAAGAAAAAGAAAAGAAATAGAAAAGAAAAAATCGCTACACTACAAGATGACTATGTTTTTTCAACAAACCGTAAAAGTTTAAATAAGGATGACGCATGTCATTTTTTATGTTTAACTTGTTTGTATGTAAATATCGCTTCTATTTCAAGGTATTCGTTCTCTAAAGTGAAAAGTGAATTCAAACGAGAAATGTACTTTGTCATTCCTACAAAAAATAATATTAAACCTTCCTTTATTTATTTTATAAATATATGCAAAGAAAAAGTACGCTTAATGACTAACGTTCATGTTACCTTTGTTTTATAATGCTGTTAGCATATCATTAAAAGTGTAGTCATTTTTATTCATACTCTGATTCTTCTCATTTGAAAGAAAAGACAAAGGTAACTTTATAGTGTAGTACACTGCTCAAAACAATTAAAAGGTATTGTAAACGATTTTTTTAATAAAACGGAAGAAGAGAGTCAAAAATACAAATTTTTCTCATTTTCAAACTTCTGAGTATGCAAATTTTTAGCTTGACACCGAAAACGACGCTTTAGCGGCAAAGAATGAAATTTGACTTTCAGCTTAATGAAAGACAAAGTAAGAAAGAAGGATCAACATTCAGTAAGTGCGTTGTTTCGATGAATGCGATATCTCAACGAAATCCTTTAACCGATTAAAAAGCTTGCAGAGTGGTTGGTCAGTTAGAGGGTGAGGAGCAAACACAATTCGAAGTAGCAGAAGCCACTGGAGTTTTCGTCTGATTTCCAAATTCTGGAACCATTTTTTGTAGACTGGAAATGAATGCAGAAGGCCAATTCAAGGTCATAGACGTACAACAACGCCCAATGAAGACAATGATTCAACACCAAAATATGAATGCCACTCTTCATCAACAACATCTTCGCTCAGCTACTGGCACCTCAGTTTCGACTCAAACTGTCTGAAACTCAAAGCTGTAGGTCTGTATACCCACTGACCAATGGTGCAAGTCACCGTCGCGCCCGCAGGGAGTGGCCAACAAAACATATGAACTGGAGGAGAAGTGAATGGCGCAATATTTTTTTCTGTGACGAGTCCCATTCTTTTGTTCATCATGATAATACGCGTATTTTCATCTGGAGGGAACGTAAAGCTAGAAATAATCTTGCATTCATGTACGGATGTGTCAGATTTGACGAGGGGGGGGGGAGGGGTTGATGGTCTATGCTGTCATTGTCATCTTCACTGGTGGGCGCACCGATCTCAACATCACTTGAAATGGAGCCCTGACATAGGGATGAGATCCCTATCAGACCCATTGCTAACCCTTGCAGCAGGTTTCAGACTATTTGGTTCGAAACTGTGGTAACAGTAGCCGAGCGAAAGTTTTGCTGAAGAAGAGTAGCATTCATATTTCAGTGTCTCCAAGCCGTTAATGTTATCGATCTTCATTGGGAGTTGCTGCACGTCTACGACCTTGCCCTGGTCTTCGACCTGCATTTGCAGTCTACAAAAAACGGTTTCAGATCTTGGAAAGGGCTTTGTGAAACTCCATGGCTTCTGCTATTTCGGCTCATATTTAGCCCCCCCTTAACTGACCAACAACTCTCCAACTTCTGAATCGGTTAAATGACTTCATTGAGACATCGCACTCATCGAAACAAAGCACTTACTGAATTCGATCATTCTTTGCCGCATTGTCTTTCACTAAGTTTAAAGTCAAATTTCATTCGCTGCCACTAAAGAGTCGTTTCTGACGTCAAACTCAAAATCTGCATACTCCGAAGTTTTAAAATGAGAAAAATTTGCATTTGTGGCTTTCTTGTTCCAATTTCTTCAAAAAAAAAAAAAAAAAAAAAAAAATCATTTATACTATTATTTTATATGTATACGATTTACAATATCCTTTAATTGTTTTGAGCAGTGTATAAAAAATATTCCTACACTAAACCTTATTTAAGTTTTAAAAGTTAACTAATAAAATTCACTGCGTATTAGTTAGAGGTCATTTCATAAATATTTTTTTATAGTATTTCGGGATAGTAAGTTTCTGCCCAGGTGGTTAAAACCACTGGTGTAACCGATTAACTCCTTGAAGGGTGGTGATACATTTATGGCATTGAAATTAAATGAGCATAATTACCTTGTCAGAGTTGTTAAATTCCTTAATTTATTCCGGAGCATTTTTAGCCCCTCCCTTTTTTCATACCTCTTTTTTTATTAGAATTTTCTTTTCCTTATTTTATCGTAGTTATCTATTATAGAAAATTATTCTATGAATTAAGTGGTGTAAAATAAAAGCGGGGCTATAAATGCTCTTCCGAAATAAATTAAAGAACTTGGCAAAATTGCCTTGCTCCACAAAAGATTAAAACCAGCATGGCAAAAAACTGGTTTCTGCCAGTAAGCAGCAAACCAGAAATAAAGAAATAATGCTAATAAAACCATTAATCGACAATAATCCATAAAATCTGAGCAACAATTATAAACAATTAAAACTAAAACTAAAAATTGTAAATGCTATTCAAAGCAGCAAAAAATTTTAAAATGATTATCGAAATATATTTTGTTTTATATATACATATGTGTAGTGACTTCAAGCTTAGAAACTTTCTTTTAATTGAAAATCAGGTATTTTTATATATTCTCGTACTGAATATGTTTAACTTACTATTGTATATTGTTGAATCTCAATAAATAAGTACTTTAAAAAAATTTAAATTTCTAAATGATTTATAATATTTTAACAAGCTATGCTCAGAATGCTTTTTAAATAAATGATATAATGCAATAAATAAAAAAATTCCGCTGTATGCAAATAGAAATGATTCCTGTAAAAGTAAATATAAGTAAATAATTCAAGCACAAAATGTTATACACAAATAAATTTTAACGAATCGTGTTATATAATCAGTATTCCATGTCATTAAAAGAATAAAATTATTATTCAGATAAACATTTTTTCCCCACAGAGCATACTACAAAATGCAAATTATTGTAATTATGTATAAAAAATTTTAAATTACGCAACCACGTTGTTTCAAAAAGTTATCTGTTTTGCTTTTTTTTTTTTTTTTTCTAATTCACAGTGCTGGTTAAAATTTTAAGTGCAACAGAAAAATCGCGAAATCTTGGCTACAGTTAACTGGAAAATTATGCAAATTTTTTTGACTGAAAATCAGTGATAAATGAAGCATTTTTTAATAAGTTTTTATGGAAAATTGATATTTATAAAATGCATATAGGATTTTGGAAGCCATGTGACATGGACAAAATTATAAGAACTAGTGTTTTTATGTGCTCCAAAAATCAAAATTTGCGTGTTTTTTGTTTAATACACGGCACTCCCAGACGATATAAATGCTTAGTAAGCGATTGGGAACGTCGTATTTCATTTTTGTAGTCATGCCGCTAGGTACAAAATTTTCGGAGTTTGAGAAAGTATTTAGAAATTTAGTACTATTAATAAAGTCTTAGATAATGTCATAAAATGAGTTTTTGTCATTTGTTGCAAGTTTGTTCTACTTTAAAATGTTTAAAACCAATTTCTGCCTTTTGACAGGACAGAAATTGCTTTTAGAGCAAGAGCCCACGACGGCCAGACCTTCGTTATTTAATAAAAGCTGAAAATTCTTCTGTGCGTGTCCCCTATACAGGTAAGAACGACCAGGGACTATAGAGTTTGGGTAGTGGTTACTTGGGCAGGTAACAGGTAGTAAAGGTGTATAAAATAGTACCTTAAATTCGTTAAAGTATAAAGCTCAATTTTTTTATATTTTATTAGGGATAACTTTAGAAATCTCGTCATCCATTGCCGGACACTTATGACAGTTGCTACCCCCTGCCAGACACACCTAAATTTTAATAAATTATAATTATACTTTCGTTACAGTATAAAAGCTAAATTTTATATATGTTACTTGGGAACCTATTGAAAAATGTTACCTCAATAGCCGGACAGTTTTAATGGTTTTTACACCTTGCCAGACACATCGAAAGTCCGCTGTAGGTGCGAGCGCGAGCACTTAGTCTATTGCGATCTTCAAAGATATCCAATAAAAAAATTATTTTATTACGTTCATAGTCAGGTTATATAAAGTAAAAAATGTAATTTTATTATTATAATATACAAAAAAAAGCATTATTACATGTAAAAAAAATATTTATTCGTTGTCCTCGATATTTTCATTTTCTTCGTCACTACTCGCCCAGTCGATGTCATGATCGTCTTCAATATCGCCTTTTTCGTCAGTTTCTGAAAAAAAAAAAAATAAATAAACAAGATTATACAATTATGAAAAATTAAAAAATTATGTACAATAATTTGTCATAATAATTACATACCTGATTGAGTTTTAAGCGAATCACTAACATAACTTGGTAGTTGATCTCCTGAAAACCATTTGAATTGGTATTTGTCATTTTTCAATACCCAGCCGTTATTGTCTGGTTGATATGTAGTTGGATTTTTCAGATGAGCATTATTCCAAATGGTACATATATAATTTGCTCGCAGAAATTGTTGCAATAGCTCGCTTTTGCAAGGTGGTAGATTGCTAGCGTCAAAATTTCGCAACTTTTTCCGGTCAAAAGCTTCGTTTACATCGGAGACTGTATACGAGTCGATGAATAATTGCAGTCTAGCGTCATCAACACCAATAACATTAAGGACATTGTAAACATTGCATATAAATCTCTGAATAATATCGAAGATGTTTCGTTGAAAATCTAAATTTTCAATTAATTCGCTGTTGCCGAAGTTCTTAAAAGCTTCCTGGTACTCGGGATTTTTTTTTAATTTCTTGTATGGTATTGATTTTCCTTTTCTGAAAAATGCAGGGTTAAAATCACAACCTGTGATGTCATGAAATCCAGGTAAACTCTGACAAATTAACTGTCCCAACTCTGCATGTATTTTAGTTAGGTCCACATATCTTAAGTTATTGCCAGTACCCGTAAGCATCCGAACAACGGAATCACTTTTAAGATGATGCATGTTACCAAGCATTATAGCCGCAATATCAGTATCAGCACTTCTTATTACTATTTCTGCTGGATAGTTGATGTTACATGCATGGTATACTATTTTCGTATCTGCTTCCTCGTGTGATGGGCATGACAACTCTTCATCAACCCTTGAGATAACTTTGTTGGAATTATCAACAGTGAAAGAATGACATTTTCTGAAATTGATGTTTATCGTTTTGTTGCCAATAAATGGCACCACTTCATCAGTAGCCCAATGTGAAATAAAAAAAATTAACCAGAGCCTCTTTAAAATTTAAATTTTTTAACTCTTTCGCGAAATCACTTGATCGAATTTATTCAGGCCCAGTTATAGAGTACTCCAATTGCGCGGATTCTAGCCGTTGGGAATGCTCGTAATCTTTGATGCAAATATACTAATAAATAACAGCGCCCTTTTTTAATTACGTCTTCCTTGATGATGCCACTTATTTCATTAAAAGCTAATTGTTGATATTCCCGATGAAAATGCCAATCACTTTTACTGGATGGTTTTTTAGAAGATGATATTTCATTATTGAAACTAATTCTACATTCTGTATGATATGATATTTTTGGACCAGAAATTTTTTTTAATTTATTCAATAATTCTGCATACTTCTCTTGACCTTCGATGTTGGGTAGTACGCTAGATTTAAATTGGTTGGTATCAGCTTTATGAAGTGGAAGCATTCGTGAACGTTTTTTTTTATGTTTCCTGTCACAAAACACACAAACAATTAGGTAGTCGATATTATTAGCTTCCTTCTCGGTTAGAATATTTCCATCCTGAGTTAAATCATTATCTTCACTAAGATCTGGTTCAAAAACTTCAATATTTTCTTGAGAAGTTGTAGATTGAAGTCCTATTGATTCAGAAGTTAAACTTGATTGCATTGTTACTGAAGATTCTGTAGAGGATGACTGTAAATGAGATGGTTCTGTGGTCAACTTAGGTATCAACGACGAGGTTGTTGAGGTATTGTCTGTAGAAACACTGGCTGATTTTTGTTTTTCACTGTTTTTTGTCCAATTTTCAGGTTCAGAAGTTAAGTATTTTTTCATAAGTCCTGTAAATGCTTTATAACATCCCCGGTGATAACCATTTTCTGTATACTCATCAGGCAGAATAATGTCTTTATATTTAAGGTTATGTTTTTTTCTGATTTTCAAAACAGTTTGACATTTTTTAAAAGTTTCCTCCGAGAACAATATTATCTTACCATCACTTTTATTACACACAAAACAAATTAATGTGTCTCCCATGATAACACTTTTTACTAAAATTACACTTTTATTTCACAAAAAAACGACACAAATATCAATGGTAAAACGTGGTTGTAGCTACACATAATTCTTCAATACATCACTAAAAGACAGATGATGCGCAGTGAAAGATCGCAGTCGACTAAGCGCCCTATCTCACTCGCACCCGCTAGAACAGTCGTTACCTCGCGCTCGCACCTACAGCGGACTTTCGATGTGTCTGGCAAGGTGTAAAAACCATTAAAACTGTCCGGCTATTGAGGTAACATTTTTTTATAGGTTCCCAAGTAACATATATAAAATTTAGCTTTTATACTGTAACGAAAGTATAATTATAATTTATTAAAATTTAGGGGTGTCTGGCAGGGGGTAGCAACTGTCATAAGTGTCCGGCAATGGATGACGAGATTTCTAAAGTTATCCCTAATAAAATATAAAAAAAATGAGCTTTATACTTTAACGAATTTAAGGTACTATTTTATACACCTTTACTACCTGTTACCTGCCCAAGTAACCACTACCCAAACTCTATAGTCCCTGGTCGTTCTTACCTGTATAGGGGACACGCACAGAAGAATTTTCAGCTTTTATTAAATAACGAAGGTCTGGCCGTCGTGGGCTCTTAGGCTATTTCTGATTGCAGAAAACCAGTCCTGACAGTACTCTTACACCTAAGTTCTCATGCGAAGTACTCGACACAATTTTGTTCGAAATTTGAAATGTTTTGTTATCACTGATGTGGCGAACAATATGATAAGTCTGTAGAATGTGTAGGCATTTTAATTTTAGATAACTGGAAACTATTGGAAACAAAACTTAAATAATCATATTGCAATTATCTTTATAAAAATAGCTCGATTTTAATTATAAATTTGAAAAATACATTGTAAAATTTTAAACAATTCTTTAAATTTTCACGGAAGATTCGGAAAATTATTAAACTTATAATTTTTTAATTTCAAGAAGGATTTAGTTCAAAAGTCCATTGATGCGAAAAAATTTTATTCTTTTGAATTGATGAGAAGCTTATAAAATCAAAACCATTTCTCTTTACTCTGAGCATAGTATGAAAATTAAGGATCTTGATATTTAAAAAGTATGTTTATTGGGAAGAGTGACAAAATAATAATGCAATAATTTTTGTTTGTTTTTGTTTTTGTTACTTTCATTATCATTATTGTTATTAAATCTAGAAATCAAATTAGTGTTTCTGGAAGTTTTTTTTTTTTTTTCCACATGAACAAAATACATCACCAATTTTAGCTTCGAGATCCACTTTTTTGAAAATTCATTGCAGTTTCTTTATTAATCTATACTATGTCTTATTATTATGACAGCCAAGTTTCCTGTTTTTTTGCGGGACATTTAATAACGGAATCTTTTTATAATTATTTTCATCTTATGTAATCGTCAAAAATATATGCTGCATATTCCTTTAAAAAAATAACGGTGATAAATCTGTCTAAAAATTTTGAAAGATTGGCAGCTATGTATTATGAACAAACACTGTTAGAAAATATGAGATCTAAAACTTCACAGTAAAGTTGTCTTTCGTGATACATATGTTTCATGCATGCATTTTGCCGTTTGTTTAAGCAGTACGTTGTTGAAAAATCTTATCCCAAAATGAACCAAATTTTTATGCTCAATACATTGGAGGATTAAAAAAAAAGAAAGAAAAAAAAAGAAATCTGAAACTTTCCGTTGCGGAAACGGATCAATCCATTTTAGGCACAAAATGTTTTAATTTACAACACGATTCGTTTCAGATCTTAACGATATCAATCTTTTTGGTATTAAAAGAAGTTTTGCAAATCTTTCATTACCAAAAAGGTTGGTTTCTTTGCAGATCTGAAACGAATCGTGTGATAAATTAAAACTTTTCGCTCTTAAAACAAATTGATCCGTTTCAGATTTTTTTTTTTTTTTTTTTTTTTTTTTTTTTAACAGTGTAATCGTCACTAAGATTCACGCCAGCAGGGCAACATAGCAAATATTATCGACAAATCACCTACAAATGTCCAAACAATACACATAAGACGTATATGACAAATTTGCTGTCCAAAATTATTTTATTAAACCTGTTTTATTATTATTATTATTATTCATATTTAAAAGAAATGGAAACAAATATATTTCACGATAATATATTAAAGAACTGGTGAAAAATAAATATTTAAACTTAAAAAACTTCTTTACACACCATAAAATTAATGTAAGCACTACCGGTTTTGAAAGTACGTGGTCTTTCTTCTTCAGGTGCAAAAAACCCGTGCTACTTCCTTGGAGGCAAAAACGGGCGATTACCAACTGCCCTCGCTTATTTTTCCCTCACTTAAAAAAAAATTGCCAAGTGCCCTAGGTTATGCAAATGCCTCATGCTACCTGAAACACCCGTTTTGAATTTGCATCCTTCCTCTTAAAATAATCAAACAGAAATCGAAAGATGTACTTATAAAACAACTCTTTTGTTTTCCAAGTTTATTTTTATGGGTTATGATTTTATGGGGGGAGGGTTCCAAGTTTATTTTTATATACGTTTTATCCAAAAGCCAGCGAATAAACGCCAAAGATAGCCATATTTTCTATTAATATAAATATAATAGATACGGTAAATTTATATTTAATATATTGTTTATAATTTTTTTATTTACTGTTACATTATTGTATGTACGAACGTTACTGTACAATACCACTACAACGGTACTTACATGTACCAATAACTTTGACAGTACTTGTCTGTTCATGAATCTCAAAGTGTTCAAAACTCTGTTCCGCAGCATTCACTATCACGCATATATATACGCTTCACCCACATGGGAAAAAAAGAAAAACAATAATGATAAATAAATAAATAAATAAATAAATTACTGGGTGCCGCTACTGCGCTGTGCATGAATCTCAAAACGCACAAAACTCGACTCCGCAGCAATCCAAAAGCACAAAATTCTGTTTCACAGCAATCACTATCATGCATGTACGTATGCTTAGTACACATGGAAAAAAAGTCATTAATGAACAACAATACGAAATGTTTGGCAAAAATCTAAACTAGAATTTCATAGTATTCAAGTTTAAAATCGATAATCTTGAAGTTATCTTGATGAAAAAATTTCATGAAAAATAAAGGTATTTTTAAATGCCTTTTTAACATCCATCATAAGAGAATTTTTTTTTCTCCTCATACCTTTCGAACGATACCACTTTCAATTCTCAACTCTCCTCATTAATGTGTTAAAAATGTACGACAAATTTTAGGTTTGAATATTATATAGAGATACTTCTCTATGATAAAAATCATTTGTATTTATGATGCGGAAAAAATTTATTAAATAATAATTTTGATAAATGATTTGTAATGCATGGATTTGTTTAGGAATATACAAAAGAAAATCTTGTGGTGGCCATAATATACTACTTTTAAAGATGTGCTTGAGATCATTTATTTACCACTTGAATTTATTCCAATTGAATTAATTTATATTCAAGAAAATAAAAATTCTTTTTCTTTCTTTCTTTTTTTTTTTTTTTTTTAACATTTTATAAATTAAAATGCTAAAGGAAAAAAAAATTATCAAATATAAAAATTTTTAAGAGATATAGTTTTGTAAAGTAAAAAAAAAAAAAAAAAAAAAAAATGCACTACTAATAAAAAAAAAATAAAATAAAGATACAGTTAATTTCTTTTGCCGAAAGCATTCAACAAAATTCTTCGAACACAGTTTCAAAGTACTAGTACTAACCGATCGAACAGTCTACATTCGGATGTCCTTTATTTGAGCTCTCTAGAGATCAAATAAAGGACGTCCTTGAACAAAGTAAGTTTTTCCAGTACGGGGCAAAATAAAAAAGTGAAATATTCAATATTTTATCCCGTTTATATCTATGGAAAAAAGTATCTTGCATTAAACATTTCACGAATTACTTATGAAAAGTATTAACGTTTTATTAAATAATCTTCATGTATTACCCGTTTTACTGGAAGTGATGTAAAGATAATTATATTAACAAAAATTTTATTTGTTTACGGAAACTTTATGAATCTTTATGTAAAAATACGAATTAATTTAAATAAAAGGAATTCTGTTCAAAATCATGCAAATATATTTAGATATTTCATTGAATGGTACCGCGATTTTTTCTTATAGGCCTTCAGGTCTAGGTTCCAGTTTCGAATCCCAATTCAGGCATAGAAGATCGTGATGATTTGGAATGCGCTTCAAGTCTTAGGTACCAATACACTGTAAAAAATTTTGGTTCAACTGGGTGCATCCATATGATGGTAAAACCTGTCTCCATAACATGGTACTTGCTTTGAGCCATACTTTGGAATTACGTTGAACCATGTTTTGGGAAAAGGTTGAACCATATTTTCAGAAAAGCAAGAATCATGTTTTGAGAAAATGTTGAACCACATTTTCAGAAAAGGAAGAACCATGTTATGGAGACAGTTTTTACCATCACGTGGATGCACCCAGCATTGAACCATATTTAGAACCATATAGAATAGTTTTTTTTCCTGCTGTATAGTTTTTTCCTATAAGTCTTAAGCATGAACAGTAATAATATTGATATTATTAGACTTGTTAATTTTTTTTAAAGATGCAAAAAGAATTAGGGACTACCAACATATTCATAAGGACTACCAACATAAGGACTACCAACATATTCATTGAAAGACAAAACAGCTGAAAAGTAGCACGTCTGTTTAATTTAAAATTAAACATTTTATAGCACTAATTTTAAAAGCATTTTATTGAGATAAATAATTAACCTTATTCCCAATAATGGAAACAGTAATATTAAAACATAAGTATTTGCTAATGAATTATTATATTAGGGAAGCAAAATAAATAATTAAAATAATAACATTGAAAAAGCATTATCTGAAGCCTAACTTAGATTTTAAAGGCTAAGTAAAGCTTATTACTAAGGTTAATTATATAATTAGATAAATTATATATTTAATCTTATTTCTCAATAATGGAAACAGTAATATTAGAACATAGTAAGTATTTGCAAAATTAGAACATAAGTATTTATTATTAGGGATGCAAAATAAATAAATTAAATCAAAATAATAACTTTGAGAAGGCATTATTTGAAGGTTTACTTAGTTTTTACTGGTCTTTAAAGCTTTTATTGATAAGAAATAGTTACTTTTCTCAAATACTGAATACACTTCTGATTAAAACAAATAATATTCTGTTAAAGCAATTATTTATGAAAAAGTTTGGTCTCGCTCTCTTGAACATAAATTAGAGAGACAATAAAACAGAAAAATGTATATACAGACGTTCTAAAATTTAAGAACAGAAACTGATCCTTATATCATATAGCTAATAAGACTACACAAGTGTGTACGTTAAAATTTGAATTAAATATTTGATACGCAGAACTTCTATAGTGAGAAATATATGAAAAAAGATAGTAACTGCTGTTATCGCGCCCAGTACAGAACAGTACATTTTTGTTGAGTGGAAAGTGGGATGAATAAAAAAAAAAAAAAAAAAAAAAAAAGAGATAATTTTATATATTTTTTCAGATGAACATTATAAATTCGTGTAAGAAAAGTAATATTAACAGAAATATAATAAAAAAATATACTACATACCTGAAATATCTTTCTGAAACTACCTGAAACTTTCACAAAAACTGACCGTAAGCACCAACAAGAACAAGTCGTCTCGTCATAAGTCACGTGAGCAGCGGAGCAGGCTTCTGAGCGAGCATGCGCAAAGCGGTGTTCTGGACTAAAGGTATTCCCATTTGTTGGTTAAACTTTGAACCATGTTGAAAGTTGAACCATGATCACATTTTTCGAGAAAGCAAGTGTTCCATTGTTTGGAATTTTCTCTTAGCTAGACCCATTCGCTGGTTCAACGTTGAACGGAAATTTTTAAGAGTGTATGCGCTCATTATTTTTTTAATATAGGAATTTTATTTAAAAAAAAAAAAAAAAAAAAACATACTTATTTTAAGGGGTAAGGTACCTTTTGAAAAGCGACAATATCTAAAAAAATTATCTTTACTATAACTCAAAAAGTAATTACTTTTAAAACTCGTAAATTTTAATAGATATTAAAAAAGATTTTATCTCTGTGTTTATAGCCACGAAAACAGTTGAACATTTTTTATTTAATTTTATTATTAAATATCGAAGCGAATTTTTGTCAATGTATGTATAGCTTTGCACGCACAGTATCTCTGTGATAGTTGGCCAAAATTAAAAAATTTAACAGCTTTTATATGACCTATAAATATATGAAACAATAAACAGTTAGCCTTTTTAACATTAAATTTTTTGTAACTATAAGCATAATTACGCCAAAAATAGTAATTTTTCTTTTTTCAAATGAATGAAGCTTTGCAACAAAATTATTTTTCGTCATTTTAACTATAGGGTATTTTCCCATGTATAAACTGGAATATTGTGGTCACCACACGACAACTTTATTTTAAACTAGCAAGCTATGCTGATTACTATTTTTAAATGAATCACGAATCACCATAATTAACAAATTCTCAAAATTGCATTAATTTTTACCATTTGAAAAAAAAAAAGTCTGATCAGGAAAAATGTCGCACGGGGTCCCCACTGCCTTCGGCAGCGCAGGCCATTATGCGCTGCGCACACACATTTATGTTCGACGCTCTTAAGGAATCGCTATACCATCGTAAGGGGAAATCATGAATATAAAATACTAAAATATTCTTCTCTCATCGGTGTAATAATCAGTCCGGGGCCCCACTGCCTGTGGCAGCATAGGCGCGCGTGTTCCTTCGCCCACCGTTCCCGCCCCTCCTAATTATTTTACACTTTCAAATATCCGCAATCAATTTCTCGCGCTTTTAAACCTAATAATTCTAATTTCCTACGTTCTATCTGAATTTCTTTATTTTTACCCCGGCCCGGCACCCGCCCCTCGTATTAATTCTACACTTTGGAAAATATCCGCATTCGATTTATCGGGCTGATACGGCTTTAAAACCTGATAATACTAATTTTCAACGCTCTAACTCTAGTTTCTATATTTTTACCCCTTCGCCCTCCTCTTCCTGTCTATCCTAATATATATATTTTTTTATTTTGAAAATATCTGCAATCGATTTGTAGGTCGTAAAAACTACATACCTGCCAATTTGAAACTGTCTATTTCTATTGTTTTGCCCCTTCACCTCCTCCCCCCCACCACCACCACACACACATACACACCTTGATCTCCTAAAGATTTTACAAATTCGAAAACATCCACAATCGATTTGTAGGTATCAATAACTTCTATGTACCAATTTTGAACGATCTAACTGTATTTTTATTTTTTTGGCCCTCCACACCCCTTCCCACCCCTCCTAATAACTTTACACTTTCGAAAATATCCTCATTCGACTTGCAGGTCTCTAAAACCTATCCGTACCAATTTTAAACGGTCTAACTCTATTTCTATTTCTTTCGAATTTCTAAAATTCCAGGAATTGGTTTTTAGATATTTGTGTGAGCTATATTTTCGAGCAAAAATCTCAAATATATCTTTTTTGTTTGTTTGTTTGTTTGCGATATAAAGGATTATTTCAAATCACGTTTTAACCCCTCCTACCTTTAGGAGCTGAATCCCTAAAATTCCAGAAATAAGTTTTTAGGTATTTGTATTAGCTATATTTTAGAGCAAAAATTTCATGTATATTCTTCGACCACATATGATGAAACCAGGGAAGCATCTGCGCAAGCGCTAACTCAACGAGTGCAATGATGAAATAGGGGTGACAGTCAACTGACTCGGAGAAAATGAGCAATAACAAAGCACGGAATTACTGGATGGTTTCCAAATTTCAAGCTGTCATCCCTCCAACATTTTGGACGCGTCCTCACTACTAGTTTTAGGATATGTGGTTGCACTGTATCTTCATTTATTTATTTATTTATTGAGATACTTAGGATCGTGTGAAATCACGTTTTGCCCCATCCCCCGCCCTTGGGGACCGAATCTCTAAAATTTCAGAAGTTGGTTTTTAGATATTTGTGTTAGCTATATTTTAAAGTAAAAATTTTACGTATATGTTTTTTTTTTTTTTTTTTTTTTTTTTTTGAGATAGGAAGGATTTTATAAAATCACGTTTTGTCCTCCCTTTCCCCCCATGGGGGGGGGGGGGGCGAAAATCTTGTATAATCGTTTCTTAGTGGATATCTCAGTAACAGAAGAAAAATTATCACAAAATTTCATGCTTCTAGGTCCAGTGGTTTGGGCTGGGCGATGATTAATCAGTCACTTACTCAGGGCAAATGTTTTTATAAATATAGATTATCGCAGATCGATAGTTCAACCATTCGTTTTAAAGGTACTGACAAGTTCTTTTGGGAGAATCCATAATGAAAATTTGTCAACGGGGGGGGGGGGGGGGTATTGTTTCTACATATTCAAAAACATTTACCACTTCACTATCACTATTATAAATAACTATTTTTAATTCGTAATGATTATTAAAAAATAATTCTCTTGATGCACATTTACACGAAATTTTGTCCTATACCTCCATATTAAAAATTTAGAAAAAGCGGTATGATAACGCCACACCTGTTGGACAATTTTCACCAAAACGTGATAAGCACTAATTTATGTCAAAGTGCAATTACATATAAAATTTTTTGATATTCTATGCAGTAAATATAGTTGCCACAAAATTCTGTCACACACAGTGAGAGAGAGACAGACATTTTCTAAAAATGGTGAAATCGTGTTTTAGACCTCTTAAAACGTGTGAATCTATCGAAAAGCCGAGGTCGAAAATTTTTACAAATTCAATACTTTCTTCTATTGAATATAGAAGAAAGTTTATAGAAAATTTTTTTATGTTCATGTGATGTATCATCTGTATATAATCCTGCGTGCAAGGCTTATATCCACAAAATATATCTTTGATAATATTTAAGGGGGAAAAGAAGATTAATATTAAAAATGTATAATTATTCTGACAGTTGTAAAAGCGAGATAAAACCTTTCTTATTACCTGCTAAAAATTACTAAAAGTTTTTTTTTTTTTAACTTTCTCTCACCCATATGGTACAGAAAGCATTGTTTTTGGGTCAAATTTTCGAAATTGAGTTTTTGTTACAGTCAGACTTTTGAGGTCCTCTGAATCTGAAAATCATGTTTTTAGCGGTTGGTCTGTATGTCTGTCTGTTATCAACATATCTGAAGAACAAATAGCAGCAGAAAGTCCAAAATCGGTATTCTAAATATATATCATGTACATGTAGGGATGCTACACTAAACTTTCCGTTGAGATCAAGGAAATGGTTCGTGTTCGGGCCACCCAGAATAATTTAAATACATTACGTCTATGGGGAAAATTGCAAGTAAGTACACTTTAAGATCTATAGGATGCCTTAAACAAGACGGAATGAACATTTTTTTTATTTACATTTTTTTTTTTTTTATTATTTTTTTAACATGCATAAAAGCATGTTTTGTATAGATTGTGATATGGAAATCATTCATTATTTATTTATAGGGCTACCCAAAGTATTTCGATATATTGTGGCTATACTTGGAAATTGCTGGAATTGTTATTCCTTTTGCGTTAAATGTTTTTTCAAGTAAGACTGAATTTAAGTACACAATATTGTTTATAGTGCATATTGATTATAGACTATACAGGACTACCTAAAATTAAGCTAAACATTCTACAGGGTGTTTATAAAGTCCCGGACCCATTTTGATGTTTAATAACTCATAAAATAATAAAGATAGATTAAAATTAATAACATAAATGGTTAGATAGACTCAAAAAGTTTCATGACCCTTGTCAATGAACTTCCACGTGTGCCCCCTTCGTCGCACGGAGAATATCAAGTCGATAGTCAATTTCACACCAGGTAGCGGCAAGCATGTCGACATCCACAGAGGCTATTGCGGTTGTAATTCTGACTTTTAGGTCATCAATGTTCGACACTCTCCTCCTGTAAACATTGTCCTTTACAAATCCCCAAAGGAAAAAGTCCAGCGGCATTATATCAGGTGATCTGGGTGGCCAAGGAATTGGACCTCCTCGCTCAATCCATCTTCCTGGAAAATGGTCATTCAAAGAACTACGAACGATGGTACCCCAATGAGGTGGTGCACCATCTTGTTGCAAAAAGACATGTGGCTGAAGCTCTTCTAGTTGTGGAAATACGAAGTTTTCCAACATGTCTAAGTATACGACTGATGACACCGTCTTTTCTGTAAAAAAGAAAGGCCCAATGACTCGGTCGTGCATTAGTCCACACCACACATTAACCTTTGGGGAATCCCTTTGTGCCTCACGGTATTCATGGGGGTTTTCAAAAGAGTCAAAGAGTCAAAAAAATTCAAAAGAGAGAAAAATGCAATTAATAAGCAGATGATATTTAGAAAAGTACAGATATTTAGACTGGAAAATGAAATTATCTGAAATTAACCACACGTGCAGACGATATTTACAAAAGTAAAGATATTCAAACCTGAAAAGAAAATATATAAGTTATTCCATTAACAAATGCCATAAGTTTGTTTATATCGTCATTATTTTATGAGTTATTAAACATCAAAATGGGTCCGGGACTTTATAAACACCCTGTATTTAATTCCTTGTAAAAATTGCAAATATGTTTATATAGGTGAAACTGGCCGTACAGCAAAAATTAGACTACAAGAACACAGACGATCTTTTAAAAATTGCAACCAAAATTCTAAAATTGTAATCCATTCAATAGAAACCGATCATATTCCTGACTTCGATAATATAAAAATTCTAAATTCTGGTTTTCATAATTATAAATCGCGTATTTTCCTTGAGAGCTGGCACACTGCCAAGCATCTCCACACTATCAATGAAGCATGCGCACTGGCTCCTCAATATTCAGTACTCCTTTAAATTCCTTCAGTGTTCATGTGATGTTTGCATATTGTGTTGTAATTACTGATGAGGAAACCCGGACGGGTTTCGAAACGTCTGATTTTAATTGTTTTTATATGTAATTTTTGTTTTTTAATGTATTTTAACTTAAAAATTTTTGTCTCATAAATAAAACGTTTTTTGCTTTTAATATATATAATTGAGACGGTTTGATGTTTGTGTACCCTGTATTATATTGAAAGCAATTGATGGAAGTGCTTTGCTGCATTTTACTATGTCGACGAACACTGCTCAGGAAGCAAAATTAATTTTTCATACGCATGCTGTAAACGAAGTATTTTTTGAATTTTCAACTCTGATCTTTTGTATAATATTGCGTTTAGAGGTGCCCTGGTAAGTCCAATTTTTAGCTGTTGATCAGTATCTATATCTGTTATCAGCTTACTTAAAAACAAATAAATTCAGGAAATTCAAATATAATATTTTGAAGTCCGTATTAAGTTGCTACTTAAAAAAATTTTCATTAAAGGTTGGTAAGTTTGAAACTAAATTAAAAACAGGTTTGATTTTTTTATTAAATAATTGGATGCTCTATAATTGAACGGGCAGTTGAGGGGGTCGGTAACCCCATTCACACAGAATTGCATGTCAAATAAAACTGTTCCTAAACGTATTTTAGATTATTTTTAAAGTACATTGAACTTTTTTATCTTACGCTATTAATCTTAAAGCTTAATATGCAGTCTATCTTTATAGTATTGAAATGCAGGGTAAGAAAAAGTCGTGTGAGTGACATACCAGATTATTTTTCAAGTTATTGTGAAAAGAATTATTATCATTTTTTTTTCTGATATTTCCAATGTTCAAAGGTACCTGAACTCATAACCAGTCAAGAGGTGTTTACAAATCAAACGTTTGTTGTATCTCAGCATCTATGACGTGCTGATACTCATCTCTCCTGTAAATACTTTCTGCATCAGTATGGTGTTGTTTTTAGTTTGTGCGGGGAAGTAAATGTAACGTGAATAGTTTTTATGTATATAGAGCATTTCCTCGTGACATCTGGTGGTTGGCAAAAAAGCGCGCTCGACTTTCCCGCGCCCCGCCCACCATTGATTTTCCGTTGGTAATCCGCCATCGCTATGCTTTTCCCAAGCCTTTTTGCCAACCACTCATAAAAGTTGAGATGTTTGTTTACAAACAAGGAACTGCCCTATTTAAATGTTTAGTTTTAAATAATAATCGTAAGTAAACATTTAACTGGTTGCCAAAAAAGAAAAAGAAAAATGTTACATAATAAATCATTTAATAAACGTTTTAAATGTCCTTTCTAAAATATTTATCTTTTTTATGCACGAGTATTAATCATTCAATAATCGTTTTCCAAAATTTTGTATAAGCTTTGTGTAAATATAGAGGTATAATTTTATCAGAAAATCATTCTTATATTTCATAATGAATCACTGAAATACTTTTTATGCTTTAAAATAAATGCTATTTAGACAATTCTTATCGAATATTTTTGAAAAACTCTTATTGTGTGTGTTTTTCCAAGAAAGAAATTTCCTTATTCTTTTGTCTAATTCAACACTGTAAACTTCTACACTTACATATAGCTAACGTCATACGGGAAAAAGATTTGCTGGAAATTAAGGAAAATCACATTAGCAATTAGACCCTCATGCCGCACGTGTTCTTTGCAAGCTAATTTTATCTGTTTACAAACATAAACCTTTCACTGCCAATCTTTGGCGAGCAACCCAGCACTCTAGCGCCAAGAGTGGCAAACTGCCAATTTCTCCGAAGATATCCACTTTTCATTTAAAATCTTCAGCTTCGCAGACGATATAAACAAAAGTGAAATTACCACCGAACCAAAACATGGAAAGCGAAAGTGATCCTAAAAGCGAATTATGGGGCAATGACAGATTGGAACAACTTAGAGAAGGTGATTATATCTTGACTCCCGGAGGAGATATTTCTTGTATAGATGTACCTCAGTGGTACGATGAGAAACTTTTTAACAAAGCAAAACAAGTTTACAAGGATTATTTTGCCAGGTAAATAATTTAAATTATAAAAATAATATTCCCATTTAAAGTATTCGTTAAATGTTGATTTTTAAACTGAAACAAACTATTTTTTTTTTCTAAATATATAGTTTAAAATTACCAACGAATTTAAATTTATTATTCTTTAAAATGTACAATGATTTTAAATTAGATTAGTAAGTTGTTTATAATTAGTGTCAAATTTACTAATTTAATACTTTTTTTTTTTTTTTTTTTTCTTTTTTTTTTTTTTTATGAATTTAAAATTATTTTTAAATCAATTATTTTTAATTTTTCAAAATGTATATTTAAAAATATTCTTTAACCATGGTTTGAAAAAATAAATAAATAAATTTAGGTTGGAGTTTATTACTTGAATAAGTTCAATTCAAAAACAATTAAATTGTATATCTTTTGACATTTAAATTTATAAATGGTAATGCTTTTTGGATTAATATTATTTCATTTTCCCCAATAAGCGTAAAATAATTATTATTATTATTATTATTATTATTATTATCAATTATATTTTCATTTAAAAGATTTGATAATTGTTATTTGAACAATTCTCATTTATTTTTTAAGCTAAAACATTATGAATCAATTTTAAATAGTCCGTCTACTGGATAAACATGTTATTTAATTTGTATTAATAAATACTTAATAAATATTTCAAATGACTACTTAAAAGAAAATAAAAAGTTTTATTTTAAGTATTAAATCATGCAATAACATTCTCTAAAAAATAACTTAAAATATAAATTAAAAGATACAATTTTATTCAAAAATTACTCTTATGTTTCAATTTTTTTTTTTTTTTTTAATAAATATTCTAAAAAATGTTGAATTGATTTGAACAGATTTAATGTCGTACTATAGCTACGAAGTTGGCAATTGCCGACTCTCTGGGATTCAACTCTCTGGTCTAAAAATGATGTAACAAAACAGTTTAAAAGTGCCATTTATTTATAAATTTATTTATTTATTTATTTATTTATTTTTTATGCGTACAAAGATTTAAAAATAAATTTTCAATTCATATAGGTCCCCACAAGGTTCTGCGCTCAAAGTTGGTAGATGGGAAGAGCCAGATTTGATTCCAGGTCGCGCTTATCAACCTAACCCTTCGAAGTTTTCCGTGGTTTTCTCCGACACTCGCGTAAATACGAGCTATGACCCCCTTAGAAAGACACCCATGGGGGGCATCCCACTCATAGGCCTAGGACTCTACAGTAGTCAATCGGCCTTAAGCCATGCAACGCAACACAACACAAGCAGTTTATATAGCGGATAAATTTAATTTTAAATCATTGTACATCTCATGTACTTAAATAAATTTGTTTCAAAATTGCTGTTCTAATATTTTATAATGAATCAGCTTTCAATTAACTGTTTATAAAAAACTAATTTTACTGTTAAAATAATATTTTGTATTAAATTAGCCCCAAATTTACTAATTTGATATAAAATTAAGATAGGATGATTATAAAGATTCGTACCTGATTTCATAAAAATGACTTAATCGTGAATTAGATCATTATAATCTCTGAATTACTAAAAGACTAGATATTGAAAATCCTATCATTTTTTGCCATTTAAAGAACTTTGATAAATTTTGAAACCCTATAAATGAATTACGCACGTTTTGACGCAACGGCACAAACTATGCTGTATTTTCAATCTTGCCGATCAAGAAAACGAATCTTTTTTGACCATGTCATAGCTAAAGATGAAATAGGAGTTTAGCATAACAACAAGAGAAAACTAGTATGTTGTGGCCACCACCACATGACTTTCTTCTTTATTTTCTTATACAAATTCACTCAGTACAAATAATTTATTAAAATTATCTTCCATGATGAATGTTGACAGCTTCACTGTTCGGGGTGTTACGTGACTTTTTTTCTGAAATTCGCGTAAATACAGGCGTATGAAAATTTAAATTTTGTAACTCTTGTATTTTCCCTGAAATCTTGTAATTCCCTGAAATTTTTGGTCGACTTTATAAAATTATGTAGCTTTATTTGGACAACTTTCATTTCGTAATATCTGGCTAAGATCGATAGTTAAGGAAACAAAGTCAAAACTTTTCGAGCATTCCGTATTAGTCTCTCTCTATATATACATCTGTCTATCTATCTCTATCGCTAACTTTCAATCAGACTATCTCTCTATATACATATATACGTATCTCTCTCTCACCATCTGTCTCTCTTTATCTGTATCTTTACCTCTCTATAAGCGTTTGTATATGTATATGTCAAAACATTCAAAACTTATGCATTTAGACATAAAAAAATAAAATTTTAACGCCACACTGAAGAACAATCTACCTGAAGGGTTTTTTTTTTTTTTTTTTTTTTTTCATATATAAAGGGTTAAATAGTTATTTTACATTAAAAAGATTTTTTTTTTTTTTTAAATACAGGTATATATAAACCTTCTTGTCCAGCAAGTTCTGCGAGTCCATTGCTCAGGTAGGCGGCATCATTTGATGCAAAGCATTACGAAAGATTTGGTCATTTACTCCTCGACCTTCAACTCTTCAATATCCTTGATCGATGACCTTCTTTACTTTGGTCAGCTGAGTTTTTTTTTTTTTTTTTTTTTTTAAGAAAGAAAGAAAAAGAAACATATAATGAGAAAACTTTTAACAAAATAATTATTTTACTCTTGAGCAATGGCTTTGACTGAGTATTTTGGTCAGAGAGAAAAAAATGGAAAACAAGAAAGAAAAATTATGCACTACTCATAGATTATGATACACCCGAAAAAAAATTAATTGAAACGCGTTTATTTATTAATTTATTTATTTATTTATTCATCTATCTATTATTATTATTTTTTATTTTGTTGTTTAAAAAAAAATTCTGCTAGTAGTAAAAAAATCAGTTTTGTTACGATGACATTATAAATAATATATATGTGTGTGTGTTTTAGTTAGTTAGTTAGTTAGTGTTAAGTAATCTTTTTTAATTAAATCTTCCACTGATTTTATTATATTTCCTATGAAATGCCTGAAAAAGTTTTTCATATATGTATATATATATATATACATTTCATTATTACAATGATCAAACACGATGAAGGAAGACATGAATTAATTAATTAATCCAGAAACAACTACACATGGAAATGAAGCCTTCAAAAATTCATATTCACTAATAAGAAATTGAATAAAAATAAATTTATGTATAACATATTGATAATAAATAGGAATGTCAATCCATATCAAGTTCTTTAACTTTAAAGAAGGAACATAAACTTAATTAAATGTTGAAGAATTTTCTCTTTAGGAAAGCGCAATTTTTCAGAGAGCATATAAATCACAAGAATTCGAGTTATAGTAGCCATACTAAGCCAAACACTATAAAATGCGTCCGATCTTGCGATGAAAATTTAAAAAAATTTGAAAGGTGTAAGGAAAAAATGAATAAACAATAACTAAAAGGAAATTATAACTTAGATATAACAATTAAAAATCACAAGTATATATTGTTAATTTATTTTACAAAATCTCAACAAAATATTGTATTTGCCAGGATTAGCAATTTTTTTTTTTTTTTTTTTTTTTTTTTTTTTACCTTACTATTATTTTGTATAATTTTAATACAAAACAACTTTTTGTAAGAAAAATAGAATTATTTTGTTAGAGTTGCAAAAAAAATAATGGTTAAAATTATTTTGTTAGTCAAAACAAAATTTTTATTGGAAAACATTTAATATATATATATATATCTTAATATATATAAATCTCGTGTCACAATGTTTGTCCTCAATGGACTCCTAAACCACTTAACCGATTATAATAAAATTCGCACACCATGTGCAGTTCGATCCAACTTGAGAGATAGGATAGTTTAAATCTCAAATTATAGTCGCAATTTTAATTTATTGCTAATTATTTGTCTGTTATTATTTGACAGTCACAATTATCTGTTAACTCCAAATGATTCTAACAGATGTCGATACCTTCCGACTGGGTTGAAATGAAAGCTGAAATATATTTGGTGCTGCCATCTACACAAAGAATCTTCAACTTTTTAACCTATTAATAAATTTCGTATAATTCAATTATTTCCACTTTTTAAATTTTTGGTGTTAGCATAGCCGGCCACGTGTTACTTAGACTGAACTGTAAATTGAATTCATATTATAATGAAGATAATACAGTGAAATTAATCCTGTTTTTTACTTATTTGTGCTTCATTGATCAAAACTTTATAATTTAATCTGTATATATATATAAATTACGTGTCACGATGTTTGTCCGGGGTAAACTCCTAAACTAAGGAACTGATTTTGATGAAATTTTGCACACTGTGTGCAGTTTGATCCAACTTGAGAGATAGGATAGTTTTTATCTCAATTTATTGTCACAATATTGTTTTATTGCAATTATTTGTTAATTATAGACCTTTATTAAAGTTGCTCCAAAATATCTGTGAGTTCCATTAATTTAATTGTTGCCAAAAAAAAAAAAAAAAAAAAAAAAAAAAAAATACGAGTTCATTTTTTTTCGACATAAAAATAAATACATTTAATCAAACGTGAACGTTAAAAAATTATAAAAAGTTAAATTATGCATCTCACGAAAATTGACGTCATAATCAATTTAAAGATTTTATACACATTGATAAAGTGCTAATGTAGTTCTATCATAGATATAGTAATATATATAGATCTCTCATCCCCATGTTATCGTAGAAAGATTTTTGATGCCGAAAAAAGATAAAAAATAAAAGCTTTGGAAACAGCCATTAAGTGGTATTGAAAAAAAAAAAAAAAAAAAAGAAAAGAAAAGAAAGAAAGAAATATGAATTTGAAACTGTATCTGGAGTCTTCCATTCCCCTTTAGCAAATAAATTATTCATAAATTTTATTTGCTAAAATATTAGTATGTATTCCCGTGTGTATTCACTCGGGGAAAGACGGCCATATTTTGGTAAAAACGTCGTCTTTTCCCAAATGAAAAGGAATAACTTTTTTCTCCCCAATGATCACTCTATTCTATATATGCTATACTATATCTATGAGTTCTATACGCAAGCGAAGTGTGACTCGCTGACCGTCTGTGCAGCCAAGAAAAAGATTTCCTATGTTAATTGCCCACTGGATTTTTTGTAAGAAATTATTAAAAATCGAGGAAATTTATTTCCCGATTTTAATCCTTATATTTGGGTATAGATATGTATTAGTTATCGCGGGTGTTAGATTGAATTATTTTGCTGTCAAATTGACAAAATTTTAATTTTAAATTTTTAAACTCTGTCGCCCTTGGCTTTTTTTATTATTATTATTATTATTTGGCGATCAAAAGCGTAACACGAAAATATACATGCCAGATGTATGCATTGTACGAAATGTAATATGTATTATTCATTGTACGTATGTATGACATGTAATATGTATTGTACGAAATATTGTTTCATATTATTCATTACTCTTTTAATATAAGTTGTTAAAATAACCATGATTTTTGAAAGGAATTAAATATTTTCGCCAGATAATTTGGCGATATTCTTTTTTTTTCGCCAAGGATGACAGAAATGAAATCTATTCCGCTGCAAAATATTAGTATCTTACATCAGATATTTTATTTAGACATTTGAAAACAAATTTGACTTCAAACTATGATAGAATATTTATCATTTTCCTTTTAATTTGTATATTATTAGTATATTAAAATTTAAAAGCATGGTATATAAAAAGTTTTTTTTTTTTTTTTTTTTTTTTTAATCTTATAATTATTCTTATCTTAATCCTCAATGTTTCCCATCTTTATTGACTTGAATTTACTATTAAAATTTTAACATACTCAAAAACTTCTCATCACTTCGTTAAAATACACTAAACTTTTCCAAAATCTTTTTGTATTTAAAATGATACATGTATTTACTTTAAATGTCCAATATTTCATAAGATTTCCAATTTTAAAGTTTTAAAATATTTATCAAATTTACTTATTTTTCTGGTTTAGCCTTATTGTTTTCCCTTTTATAACTACAGCTGTTGCCCTCTTTAAAATATTTAAAATGATGAGGTCATTTAATAGTAAAATTATCCATTATAGCATATATTATATTTCACTCCTCCATAAAAATTGATTTTAAAATCGTCTGTTTCTTTTATACTTTTATTTTAATATAATTTTAATAGAATTTAATTTATATATTAGTCATTTTAGCAATTTTATCCAAAGTAGCATTAGAAATAATATATATCACTTCTCCATTAAAATTTATAGGACCCTATAATAAAATTAATTTGTGCTTAATATCAACACTACGAAAATTTTTATCAATCGCTTCCAAATTTTGACCTAAGTTTCAAATCTCAACCCTGTGGGTTTTTACATCGGCTACAACGTTTTCGTCTTTGTTCGTAAATAATAATTTAACTGTACTAAATAGTTTACAGCCGTATAATTCAACGTATAACTTAGTCACAGCAACGCGTGGCCGGGTCTGCTAGTATATATATATATATATATATATATATATATATATATATTGATAAAGGTATTAACTAATTTTATTATTATTATTATTATTAACAAAACTGGGTATATGTTTTCTAAACTTGTAAATGTGTACTTTAAAGGAAAATGATATGAATTAATATTATCCATTTAAAACGAATGTTTTGTAAAGAAAGTACCGCATATCAGGGTTCGATTTAACTAGTATCGCATCTAAATTTTCGATTCCAGTTTATCTGAATTGTTGTGTAAAAGTTACTCTGAGTCGCAGTTGCTGCACAGATATGTTTTATCTGTCCCGATAATTCTCTATGATAAGTATTATTAATTTTATTATTATCTTATTTTGAAACTATTTTTAAAAATTTGAAATCTTTCTTATCCCATATATCGCGGCATTTTATGAGAAAAATATTAGTTTTATTTAATAAATAAATAATAATAAAAAAAAAAAGGTACGAATTTTTAAATCCAGTTCGCACTGGATTTTTTTTTTTTTTTTTTTTTTTTTTTTTTTAATGTGTGTGTGCATAGCTTGATCTGTGCAAAACCAATAAAAGCAATCAAAACATTTTATTAAATGATAATAATAATGGTAGAATAAAAATTTCCGTAGTCCTCCAGTTACAGAAAAATTCGTTGGATTATTAAAAATTTGGTTGGCGCAAAAAAAATAAAAATAAAAATAAAAATCTGTTAAAATTTATTCTAATAGAAATTTTGTTTAGATTAAGAAAATTATTTGTGTTGCACTTCTATGAAAAATATATTGTCTTTCTTACAAAAGAGTTAATTACAAATACAGTAAGACCCCGCTTAACGCTGTTTCATTTAGCGCTCTTTTATTTCCCCTGTGGATTCCCCGAAATTGCTCGCAGCAGTACGGGGATTCTTTGAAATTGTGCGCGCGCTGTTTCGCATTACGCTCTACTTTGATAGAACGTATCCCCCACGTTAAGCGGGGTCTTACTGTATACAAAAAATATTTTAAAGTTAAACAAAAAACGTTGTTCATATAATCAAATGCAAAGAAATTTTGTTAAGATTTTGTAAATTTTTTAACAATAACTTTTATGTTATCGTAAAAAAAAAAAAAAAAAAAAAAAACCTAATATTTACTTGTAGTAAAAAAAAAAAAAAAAAAAAACACTAAAAAAAAAAATTGTAGTCTTAGTCAAATCTTTTTTAATTACTATTATCCTACAACTAAAATTGCTCTTAAAAAATATTGCATGAAATGAAAAATATTGCATACTATGCAAGAATTTTCAAGGGGTTATACATGGGTTTCGAAGACTAAAAAAAAGAGCATATTTTCTTTACTTTTTAATGTAATAAATAACAATTTTTATTTAAAATATTGAGCATGCAAAATATCAAACATTTAAACAATGTTTTATAAAATTTTCAAAAAAAAAAAAAAAAAAAAAAAAATGGAAAATTCAGCGAGTGGGTCTTGGCTTCCTAAGACGCTCAGGAAAAAGGGGGACACGATTTCTAAAAAACGAATGCACCGATCTTATTGAAATTTCACACACTTCTTCAAAATAGAACTGGCAAATGCTTGAAAGAAGGTTTTTTAAAAAATTTAAATTTGAATTTTTGGCACGATTCTATGCAAAAACAATACAATTTTCGGTACAATTTACTCCAGGTATTGCCTTGTTGTAATAGATTAATTGCAATAAAAAAAAAAAAAAATCAAGCTATATAACAAAATGCAACCAACATCGTTGCTTTCTTTATTCTATTCTATTTTTTAAAACAATTTTTATAGATGCCACACACGAACCACATAAACTTTAAATTTTACATCTACTTTTTTCGGTGGCACGCGATCATGTTTTATATAAAAATTAAATCATTAAATTCATTTTTTTTTACTTATTTTTATTTCATTTTGCACGCGCACTTTTTATTTCCTAATTCAAAATTATAAAAAAAGAAACTTTTTCGATAGTGTTTGTTTCGATACTGATTATTATTAATTTTTTCTTTTCTTTTTCTTTCAAAAAAAAAAAAAAAAGAAATATCTATATATATATATATATATATATATATATATATATATATATATATATTGATGACATTCTGGCAAAAGCAGAATTTAGTTTCGGACGGAGGACTTTAGTTTTTTTAGTGCTAGAGGCCTATTTCAGTCGGTACAGTTGTCGAATTTTTATAATACACTCTTAATAGTGCTAAGGGCCTATTTCAATCGGTTTATTGAATGGGGATTTATTGAATGAAGTCCCCCCAAGGCACAACTTTGACATGAGTCCCCCCCCCAGGCCCAACTTTGACATGAGTCCCCCCCAAGGTACCCCTATTTCAGTCGGTACAGCGTTGTCGAATTTTTATAATACACTCTTAATAGTGCTAAGGGCCTATTTCAGTCGGTTTATTGAATGGGAATTTATTGAATGAAGTCCCCCCAAGGCACAACTTTGACATGAGTCCCCACCCAGGCCCAATTTTGACATGAGTCCCCCCCAAGGTACCCCTATTTCAGTCGGTACAGCGTTGTCGAATTTTTATACGTCACTCTTAATAGTGCTAAGGGCCTATTTCAGTCGGTTTATTGAATGGGGATTTATTGAATGAAGTCCCCCCAAGGCACAACTTTGACATGAGTCCCCCCCCAGGCCCAACTTTGACATGAGTCCCCCCCAAGGCACACCTTTGACATGAGTCCCCCCCAAGGCACACCTCCCCCTCATTGGGAAAAAGAGAAAAAACGTTGTTTTGCTGCTATAAGACAGTTTGGACTTCCAACGGTATTTGTTACAGTATCTGCAGCTGAAACACATTGGTTTGATTTAATGAAAACTTTATCATGGAATTTAGATCGTCACGAATTAACTAAAGAAGAATTTGTCGATATTAACAAGTTTAGCAGTAGGCCTCTGGCACTAAATTAAAATCTGTCAATGTCAGATTTTCATGTTTTAAATAATGAAATAATGTCGTGTCTGTATAATTTTTTTTTTCTTTTTTTTTTTTTTTTTTTTTATCAAATTATAACATTGTTTTCAAATTATTCAATTATATTTTCGATAAATTTTAGATTTCGATAAATGCCCAACTATCGAAAAATGGCACCGCAAAAATCCCAGATTGAGACTAATAGTCCTCAGCAGTCCTAAAAAAAAAAGAGTGTGTGAAATTTCAATAAGATTGGTGTATTAGTTTTTGAGAAATCGTGTTCACCGCTACCTCGACCAACCGGCAGAATTTTTCTAATTTTTTAATGAAAATTGTATAAAGTATTGTTTAAATGTTGTTCTATTACATGTTCAAAATTTTGAAAAACAAATTATATCGATTGTATTTAAAAAGAGAGAGAGTGGGGAAAATATACTTTTTTTTAGCACTTAAAACCCATGTAACCCGTTATGTATAGTACTTTTCATATGTCTAAAATGCCCGAGCAGTAGAATGAATTTACAGAGCAACTGATCACTTCGAAAATTATATACAAATGAAGATTTGTTAAATATCTATCTAGATTTAAATAATAAGAATTTGTGGTTTAAAAAATCGTAACAGTAAATCTCTATGCAGCAAAAATTAACATATATATTTCGCTGTAATTCGTTTAACGAAAACAAATTTAAATGTAGTGAATCAAGTCAATTTAGATATATTTTGTTTACATTTTATCAATTCAACACGGCCTGGATGAAATGGGATACAGGCCGGTCTGAGAATGTAAAAAATGTATCACATAGTTAAATAATTCTCGCCTCAAACCATCCTTTAAAACGACAGTAGACATTAAAAAATAAATAAATAAAATAAAATACTACAGTTAATTTGTTACTGCAAAACGTTACAGCTTCATATAGTCTTTTTTTTTTTTTTTTTTTTTTGATGAAAAATGTCTTATTAAAATTAGCATTTACATTATAATTAATTAAAACATTAATTAAAATTGTTTATTAATTATTAAATATCAAAATGCGCCGACTTCACAAAATTCGAGAACAACTGAATTCCAATGACAATGGTGTAAAAGAATTTGCGTTAATTATGTAAATAACTGTACGGAACGCAAATGAGTTTTAAATAAATGTAAAATATCAAGTCATCATTATTTCAGTCACTATGGATTAGTTCATTCAAAATATTTCTTTCCAGAAATCTTTGATTTTGTTCCATAAATAAAATATTTAAGGCTCAAAAAATGTAGCTAGATAAAACTACAAAAATAAGTTCGGACCCAGCCCGGCCCGACTCCAATGAGAAAAAAAAAGTCGACTCGAGCCCACTCCAAAATGTACTGAGTTAAAGCGAATTTTCACTGTTTCAAAAAAAAAAAAAAAAAAAAAAAAAAAATGTAGTTCTTGCTGCATAAAAACATAGAATTGCAAAATAAAACTAAATTTGTGCAGTAGTATTGATACTCAAATATATTTTTCTATATAGAATTCTACCTGATAGTCTTAACATGAGACTTAATTTTAAAAATCTGACTACTACCCGCAGAAAGAAGTAGTTTTAAAGCGAGAAGAATCCGTTAGTGAAATAGTAATTTTTTTTTTCCCTATTTCGTATTTGGATAATAAAATTACTTTCAGTTAAAAATGCTATCTTTTAGAAGCATTAAAAATCAGTCGATAAGCAATGAAAGATTGTATATAAATAAAATTATTTTATTGTTATTATTATTGTTGTTTATTCAAATTTAAAAAGACTAAAGCCTCCCCAAACGAATTTTCTAATAATTTTCTTCACCTGCTCACAATTTATGGGCGAAATTATTAAAAGATAGGCGTTAAAGGTAGTTTTTTTTTAGACTGAAATTGAAATTAATTTTTTATTATTCCAGAACATTGAAAGAAAAAAAATGTACATTTATGTGTTTTTGGATAAGCAGCCCTTACTAAAGGATTTGGATAAGCATCAATCACTAAAGTTATAAATTTATTGCTTTTTTGCGTTCATAAAAAAAAGATAAATATCAGTGGATCTCTCAAATCAACAGGATATGGTTGGTTGGCTGGTTGGTTAGATTTACCGTCGCACTGGTACAGCCCAATGGATTATTAGCGACGGTCCGGGCCGCACCCTTAAGGATGGTTCGGGAAAATGCTATCACAATTTTGATCCTCAATTAGGGGTTGGCTCAACAGGATATGAATCTCAAAATACTTTGAATTCAAATCTTTTTATACTTTATTAATTTACCTCTTTCGTTTGATTTTTTGTGTAAAAGAAAATATACTCATTTAGTAGAGGTCAAGACTTAAAATTTTTAGAAGTGGTCAGTGGCCACTGGACATGATGAACTCAGTGGTCACTCATGAGTCGTCGTCGTTATAGATCGGATTCATACACATAATATATATATGATATATTATGTGTGTGTGCATAAAAGCATAAAAACACAAATGATATGGTCGGAAAATTAAATTAAGAAATAGTGCTCTTTATTGTATTTTAATAATACAATACAATAGTCACTATTATTAAATGACTATTGTATTATTAGTCATTCAATAATACAATAAACATGTATATATAATATATGTGTGTATTTCTGCCAATAAAAATAAAAATAAATTGGTATTATTTGAAAAAAAATATATGCACTTCAGCACTTCTCTAGTTTAATTTTTCAATATCTGAAATGAAAGGAGGTAGGAGGAAGACAAAATAGATTGAGTAATTGAAAAGTGATTCGGTTTTTGAGGGAAGATATGACTCCATTTGAACTTCCACTGAATGCTTATGATTTTATTGTTGTTAGTGTTTTAAGAGTGAGTTCTATAAGCATGTAGTTATAATAGCATGTAATCCAGCTTTTTTAAAATGTTATTAAGTATAGTACTTAGAAAGAAGACTTTAAAATTCAAAGTTTTAGTAATGAGGGAAAATATATGGACTTTCATAGATAAATATTAAAACACACATTTTGCTACGGGAAAACAGCAGGCTATAATGATGATATGATCTGACAATGGGATTTCTCATACACAATTTGTGTTTTACAAGAATACTTATTTTATCTCCCATTGCAAAAGAAATGCAAAAATTTGATTCATTTAATAAATTTCGTCAAGTCTGGCACTTCCATCTGCAAATGGAAAATAATTATGATCAGAATTAGAGGAAAATGAAATTATTTTGAGTCTGAGGAGGGGGTGGGGAGGCAAAGAATCTGTACTAGCCTATTATCAGAGGTTCAATTTTATTAATTGGCATGTGATTGCTAAAATTAGAAATTTGCTGAAACTTTTCTGTAAACATGATTGGTTGGACATTATTAGCATCACTTTCAATAAAATGACTACCTAAACAGTTATATAAAGCTTTTATCTACTTTAAACATTTTCAGGATTATTTCATTAAGACAAAAAAATTCTTTAATATAACTGCAGTTACTTTTATATCCACATAAAACCTTACAAAAATGTCATACCATCAGAAAAACAAATTTTTCAAACATTTATAGAATAAAATTTTGATGTATGTACATTACTCATACATTAATATATATATATATATAGTATTTAATTATCAGTTTTAAACATGTATGAAATCAACTGAGCATTAATTTTCTTAAACTAATTAAAAAAACTTTCGTACCTAAAAATCTGTTTTTCATCCCCCACTCCCCTGTTTACACATTTGGTATAGATATGAAATATAAATATATAATTTAATTGAGGAAAAATAAATATATTTATCAAGTTAAGTCTAAAAATAATTACGTATGTGAAAAATATTGAGCACTTCTATCGCTTTATTGTTTCTAGAATTGATCATTTATCACTATCTAGAAATGGGGAAAGGGGGGGGGGGGAGAGGATTAAAAAAATAATTACATGAATAAGAAATATTAAATTCTGAATTCTACTTCTAGAATCTAATAAAGCATGTTGAAAATGGATATTGCCATTTATATTATGGATGAAGAAAGACTGAGAAACAACTGCAGAACATTTGATTGGCGATCGCTAGTTGGAAATAAGAAAAGGGGGAGAGAGGCAAAAAATAATTACTCGAACAAGAAATATTTAACAATTCTATTTCTTTCTAAGTTCTAGAATCTCATAAAGCAAGTTTTAAATGAATATTGACATTTATGTTGTGGATGGAGAAAGATTGGAAATCGGAAGGCGCGATCATCATCGAAATCCCATTAAACAATCGCCGATAGTTAATGGGATTTCTTTTTTTAAAAACGAACGATGTCCGCGATTTTTTTAAAAACGGAAGAAATATTTTCACGAATTCGCGGAAAAAATGGCGATCATACGAATTTTTTTGATCGCCACTTTTTCAAATTAAGTCGCCACGTGGCGAGTGGCGACCGTGAGTCTTGACCTCTATAGCCTACAATTTTTTACCTATCCGAATAGATAGACATTTCAAAAGATTATAATAATAATAATAATATCCTAAATTTATTCCTGTATAAAACTAAAAATATTCAATGACGATTTTTATCTGTTTTGTTCCTCTGTGTGGAAATGGTGGCATATAATTTTTATCTTCCTTTTCACGCATTAAATTTCTAGATATTTTTCAATGAAATTCCTGCAGTTTTTTCATAATATTTTTCAAAAACCTTATTTTACTTGTAAAAGAGACAAATCAATAATTGCGTTATTTTGACTGGTGTGTTATCGCTTTATCTACAAAAGAAATAATTGCCTCTTTTTCTTTGTCCACTTAACCTTCATCCATGACTAATCTTTCAAATCGTTGTTTTTTTCTTGCGATAATCGTTTTAAAAAATCAGTATGACAAAAGATTCACATACAGTGTATTTTTATGCATCAAAACTGCTAATTTTTATTCAAGGTAAGTTTCATTTCGACATGGTGAAATCCTTTAAATACGGGTTTTTCTAGTTATTAACTCATGCTTTTTACTTACTTCTGTGTATATAAAAAAATATATATATATCGGATTCGTGAAAGTTTTTAGACCTCCAATTTTCGATGAATTTACACGTTTTGGGATGTCCTGAACATGATTTCACAATTTTTAGAAAATATCTCTGTGTTTGTGTCAGCAAAATTTTATGTATTCCACAAACTAGTACACGGAATTTAACCAAACTTGATATTTGGTCGACTTTGACTTAAACTGGTGCTGATTAGCTTTTGGGGTATATCGTCTGACAAGTGGCGCTTTTATTCTGCGATTTCTCCAATCTAAGGGAAAGCTATATCTCATCTTCTATGATGTACAAATACACCAAACATGGATCGTAAGATAGGTGTTATCTAAAATTATACCGATTCAATTTGGGTACCTATCGGCAGGTAGGTGATTGTACTATGTTCATATTTAATCCCGTTTGTAAGAAGATAAATCTCAGCTTCTGTCATTTACAAATGTACAAAAATTATTATGTGAAATATATATTATGAAAAGTTGTGCTAATTCAGTGTGAATGTATATAGGTCGACAGGTAGCATTTTTCCCGATGACTATACCTCCGCATCTATTGTTGAAAATTGCGTCAAATTACATACATAAAATTTAATTGCGAAAAGCTAAGTAAACTGAATATTTGTTTCTTCGGTTCCTCTTCTCTTCGGTTCTTTAAATTATTTAGTGAATTCAATAATGGTAATGATAATAATAACAATAAATGTAATCATTGAACTAATTCAATAAACTAAACGTAAATTTTGGATATTCTGCTCATTAGTAATAATGCATTAATGATGATAACAACAGTAAATTTAATAACTCGATTAGTTTTATAAACTTAACATAAATTTTAGATATTGAATAAGTACAATATTAATAAAGAATACAATAAGAGTAATAATAATAACAATTAATGTAACCACTCAACTAGTCCCGTAAATTAAGTGTAGACAAAAATTTATCATTATGAAACTAAAAATGAAACAAAAGCTATAATAGCGAAATAGAGATTTAAAAATACAATAGCTTATGGATTGATTAAATATTTACACAAAAAATAATAATAATAATAATAATAATAAAGATGGAATAATTGAATATAAAATATATCAATAAACAGGTGTGTTAGTGTTGGGTATTAGGATTAAGGCTGATTGACTACTCAAGGATCCTAGGCCTAGTGTGATGTGTCTGTCCTCCGTAGGATCTTCTTAAGGAGGGGTCCTAGACCATATTTATATCAATAAATAAGAGAAAATATAAAGGAAAGTAATATAAAATAGTTAGTACTCTCCGGTAGTTTGAAAGTCAATTAATAACAACATCGTCATAATTCTATTACATATTTAAATTCAATATATAAAGTAAATAAATAATGGGGGAGGGGGTCAAACACGTTCTTGTACATATCTGACGCGTAATTCTAGACCGGGTAGTTTATATTTAGAATGAATGGAGCATGAAAAAATAAATAAAAGATTAGATGTAGAGTTCTTATTGAAATGTTGTTTAAAGAAAAAATTTCTGCATTCAAAAACATATAGCTGAACATAAATGCGTAAAACATAATAATATTTATAATATTAATAATAATAAATAAATAAATAACATTTTTAATTGTTGAGAAATTTTAGGTTTCAAACATTTATATGTTAACCTGAATAAATTCAAATAATAATTAATTTAATAGATAACTTTGTGAATGTAGTAAATAGTATGAAGTGCAATAATTCTCAACAGATGTTTCTGTGTAAAATAATAGTATGGCCCTTCATGAGGTGAAAAAAATAGGCGCGATTGCAAAATCAAAGCAACAAGGTGCTCTCGCACTTACTAAGAAATTTAAAATGGCTTCTACATATATTAAATATAAATTCCCTCTTAAACATCTTTTGTCAAAATTCGAAGTATCGCTGTTATCTACCGAACAAAAAAGAAACAAAAGTTTAAAAATCAATTGAAATAAGAAAAAAATATTGAAAAAATGGTTGCAAATAAAAAAGTTAAAAATATGATTTCTTTGCGAAACCAATGAACATTAAAGGGTTTAAAAAAAAAAAAAAAAGTCTAAAAACAAGTACGTAAGGAAACTAAGTTGTTGAGTACAATTTTTGAATAGCCATAGTTTAAGTTTCGAAGACATTTTGAATTATAAATGATATCTGGTTTGTTCAGCTGTTTCTTTGTTTCTTTTTTTTCTTTTTTTTTTTTTTTTTTTTTTTTTTTTTCGTTTTAGTCATACCTTTTATCTGTTACAAAATTCATTAAACACCTGTCTTATAATTTTTCGTGCATTTACTTGGAATTTAATGAAAATCTAGATAATATTTCTCTAACGTGGACCAATTTCAATTAATTTTTGTTGAAACGATACGATAGTGGTGAAATTATTAAAATACGCGAGCATAAAAAATAATATTTAAAAATGACCAATATTTAAGCACGCGAATTCAGCTCAATTATCTGATAAGAAAACATATTTTTAAAAGCTATTTCTTCAGAATCTTTGCAAGCGTCATTTTAAACCTAGCATTATTTTAAAATATAAGCAGACTATGAAATATTATCATAAATTGACTAAAAAACGCAAGTATAAAAAGTATAATCAAAATAGTTTTTTTTTTTTTTTTTTACAAAAAATTACGCCAAAATAAATAAAATGTCATTGCATTCTTGGCGATTAAATTTAAAAGGCGTCAGGGGGGGGGGGGGGGGGGTCCTTTACTAAAACTATACTGCCTGCGGAGCTATGAAAACTAAAAGACTCTAACTAAACCATGAATTTTATTTTGAAACTTTTCTTTGAATGATTCTGGTTTCACTATTGCACAGTATTTATTTGGAACTAATAATACTTTGGCTTCTGGTAAATTAAAATTTTAATTAAGTGGTGAAATTGGTATAATATTTATAAGTTTCAAATTTTCAAGGTGTATAAGAAAAGAAATAATGTGCGAACATTTTGTACGGGTTTGCTAGTACAGAAATATACGAGTAAGTTTGATCAAAGGTAAAATAAACTACTTTTTAGTTTATATATATATATATATATATATATATATATATATATATATATATAAGGTTATTAATGAAAGTATTTATAATAAGATAAGTACAGTTAAATTGGGTAAAAGTAATGGTTAAATTATTGTATCAAAACCAAATTGATTTAATGAGAGTCTTTAAATAATATATGTTGCCTAACACAATTGTTGAAATCGTTAAAATTACTTTAGACAGTCTCAAATCTCATTTTAAATCAAAAGATCCACTTTTTCTACCTTATGGTCATATAATTACTATATTAATTAAATTAATCTTTCATGAATTCCTCGTTAATTTTTAATTTTTGCTTGCTTATTTTTTGTTTTTTCAGTAATTGTCATTTTTATTTTAACTTTTTTCTTTGATACCATATGATCTTACAGAAGTTTTGGGAAAAGTTGGCAGTCCCGTAATTTAGTTTATTTTAACCTGCTCCGCCTGTTTTAAGCCGTGGTGGCCTCTATTCCTTCTTCAACTTCTTGTTGTTATTATTATTATTATTATTATTATTATTTTGTGTTATACTTTATTCATATTTGCTATGTATAATCTTATTTATCAATGTTTAAGAAGCAACTCATATTAATTTTTCAATATCTTTTGTCTTGTGTAAGGCTTGAATTCCGTACGTGGCTATTCGTTGTCTATTGATTAATTCAAGTCTTCCTTCCTGGTGATTGATCATTGTAATGATGAATTATTATTATTATTATTATTATATATATAATGAAGTAGTTGAAATTTGTTCGTGATTTTAGGTGGCTTGTTTACTACTCATATTCTTACTTTCGAAAACATTCCTGTACCTCAACGAAATTAATATGTTTTAATACACACATGCTCAGAATTTCTTCCAGATATACAAAAGAGCGGTATTTTTCTATTTCTCACTTTTGTACTCTATAAAAAATCTGCATCTTTTTTGTGTCACCGCACCAGTTATTAAAGTTATTTTTCAGTATAATGGTTTCTGCCAAGATAGATGAAAAATTCTTAAACTTTGGATATGTAAAGAAAAGGATCATTCCCATGATTTTCAGTGAAAAATGGGTTACGATAATAATTAGAAAGCCAACAATAAATTGAGTAAAAAAAAGAGAAAAGAGTGTCTTGCGATTATTTTGTGTCGTAAACAGTGAAATGATCTGTAGTTGTAATAAATTTTAATATAGACTCAGTACAATATTTCAATGCATTTGTGTGAGAATAGTAAAACAAATAAAGTTATAAGCATTTATTTGATAACTTATAAATTCAGCATGTTTTTCCAATATAACGCCATTTTCAGATAAATTAAAAAACACTTTAGAAATAATCCTACTACAATTGGAATGAATATGTTTAATGTCTTAAAATTTGAGTATCTGTGTGAAAAGTGTTTTAATTGTGCTTGAGCGAGAAATGAAAAACATTTTTTACGGAATTTGGTAGCGGAATAAACAAGACATCTCATACTACTGTAAGTCTTGTTCAATAGCATAAAAATTATCAAAAAAATAAAATAAATAAATAAATAAATACACACACACACACACATATATATATATATATATATATATATATAATAGAGTGCGTTTAAAAAATATAGAGACAGAGACTTTCCGTAATAACAGTTCGAAAAATGCAACAGTAATCACGAAAAAAAAAAAAAAAAAAAAAAAATGGTAAGCACATGAAATCAGAGTATAAGTGTATTACAACAAAGAAATAAAAATATAATATGAACTTTGCAGAATTTTTGTAAAGAAATGAAAGAGAAAATATGCTGTCTCAAAATTAACCTTGTAATAACTTTTATTAACATATGCTTACTTCATATTTACACCACATATTTACCCACACATTTACCCACTTCATATTTACCCACACATATTTACAGAAATGAAATAATAAATTTTTGCCATAATATCTGTTAATTGGCATATTACAAATTAATATCGTAAAAACGTTTAAATTATATACATATTAACCATGTTGCTCCTTTCTATTCAGTTTTAAATCGGCGAGTGGTATCCGTCCCTCGTAGCATATGTTTGAATTATCGATCAAGCTAAGCCAATCGATATTTTGTTATTTGATCAGTAATCGATATATTGATATATCGTATTTGAAACCAATCAATTATTTTATATGCACTTGAAATAAATGGATTTCTCTATAATTCTGTATATTTAAAACACAGATAAATTAATGTTCTTAGAACGGTCACTGCATGATTAATTTATCATTATTTAAATAATCTCAATGAAAATTTTAAATACGTCCATATATGTTGGTATTCTTTTAACTTACTACCATCATTATTGTATAATTTTTAATGATTTTTTAATACTCTATTTATGACTATTAATAAAAGTTATTACACATTATACGTATAATGACGATATATAGAGATTTCATTTAAAAGAAAAAAATCCTCTTGTTAATTGTGTTGCCCTTAATTTTATATTTATTTATTTTTTCTCCTTAAAATAACACTTTATTATTATATTTAATAACGGTAAAGTGTTAGTTATGATCATTTTGTATTTTAATCATGATTATTTTATATATATTTTTTGTTACTATTTTAATATGTTTTAAAACAGTTATCAATTATAATTTTAATCATTAATAAAAACTATTAAATTATAATTATGATGACCGTATAACTTTCATAAAAAAAAAAAAAAAAAATGCGGGACAGTGTTTGGGGACTGCCGATTGAAGTGAAAACTAAGTAACTTGTGAATTGTATCGTCGACCTATTAGATTATTATTTTTGGTTTGTAAAGAAGTGTTTATGATCTGTATTAATGATTCGGCACAATATTTGTAACTACCAAATTAAATGAACTAAGCCTTATATTAGGTAAAAATATTGATTACTTGTGAAATTATTTTAATTAGTAGCTAAGATACAAAAGAAAACCGATTCAGGACACCCCCAAAACGTGTAAATCAGGTGAAATCTCGAATTCCACTTTCGATACGATAAAAGAACTTTAAAATATCTTTCGAATGATGTATTAAAAATAATTTAATCGTAATTAGAATTTGAAATATTGAAATTTTAAAATATTACAGCGCCATCTGGCGGTAGAAATTTCTGTAATCTACTGTTCGATTCCAAATCAACAAAGCATTCTAATGATGTACTACTTATGAAATTATTTTAATTAGTAGCTGAGATACAAAAGAAAACCCATTCAGGAGACCTCAAAACGTGTAAATCAGCTGAAATCTTGAATTCCACTTTCGATTCTCATGGAAAGCCTTCGCTGACGATGACGCGAGTTTCTCAATTTTTGTTCACCCAAAAGTGCTCAACGCGCCTAAAGAAGTTTTCACTTCAAATGGAAAACCTTCGCTGTCGATGACGCGAGTTTCATGATTTTTGTTCACCCAAAAGTGCTCAACGTGCCTAAAGAAGTTTTCACTTCAAATAGAAAACCTTCGCTGACGATGACGCGAGTTTCATGATTTTTGTTCACCCAAAAGTGCTCAACGCGCCTAAAGAAGTTTTCACTTCAAAAAAATCCTCCAATTCTTTCTTTTTTTTTTTTTTTTTTTTTTTTTTTTGCCTTTTAAATTTATATATATTCTTCTTTAAAATTATGCCTTAGCATTATTTCGTTAAATATCATTGCGATTTTGAAACAGTTACTAAAATCGTAAATTGTATCTTATTTATCATTTTCACCACGAGAAGAAAGAACGTAGTTATCACGATTTTAATAAATGTACAATAGAAAAATTTGGATATAGTGTGGAAATAGATCTCTCTTGAAGCAAACTGAATAAAACATAAATTCTCATAGAAAGAAAATGGTTTACTTTCTCTCGTAATACTCTTTTTCAACCGTATCTGTGTATATTTCCTTTTATCAAATAAAAGTTCACTTTGATCGGAATAGTAAAATAAAAAGAACGGTAAATGACGTTACCGTTGTAATATCAGTTGTGCCATTGAACTCTGCCGACAAACAACTGGATTTCGTTACAAAATACACTAAGGTACAAAAAAAAAAAAAAAAAAAAAAAAAAAAATGCCGCACTTGGATAATTTTTATTTTTCCTTTGAAAAACGTCCAATTTAATCATTTAAAAAATAGCGATGAAACGAACAGTAATTTTGCCGTATACTGCATGTCCGTATCCAGCAGATTTCAGTGTTTCAGATATTAGATATCCGGCAAAATCACTATGTGTTACATCCCTATATTTAAATTTTAAAAGTGGTATTTTGAAAAGAAAAATGAAAGTATCCGACCTTTTCTATTTTATTTTTTTGTCCCTTAGTTTATATATATATATACTCATATATATACTTTTTTGTTGTAATTTTATTCAGTTTCAAAAGAAATTAGAAAGCAATTATAAAATACAAATATGTTTTTTATAAAGTTATTTTAATGAATTTAATGGACATATTTTTAAACGCATTCTTTTTTCATTAGGATCTTTTTGTTTGTTTTGATGAAAAAATTAGGAACTTTCATTTTGAAAACTTGAATTAAGGTCAATAATCTCTAGAAAGTGTGTGAAATTAAACATTATTTGACTTATATACTACTACAGATATTTGTATTTAGACTAAAATCAAAGAATTTTTTTTTTTTTTTTTTTAAGTGAATGAACAGATTTTTATGGGATGGGGGTGGGGGTGGGGGATAAATAAAGTTTTCTCATTACAGTGTTTCAAAAAAAAAAAAAATCTCCTTTTTTTAAATAAATTAGTTTATGAACAGCTTCAGACCAGAAAAAAACACACGCACAAAAAAAATTAATTAATTAATTAATTAATTAAAATAAAGTTTTCGCATAAAATATTAGTTTTTAATTACATTAGTCTAAAGTTTGAAGATTAAATTTTTGACCTCAAAAACAACCTTTCTTAAAAATTTAAAACAATTTACTAATTACTTAGATTATACTTGAAAATGTTTAAATACTTTTAAGCGAACTACAGTAGTTTTAAAAGTTTCAAAATAAAATTCTTTTTTTTTAAATAAAAATGACTTTTGGATTAATTTAGTCCAAAGAATGGGAACAGTTTTTTTACAGTAATTTAAGAAAATTTTGTAATCATTTAGAATGTAACAGAATAAATTAAATACTATTAAACAAATTACAGTAATTAAAAAAATTGTGTCGGTGGAAATCACTTTTTTTTTCCTTTTACGGAAAAAAAAAAAAAAAAGTTTTCAATTATTTTAATCTAAAGCGTGAAGATTAAATTTTTGACCTTTTAAGCAACCTCTCTGAATAACTTAAAAAGTTTTATTAATCATTGAGATTATAATTGAATAGAATTTAAATACATTTATAAACGAATTACACTAATTTAAAAAGTTTCAAAATAAAGCTCTTTTTACATAAAAGTACATTTTGAACTATTTTAATTCAAAGAAAGGGCACAATCTTTCGCAATATTTTAAAAAGTTTTGATAATCATTTAGATTATAAATGAAGATGTTTAAATATTTACAGAAAAATTGCAGTATTTTTCTTTTTCCCATGTTTCTGAATTTTTTTTTTTTTTTTTTTTTTTTAACTCTATGAGCTCTGACCCTCCGCTCACCAATTCCCGAGGAAGGTTTCGGTTTCGCTTCCCACTGACTAGCTGCACTTATTAACCCCTGCTCAGATCTACCCGCCTATTCGCTGCTTTGCTTTTCACTGAATAGAGATATTAACAGTGCATAACACAAGACAAAAACAGAAAAATGTTATAAAAATCCCCATATTCAATATCATATTGAAATACACAGTATTTAATACTAAATATATTATTATTATTTTAATGAAATACTATGCTAAAAATCAGTTTTTTTTTTTTTTTTTTTTTTTAATAGAAAAATATTTGTAATCTACAGCTTTAGCATATGACCCCTTTGGCGACTTTTAAATTTTTGAAACTATTTAGCGATCAACTTTTTGGTATAATTGCTTGTAAAAAAAAAAAATAAATAAATAAAAATCCTATTTTTTTTTTCTAATTCCTATACTTTTTACCATTCAATTTTTTTAGTTAATTTAAGACAGTGTATAATACTCTCTATTTCTAATGTACAGCTAGGTAATAGTTTTACACGTTCGAAAATACCTGAAAAGAAAATGTTTATTATTATCACTATTGTAATTTGAAAAATCTCCTACAGCTTCAATTTTTAATTCTTTCCTACCAATTTCTTAAAATAACAAAGGACAAAATGTACTCGATTCTCTATAAGAGTTTTAGGTGATGATTTTTTTTTCTTGCCATAATTAAAAATATGAAATGTATCATAGGAATGTCTAATTCTGTAATGTTAAAAAAATATGAGTGCGAAATTAGAAGATAAGTTTATATATGAGTTATATGAATATATATGAGTTATATGAGTCATTTATAAATAAGTTTGAATTTGAATCTTTTTTTTTTTTTTTTTTTTTTTCTGTCAAAATATATTCGAAGCATTTTAAAATATGTTTAAAAATAATAATAATAATAATAACTTAAAAATTTTTATGAACAACACAAAAGATTGGCAATAAGAAAATTAATTTTCTAAAAATAGGGAAAAAAAAAAAAAAAAAAAAAAGATATTTGTAGATGACAAATTACAACCCTAAATTCGTTTTTTCATTGAAAATACCTACTGATAGCAACATTGATATATATATATATATATAAATTTATATATATATATATATATTCTTTTTTTTTTTTTCATCATGGATCACATTTTAATTTTGCCGTGGAAAATGACATCAGGACAGAAAATTAACGTTACGAGAAAAATTGTTTTCAAGGTGGCAAATACAGTACCTTTATGAACTCGACGTTTTTAGTTAGTAACTTCGTTATTTAAAATTATAGAAATTTCTAGGCAGCTGAAATGTCTTTCTTGGAGTATTCCGCAAACATTGATACATCTGATGACGCGAAGGACACTGCCCTCTGCGAGGAGATGCTGTCGCAGACAAAAAAATAAATAAATAAATAAATAAATAAAAAATAAATGATGCCTGCGACAGTAAATTTTTTTAATAAAGAGAGATAAAAAAGAGTTTTTAATTATTTTAATCTAAACTTTGAAGACCAATTTTTGCAATTTTTAAACAACTTTTCTGAATAATTTAAAAAGGTTTTTTTAATTATTTTAGTCTAAAGTTTGAAGGCTAAATTTTTGACCATTACAACCTTTCTAAATAATTTAAAAAGATTTAGTAATCATTTAGATTATAATTGAAAGAAATTAAATATTTTTTAATAATTTAGAGTAAAGTAATTTAAAAGTAAAAATGAATAAATAAAGTTCTTTTTTTCACAAAAAGGAGTTTAAAACTATTTTCGTCCAAATAATGGGGATAATACGTTAAGATGATTTATTAATCATTTAGACAATAATATTTGTAAGCAAATTATAGTAATTTTTAAACAACGTTTCAAAGAAATTATTTTTTTTTACTTTTTATTTATTTTTTTATTTTTTTAACATAAAAAAAAATATTTTATAATTATTTTAGTTTGAAGTTTGAAGACTACATTTTTGATATCTCAAACAACTTTTCTGAATAGTTTAAAATTATTTGCTAATCATTTAGATTATAATTGAAAGGTATTAAATATTTTTAAACGTAGTAAAATATTTTAAATGTTTTAAAATAAATTTAAATGTTGTTCGAATTCTTTGAATTAAAATAGTTCAAAACTTCTTTTTACATAAAAAATAAGTTTTGTACTATTTTAGTTCAAGGAATAGGTAAAACCTTTCTCAATATTTTAAGAAAATTTAGTAATCATTTACTAACTGATAAAGAAATAATTAAACACTTTTAAACAATTTACAATAATTAAAAAATGTTTTAAAGTTTTTTTTTTTTTTTTTTCCTTTCTGTCACGTAAAAAATAGTTTTTAATTATTTTTAGTCTAAAGTTTAAAGATACTTTTAGTCTAAAGATATCTTAAAGTTTAAAGATAAAGATAAATTTTCCACTTTTCAAACAACCTTTCTGAATAATTTAGAAAGATTTACTAAATCTTTAAATTATAATTGAAAATTATAAATATCATTTAGATCATAGCTGAATTTTTTTAAATAGTTAAGCATTTCTAAATAAAATTCTTCTTTTTCACATAAAAAAAAAAAAAAAAAAAAAAAAAAAAATGAAAATCAAAAAGAAAAAGAAAAAGAAAAAGAAATCAAAAAGAATAGAAAAAGAAAAAAACTTTCAAACTATTTTAATCCAAAGAATGCCGACACTAGTTTTAATATTTTAACAAGATTTACTATTCATTTAGATTATAAATGAAAAAGAAAATTAATTTTTTAAAACAAATTCCAGAAATTTTTAAAAATGTTTCAAAGTAAAACATTTTTATACATGCAAAAAGAGTTTTTCGTTTTTTAGACTGCCATTTCCAGTATTTTAAGGCAGTTTAATTAATTAATCATTTAGATTAAAAGGGAAAAATCTAAATATTTTTAATCTAATTATAACAGTTTTTAAAATATTTGAAGTCAAACTTTCTTTTCAATGAGCAATTTATGAATAGGCAGTTCCGAATTCAGAGTGACTTATACAGTTTAATTTCGATACTTTTGTCTTTTCATAAAAATTAAAATATATTACAACGCTCAAATATATTCTTTCGATATCTTTAACTGTTTTGAAAAATTAACCACGAGTCAGAAAAAACATGGGCGCGATGCACAATTCTTTTTTTTTTTTTTTTTTTTTTTTACAAATTTCTTATGAGAATAATAATTACAATGTACAATAATTTTAAATTATTTTTCTCCTTTCACTTAACTTATTAATTCTCTTAACATCGCTTTTAGTATGTAACTTGGAAATTCGCCAGATAAAAGTTATTTCAGAACGATCGTTATTTGCGACCACTATACGCAGCTATCTTTTGTTGGCGCAAAGTCAAATGTTTAATGGTTGGAGGAAAAATTATAATAAACGTGTAACAACGGATTATTAGCGAAGTATTTGTATTGCATGAGTAACCAAGCCTCGGGAGATGAGCGAATGCGAGGCTATAGAGCCAAGAAACCGGTGTAATGTGTTTCATACGTTAGATTATAACGGAGCTTCAAGACCATCTGCTCTAAGAACAAATTCTCGTGAAGTTAGATTTTATTCCGTGATATTATTGTTTATGTATGAAAACGAAAAATTATTTAATTAAAAATGAATTTTAAGGTTATAATAGTTGAACTTATTTGTTTATTTACTTTTTAAGAAAAGGAGGGAAATACTATATGAAGTTGTTTCATTGTCACACAATAAAATTATCACCAGTATTGTTAACTCTTTCCTTTAATAATTTTTATCTAATTTCGTATCGACTAATCTAATGCTCATTTAGCCAAGGTAAATTGTTTTATTATTATGCAGGTTTTCTTAAGAGGCCTTTCCACTTATCGTCCCCAGAAGCCAGAGCCAATGTTGTTCTATGGAGAATTTCGCCCCATTATAACTTATTAACTAATATTTATTTTTAAATTCCGTTTTCCCATTCAGAAGCTTCACAACTATTAATCAATTTATCGCTTTCTAAAAATTATTATTATTATTATTATTATTTTTTTTTTTTTTTTTTTTGAGGTTGTAAAATGCGAATTTTCACAATGTGAATTTTTTCCTTTTTGAGCTTAAAAATGAAATCTTAAAAATAAAAAAATAAATCAATTTTTAAACAGCGACAAATTGTTTAATAGTTATGAATTTTCGGAAAATGAAAACGGAATTTAAAAATATGTATTAGTTAATGAATTATAATGGGGCAAAATTTCCTATAGAATAACATTGGCTTCGGCTTTCGGAGACGATAGGTTGTAGAGAGTCCCCCTTTGATTGATATCATACAATTTAAGTAAACTTAACGTCGCATTTCTGTACATACCTATAATATATGTAGTATATATGCAATGTACATAACAACTATCATACAACATACATACGACTATGCTATAATGCATACGACTATACTATAATGCATATGTTATTTCATACAATAATATTTTTGTTAAAGGAATACCTTCTCTTACAGAACAAATTCTTAAACTATTTTTATGAAATAAGTCAGATACAAAGATTTAAAAATTATCTATCGTTAACTAATTTCTACGATTTCTCCAGTACAAAAGCATTATTAAGAAAAGAAATGTTTTTATAGAGCAGATCTGCATTTTTTTTACAACTGAACAGAGGTTTTTAGTTCTTCATATTTAGAAGCTTTTTATTGAAATTGAATTTTGTCATCGCGTTTTCGTGTCACGCTAGAAGACAAGTGGCCTCAACTTTAAAGAAAATGTAAGCATTTCATTCCGTCTCTGGTTGGCTCAGTTGGTTATGTGGTGATTTCTGGGAGTCCACCTCGAAGAACGGAATACGCAAGCATGAGTCCAGGGATGGTTTTTGCTATTTTTATTCAAAACTTAACAAAAAAGTTGAAATTCAAATAAATTAAAAATTATCACAAAATGCTCGCCTCCGAGCATACTTCAAAAACATGCTACACACTTTTAGCACCAAGTCTCTCTATCTTTTTTTTGAGTCTCTTCCTCCGAGCACACCTTCGAAGGGGGAGGGGAATACCCCACACGAAGCACTGATTCGTTGAACGTGATATCAGTCTACCCGTGACATCATTTTCGGCCAATCTTGGTCTACCCGAAACTCTGAGAAACGTCGGTAGCAACAAAAGGCCATGCGTGAAATCGGAAACTATTGATGTCACCGCTTCCATAGAAATATACAATTTTTTTACACAAAGCATCTGTCGCTCAGACAGCTTCTCGTGGCTCCGTTCTGTCTGGTCACACGACCCCTGACCTCTTGGAATGTTTGTAACCTTCACTCCAGCACAGCTTCCTCCCTCCTAAAAGACCATTTTACGGCCTTCAGGATGTAAAATGGGCTCCAGAAGACTCAGGTGCCTCCTCCCATTATCAAACATGCAACATCAGAGAGTTGAGCTAGGCCCCCCAAAAAAAAATTTTTCGAAACAACCCCCTGAACTTTTATAGAACTAAAAATAATCTTAAAAATAAATTTTCTAGTCTTACACCTTGCATAATTACTAGATCCCAAGGTCTCATTTCACATTATATAAAAAAAAACAATTAAACATTCACATGCAATTTCGTGATGACAATCAAAGGTTCTACCCCTAACAAAATTTTAAAAGTCAAACACTGAAATTTCACAATTACACAATAAAATTTCATGAAAAAGAAAGAAAAATAATTCATAATCAATACATTCAAACTTTTTTTTTTTTTGGAATACAAATGAAAGAAAGAAAAAAATAAATATTTACAAACAGTCCAAAAACACTACCTAAAACCAAGGCATTATTATTTTTATTTTTTTTTATTCTTCGTGCATGCGACTTAACGCATCTGCATTCAAATGCTTTTTTCCGCTCTTATGCTCGACTGTGAAGTTGTATTGTTGTAAACATAAGGCCCATCTCGTCAAACGTGAATTTGTGCCCATCATTTTTTTAAGATAAACTAAAGGGTTATGATCGGTTTGAAGAACGAATTTTTGTCCATCTAAATAATGATTTAGTTTTTTCACCCCAAAAATGACTGCCGCTAATTCGCGTTCAATGGTACTATAATTACGCTCCGCCTTGGAGAATTTTTTGCTCAAATAAACAATTGGGTGTTCCTCGTTATTCCCGAAATTTTGAGCTAGGACCACACCCGCCCCTACAAGACTTGCATCAGTCTGAACAATGAAGTCTTTTGAAAAATCCGCAGCATAGAGTACCGGTCCCTTAGTTAGATCTAATTTTAGTACCTTAAATGCCTGATCACATTCCTGACTCCACTCAATTTTTTCCCTCTTATTTTTCCCTTTTAACAAATCCGTCAAAGGCGCAGCTTTTGTCGCATAATCCTTTATATATTTATGGTAAAATCCGGTCAGACCTAAAAATGACCTTACATGCGTCTTTGTCTTTGGAATGGGAAATTCTTGGATAGTTTGGATTTTCGCGTCACTCGGCGACCTCTTCCCTGACCCCACTTCGTGCCCTAAAAATTTTACATGGTCCTGGGCGAATAAACACTTTGCCGGTTTCACTTTTAGATTTGCCTCCTCCAAACGTTGTAACACCATGTCCAGATGCCGGATATGGAGCTCCCAACTGGATGAAAACACAGCCAGATCATCCACATATGGTCTCACAAAACTCACTAAATCCCCTAGCACCTCACTAATTAATTTACAAAAATAAAATGGAGCATTCACTAAGCCAAACATCATTTTTTTTGGAATAAACTCACCGAAAGGGGTTACAAACGCCGCATACCTTTGCGCACGTTTCGTTAACGGGATTTGGAAATACCCCTTCGTCAGATCCATTACTGAGATATATTTTGCAGTGCTCACTTCCTCAACTACCTCCTCAATATTCGGTAACGGGAAAAATTGCACTTGGGTTTTGGCATTGAGGGCCCTATAATCGACACACGGCCTAGGGTCTTTCCCCGGACTCTCTACAAGAATCATAGGCGATGCGTAATCTGACTGACCCACCTCAATCACCCCTAACTCTAACAGCCTGGAAATCTCCTTCCGCATAATTTCTAACTGCCGCGGAGACATGCGATAGGGTTTTGCACGAATCGGCTTATCATCTGTCAAAATGATATCCATCTCTACCTTATGGGTCGTACCAGGGTCGTTAGAAAACACCGTTTTATGCTTTACTAGGACATCTTGTAAAGTTGCCAAATTCCCTTCCGAAAACTTATTACCCAAATTACTCCCCTTAATTAAGTCTGTCAAGTCGAAATGATTAGGGTCCGAAATCGGATACGGGATAGATGCATCCTCCTCAATTTCCTCGCCACCCTCTTCCAAAATTAAGTTGACATGCTCTGGGCGTTTATGATAAGGTTTCATTAAATTCACGTGGAAAATCGTGTCCTTACATCTCCTTCCCGGAAGATCTACCGTATAGTTCGTATCGGATATTACCCCCGTAACTACACCTGGACCTAGCCACTGTACTGCCATTTTATGTGGTTTTGCAGTAGCCAAAACCAACACCGAGTCTCCCACCTTAAATTTTCGGGACACTGCATTTTGGTCGTACCATAATTTTCTTTTTTGTTGACATTCTGTCATGCGCTCCCCTGCCAAATCTTGACATCTTTTTAAGCGCTCATTTAAATCCAAAATATACTCTACTACATTTTGATTAATTTCCTCTTCCTGCATCCAATTTTCGTAAACAATGGTATGAGGCATCCTCAAATTCTTCCCAAAAATAAGCTCTGAAGGAGAAAATCCCGTGCTTTCATGCGGCACCGTCCTCAACGCGAAAAGAGCCATAGGCAGATTTTCTTCCCAATCGCTTTTCGTTTCGAGACATAATGCTTTGAGAATCCTCTTAAGAATGGAATGCATTCTTTCCACCTGATTAGATTGCGGATGACAGACAGAAGAATGATTGATTTTGATATCATACTTCTCAAAAAACGCTGTCGATAAGTCACTCGTGAAATAAGCACCTTGATCGCAGACTAACTCTCTAGGAAATCCGGTCTTCGCGAAAATTTGCATCAATGCATTGATCACTGACCTCGAAGTTAGGTTTTCCACAGGAATAGCATCCGGGAATTTTGAAGCGACGCAAACAGCCGTTATCGCAAAACGATTATTTTTGTTACTCGTTACAAGCGGACCTATAGCGTCAATCGACAGACGTCTGAACGGTTCAGAAATAATCGGTACTAATCTCAACGGAGCTTTCTTCTTATCCCCTTTTTGTCCTACTTTTTGACAAATTTCACAAGTTTTGACATACTCTTCGATTTCCTGATAGCAATTTGGCCAAAAGAAATTAGTCAACACCCTCTGCTTAGTTTTACACGAGCCTAAATGCCCTGACACAGAATCATGACACAGGTTTAGAATCGCTGCCCTAAATTTCTTTGGCACGCACAACTGCATCCTGTTTTGGTTACGCTTAGAATCCGATATTCGAATTAACCGCTCATTTTTTATCTTAAATTCCTTTCCCGCTTCATTCCTAGCTTTTTCCCAACAATTTTTCAACGTGTCACACGCAGTTTGCTCTTTTTGAAACTCTTCAGCTGAAACCCCGATTAATGGACACCTGTCTGTTTCTTTTAACACAGGAAGAACAACTTTATTTTCTGCACTAGTCTCCTCTAACGACTCGCTTATCAAACCCGGTTCCTCCTCAAAATTCTGAATTTTTCTCTGAGTTGGCTTTTCATTATTCATTTCGGACTGCGCACTCTTAATCCTTTCTTGCTCACGTTTCTGACTTCGCGTTATCGCATTAATTGGATAAACAATTTTTTTATTGGACTCAATTAACTCTGCGGTTTTATTGCCTAGAAGATATATTCCCTGACTCAAATTAGCAGGTTTTACAGCCGCTTTTGTAATGACCTCTCCGAATTCCCCTTTTAAAACGATTTTCGCCAAAGGTAAACACCTACACGTTTCGTCAAACGGTTGCTTAATCCATACCTGTTCCGGCAGTAAATCCTCAACAGAAATCATATTCCTTTCGCACACGTCAATGTTTGAGCCACTATCTCTCAAGAATTCGCGCTCTTGTCCATTTATTTCTAATTTACCTATATAAGGCTCAAAACCAACACCTAAAATTTCGCCCGCACTTAAGTTATTGATCGGATTTGTTCTGCGATTAGGGTTTTGTGGGCAGTTAGGTCGAATATGGCCCCTTTCCGAGCACAAATAGCACACAATTTTACTATTTCTATCAAAATCACGATCTTTAGATTCGATTTTATCCCCTTTTAATTTTCCTGAGTCTTTTTTGTCGCCCTTAGTTGACTCAGCTTTCGGATTACTCCCACCATCATGCTTACCTGACCCGAATTTCTGACCGTCTTTCCCAAATGAATTTCTACCCTTCGTAAAACGCTGAAAAGGCTTATATTCTCTTTTCCCATTCTCCTTTCTAACCGCGTCATACTTGTCGCACTTCTCCGCCAAATCCGAAGCTTTGTTGATTTCTTCCCACACATCTACAAAATGTTGTTTGATTTCGCATGGTACCCTTTTCTTTAACTGCTCCGTGAGCATCAATTCCTTTAATGACTCTAAATCTTTAATTTCTAAAATCTCAAGCCAGTTATCTAGGTACCCTCTCAAATCGTGAACTAAATCAACCCATAATTCTTCACTTTTTTTGTTGTGCGATTCAAATTTCGTTCTTAGCGCACGCGCACTCAATCTGAATCTATTCATCAACACTTTTTTTACATGTTGAAAGTTATCAGCCTCTGACTCGTCTAATTTCATAATTATTTGTACGACGTCGCACGGCAATAAAGGGATAAGTTGCGACATCCAGTCCTGTTCGCTAACATTTTCTTTACGTGCTAATCTTTCAAATATCGTAAAAAAAAGAGAAATATCCATTTGTTTTGGGTCAAATTTCGGAGCTATGTCTTTTAATTTAATTTTCTTCAAAACCGTCTCTTGAACTAAACTCCCGGACCCTACGCTACTAGTTTCTGCAGCGCTCTGGATTCTGAGTTTCTCCAGTTCAAAATTTCGTTCGGCCTCTTCTTTTTCTTTTTCTTTTCGTAATTCCCATTCGCGCTCTTCTTTTTGCAACGCCCATTCGCGCTCTTCTTTTTCTTTTTCTTTTCGTAATTCCCATTCGCGCTCTTCTTTTTGCAACGCCCATTCGCGCTCTTCTTTTTCTTTTTGTAATTTCAATTCGCTTTCTTTCTGTTCCAAAATCCCTTCTATTAGCGCCTTCGCAACCCCTTCATCATAATTAGCCGCCTTTTCAATAGCTTCCTTGATTTCTAGTTTTTTGCTTTTATCTGTTAGCCCCGAAACACCAAATTCATCCGCTAACTCTAACAATATGTTTTTAGTATACTTAATGAGAAATGCCATAATTACAAAATACAATTTCACTAATTACTGAAAAAAAATGCACATATAATAAAAACAATAAACAAATCAAATACCCTGAAAATATAGACAAAAGTAACACTTTGATTATCACCTACGAAATTCTTTAAACACCTTTTCTCTAAACATTAACTACAATATTTACCCAGATACAATAAACAGTACCTATATTTAGTTAAAATAGACAACTAGAGAAAAAAAAAAAAATCCTAGAATTTTTACCAGTAGGCAAATCAACTAATTTCCAGTATACTCCTATATAAACAGTTACAGTATCCACAATCCTTACGTTGCTTTTAAAAAAGAATTTAGAATTATAATCTTATCGAAACTTTTAAACAACAATTTAAAGTTACCAAGCTCCCCGTTACAATAAACAGAACTTTAACGATAAATTTATCTCTCAAGTAAACGCCCCGTTAAGTCATGAAATTACTCTTTTCAACCGCCTTAACTATTAACTTGACTTCGAGATATCCGTGCTTAAAATTTTACACATAAAAACTAAATTCTTACTCTTAAAGCTTCGTAACTACATGCATTGTTACAAAACAAAAATAAATAAATAAACAAAAACTATCATCCCACAACTCAATCTCTGATACTTTGCATATCTGAAAATGAAAGAAAACATACCTGAAAAATCTCCTTGATTGACATCTCCAGGGAATTCAGCAGCACAGGGAAGAAGCGAAGTCCTTTTAATCCTTTCCACGCTATTGTCACAGGCATCAATAATCTCCAGTAAATCTCAGGGATTCCAGTTGTCACCGGGCTCACAGCAAACGTTCTTTTATACTTTTTCACCACCAACACATAGAAAACAGAGTTCGATGTTTTTTTTTCTTAAAACAACATACCACCGATATGCCACCATTTTATATTTTTAATTAAAGCTGTGGTGATTTCTGGGAGTCCACCTCGAAGAACGGAATACGCAAGCATGAGTCCAGGGATGGTTTTTGCTATTTTTATTCAAAACTTAACAAAAAAGTTGAAATTCAAATAAATTAAAAATTATCACAAAATGCTCGCCTCCGAGCATACTTCAAAAACATGCTACACACTTTTAGCACCAAGTCTCTCTATCTTTTTTTTGAGTCTCTTCCTCCGAGCACACCTTCGAAGGGGGAGGGGAATACCCCACACGAAGCACTGATTCGTTGAACGTGATATCAGTCTACCCGTGACATCATTTTCGGCCAATCTTGGTCTACCCGAAACTCTGAGAAACGTCGGTAGCAACAAAAGGCCATGCGTGAAATCGGAAACTATTGATGTCACCGCTTCCATAGAAATATACAATTTTTTTACACAAAGCATCTGTCGCTCAGACAGCTTCTCGTGGCTCCGTTCTGTCTGGTCACACGACCCCTGACCTCTTGGAATGTTTGTAACCTTCACTCCAGCACAGTTAGAGCGTCATATTGATAACGTGAGAGTCGTGTGTTCTATCCTCGAAGGTCCAAGGTGTTAATTTTTGCAGATAATTATTAGAAAAGTTGTCAACTGATAAAAGAAAATTTTTCATTGTCTACTCAGTATCATGAGAATTTTTTAAGAATATTTTTTAAACAGCTTTTTATCTAGTTACTAAAAAGCACAAAATAAGAATTTAAGTAAAAAATAAAAAATAAATAAATAAAGATATATACATATTAGGCTTTTTATTGAAATTGTTTTTTTTTTTTTTTTTTTGTCATCGTGTCTTTGTGTCACACTGAAAAACAAGGCACCCCCACTTTTATGTAAATGTAAGAAACATTTTTCGTCACTCGTTGGTTCAGCTGGTTAAAGCGACGTGTTAATAACGCGATAGTCGTGGGTTCAATCCTTGAAGACCGATGTGTTACTTTTTCGCAGATAATAAATTGAAAAGATGTCAACTGATAAAAGAAAATCTTTCATTGTCCTCATAGTATCAAAGAAATTTTTATTAGTTTTTTAAGTTTTTTTTTTTTTTTTTTACAGTTACTGAAACCTAAAAACTGAAGTAAAGGAAAAAAAGGAAAAACCTGAAAGCTTTTTATCGTGGATCCCTAAAAAGCATAAAATAAAAATTTATTCTTGCAGAGACATGCTATATATATATAAATATATTTTTTAAAAAAAGTTTCTAAAATAAGAAAATTAAAAAAAAAAAAAAATACATAGATAGTTCAGTTTTGCAAGAAATGAAAATTTTTAAATATTCATAATATTTTGAAAAGCATTTGAGAATAATGTTCTTTTTGTATATATATTTGTTGGATTTTTCTTACATGTTATATGGCTTTTCTTCGCTGTTCTTTGACTTTTGGTTTGAGCGTCATGCTGATAACTCGATGGTTGTGGGTTCTATCCTACAAGGGCCTGTGAATTAATTTTTGCAGATAATTAATTGAAAAGGTGTCAATTGATGAAAGGAAATCTTTCAATGCCTACACAGTAACGCAGTGTCCTAAGAATTTCCGATTAGTTTTTTCTTAGAGGCTTTCTTTCTTTCTTTCTTTCTTTTTTTTTTTTTTTTTTTTTTTTTTTTAACTAAAAAGCACAAAATAAAAATTTAAGTAAAAGTACATTTTTTAATAGTAGAAGCCTTTTATTATGATGCTCTAAAAAGCGTAAAATAAAAATTTATTCTTGCAAAGATGTGCTATAAAGAAATGAAAGTTTTAGCACTAAGAAGATTCTAGAGGAAAATATAGATATTTCTCTTTTATAAGAAAGGAAAATTTTTAAAGAATCAAAATATTTTAAAAAGCTTTCGAGACCTTCGAAATTTATGACTTAACGAACATTTCTACTAAAACTAATAACTAAGAATAATGGTCTTGAATGCTTTTAAAAATATTTTGAATATTTAAAAATTTTCATTTCTTGCAGTAAAAGAGAAATATTTATATTTTTCTCTAGAATTTCTCTTTTACAATAAATGAAAATTTTTAAATATTCAAAATATTTTAAAAAGCATTCGAGACTATTATTCCTAGTTATTAGTTTTAGTAGAAATATTCATTAAGCCATAAATTTCAAAGGTCTTATAAATTTATATTGTCTTTAATTTATAATTTAAAATTAAATTACATAATCAAGAAATTTAAAGTATATTTTTTCTTTAATTTTTAACTTGAAAAATAAACACCATAAAAAACATTTTACTATGCTGAAACAAATAAATAATTTTACAAAGTAAATTTCTTAGTAAAATTGTCTATTGGAAAAGGAAAAAAGCTAGTTTTCTGATTCTTTAACATCGTACATCGTGACATTATAAACAGAAGTAAAGTACCATTATTAAAAATAAGTGGAATTAAACAGATTTGAGACGGACTAACTTTTTCAACTGACACAAAGATGAAAGTGAAGAAATAACAGTTTTATTTTAAATTTTGGCTAGAAGTTTGGAGGAATTCTCCAGCATATTTTGTATTTTCGATTGCGTGTAAATACACAATCTGATGTTTTAAAATAATTTTAATTAGTATTAGTTACTTTTTAATGATGTTCCCAGTGGTAGTCAGTGGCCAATGATACAAAAATCTTGCTGAGTGACTTTGTTGAATGTTTACTGAGTTAATCCCATTACATAACATTAATGACAGCCACAGTTATAAAAGGATATATCTGAGATACTAAATGTAATTATTTACCTCTATCATTCAAAAATGTTACTTTTTATCAAGGGGTACATTTTCCTTAATGGCACGCGCTACCTGTCATGCGTTGAAATATTTTGTGAAAACTCCAAATTGTTCTGTATTACACGCTTCTAAATAGAAGGAAATCTATTTTGAGATACAGAAAACTGTTAAGTTTATGGTTACTAAAGTTTTCCACGGGTAAATTTTTTTTGCGCTTTTTTTCGGTATAATTGATTTGCACGCCTGATGTTTCACATGGCATTTGATGTGTGGGCCTCATTTATGAAACAGAGAAAATGGTATTTGATAACAAATGACACATTATAAAAGCACAATATAGATGATATATATATATTACAAGTATACAGATATTTTTGCTGTTAAGAAATGCAAAATATGCACTTTATGATTATACACCCTTTGTTTTTACTGTTATACAAATTACCAATAACTAGGTCTATGAGATTTTGCTCTGTTTCTTCTTCTTTTCAACACTTTCCAAGAAACTTAAAAAGTGCTTATAATTAGGTTTGTCTGTCCGTCTGTTTGATCATTGGCGCTGTAATTTCTGTAGATATTTTTACTTTCTTTTATATATAGAGAGAGAGAAAGTATTGTATTCGTGAAAATTTTCGAACTCCAGTTTTAGATGGATTTACACGTTTTCGAATGTCCTGAAAGCGATTTGACTGTTTTTATAAAATGTCTGTCTGTTTGTCTGTGTGTGCGTATCACAAATTTTGTGGTTGCTGTATCTCACGAACCAATGAACGAAATTTAACCAAACTTGGTGTTTATTTGGACCCTGACATAAACTGGCGCTGATTAGATTTGTGGAACAATTGCTCAACAGGTGGCACTGTTATTGGATTTTTTCTAAATTTTTAACATGGCAGACAGGGCAAAATTTCGTATAAATGTACATAATGAGAGTTATTTTAATCGTGTAACTGTAAAATTTATATGAATTATTGATAATCGCTTCCCCCACCTGAGGGGGAAGTAAATTTTCAATATGGGTATCTTTCGAAAGATCTCGTCAATAACATTGAAACGAATGGTTGAACTACAGATCTGTGATAATTTAAAACAAAGTTATCGTTTTTTTTTTTTTTTTTTTTTTTTTTTTTTTTTAAATCTTTTAACGAAAAAACTCTGGAAAATAATCTTATTTCTTCTGATTTGCAAAGAATTGACATCTTTCGGCTTTAGTTATAGTAATTTTGTCAGATAAAAATCGTCTGCATTTATACTGAAAAATAATTTGATAATTTAATGAATAATTTGTATTGAATAAATTTTGTGTAAAATTATATCGAAGAAAGTCATGTGGTGGCTACATCATACTAGTTTTAAATGTCTGGAAATTGGTATACATTATTTAGGTTCGTTATGCTATGTTCCGTATTTCAAATTACATTATTTTTCTTATGTACAGGGACTCACAAAAGTATTCCAATATATTACCGTCCATGAGAGATGTTTCTAATAACTTTATAATAAACAAAACATAAAGAAATTAACGTACATTTTCAAATAACGTGCTAGTTTTGTTTTATTTTAAAACTATTTATAGATTGTTTGTATTTATAATTGTTTGTGTAGTTGTTAATAGCATTTATTTTTCTCTTTTTTCAGTGTCAACTTCAGTCACTTGTGTGGATTACTATTGTCTTTTTATTTCACAAAGAATATAAAGACCCTTCGATCAACTGGAGAATCTGAAACAAAATACACTCTATTCCACCGATATTTAGCAACAATTCGTCATGTCCAGAAATGGTACGAAGGTGATATCTGGAATCCAAAAGATCCTGCGCACAAATCTATAGCAGCTGTAAGATCAATGCATGCCAAAGTTGGAAACAAAATGGCAAAGTTGAATGACGGCGTTGTATATGTATCTCAGTGGGACATGGCTGTTACTCAATGGGCCTTTGTCGGACCTATGGTGCTGTTTAGGTCCAAAGTTGGTCTGCACTCTTGCACTGAAGAACAATACGAATCTCTTATTCATTTTTGGAGAGTTATTGGATACTTCTTGGGTATTGAAGATCAGTATAATCTTTGCACTGGTGATTATGAGCAAGTACTTGCAGCCTGCAAGAGCCTGTTGGAAAAAGAATATAGAGATAGAGTAGCCATAGCAGATCCTGAATCGGTTGACATGTGTAAAAGTGTTAGCACTGCTATGAACATGATAGATCCAGTAATAACTTGGGATTCTATGTCAAATTATATTTATGAGCTAGTCGGTTTGCCTTGTCCTTATTCGATGAATTACATTGATTGGTTACGCCATTGGTCAACGAAATTAATAATGACCTATTTCCTTCAATTCCCATCATTTAGATCTTTATTCAACGACTTCTTTCGTTGGCGTTTGGAAATTGCTGATATGCACGATTTAGAATACAAACAAACAAAAAAATATGTACTTCCTCCACGTAATAAAGAAGGATGAACCATTTTGTATAAAATTGAACAAATTTCATTGTTGGCCATAATTGAGAGCTAAATAGCTCTTTCTCAGCTCTTCCATTTACTGTGATTATACTTGTATGTGTCCTATTCGAGTATTTTAGAATTTATTTTATTACATTGATGTTATTGTTATTCTTTTTCACTTGTTTGAAATACTGTTGCAGTTTTTTAGCATTGCAAGTAATGAACAATGTTTAGTTTCTTTGTTTTGAAATATTTATAAGGGGAAAAGAAATCGCCTAAAAACTATTAGAGCATTGGTCCTATTTTACTTCCCAATTTTTAGTTTTTCAAAAGTTTTGAATTGTTATAATTATTATTACTGGTTTGTATGTAATCATTTCAATATTCAATGCTAGAACAATAAGAACTAATTGGTGCAACGTCTAAGTGCAGATAATTTCAAAATTTTTACTTGCAGTATAAAACTATGAAGAATAGATAATATATTTTATTAATCACAATCTTTTCTTTTTTAAAATATGATTCCCAGGAAATGAAATTTATTCGACTAGATTAATTTATTACTAGTTATTCTACTTATTTCTAGTAATATTTCACAATTTGAACTTTCATAATTTTGCATAAAAATAGAAATAGGGACAAAATATTTATACACATACTGGAAATATTTATACACACACTGGTATACGAATTCATAATAATAGGTCTTTTATTACTTTTGGAAAAAAAAAAAAAAGTACAGCCAAAATAAGGTGCGATGACTTACAAAAGTTAACTTCGACTTTTGTAAAAGTCGTTAGAAACACACATACGCACACAGATTCTCTCTCTCTCTCTCTCTCTTTTTTTTTTTTTTTTTTTTTTTTTACTTTGTACAAAATCATAGCCTCCTAAACTAGATGCCTGTCGCGTTGCTTGGAAACATGGCAACAGTTCAAGCGGTAGACAGCGCCACCTGGTACAGATTGCGTGACTTTTTTATTCATCTGTCACTAATAATTTTAAGAAGTGATATATGACATATGCAATCGACGTTTCTTCGATTCTATTTGCCTTTTATGTATATCAAATCCCACTTTTAAAAATTTTTGGTAGCTGTTGAATAAAAAAGTCACGCTATCTATACCAGGTGGCGCTGTCTACCGATTGAACTGTTGCCAAGTTTCCGAGCCACGCGACAGGCATCTAGTTCAGGAGGCTATGACAAAATTAACACTTTTGAAAAGTTTTTGTACCCAATTTGCAGCTAGAATGATAGGAGCGGCCATTCAAATAACAATGCCTATTCATTAATCTCTGACAATTGTTCAGGACTCAAACATTTTTTTTTCCTCTTATTCGATTTTTTTTTTTTTTTTGAGGAATGGGGAGAATTCTAGATGAGTTGACACCGTATTCGAATAAGAATATTTAAGTAGTTTACATATATATTGGCACAAACTGCTCTGCTATATCAAAGCTTTAAAAAGTATCACTTTCAACAAATCCTATGGGATTTTCATTGCTTGGTTTTATACGAATACCTCATTCAAAAATGAATTTTTTTTAATTCCACTCTCTGAACATGTTGTTTTTTATCCTCGTGATCAATTTTTTTAAAAATAATAGATTTACATATTTTGTTTTTTTGGGGTTGAAAATTATAGTACTTATTTACTTAATGAAATAAAATATGTAAATTTATTAAAAAAAAAAAAAAAAAAGAAATTACCGTCTAAGCTAAAGAGCTGCACATTCAAAAAGTAGAATTCAAAAAACAGAATTAAAAAAATGTTATTTTGGAATGAAATGTCCTATATTTTGTAATGAAATGAAACGAAAATCCCATGGAAAAGAATAAAGAATGAATCTAACTTATGTGAAGCCTTAAAATACGTTAACTATAGTATTTGCTCGTATATTATATGCATTTATTTTTAAGCATATTTGTTAACCGTTTTGCCTACTTTATTGCATACAATTAACCTATTTATTATAAATCTTTATAGACACAAGTTAAAAAGAGATAGGAACTATAGGATAGAAATATCGATATTTATATAGTTAAAAGATGAACTTTTGACATAAATTAGTCATACAATAATCTACTGTTAAAAACTGTTACTGTGTAAAATATACAATAATCTGCTGTTAAAAACTGTTACTGTGTAAAATATACAATAATCTACTGTTGAAAACAGAGTTCAATTTTCAGCGAAATCCCAGTTTAACTGCAGCCAATATATTTAGAAATTTGGAGCTAAGTTTCACCATTTTAATAATAAGTACTTCTAAGCTTATGAAACTTAACGCAAAATTTCTAAAAATTAGTATTGATTACGCACATGAAATAACCTAAATTGACACTGCTTTGACAGTAAAAACCTTGAACTTTATTTTTAATAGTAACAGTATGAACAATTAATGTGTATAATGAGTATTTCTGAAATTTTTGCTGGCACTTTTGGACATTTTTTTATGAAAAAGGGTTTTTGAAGCTGCAAATATATGTAACAAACTGTGAAACAAGATCTGATGTACAATTAAAATTGTATCAATGTCGATTGGTGAGTTACAAGGAGATTTGTCTGTATAATAGTTTATATCTGTATATAATTGTGCCTTTTCGTAAGTGGCTTATATTGAATTTAGCTATTCTCTGAAAAAAAATTCAGGGGGTTACAATCATTGATTTTGTTTTATAATTTTCATTGTTAAATGTTGTGCCATAAGTATTTATTCATTGTTGTTACATGTTGGAATATCGTTTTATTTTTATTACACATAAATAAATATCCATGCCATTGTTTTGTTGTTATTTATTGGTATTTCTCTCATTTATACATACATTTTGCACATATAATGCTTGAATCCATAAATGCTGTAGGAAGAAGAAAAGTTTTTGAATTATATCATTTTGATTAAACAATAGTACAATTTTCAATATAAATATTATATTTGTAACTGACACGATTTTCACTAATGGAAATGTTTATTGTAAATATTCAATTTAAAACATGCAATTACTGCCTAAATAGAGTTAGATGCTTATTTTAGCCTATCTGTAATAAATCATTATTACCGTTTCGCAAACTACCGCGAAAGAAAAAAACTGGAAAGACGAACTTCTTTGACCATTTCAATGAAAATCAAAGATTAGGGTACTTTCTTGCAATAGAAATTGATCTAAAAAAAGTTAATAATGCGAGGACGGTAGGAGATAACAGGACTAGGAAGACAAAAGGCTGTGAAGACAAAGAATAATAAATAAAAATTAAACATAATAATAGGTCAAAGGGCTGTGACAGATCTCTTCTATAGTCCCTGGACGTAACCCGCTTCTCGTGAGGAAGGGGGAGATCACAGTGGTGAGTCAATAGTTTTAAATATTTTGAAAGAAATATATATATATATATAGTTTTATGGATCAGAATTCGGTTTGACAGATAACCTTTAACATAAAAAAAAAAAAAAAAAAATATTTGGTAACCCGCTTTTTACCCGAAATAAAAAATATATATATTGAATATAAACGGCTTTGACCATTTAGAAGAAATAAAATAATTGGAGGATTTTTATGCACACAAATTGATCAACAGATGGTAATCGATAGAAAAATTAGCTCTCACTTAGCATTCACTATTAATCCACTCTTTGAACAAGAAAAACATTATAGAGAGCCTTTTCTTTTCTTTTCTTTTCTTTTCTTTTTTTTCTTTTTTCTTTTTTCTTTTTTTTTTACATGAAATATTCGAAGAGTCATTTTCTAAAAATCGGCATCGTAACATGGAAAACTGTTACTGTTACGTATCGCAAACATTTCGGGTTTTTTTAAGTGTAAAAATGTATCTGCAAATAAGAGATTTCTCTCCATAAAACGTTCCTGATTTCAGGAGTTAAATAGTATTTTTACTGATGCATTTAATAGATACTAATATAAACAATGAACATACTGGTGAAAATTGAGCACATTTTTACTGAAACATCCCAGGAAACTTCCTTTTTTTTTTTTTTTTTTTTTTTTTTAAACAGTTTCCAGCAAGGTTGAAAAGTGTTAATGACTTCGGTTTGTCTGTCTGTCTGTCCGCGCTCCAACTCCCGTAAATATTCATGGAATTTTTTGAAACTGATATATGTTATTCAAGTTCACTATCAGATGTTCCCTATTGAAAATGGAGTGAATACCTCAACTTGTTTGTACACAAGGACACCCGAAAGTATTCTAAAGCACTGCGTTCTATGGAAGGTATTTCTATAAACCAAATTTTAGTAGCTTTACTTTGCACAAATCATAATGAAATTAAAATATGTTATTCATATGCACAAAAGAATGCTTTCCATAAATTACAGTATGATTAGCATTAGATTTACAGGGCCAAAAATTTTCAGTTACATAAAGGGCTATTACTGGATAATTGCTGGAATTGTATTTTCGTTTCTATTAACCCGTTAGTAGTCGCTATAGACAGCGCCACCTATTTCAGATTGCGTATTTTTTATTTAACTGTCACCAATAATTTTAAGAAGTGATGTGATCAACGTTTCTTCGATTTTATTCGCGTTTTATGTATATCAAATGCCACTTCTAAAAATTTTTGGTGGCTATTGAATAAAAAAATCTGGCAACACTGAAGGGTGGGCGGCAAATCGATCAACTAGCGACTACTAACGGGTTAAACGTTTTTATTACTTTCTAAATGTGTTTTAACTGTGAATATGATTTCAATTTCTGTATCTGTCTGTCCGGCCGTCCATCTTTCTATCTATCCCTCGGCCCGTCCCCATCGTCCTTAAATATTTTCAGAATTTTTAAAATTGATGATATATGTTATTCAAGTTCACTAAGGAAGAATTCCTATTTATAATGGCTTTAATAGGTCCTATTTATAGGCTTTAATAGGCTTTAACAGGTTTGTGTACAGGAACACTAAAAAAAATTCCATTGCATTGCGTTTTAGAGGGACATTTTTATAAATCACATTTATGTAACTTTCTACTCTAAAAAATCATAAAGAAATTGACTTTTATTGTTAATATGCTAAAATAATATTTTGTTTAGTATATAATATGGTTAAACTTCATATTTACAGGGCTAAGCTAAAATATTCAGATGCATTAAGAGCAATACCTAATCTCGCCGGCAGCCTTGGCCTATGTTCTTCTATGGGAAATTTTGATTACATAATTACTCATTACCTAATGAATATTTTTCAATTCTGTTTTCACATTTAGAAAATTCATAAGCGTTAAATTAGTACTTGTTTTCCAAAAATTGATTTTTTAAAATTTTAGTATTTCATTTTGCGACTAGAAAATGAGAAAAATGCATTTTGTGAAAAATCGCATTTTTGAACTCAAAATTAAAATGTAAAAATTAAAAAAAAATGAATTTTTCAAAAATGAGTACTCATTTAACGGTTGTGAATTTTCTGACTGCGAAAACAGAATTAAAAGATATACATTAGGTAGTGTGTAATTGTCGCAACAAATTTTCCCATAGAATAACATTGGCCACGGCTGACCGCGGGATTAGGTATTGTCCCCTCTTAACGGCTACAATTTGAATCTCATGGCTGCATTTTCTTTTGCGTTAAACAATTTTAACACTTTCACACAATGTTTTTAAGAATGATTATGAATACAATTAGTCTATTTGTATGAAGAGAAAGATGCTGCTCTGCTGTCTCGAAAATAGATTAAAAGAGTTTCATTTCACATCTTTTGAAATACAAGAATTAATCTCTCTTACCCGCGTTTGTTTATCACAAACCACTTTTTTCTTTTCAAAATAAATTCTATCGTCAGTCTGAAGGTTTAGCCATGGGTTCTCCTCTCTCCCCAATTCTCGCAGATATTTACATGCACTATTTCGAAAGCAAGCTTTTTAAGAAAATATCTTTTCCTTTTTGGACCCGTTACGTTGACGACACCTTCACACTTATCGACATATCTCATCACAATATTGACCATGTCTTAGAAACTTTAAATTCAATTGACAGTAATATCCAATTTACATATGAAATAGAAAATAATGGCTCCCTTCCATTTCTTGATACCCTCGTCTCTCGCACTGTAAATGGATTTTCAACCACCGTCTATCGAAAAAATTTTGCTGTCTCCCTTCCTCCTCATGCGCGTTCATGTCACCCACCTAACCAAAAAATGGCTGCTTTCTATACTTTTGTAAACCGTGCACTTAATATTTGTTCAAATCCTATTTTATTAAAATCTGAAATAAGTACCTGAAAGCCATTGCAGTTGACAGAGGTTATGACCCTTCCATTATAGACAAAGCTATCCAAAAATTACAACTCCCTCGTATTTCGTCTACTAAATCAGTCTCTTCTAATATCAGTATTGTCTTACCCTATTTTCCTAAATCCAGTCAAACCATAGCTAAAATTCTCAAACAATATGATTTTAAAATAATATTTTCGCCTTCCAATAAACTCACCTTTTCTCAGTTAAAAGATCCCATTGATATGTATAATTCTTGGGGTATTTATAGTATTTCCTGTCAGTGTGGTTTATCATATATTGGCCAAACTAAACGCAGTCTTAAATTTCGTCTAAAAGAACATATGAATTACGTCCGCAAACAAGAAACCAATAAATCGGCTATTTCTAAACATTGCTGGGAGGAAAATCATAATTTAAAATTTAATTCAGCTAAAATAATTTGCAGACCTAAATCCATTCATGAACTCGATTTCTTTGAAGCTTTTCATATTTATAAAAATTTTAAAAACCTTGTAAATTGTGATTTCGCTGTTTCCTATTTGTCTGACTGTTTGAAATTTTATATTCAGTCCACATTTACTTAATTTTTCTACTGTTTACACAGCTAACTTTCTTAAATTCCTATTGGCCACTCTCCCGACCTTTCCCGTAATCCTATTGGTTGAACTAAAACCGGCCCCTCTCCTATATATACGAGCACTTCTCCTGATTCAGAATCCTTTTTGCACTGAAGACGGTAAGCTTTAGGCTACCGAAACAGCTGTATGCATTTCCAATATTTTTCTTTGGCGTTTCTGACGTAGTAGTTTATTCGGGTTTTAAACTTTGTTGGGAAACGATGAAAAAAAGGGTATTTTATTATTTATTAAAATGTGAAATATCTGTAAAATTATTTTAAAAATAATTTGTCTCGGTCATAGGACTGTCATGTTACCTAATAATGATGATAATTTGTCGAACTGATATTTTAAATGCCAAAATAGCGATAAAGGGCCAAACATAGCAACCTATTGGAGCATGTCACGTGTAGGAGTGGGCGATGCCACTATTTCAATATCACGATATATTGTCAATTCAAAATCGCGATATCACGATATATCACGATATTGGACTCCAATATTTTTTAATCCCTTTCATAATGCTAATTTAAATGTCAATTCTAGATATATATATATATATATATAAAGCTCGAATTGAATGTGACAAGCTCATTATATTATAAAATATATAGAATACACTAACTTCTTTTATATGTACAACTTCCTATTAATGCAACACCAAATCAACATCAATATAGAAAAACAAATAATGGAAATACATTTATGCACAAATTTAATTCATACATTACTGTGTTGTCATGTAGTAGCATTATGACATTTAAACACGTTCAACAGTCTCAGAATTTCACTAAAAAATGTTTCTAAAATACATAATTAAGGCAATAAACTTTTGCAAAATCTTCTTAATAAAAAAAAAGCCCAAATTTGCCCGAGATAATGCTGAAACTAATGTCATAGCTACAAAAATAAAGATTTTTTTTTTCGTGTTTTGGAGGATGAATAAAATAACTGAAGAAGGATGATTCAACAGAAAACAATTGACGTCACAATTGCAACAATGTATTGAGAAAAATAAATTTTACCTGCGATATGAAACAAATAAATCAAGAATAAAAGACAATTTAAATGAATAGATGTAATTCTATGTAAGGACCATCAATTAATGATATACCGATTTTCTTTCTCGGCCACCATTATAAAATGCCAAATTGACATAGCATAGTTTTTCAAAATATCCGTTTTACATTCTAAGTTTGCTGCATTTATATATAATAGAAGTTAATATATTGCATTCCCGTAAACAGGGTTACATTGCATCATAACAGCATTATTTCTCAGCAAATATGCACACTAATTGAATAAGCATAGGTTTCCGTCACGACTCTCATTCCTATCAAGTTGTGCATTGATACGCTATAGAAACTGCGATATAGCCTATCTTCCATGGTGGAAATTGTATACCGGTGCTATCGTACGACACATGTTTTCTAAAAATGGCCGAATCCTGTGTTAAGACACCTGAAAATAAATAAATATTCATTGAAAACTGGTAATTAAAAATTCTCATGAACTCCAACATTTTCGTCTTTTGTAAACAGAAGACATTAATAAAAACATGAAACCTAAATTCAAACACACGCAAAATAAGTAAATAAGTGAATGATCATATATAAAAATAACGATATAAGTTCTTTTATTATAGACTAGCAGGCTTTGCCCGCTTCGCTGGTCATTATATTGAAATGAATTTTTAAAATACCATATAATTAATAATAATAAAAAAAATTATTGAAATCAGAACAAAATATCTTAGACAAAATCTTAACTTAAATTACTTAACTAACTCAGACAAAGTCTAAGTTAAATTTTTCGCTACATTCGGTAGCGGTTTTCCTACTCGCCACACTTCACAAAATCCCTTTATTGCGCATGTTGATTACACATACCTATCCGATACATTAGGAAATCGGGATCCTCAGTTTATTTGAAGCAGAGTGATGTTTTAAAACGTGTTTTTTAGTCCCCCCCCCCACCCCGCACTTAAAGGTAAGAAGGAGGAGGGAATTTCGCAAAATATCTTTATATTAAAATTTAGATACATGTAACTGACACACATCGAAAATCTCTTTCCTAAGGTAATTTACTGCAGAGTTACGCATAAATACATGTTTACCCCCCTCCTCCGCCTTCTAAGGGGCGGTAGGGTGGAATTTCACAAAATCACTTTGTAGTGTGTGTTGAATACGCATAAGAAGTCCACTCATCAAAAATTGCCATTCTAAGATAATTTGAAACAGAGGTATGCAGGGAAACGTCCCCCCCAAGGGGGGGATCACAGAATTTAAAATAATCACTTTGTAGCTTGTGTGTGTTGAGTACGCATAACCAATCAACATGTCAAAATAATGCTTTCCTGAGATAATTTGGAGCAGAGTTACTCTTTAAAACGTGTTTTTGTCCCCCCCCCCCCTTGCCCTCAAAATGGTGAAAAGGGAAATTTTCCCAAAATACCTTTATAACGCGCGTGCGGAACTCATAAATAAACCACACGTAAAAATTATTCTTACTGAGATAATTTGAAGCAAAATTATATGTACTTGGAAACAAGTTTTTTGCCCCCCGCCCCCAAGGAGAGGATAGGACGAAATCTTACAACATCCCTTTGTAGTATGCGTCTTGAGTAATAATCGACATATTAAAAAAATCACTATCCTGAGTTAATTTGGAGCAGAGTTGCACTTATAAGAGTGTTTTTGCCTCCCCCCGCCCTTAAAGGGGCCAGTGAGAAATTTCGTAAAATCATTTTACAGTGCGTGTTGGGAAGGCATAAACAACCTACACATAAAAATAAATCTTGCTGAGATAATTTGAAGTGAAGTTATTTTTGGACACGGGTTTATCCCCCCCCCCCCCCCCCCCACTCTCAAGGTATATAGAAAAAACTGCTTAGAAAGATCTCCACGAAGGGTACTTCACTAGGACTTAAGCCAATCGCGTTGTAGTCGGCTTTAAAATGTACAACACAACACAGCGCAGCACATAAATTTAGAGTCTTTAGTAGACACTGCCATAAGACTGTTAAATGTTTTGACACATTTTTGTGCATTATGGGCGTCCTGAAATTTAGTTATGGTGAAATTTTTCATCTTGATATAGTTGCAACTGATGAAGTTTCGAAATTTCATACTATCTGGCAACAGATTTTCAGCAGCATATAATGAAAAATAACAGGAGTTTTAATACTTGCTGTAACCATAGATATAGTAATTGATATAGATCTATCATCCCATTGTTATGATGCAAAAATGTTTGATGCTGAAAAATTTTTATGGCATCAGCCATATAGTGGCATAGAAACCATTGAAATTCGGCAATTGTAATAGAATAGAATAGAATGTTGATGAATTTTCAAAATGTTGAAATATTGCGTCTTTTAATTCTTCAAATAAATTTATCAAAAGAAATGGATAAGTTATTATAAAAGTAAAATATATTTGACTAAATTATGAAAAATATAAATTTTATAATCAGTTGCCTTGATATAATTATGAAATAAAAACTGGTTTGATTTTTAATGGAATACGTTTTTAAAAGTTTGATATTTTTTAAGATTTTACATTAATAAGTAATACAGAATTTTCAAAATTCTTTTAAATATAGTTAGCAGCGGCGTAGTTTAGTTTTAGCATTTAAAAGAGTTTAAATATTAACTAAATTAATAAATATATAAAAGAAAAAAGAAAGAAAGAAAGAAAGAAAAAGAAAAATTAATTTTTAATTGTATCTGCAGTTTTTCATTCATCTTTAGTACATAAATTATTCATAAATTTTATTTTCTAAATTATCTGTGTGTATTCACTTGGCGAAAGACGGCCATATTGTGGACTTTTCTCAGAGTAAAAAAGAATCAGTTTTTCCCTCCCAATGATCAGTCTATGTCTTATTACTATATCTATGGCTGCAACCCAGTTTATAGAATAATTTCTCTATTTGATATGCTATCATTTCCTGTTAACTTTATCGTTATATTAATGATATATTTTAATTTGATCGAAATTTTCACATGACATGGAATACAAAATTAATTTTCATGTTATACGAATTTTTGCCATCATTTGTTTTTTAAACAATGTATCCAATACTTTAGTTCAACAATTGAATGAACAATTGCAACAACTATTTAATAAAAAATAATTGTTTGATAAACAACAATGTTTATATATATATTTTTACAACAATGAAAAGTTTCTTTTTTTAACAATTTTCTTCAGTCTAATTACTGACCCTTATCTGAGAATGATGTATCTTTCGTTCTTAGGTGTTCTCTTCGTGAGTTACTTTTTAAAAAAGTTCCTCATGTGGCTTATTTTTAAACTTTTCGAGCATCATCCTATGGAGGATGCTCGGGAAAGGTATGCGTGTCCAGTGACTTCCATCTTTGCTGGACGTTATTTGTTAATGATTAATGATTGTCAAAAATTTTATAACCCAGCTTTATATAAAGCTCGTGTTTGCAAGCATCCAAAGTTGGATATTAAAAAACTGCCAAAAGTTGGTAATATTATTTCACTGCCTGATACTGTTACTGATGAACCTTCGTTCCAAACCGAAGTGGACTCAGTTCAGTCTCAGGTAGTGAACGCACTCGATGGAAAAGAAACAGTTTCTACTGCGCTGCCTGATAATTCTACTGACGAACCTCCGTTTATCGAAGTGGAATCAGTTCATTCTCAGACAGTGGAAACGGTTATTGAAAATCAACCAGTTTCTGTTTCTCCACAACATCATAAAAAAAAGAAATTCCGGAAATTGAGGAATTTTATGAAAATATGTTGTTGTTGTTGCATTCGAAGTGTAAAAGAGTAAATTACCTCGGGATGCTTGCTGGCAGTAGGCTATGGGACCTGCCTTATCAAAACTCCCCATGAGAAACGATGCATGGCGACCTCCACGTGGTGTTTCTCGGGTAACGCTAACAGCCATGCGCATTTAATTTAGATAAAGTTGTTATTATAAGGTTTCGTTTGCGCGTATGCGTGTGTGTTATGATTATTGTTATAACACATACCCAGTTTTTTCTATAATGAATATCCGCTATTTAAATTACAAATTTCGGAAATTTCCATTTTTCGTATATTTATAACCCACTTGAAACTCGATATTATTAATTTTAAAGTAAAATTAAACTGACGCATTAGAATTTACATGGAAAAAATATCATTTATTCAGATAAAAATACATCAAAATTTATTTTTTGAGCATTCTTAAGCTGAATTGTTCACGTCAAAAAAGTTCAAAACTTTAAAATATGTTATATCAACCAAAGTCTATTAAAGTAGTACCTGTAAGAAATAACAAAATCGTATTATAGTTTAATATTAGGGAATACTTTTAATTTAGGATTTATTTTCTAATTTTCTGAGAATTATTAGATTTATTTTCGTTCAAGTCGGCAGTGTAAACAAACAAGATAGAAGTACCATTTTATCCATTAAAACTTTAACCACGAGAGAGTTTAGAGAACCAACGATAAACAAATTAAGAAAATAATTATTTGTAGTCACTCACTTTCATAAAAAAAAATGGGAATGATTTGTATTAATGTGATGTTATGCGCAAGGACGTAGGCAAAGGGACGGTCCACTCCCCCTCCCACAGAAATAAATGATGAATGGTTGTTTTCGTGTAGTCTCAAGTATAAAGCAAACATTGCTGCCTAAAAAGATGTTTAAAAAATACTAACCCACATACAAATAATTTTTTAAAACTCACAAATTCAGTTTAAGAGATTTTCCCATTATGTCCTTTTTTTTCTATATTTAAATTCTAGAGCGTCTTAAAACCCATTCTCCCTTAATCTCCCTTAATCTTAAGCAAAAACATATGTTTTTGCTTAATTTCATCCACCTTCGTACTATAGCTATAATATACAACCCCTGGCAAAAAGTATCCGATCACTGAAAGATGTGTCTAAGATACGTTACTATAAAAGGCTATTTTTCTAAAAATTTATTACATTTTTTAAAATAAAGTTTTTTATTACAAAAGTATCTTACTTTGTGACATGATAAAAAATAATACCATAAATTGCAATTAATTTTTACAATACAGAGGAAAATTAATATAAAGTATTCAAAGAAAAAAATGTCCGATCATCACATAACCGGGAAAAAAATATTCGATAAATTTCAATTTAAAACTTGGTTGGTCCTCCTTTTGCTCTAATAACTGCCTTTAAACGGCGGGGCATGGATTCAACAACCTTTTCACATAAATGTGATGGAATTTCCTTCCAGCTTTCCTTGATGGCTAGACGAAGTGCATTCATATTGGTCGGTCTTCTCTTTTCTATATTATTTTTCCAAACATTCCAAATATTTTCGATCGGATTAAGATCAGGACTATTTGCAGGCCAGTTCAGAGTCTTTATTGGAGAATTTCCGTTTTTATTTAAGAAATCCTTGACCCGTTTACCTCTATGGCAGGACGCATTATCATCTTGAAATAGGAAATCGGAGGAGTCACCAAACGCTTCCTCGATGCTAGGTATCAAATAATGCTCTAAAATGTTAACATATACTTCTGAATTGATTGTTTGCAACACTATACACAATTTACCAACTCCTTGAGATGTCATGCAACTCCACACCATAAATGAAGGCTGATATTTAGCTTTAGTTTTTAGGCAATCTTCTTTGAACTTTTCATCAGCTCTCCTCCACACAAACATTCCAGGGTTATCCCCAGTTCCTAGACAAACACGAGATTCGTCACTGAAAATAACCTTCTTCCAATCATCAGAAGACCAGCATTTGTATTTCTTGCACCATTGAAGACGATTTTTCTTGTGTTTCTTAGTCATATATGGCTTGGTTTTGGCTTTGCAGAAGTGATATCCTTTATTATTTAAACGATTTCGCACTGTACGTGCACATACCTTTACTCCATACTTTGACCACTCGGCATTCAGTTGTTTAGACGTACACCTTCGCATAGATTTGGCAAGATCAACTAATTTCCTGTCTTGTCTACTTGATGTTACTCGTGGTCGACCGCTTCGAGGCAGATTTCTTACATCATTTCTTAAGCGATATTTCTTCCAAATTTCGCAAACAGTACTTTGAGCACATCCAAATGTCTTAGCAACCTTTCTTTGGGAAATTCCGCTTTTTAAGCGTTTAACAATCAAAAGTTTTACATCATTAGATAATTCTCTCTTTCGAGCCATACTTCAGCAGATGCGAAACTAACTTGTAACTTTCAAACTACAATTTGACCTTTTATACCGTCTTCTTCGAACTTGAACGCATGCGCCGAGTAAAAAAAATTTGCATATATCATTTAACTGTGTTGCTTTTGTTTGCGATCAAATACTTTTTTCTCCACACAATGATGATCGGAAATATTTTTCCTTTGTGATTCAACGTATTTTCTCGTGTAAACTCTTAACTGATATTGTAATTTCTATTACTATTTAATAGAATTTGACAAAATTAGTCATATTTCACAAAAGCATACTCATAGGTTTGAAAAAAGTTTGAATTTGTGAAAAAATAACCTTATGTTTTAACGTATCATAAGCACTGTTTTCGGTGATCGGATACTTTTTGCCAGGGGTTGTATTATCCTGCGTCATGAATTCAATCTTTTTACTTTCTTCCGTACTCAACAGAAGAAAGCATTGGATTCATAAAAAATTTCAACTTCCAGTTTTCGATGGATTTACATGTTTTGCGATATCTAGAACATGATTGACCATTTTTAGAAAATTTTAGAAAATGCCTATCTGTGTGTGAGCAAAATTTTGTTCCAATTGTATCTCAGGAACTATTACACTGCACAGAATTGCATGTAAACTTATATGCAATTGCACCATGACATAAAATAGTTCTCATTGCTTTTTGGTGATAATCGTCCATCAGGTGGCGTTCCAATCCGGATTTTTCTAAGTTCTTAACTTGGTGGTATAGACCGAAATTTCTTATAAACGTACACAATGAAAATTATTTTTAACGAATCATTATGAAATTAAAAAGATTTGTTTATAATAGTAATAATCAAGTAGAAAAAAAAAAGGAAATTGGACATACAGGAGCGACGCTTTTCTCCTGGGGATAAGTCCCCTCCGAGAGGGCAAATTTTCGATATGGGCACCTTTTAAAAAATTTCGTCAATATCTTTAAAACGAATAATTGAACTATTGATCTGTGATACTTTAAATAAAAGTTTTTTTTTTTTTTAAATTTTAATAAAGTTATTTATTTTGAGTGAATTTGTATAGAAAAATATAGAAGAAAAATTTGCGTGCAAGAGCCGATTAACAAGAGGCATTCGGGGCATGTGACCTGAGTAGCCGAAGGCCATAAAACTGGCCCTGAAAGTACCATTTTGCCTTTTACGACTAAAAATGAAAAAAAATGGTGTCATAATGCAATTTCTGCCATATTAGTCCTATAAACAGGTATATCTATATATGGGCTGAATGGTGCACAGAGCAAGAGGGAGACGGGCCCACGAAAATATGTGTTCCTCGGGGCCTATCATGAAGTTAATCAAGGTCCGTTTGTGTATGCGTATGGGCTTTCCTTTGTGTGTGCGTGTGTATATTATTATATCATTCTCTTTCGGTAACCTCCCTCTGCAACTTATTCACCGTGAAGCTATTTGGAGCCGAGTTATGCTTATAAAGGTGATTTGCCTTCTGCCCCGCCCCGGGAGAAACGGGGGAGGGGAGGTATTTCACAAAATCCCGTCTTGTGTCCCGTCAGGGTCCTAAAATCAACTTGCTCACAAAATTTTTTACCTTTATCTCCCATAGAATAGCCACGGCTATGTTGAGTCAGTGATCAGTGAATCTGTGAATTTACTCTTTTATATCTATAGATTATACTATAGAATATTAAGATTTCTAAAATAAAGGTGCTTCCTTCCTGCTGTCTCTGAAATTAGATTCACAGTGGAAAACAATCAGTATCCTGAGTAAAGAATTGGCTTTGGTTTGTTTATTAAAATAAAAATATAAATATAAATAACACCAAATTTTCGCTGCATTGGTTGGTTGGTGTCGTGTCCAATTGAAGTCAAATCAAATCATTCCATGTGCCAGAATCACGGCCTTGGCAATGTCTACAAAATTGTCACTGTAGAGATTTCCCTGAAAGGGAAATTCGTCAAAGGCCTGTAAGCTTCTTATGATGGTCGGGCAGTTGAAAATGTGTTCTGGGGTGAGTTCCTCCTCCAGGCAGTTCCTACATGATTTGTAAGTTCTGGTGCCATCTGTATTTATTGTCATTCCACCAAAGTGTTCGGTTCTAATTCTAAGTCTGGAGATTGTCTTGGTAATCATCCTGTCTGCATTGATAACACATAGTTGATGTTCCTTTTTGATGTGTTTTTCTTTCAGTCTGTATCTAGCAACTGCATTAGCGTCACCTAAAGTTACAGTGCTACAAATTTCCGAGTTTAGGTCCCTCGCCTCCTTCGCCAGCTTGTCTGCTTCCTCGTTCTCTTCAATACCAACATGTGCAGGTGTCCACTGGAAAGTACAGCTTTTCCCAAGGTGGCAAATTTCCTCTAAGTAGTGATGGATATCTTGTGCAAGCCTGGAGTCTCCATTCTCTATCGCTTCCAGGGCAGCCCTGGAATAACAGAAAATGACGAGTCCACAAGCTTTATCAGTATCATTCAGAGAAATATACATTTGTAGGGCCTCAAGAATTGCTTTTAGTTCGCAAGTAAAATTAGAAGCGATGTTTCCTGCTCCTATACTTTTTTGTAATTTCATGTCATTAGTCAGAGTGATTGATATGCCTGCTCCTCCATTCAAAGTAGTCTCATCTGAGGATACATCAGTATATACAGTCGGCTGCAAAATTATTCGAGCACTAGCAATAATCCTTGTCAAAAAAAAGTACACTTAATACAGCTTTGTTAAATAAATCCTTGTCGAGTCATGTTCTTAATCAGTCTAAGAACATGATTCGTCAAGGATTTACTTAGCAAAACAGTCTTAAGTGTACTTTTTAAATATAGGAATTATTGGCTAGTGCTCGAATAATTTTGCAGCCGACTGTATCTGCACTAGGTCGCGCCCCAAATAAGTTTCGATAGTTTCGCTATATTGATCAGATATAATAAAATATTTGAAAGAAATGAAATAATTGTTAAAATATTAAAACCAAATTCAGTATAAATTGATGACATAGCTTTTAAAAATTTATTTAAATCAAAACAGTTAAAATCTTTAAATATATATATATATATATATTAAAACTTTTTTTAAAAACAAATATGGACGCAAATAAATGACGAAATTATTCAGTTGTTTCTTAATAAAATTAATGACATCAACTAATATTAATTGTATTTATAGGCAATTCGCAACTCTAGAGCTCGAATACGCCCTCTGGTGGACAAAAGTCTAAGTTATTGTGTCGGATGTCTATTTAAAGTCCCATTGATACACATGCGTTAAGTGATTAAATTAAAAATCATTTTTTAGTAAATATTTAAAAATTTGATTCATATTAACCATAAATAATTGTTATTAACAGGTACTTGAGTGCAATTCATGAGGATTTTATTGATTTTGTTCTAGCATCGATTAATTTCCATGAGTTTAATATGTCTATCATTGCAGTGTTGTAAACAGTGGATATGTATTTTTAATTATCGTGTTAAAAATTTAAAATACCTCAACCAAGCTCAATGAAGTTATTTTCGGAATCGGCAGTGTAAACGTGTAATCTGTTACGAAAATATTAAGACATATGTTAGTATTTAATACAGTAAAATATTGCAATTCAATGTAAAAAAGGTTGTTTGTATATTCGCAATGTAAACAAAAACTACGGTACTTGATTGAAAATTTGGCATCCAAAAGATTTTCTAAAGCAATATGGAAACCTTTAAAACACATTTATGAGTTATACCTTCCTATCAGTGGCGGATTTAAGGGGGGGGCTAGGGGGCTGAAGCCCCCCCCAAAACACTGACATTCACAATTGAATATTGCAATTGTAAATTTTTTATTGGTCTAGAATAACACTTTGAAAAATCTTAGCCCCCCCCAAAAGTCAAGTTCTGGATCCGCCACTGCTTCCTATTATGCTATTTTTTTTTTAATGTTATCTTTTCACATATATAATAAAACTGAAAATAGATGAGACTAGTTTTTTTTTTCATTGAAACTCCAAAGTATTCTGAAAATATGTGAATTGTATTGTTGTTTGTCATATTTTACACATTTTTTGTTTAATTAATTGGATAATTCTTATTTTTACTCGCAATAATTAACATTTTAATAAAATTATATTTTTTATTTACATTTTGAGTTTACTAGAATACATAAGTTTATTCTTTAAAAACTTTGTGTAATATTACTTTCATACTTTCATAATATTTAAGTTACTTTCTTCAAAATAAAATCCCTGACCCTTTATTTTTTTTATCCACACCAGAAATATTCTTTGTGGTGTGGATATGCAATATAAATGAATTGATAAAATATAGAAATTCAGTTTTTGTTATGAGTTGAATTATCTAAATAAAGAGTATATATCTATGCTGCTGAGTTAGCATCCAATTTGAAAGGCTTCAATAACTCCATCGAGAAAACACACAGTAAAACTTTATTGTTGGATGACTGTTGAAATAAATACAATTATTGATTATAATTTTATGTTAGGAATAGAACAATTTTTTCCAGTTTCTTTAGATTTGTTATTCAGCAATCCACAAGAGTGACTTAAGCAAATCTTTTTTTTTTTTTTTTTTTTTTAACAGTATTTGAAAAAGAAGATTTGGTTAAGTGAAAGTGTATTTTGTGAGGAAGTAACTCATTCTTAATTTTGATTTTACAATTATATCACTTGGCATGCAACTGATTTTCAACAAAAAAAATATTCACTCTAAATGTAATGTATGTAAAAATTCTTTAATAATTAGAAGTATTTTCAATGTAATATTTCTTATAAGAATTAAGATATTAACATCATAGGATGCATCTGTTACCATTTCTAACAAGTAAAACTTTATTCTTTTTAAAGGAGTTTTCAGATTTTTAAAATTTGATACCTTGCACAATTTTGTAACTATTTTTCAAGAAAAATTCGATAATTTTACCTGTAAGTAAAATTACATTTTTCTTAAGATTTTTATATTTTACTTGATTTTACATTACTTGAATTTTCTAATTAAAACTCACCATCATAAAAGAAATTTTTAGGTTTGGGCTCATAAAATAAAATCTTCTTTCCTTAAGAAAATCATGGAAAAATAATCACTAAGGGAATTTATTCAATGGTAAAAGAAATCTTTTCAAATATATAAGAACTTTTATCCCATATGTAGTTTTAGAAGAAACATTCCGAGTTAATAATTCTAAAATTTACATTTTCTAATCTAACAGATGGTAGCATATTTTTCTATCATTTTATTAGAACTCAACTATCCCATTATGCAACATTCATTATTAGCAAACTAAACAACATTTGTGAAATTAAGTAGTCTAATTCATATTTATAGCTTTGACCATGTTTTTTGTGACACTGGAAGAATCTTTGCACATGATGACTCAATGAGTACAATGTTAAAACAGGGGTAATATTTTTTGTATATTTTCTCTTGTGGTCGAGAGAAAATAAGTGATAGGGAAGGCAGAATGACTGTATGATTACCAAAAACAACCTTTCAGTCAATTTGATACTCTTCCAAGCCTTCAGAATCGTCCTCTATGCTAGGTGCATCAAACATGGTCATCATTCATAGCAGCATCAAATACTCGTTATTCAGGTAAACATCCCTATCCTAACCCTCAACACTTTGGATGATCAGTAAATCCTTCTCTTACTACAAATAAAACTTCATTTTTAAACTGCAGCTTATTTTACAGCAATTATTAATGTTCACTCAAATTTCAAGTAAATTAACATATTACATTATGACATAATTACATCCATAATCTTTTAGTGCATAATGCTAATTTGATATCAAATTATGTGATGGTCTGCGAACAGAAGCTAACCACCTTCATGCATGTATTAGATAGAATCCACGAGCTATAATATAATATGTTATTTTGCTTACATTTGAGTTATTTACTTCTGTTCACATATTGTAGTTAAATTTTCAAACTCTTTATTATCAAATGAACATATATACTTCAAAAATTATCCTGCACTACACAAAGTCTGAATAGAAGTTGAATTCACTGAGAATTTTGTTAGTAGTTTATAGAAATTTTGAGTTCTGCACTAGAAACAAACACATTCGCTGCCGATCTCATGGGACTGACATTTGAAACATTTCACATTACGTACTGGCATGAGATCGGCAGCGAATGTGTTAATCATTCTGGAAAATTCTATAACTCAACTAGTGATTTGGGGTGAAACATTTTCCACTATGTTTCTCCGAAAAATTTTCAAAGCCTAAAAAATAATTTGATAAATTAATGCACTACTGTACTTGTATCTGTTTTTCAAAATATTCTTTTGATAAATAATAATACAGCAATGCTTTTCAAAGTCAGGCAACAATTCTGATGTAAGTCACTTTATGGTCTCTGGTTTTAAGAGTGACGTGGGAAGTCAGAATTTTGTCATACTCTTCATTAAATATTCGATCAAATAATAATAATAATTTAAAAAGAGGGGGGGGGCAAAACATTTTAAGAAATACCTTTAATCCCAAAAATTGGCATTTTTAAAAATTTTAGAGAAAACCTTATGTATAAAAACACAATTTTGTTGTTTTAAATCACTCTTTATGCAAGCAACAGGAAATACAATAAATTGTCTAAATAAATAAAGAGCTCAATTTTGAATAAAATTTAAGGAAGTCTAATAGATAAAATGAATGATGTCATAACTTGTAACTGGAGATCCTGTTGAAACAATTTAATATTTCTTTATTTGCTTAAAATATCTAAAATTGAATTGAACTTGGAAAATCTCATAGTAGGTGTTACATTTAAAGTAAAAAAAATAACCTCCAGATTAATTTTTTTTTTTTAATAGAGGATTATATCTATCATCCAGTATTATCAACTATTAAAAATAGAGCAAATTAAAAAAAGCAAAGATAAATAAAAATCAGAAGAATTTTAATGGAATTAACCCTTACATGCTTACATGATCAGAGCCATACCTTGTTAATTATCTTGTACAACTTCTCTACTATTGGTTGCCAAACCCCATGTTATTCTATGGAAAAAATTGTGATGAGATTTTTTTTTTTTTTTTTTTAATTCTATATTTAAAATTTACAATTGTGAAATTTGTTCTTGTTTTCCAAAAACACTTTTTTAAATATTTCATTTTGAAGTAATAAACTGCAAAAAGGCACTTTGTTCATTTTTTTTTCCAATTTATAGCTTCAAAAGGAAATATTAAAAATTCAAGAAACAATTTTGAGAAAAACAAAGGCAAATTTAAATATTCTATATATTTTAATAATGAAAATAGAAAAAAAAAATCATTAATACTTATAACATTTTCCCTTATACATTAATGTGGGATTCAGCTGTTGGCAATGAGGGTCTCTGACTTTGGTTCGTTATTATTTTTAACTGAAATTTTCATTAAAAGTATATTTCATGCTTTTTTTTTTTTTTCTGACTTATTTAGACAGAAAGTTAACTGTTTTTTTCAAAAAAAGGGAAAAGTTATATTTTTTTATTAAAAAAAAAAAAAAAAATCTGTTTGAAAACTTATTTTTGGAAAAATAGTTTTCATTAGTAACTTGCTCTTCATACAATCAAAAAGTTATACAGTCTAACCCCATTAATGTGAACTGCTTCCACAATCCTTGTCAAAATGAAAATTATTTTAGTTATATTAAGGGTAGTTACTGATAGCATGAACAAATTTTTTATCCTCTTTCAGATTTGCATTAACGAGGTTTGACTGTAGTATACATAAACTGTTTCGATTAGTTGACAGAAAATCAAAGATTAGAGGTTTTTTGTGCATTGAAATTGATCTGATATTACAGTGAAATCCTGATCTATCATTCCTGCATTGATCGTTTTATTTCTATGGTCCCTGCACAAATATATTCAAATAATGTTAACGAAACCCGCATGTATCATGCTTCAAAAAGTCATTTTCCTGCATTCATCGTTATAAATTTTTTCTCCTGACCTTGTAGAAATTTTCCTCTGAAGGTCAAGCAGTTCCATATGGCATGCAAATTGGAATTGCTTCTTTCATCCTAAAAACTCTTTTCCCCATATATATATGGAGGATTAAAATTGCGATGCCATGTCTCTGGATCATCTATTCATTTTGTAATTTCAACATGGCAGGTTGTAGCCTCTTCAGTAATCCAGAAAATTGTTTCGTGAAATGCGGTTACATGCGAAAAAATTATGAAAAATATCAAACAGAAGAGCGAGAAAATGATGATGATGATAATACAGATGAAGAGTGGTTGCATGTAGCAGAGGCAGAGGATGCGTCGGGTACAGAATTTAGTGATATTTGCATTAATCAAGACGACATGTGGTATTCTAAAGCATAGAAGAAATATGTGATTTCAGAAACTGAAAATAATAGTGAAGAAACAGAGTTTATTTTCACACCGATGACGTAAACGTAATTATGGCATTTGAAAATGTACAAACTTTTATATATTACAGAAAAGGATCAGAAAAATGTTGTAAATCTGGAAAAATTCCTGTTTAATTGATAAAATGAATGAAAAACCTGATATAAAATTACACATTTTTAAAAATAAATTTTACTTAATGTTTTGTAACATTGATTTATTTCTTTGACAGTTTGGAAAGTAACAAATTTGTTTTTATTAATAGTGTACTGTGTACATTGTGTGTATTAATTTATAAACATTGTTTTCTTCGTGTTTTGACAACCTGCATTCATCGTTTTAGTGCTTTCATAGTTTTTTTTCATGCACCTCAACAATAAAAGGATGGATCGAGGTTCTACTGTATAATGTTTTTGCGATTGTCACAGTGCAAGAGATGTTGTATAATTCCTTCTTTATTGCAATCAATATGCCCTTAGCCCCCCCCCCCCCTCCTGCCGTATTTTGTTTTGCTTATGCTTATTTACAAACCTATAAATTTGAAAAAACCTGCAACAAACATTTCTGGTCAAAATAATGGAGCACGACCCTTTATTAGGTGGAGCAATGTAAGTGCAAATGCAGCGTGAAAGATTCAAGTATGTTGTTGCTTTTATGCTTCATTTGTGCCTACTTTCTGTTTAAAGATGATGGGTCAAGATTAATTATTTTGATCCAAAGCAATTATTACAAGTTTTATCTATTTATGAAGTTTGCTTACTAAGCTTTCTCTCATATTAACTCAACAGCACTGATTTGATACATTTTTTCCCCTTTGAGAATCAATATGTATATATTTTAAAAACAGATTTCTTATAGAAAAGATTTAACTGGAAATCAATGAAATTTCTGTTTTTTTAATGTATAATTTAAGAAATATGCCATATTTTTGCTGACTGATTCCGAAATATGGGATATTTTGATGTCACTTGACAAAATTTATTTTTAATTTCAGAAATGCACAATGTTTACATTGACAATGGAATGATATTAGTTTTTATGATGGTCATGAGAGGATAGCAAATTGTTAAAGTCACCACTTTATCTTGTTTAGCCGCTATGTGGGAAGCGGATATTTTAAAGTAGTTCATTCAATTGTACATTAACCTCCAGAGTTAACATAAACTTTGATAATGTGCCATTAAAAAAAAAAATCTACTTACCTGGATACTGTAAGAGGTACATTCCCTCTTACAATTTCTCCATCTTCAGTCATAAAATCGGATGCAACTGTGTGGCAAAATTTGTTTATAGGATAACTCACTACCATGTATTTTTAAAGACTTTTTTTTAGCTTACATTCTCTGTCATAAACCGTCTGCCGAATCTTGGTTAAAAATGGAAATGGGAAAAAATAAATTTGGAATATCAGTTCTATCGTTACAAATTCGGTACTAAATGAAAAAAATGATTTTTCTGAATCAAGGGGTGCAAACAATTTTTTGACACAGATTTTTTAAAATTAATTAAAGTATGAAATTTAGGTGGCAACACTTCATTTTAATTCATTTCAGTCATTTAAAAAAGTATGTGGCTCCTTACAAATTTGGTACCAAATGGAAGGGGCGATTTTTCTGAATCTAAGAGTATAAACAGTTTTTCGACATGACAATTAAATTTTTTTAAATTAACTAAAGTATGACATTTAGGTGGCAACACTTGATTTTTTCATACATTTCAGTGTGAATCAAGCTAATAGAAAAAGTCTTTAATTTTTTAATTTTATTTCATTTTAAATTCAGTTTTCACATTCAGAAGGTTTAAACTAGTACTCATTTTCAAAAAATTGATTTTTTTTAATTTTAGTATTTTATCTTTCAGCTAAAAATAAGAAAAATGCAATTAGTTATTTTGCATTTTTAAAGTAAAAATTGTAATAATATTTTTTTTTTTTTTTTTTTTTTTTTTTTTGAAAATGAGTATTAATTTAACGATGTGAATTTTCAGGATGAGAAAGTGGAATTAAAAAGAAAAAAATAAGAATTTTTTGGAAAATGTATATATCTTCTGTGGCAGAATTTTTTCCTGTTTCCTGCAAGAAACTTCACTAGAGAGCTAATTCCTATCTGCAAGACGATATTATTCAATATCAATAATAAATATATACGTTACTAACTGGCAGTAACAAACTTTTTTGTTTCTAAAAATTTTAATATGCTATTATTCAGCTGTTAATCGATAAAGGTTGCATTTTCTTAAAAGCTGACAGATAACACGAGTGACATGAAAATTCTTCAGCATTGTGGCATATGGGCACAAATTATTTAAAGTGTAATAGACTTTGAATACCTCATTCGATTTAGCTGAAAATTTATGTAAATTGTTATAGGTGACCGTCACATGATCAGCATAGATTTTAGTGAGTTTAGCATTAATAGATTTTTACAGGGACACAACAAAAATTTCTTTTATCATCATGATCAATGCTCAAAATATTTGAAGGGTAATTACGTTAATTTAAAGAACATACTACATAGAGAAAAATACTTACACACCCTTTAATTTTCTCTTTTGTTTATTTACTGACACCTCTTAATTTATTTAAACAATTATTAATTACTTTATGTTTGGAAAGTCGAGTGGAGTCACTCCAAATTTTAAGAGGGAAAAAAAAAATGCTATACTGCTTTTAGTACAACTGAAATATATGGATCGTTCATTGCAAAAGTGAATTATCTCCTTGGAAATTGATTTTGAAATAATGAGCTTTTTACAAATTTATGCGTAGAAAGAAACGTCACGTCAAGATTCAGTAAGTATTATCAATATTTGTGTTAAATACAAATGATAGTTATAAGAATTTATACATTCTATTAAAAATAATTTTAAATAACTTAGAAACTTCATTTATATAATGAATATTTTGAAGTTTTAGTTTTGTGAGAAAAACATGTAATGCCATTTATGGGTCTTTAGTGCAATTATTGGAATTTTCTTTTTTATAATGAAAGGTGTGACAAAATGTGATACAATTAAGTAAAAATATACATATTAAAAAAATATGGAGTTACACCACTTTTACAACGAGCCGTCCATATATAAAAGAAAAAAACTTGGCAAATAGACAACTCAAAACTAACAGCTAAATATATAAAAAAAAAAAAATAATAATAATAATACAATTTTCTACAAAATGTAAATACACATTAATTCAGAACCCCAGTGGTAGAAAGTTTTTGTAGCTGTCTGCAACAGGCTTTTAAAATTTCATAGTCTGTCTGCAAAATTTGCGTGTAATCAGGGGTAAAAACACTCAAAAAGCCTGAAAGCTGATTCGGGTGGGGAGGGGGCGTTTAACATCAGTGGTGATCTTGTGCAACAATACACGAATACAATTTTACTGAAGAACAATGTAGTATAAACAATTATGTGTATTCATTCAATTAAATATTTTATAGCAATGTTTGACACAGCACAATATAAATAATAAAAGTTTTAGTTTTGATACAGAAATTTTTTTTAAAGTGAATTGTTATTCGAAAGTTGCAGACAAATTTTTTTATCAGTACAGACAAAAACTGTCCACAAGCAGTTTTTCTGTGTCCGCGACTGTTGCCGTGTTTCTGCCATTGGGTTCAGAACTTTATGTGTTTATTTATTTGTATCTTTCTGCTCACACATTCATTTTTAAAAACCTCAGTTTGTTAGCCCACCAGCAGCTGAGCGGTTTTGCACTCAAAGCTGGTAGATGGGAGGTGCTGGGTTCGATCCGAGGTTGCACTCATCGACCTAGTCGTTTGGAGTTTTCCGTGGTTTCCTTCAAAACGCATGTAAATGCAGTTGATAACAAAAGTGTCCGAACACTAGCAAAAATTCCTATGTACACCTTGTCCTAAATAAATACTTGTCGAATCCTGTTCTTAGTCAGTGTAAGAACATGATTCGATAAGGATTTATTTAACAAAACCGTATGAAGAGTACTTTTTTTTACATAGGAATTTTTGCTGATGTTCGGACATTTCTGTTACCGACTGTACAGGCTAGGACCCCTTAGAAAGACCCCCATGTAGAGCATCCTCCCTATAGACCTAGAACACTTGTGGAGTCAATCGGCCTTAAAACCCTACAACCAGCCTCAGTTTGTTTCTCAGTAACACTGAAAAATCATCACCCAGTTTTTTATGTCTGATGAGAATCCTATAACTTAAATTTACTATCATTTTCATTCAGTTATTTGATAGTTCTATATAATTAATTTTATATTTATAATACAAAGAAAAGTTTAGTACATTTATTAATATTTTTAACTAAAGAAGGAAAGAAAAGTTGCTAATAGTTTAAAAATTAGCTGGACTTTGAAAATATAAAAAATAAATTAGTCAATTTAATAATGGTGGTTAGATTTAATGAAACAAACAAATATAAATGAAACATATTCTTACAAATATAAATCAAACATAAATCTAAGTATGTAAGTAATAAAACCAATGTTCATAAAAGTATATATATCAAGTTAAAAGAAGAAAATCATAAAAATACAAACTGTAATTAAAAAAAGAAAAATTAACATTACCTGGAACATCTTTTTTGTGGCATGACTGTTTTGATTCCGATTTAAAAACAAATTGTATAAGAAAACTTTCCATACAGCATAGCATATATTATCAAATCATACTATGCTGCAGGCAGGTTCACTTAACTTTGATAGTTACAAGTTCGTGTCCAACATAGAATTGGAAGAAGTTGCTGTTGATTCCACTTGATGTTCTAATTCTTTCTACCTTCAATCTGTGCTGTTTTTAAAAGCTTTCCAATGTATTTTTAATGTTAACATTTGTTGTCATTTACATTGCAGAAATCTGAAAGTGAGACCAGTATCCTTGCTTTTCATAAAAATAAATAAAAAGCATTCTTCCAACATAAAAAAAATATATATATATGTATATATATACTGCTTTTAATACAACTGAAGTGAAATATATAGTATATAAAAATAAGGAAGAATTTTAGCAGACTACTCAAAACTAGCAGCTAAATACAATAACAAAAGAAAAAGAAATGCAATTTTCATTAGAAAATAAATATACACAGTAATTAAATCAGCTCTGAGCTCTTACTACTAAACAATGCAATTTTTATTGAAAAACATCATTTTCTTCTTTATGAATTCGTTAAATTTGCTAATAGTTTAAGTATTAAACAAATAAAAACATTCAAATCTTTCAAGAATTAACATTTAGATAAATAATTGAAGCCGTATTTTTTATTAAAATCATTGCATGATGTCCATTACTGGTGCATTCACACTCACTCTATTTGCTTTTCACTTAAAAAATCGTGATCAAAAGAACAGGAAAATAAATAACGAAAGAAATTAAAATAATAAAATCACTTACGAAATTAACTAATCAAACAAACAATGCAAAATAAAACGTTGCATTGACGTGGACACATCGAAAGCAAACAATAATTATCAAATGAACTTTCAAAAATTGATAGGTAGGTAGGTAGGTAGGAGAGAACATGAGATATATGCTTTGCCACTAGGGCAGCGTCATCTCGAAATATCCATTAGATTGATCCATTAGAGATCCGGGAAAACACTCTTAGAGAAGGAGAGAAGACTCATGGTCCCATTACGAGAGCTGAGAGCAGTGGAAATAATATCACCGTAAGAGGAACCATCCGGGAGATTAAGAGCGGAGAGAAGTCGGCGCCGAACATTCCGATAGAACGGACAGTACAGCAGGATATGATCAGGAGTATCTTGATCCCAGCAGTGGCGACAAAGAGGAGAGAAGGAGAGGTTCATACAAAAAAGTCGCTGGTGGGTTATGATGGTTTTAGATCGCCAACGGGCCAGAAGTACATCCGCCCTGCGGGAGGGGGCCCACCTGGAAAAGGGTCTGTCCGGAGAAAGATACTCAAAAGGAGAGGCATAATCACTCTGCAACCAACTGTATTCACATTCATTGATCCAAGATTTCTTTAAGTCAAAGCGGAGATCTTCAGGAGAGATCCCAGGGATGGAGTGGCAGGTGTAAGGACCATTCTTGGCCAAGCTGTCCGCCCTTTCGTTGGGGTAGATGCCCTTGTGCCCGGGACACCAAGCAAATATGACGTGGTGCCCACGCTGATTGCAGGCATGGATAGCAGAGAGAAGGTGGAGTATAACTTTAGGAGAATGAAAAGACCAGGAGTTCAAAGCACGCAGGGCAGAGAGGCTGTCCGACAGGATTATGATCTGGGAGTAAGCAGTAGGAGCCTCGGAGATGGCAAGGACAAGAGCCAGGGTTTCGGCAGTGAAAACAGAGTTGTGATGGGATACCAAAGAAGCCAGAGAAAAGGTGGAGTTTGCATCCACCACCGCAATAGCCGTTTTGTGAGCGTCTTTTGAGGCATCAGTGGCCAAGAGAGTGCACAGGGGAAGGGAGGAGCGCCAATTGTTCCAGGCTTTCGCAATGAGAGCGTCAGGAATGGAAGGAACTTGGAATGGGAATTCGTCAACAACCACCTTAAACTGAAGGCAGTTAGGGGGAGGGGGCCAGACGAAACGGAGGACCTGCAGAAGAGAGCAATTTAAGGAGCAGCAGATTTCATGAAGTGGAGTTCCCCACTTCCAGTTCGCTGAAGGGCAAAGTACCTGGGACCTGATTAAGTCACAAAGACGGAGGCCTGGAGGGGAGGCAAGGAGACGGAGGAGAAACTGCTTAGTGAGGAGGGACAACCGAAGAGTCATGCTAGCGACACCAGCCTCACGGCGGAGAACAGGGATAGGGGTCCAGCGGGGAAGGCCAGTAGCAACCCTAATCGCAGCGTTATAGCAAATCTCAAGAGTATTTAGAGAAGAGGGAGGGGCGTCGTAAAAAAGGGGGGCACCATATTCTAGACCACTACGAATAAGGGAATTAATGATTTTCAGAGCATGATCGCTATTTAACCCCCGAGAACGATTAGCAACCGCCTTAATGTAGTTGATTTTCCGGAAAGCCTTCACTTTCAAAGTGGAGAAATGGTGGGCAAAAGAAAGAGACCGGGAGAACCAGATGCCGAGGATTTTGACATGGGAGCTCCATGGGATATTGAAACCCATAAGGATGATAGAAGGGCCAGGATCTCTGGAACGGGAGAAATTTATAGCAGAGCATTTATCAGGGCCGATTAAGAGCTTATTTGCCGAGCACCAAGTATTGATGCGGCACAACGTGTTGTGAAGTTTTTGACGAGCACGGTCTTCAGCCGGGCCAATAGCATACACCAAAATATCGTCAGCATAGACAATAATATTAACACCCTCCTCAAGAGTTTCGACAACATCCAGCATGTACATGATAAACAAGAATGGGGATAAGACACTACCCTGGGGAACACCCTGATTACAGGGACCGACCTGAGAGAGAGCAGCCTTCCAACGTACCTGGATAACGCGATGTTTAACAAAGGAAGCAATCCAATGGCCCATCTTACCACGGATACCTTGAGAGGCGAGTTTGTAGATTAAAATGTCGGGCTGAACGGAGTCATAAGCGGCCTTGATATCTAGGCAGACAGCAGCAACGAAGTGGCGATTAGCACGGGCAGTAGAGACGTCTAGGAAAAAGGTGCTGAGGGCAACAGTGCAGTCCCGGGAAGGGATGAAACCGTAGTGATCTCTATGAAAGAGGTTCCGTTGACCAGCCCAAGCTAAAAGCCTGCGAAGAATCATCCGTTCCAGAACTTTGCACCCCACCGAAGTGAGAGCAATGGGGCGATAAGACGCAATATCGGATGAGGGTTTACCAGGTTTTCGGATGGGGAGAATGATAGCCAATTTCCAAGAAGGAGGAAGGACACCCGTGTTAAATGAGTTATTAAATGTACTCCTCAGGGAATCCAGGTGCTGATGGGAGAGCTTACTTAACAGGTTAAGAGAGATTCCGTCTGCTCCAGGAGTTGTTGGGCGAGAGTGCTTGAGAGCATGGCTTAGTTCTTCCATGCTGAAGGGCTCATCGAGAATAGGATCACCATCACTAAGATCGTACGGAATGGGAGGTTCAATGCTATCTTTCGTGAAGTGTTGAAGAAAAGCCTGGGCTTGGAGAGAGGCAGAAGTGAGGGGGAATGGATTGAGGATGATATTGTCATCTGCGGGGAGTTCGCGATTGGCCATCCGTTTTAGAATTTTGAAGATTTTCCCGTTGGAGCTGTTCTCCCGACAAAGATTGTCCCAGAAGCATCGTGAAGAATACTTGATGTAACGCCGGAGCTTAGCTGCGTAATGCTTGTATCGGAGCCATTCATCTCTAGAGCACAGGGAGCGAGCAAGGCGAAGGTGTTTTCGCTTCCGAGCAAGCAGATGGCGGCAAGTGCTGTCCCACCAGGGACGCGTTGAGTTATTCGCCTTAGGGTAGGTAGAACAAGTGTCCGAAAGAGCTTGCATGCAAGAACTCTCAAAGTCTTCGTAGTAGAGATTCGGTAGGTTCTCCCGACGGTTAAGTGCTGCACTAGCTTTCGACCAATTGTAGCACTTTTTAGTACTAGCAGAGGGAGAATTATAATTCCTGAATAAAAGGATTGGATGGTGGTCAGAGTCATAAGGATCAGGATGGACATAAAACATAAATTTGTCATAAAGCGGAGGGGACACCATAGTCAGATCCAGAAGGGAGGGGGAGCTGCAAGGGCTAGAGCGAGTAGGAGATGTTAAATTGAGAATACATAAATCTTGTGAGGCGACCCAGTTTAGTAATTGACGAGTTCTAACAGGGATGGGGGGAGACCGGACACAGGCATTGATGTTGAAATCTCCAAGAATAAGGAGGGGGGAGTCACTGGCGGAAATAATCTCAGAAAGCCACCCCTCAGGGAGGGCACCGGAGGGGGAGTAAATGTTAATAATTATAGACCAAGAATTATCAAAAAAGACCTTAATGCCAAGGGCTTCAAAGTCCTGGAGAGGGCAAGTAGGGAGAGAAAACCTTGTGGACGGAAGAGAAGAATGAACAGCAGTCAACAGACCACCGCCCCGAGCAGATAACCTATCAGCCCTGTAGCAGATCATACCAGGGAGGGAGACAATATCAGATGGGGAAAGAAACGTCTCTTGCAGACACAAAATACGGGCGTGAAGGGAGGGGGAGTTTAGTAGCCAATGGCCGTTGGCACGGAAACTTCTGCAATTCCACTGGAGCAAAAATAACTCAGAAGACATGACAAAAAAAACAAATAACAGCAGAAAACAATCAGGACTTACCCCCAAAAACAGCCAGAGATCAGAAAACATGAGAGCGACGGCACAGGAGCTAGACAGCATGCGGTGGTTCAGGAGGAGGGCGGGGGCCAGGAGGCTCCAGAGCAACTGGTGATGAGGTATCCATGTTGAGAGAATCAGAGTTGGTGATGACAGGGTCTGTACGAGCTTTTTTGAGTCGTTGTGCGACAGCATCTGAAAGGGCAGTAGGGAGTTTTGGGGAACGTTTAACTTGTAAGTCCTGGATGTTAGCTTGTAAGTCTTGGATACAGCCCATGAGCGGCTGTATGGTCGTCTCAACAAAGCTTTGAAGAGATTTTTGTAGTTCGGTAACCATAGCTTGCATGAGGGAGGTAAAGTGGGTAGAGAGGCTCTGCATGGCCTCTTCCAGCTCAGTTTTGGTAACAACGGATGGGGAGGAAAAGCTAGCGGCATTGGCATATGATTTCGTTGAGGTGGTTTCGTTTTCTGCAAATCGTCGTCTCGCGTCGGCAATCGTGAGATGGTGGGTGGCACGGTACTTTTGGATACGTAACTCGCGTTGGTAGACTGGACAGTTTTTGTCATTTGCAGCGTGATTGCCACTGCAGTTAATGCATTTAGGTGTGGGACAAGAGCAGGGTTCTGTGTGCGATTCAGCGCATTGGATACATATCTTATTGTTTCGGCACGATCGAAGAGTATGATTAAATCTGTGGCAGTTACTACATGGGCGTGGTTTATCATAAAACAATGAAATCCGGTATATTTGATACCAAAGTTTTACGTTTGCTGGTAAGGTCGTGCCTAAGATTGTTACGAGTACAGTCAAAGTAGGTTGATCCGTGCCCTGAGCTTTACGTATAAATCTTCTCGCCTCCAATATATGTAGGCCTTGGTAACTCAACTCTTCCGCTATGTCAGCACAGGATACAGAAGTATCGATATTATGAAGGAGAAATCTGGTAGAGATTGTTTCCCTCTGAATGAATGTGTCAACTGGTACACCAAGCAATGATTCTATGCTTAATATTTGTTGGGCTACCTGAACGAATTTTGTGGTAATGTACAGTTTATTATGCCGCGTGAGACGTAAGCTATCAATCTCATTGTAATTGGTGACAGTTTTTGCCAGTTCTTCTTTTAGAGCTTTTGGGTGCGTTTGCGGTAAAGCGCCGTTTTTGGCAGAGATTATCAAGGAAATAATGTCAACACCATCGTTGACAGCAATGTTTAACGACTCAGATAGCTTATTTTCATTAGTAAAGAAATGCGGCGAGCTAGGCGACCCAACCTGTGACCGCCTTTCTGCCATAGACAAAAACAGGGTACACTGTACGTATGACAGAAATAAACAAACTATAAAATATCAGAACTGGGAGAAAAAAAAAGCCCTACTAGGGGAAAAAAGCAACTAAAACTTACCGAAAAACTTAGTTCGGTGACAAAACCCAACAGAAAGAAGCAAGGAAAATAGAATGAAAGCTACCCGAACGCATGCGAAAGCATACGCCTATCAAAACAGAAGAGCAAGACAAGTTGAGAGGGAGATAGCTGCAGGAACAACCACCTACCTACCAAAAAACACCGTCTCTCCTCAAAAATTGATCACTTTCCGGGAGGAAAAACAAAACAATAAACAAGCTGCTTTTTTACCGTAACACAATATAAAAAACCGCCTACTGAGACTGACGCTTGTATCTTGCACTGCAGCTTTACAGGAAGATATAAACACACATGAAAATATAAACTGCGAAATTATAAAATCGAATTTAGCAATCTAAATCTTTTATCATTAGTTTCTTTCATAGTATGTAGATTTTTTCATTGCACTTACTTGTAAGCAAATCACCACTTAACATCATTTTTGTTTTCGGTTGCTTTGGTTCCTCCAAAAATTATAATCCTTTCTCATTTCAAAAGCACTTCCGCATCAACTAAATTTCTGGAATTCGGCATAATATTTGCATATTAATAATGCATTGAATACTTAAATTAGCCATTCCTTACTATTGTTGCATGTGTAGAACGTTAGCATTATCCGACACAACTTTTGAAGCAGACGACAATAGAACGCCCTCTATAGTTCAATTGAGTCGCGAATAATAGTTTTGTATCAATATTGTAATGGTGACAATGAATATTCATATCGTAGCAGTGAATAAAGATATGGGATGACGATCACGCAGTGTCTCAGTCATATCAGAGTCTCATATCACGCATGCGTTATTGCTTAGCTGTTAATCGATTCCCGATAAAGCAAGATCATGATCAGAAAAGGCGATAACGAATATTCAGATCGTAGCTGTGAGAAGCGATTTCAGATTAAATCAATGTCTAGCATCACGCATGCGTTATACGTGTATCATCCACTCTCCTTCGTATCAGCGATTACCGGCTTTCACGGAGTGAAACGTTGGGCACACGGAAACTGATATGGTCGCTCGCAGTACGTTCGCAGCTGAGTTCCTGATAATCGTGGCGCTTGCGATATATCGCCAACAGAAAGATTTCGTTACCGGTTTCAAATTGCATGGTTTAAAATCGATGTTTCGCGATGTATCGATGTATCGCCCAGTCCTAGTCACGTGATTCATCTTGAACCACGAAAAGCTAATCCTTCATCCATTCAATCAGCACTCTAATATATACAGTCGGCTGCAAAATTATTCGAGCACTAGCAATAATCCTTGCCAAAAAAAAGTACACTTAATACAGCTTTGTTAAATAAATCCTTGTCGAGTCATGTTCTTAATCAGTCTAAGAACATGATTCGACAAGGATTTACTTAGCAAAACAGTCTTAAGTGTACTTTTTAAATATAGGAATTATTGGCTAGTGCTCGAATAATTTTGCAGCTGACTGTATATTTCGTCGATTAAAACTTTCGCGGCTGCTAGCTACATTTAAAAGAATTTTGAGAATTCCATATTACTTACTAATATAAAATATTAAAATTTTAAAAAAGTATTCCATTAAATATGAAAACAGTAATTATCTCATAATAATAACAAAGCAACTGATTATAAAAATTATACTTTTCATAAATTACTTGAATTTATGGAATCTAAACCATTTCTTTTCATATATTTATTAGAACACTTAAAATCCGCGCAATCCGCGTTTGTAATGATCGATAGATGGCGCCAGTGGCGCACCCACGGAGGGGGCTTAGGGGGCTCAAGCCCCCTCCAGAACCAGCTGACATGGGAAAAAATTTTAGATAAGCTTGAAAAAAATATTATTAAAGCACAGATATTGTAAGCAAAAATAAAGTTTATAAATTAAACATTAAATAATAGGAATTTTTGAAATCTTTACATTCAAACACAAAAACAATGAACTAGTTTTGTTTTTTTAGTTGAAAGATATTCTAGACATTCCATTGCAGTTTTTAGAAATGAGCTAAGGTCCTAAAGCATATACTGTTATCATGAAATCGAGGGAGTATCTAAAAAGTCAGGCAGAAGAAGCAATCTGATGTGGAAGCAGGGATGTATTTGTCAGAAAATTGGGATACCAGGCTCATACAATTTTATATTTTAATTCATGAGTATTTACAGTCGGCTGCAAAATTATTCGAGCACTAGCCAATAATTCCTATATTAAAAAAGTACACTTAAGACTGTTTTGTTAAATAAATCCTTGTCGAATCATGTTCTTAGACTGACTAAGAACATGAATCGATAAGGATTTATTTAACAAAGCAGTATTAAGTGTACTTTTTTTAGACAGGAATTATTGCTAGTGCTCGAATAATTTTGCAGCCGACTGTATAGCATCTTTGTGAAAGTTTGTTTTGTCCTTGGGCAAAATTAACACATTCGTATTGGCAAATGAGAATTCTCGTATGATATAAAATAAAAATTAGCCCCGCTCTTAGTCGTTCCTCTAAAACAATATTTTAAATTAAAAATGAAATTTGCATATTCGTCAAATAATTTATATGCCACTAGCACATATACATGCTAGTGAAATTTCGCATCAATTGCTGAAGATAAAATTTAATTGATTTAATCACAAATACGTAAAATTATTTCTCTAAAAATATAACGATTTAGAGGAATGCCAAAAGGCATAGTTTACTGTTCAAAATAGGAAAATACCCCGATAACAATATGTTAAGATATTTTACAGCTGCTTCTGAGGGTGGGGTCACTTTTTCTTTTTTTTAATCACTGTACGTAGAACATGCAGTAGGGTACATGGACAGTTTTCATTTTTGTCTCTGATGTCACTGAGATCTAAGCTCTATTTTTAAATAATGCAATTTTTTTTCTATTATAAAAATTCAAATTTCATAATAAATATATATATATTATACTGGAATACAATATCCTGTAATGAACTCAGAAAGGCAACGCTTGAAATATTTGCTAACAGAATAAATTAAAATTCTAAGTAATATATTATATATTAGAATTAATGTTTTAGGATATTATGAGGTTTTGCCCCATGCTTGCTGTGTTAACTAACACCCACGTACACTACGAGTCCGACTTGTTTCTGTTAACCGAACCGAACCTAGAAGAAGCCTCGGCCCCATACCCCAGATAATTAAATAAAAATAGCCGCATGTAAATTTTACACTGAAATTCTGTTATAATTCCTACATATCACAACTGTAGCTTTTATTTGGCTATAATTATTATAATTTCTTAATTACAGTTGACAGCAAAAGTATCCGAGCACTAGCAATAATCCCTGTCTAAAAAAAGTACACTCAATACTGCTTTGTTAAATAAATCCTTGTCAAGTCATGTTTTTAGTCAGTCTAAGAACATGATTCGACAAGGATTTATTTAACAAAACAGTATTAAGTGTACATTTTTGATACTGGAATTATTGGCTAGTGCTCGGATAATTTTGCTGCCGACTGTACTTACGTGTTACTGCATATGCATGTAAAACATCGCAAAAGAGTATTAAACTTGATAAAATTTTATTTTCAATGGAAATATGGGGGGAGAGCATTTCATTTCGGGCAAATTTTATGTTCACTAGCTATCATATTGTACACAACATTTTTTTAATCATAAATGTACCTACAACTTCATGTTTTCAAGCTCGGTACCAACCCCAACTGACCGAACTACTGTAAATTAGCTCGTTATATACTGATATAATTTCCTCGATTGCGCTATTAAACTTAAATTCAATTTCATTCATTCATTTATTTCAATAAAATTTTTAAAGCACATTCTTTACCATATACAGTCGGCAGCAAAAGTATCCGAGCACTAGCCAATAATTCCGATATCAAAAAAGTACGCTTAAAACTGTTTTGTTAAATAAATCCTTGTCAAATCATGTTCTTAGACTGATTAAGAACATCACTCGACAAGGATTTATTTAACAAAGCAGTATTAAGTGTACTTTTTTTAGACAGAGATTATTGCTAGTGCTCGGATACTTTTGCTGCCGACTGTATATGTGTGCGTATATGCCCATAAACATATTATACAGGAGCCAAACCCAATTATTCTTCAGCCCCCTCCAGACAGAAATTCTGGGTGCGCCACTGGATGGCGCTCTCTCAACTGCAGTTGTTAGTAAATATTGCCACGTGTAATAATTGCCACGTGTATTATTATTGTGCTTTCTTGTTGTTCTATCATTGTTTCAGCGTGAAAGCTATCAGTGGTAGGATAATTTCACCTTAGCCCACCAGAGGGCGAGCATTTCATTACAATCGCAGATATTTCGGCATTTTCAAAATTCATTACCATTCTATTCTATTACTGTTTTCAATTTTTAAGTCTCTAATGGCTGATGCCGAAAAATTTTCTCGGCATCAAAAATCTTTGCTCATTAACATGGGGATGATAGATCTATATAAATTACTATATCTATGCATAGATACTAAAACATAAATTGATCATGGTAAGGAGAAAAAGTGTGAAGTGATTCCTTTTTATTCCGAGAAAGATGGCCATTTTGACCAATTAATGGCCGTCTTTCTCCGAGTGAATACACACAGATAATTTAGCAAATGAAATTTATTAATAATTTATGTACTAAAGGTGATTAAAAAACAACAGATACAATTTCAAATTCATTTTTCTTTTACTTACTATATTTATTAATTTAGTTAATATTTAAACTCTTTTTATATACTAAAACTAACGTCCTTTACCTGCGCCGCTGCTAACTATATTTAAAAGAATTTTAAAACTTCTATATTACTTACTAATATAAAATCTTAAAAAATATCAAACTTTAAAAAAGTATTCCATAAAAAATCAAAACAGTTTTTATTTCATTATAATAACAAAGCAACTGATTGTAAAAATAATATTTTTCATAATTTAATCAAATATAACATACTTTTATGATAACTTATCCCATTTCTTAACATTAGAAGAATTGAAAGACGCAGTATTTCGACATTTTGAAAATTCGTCAACATTCTATTCTATTACAATTTCTGAGTTTCAATACCAGTTAATGGCTGATGCACCTTTTGGCATCAAATCTTTGCATGATAACATGGGGATGATAGATCTATATACTGACCAAACATCCCATTGTCTGGGGACAAATGGGGACTTCCTTTTCCTTGAAATCATTTTTCTAAGTTAAAAAAATTGTATGAAGTAAATTATTAATTAGTAATACTTTATGTTTAGTTTTTATTTATTAGGAATGAAAAAATACATCCATAATTGGATAATTATCCGCGTTTGTAATGATCGATAGACGGCGCTTTGTAAACACTGCAGTTGTTAGTAAACATTAGCCACGTGTGTTCCAATAGTGTTCTTGTTATTCTACTTAATATTCGTACTATAATTTCTCCGCCATTACATTATGGAAAATTGATTGTTTTTGGAAAAAATACTTCAGTTTATTCAAAGTTCGATCGGAAGTAGATTTTTAACTGAAGTTGAACAAATATTAATTTCAAATCATCTGATTAATTCTTTACTTCCATTAGCCGAAGCAACTGAAATTTTAAATTCGTCATTTGGAAATAAATGGAAGCTCAATTCTGGATTTCTTGATGCTTTGGATTTACACTGTGGCACACAAAAGTATGTGTTATCTTTTTTACCGTATTTATTCATTTTTATTCAATAAATATATGTGAAACTAAACATCGGCTAGCAATGGCGGCTATATGGAATTCGAATTAAACCATGTTTATTGTAATTTCACCGTAGCCCACCAGAGGGCGAGCATTTCATTACAATCGCGGATAGCAATAGGGCAGTTGCAAACAGCTGATAACAGCATAGCAACGCGGACAGCGTGCCCTCCATCACTGGTTGCTATGCGCGGTTGCCATGGTGCGGTGAGCTGTTTTCAACTGCATTTGCTTACTGTTCTAAAAATGGCGTCTATTTCTTTTCACGTGGAGTTGATAGCCCTCCATCTACGTCACTATGACATCATATGAAACTGCTCTATTTTCAAAGCTTCTCTATTATAAAGGTACATTGATTAATATATAGCTATGATTTCCCATTGTGCAGTACTAGTGGGATGTAAAATTTAACGAACTACCGTAATGTGTAAGGATCTTAGCTAAGCTCCATGTTACTTTCCAACTTTTCATGAACATGATTTGGCAACGATACTCAATTTGACCTATTGACCAATGATAGCTATTGTTTGTAAAAAGCGGAGTGTCTTCCTGTGTTTGAATTTTTGTTTTATTTTTAACTTTTATTATAAAGTGTCCTTTCAGTTTAAAATATGTATTTATAACATTTTTCATGTCCTTATTTTTGTATTTTCGTTCTTTTTTTTAAATATAAAATGATGAAACAATATTCAGAGGAAAAAGTAGACTTCGTTTCAGTTTTTCAAGAATTAAAATCTTTCGGTCTCAAAGTTCCTAAGCTTAAGAAGTTTTTATCTAGTATCCCCAAACAGGTATTTTTAGTAAAAATAATTTTAAAACTTTGAGATGTAAAGAAATATTTGTGGGCTGTGAATTCTAAATGCTGAGACGCGTTTTTTTATTTTTAAATAATATTGAATGCCTTCTCTAATGTTTATTTCTCTGTTATATCTCAATGTTTTTCTTGTATTATTATACTATTCTCATGTTTTAGCTTTTATAGTATTGTTCACGACTTCTTTTCCTACCTCCTTGAATAAAATCTTATTTACACATCTCTTATTTCGATATACGGATCCTCCAATTTACCTGAGTCTGGTGTACAGTAGACCACTATGCGAAGTGGCTAATCGGACCGTCGGTGCAATTAGTGTACAGGCTATTCGGACCATCTTTTCCAAGGAGAATAAGTTAGCACTGATAAAAGAGTGAAATTTAGAAATTATACAATGTGTCTCGTCCCCATGCATGAAAAATTATCTTTTTTACTTTTTTTTAAGTGTGGGAGTGTGGTAGAGATTAATTATTTTCACAGAAATTTTATACTCTAAATGATGTTAAAATTCTTCATAAAAGGGCAATAACTCAAAATAATTTTTATAAAGCAAAAATGAAAATAATAAAGATTTCGAAAATTGAATAATAAAAATAAAAAATGCAACATGAAAACAGATCTTAGTAAATGAGTATTTTTAATCTTTGAAAAAATCTTCGCAATATGTTTGTTTATGAATATACATAAATATGAATAAATGTACAACATATGAATAAATCTGTATATTCAACTACATAGATGCAATTGGTTTTTTATTTCTTTTCCTCCTTTAAAAAAAATTAAACCATTCCAATATAATTCGATACAAACAAAACCCAATTTTCTATACAAATATATGTATGATTTTTCTGAAAATGACATTTGTTCTTATTTTGTAATGTTTTCTAACAGCAATGTTGAAATAAACATGAATTGTAGATCAATCACATTATACACTTTCAAAATGCTAAAAGTTGGAATTTGTAGTTGAAACAAGCAAAATCATTAGTATATTACAGAGAAAATTCAAGATCAAACAAACAAAATCATTATTATGACCAACGTAACAAGAAAGCGGTCGGAATAGCCCCCACACTAATCGCACTGATGGTCCGAATAGCAACGGCCACCACTATGAGCATGCGATTTTTTTTTTTTTTTTTTCCCTATGGAAGCAGAAAGAATTATATTACAATGAAATTCAAACTATGTTTATAACAATCACCTTTGTTCTTTACAGGAAAGCATGAAAGAATTTATAAACATTACATCATATAGGAGCTGATTATCTAAAGTGCATTACATTATCTTTCACATTATTTTTCACATAGTTGGTAAATAAAAATATATATCAACCTTTCCACTCCAATTTACTTTAATGAATATTCACGGTTGATGAATTCATGTTTAAATATTTCTAAATTGAAATTTCGTGGTCTATGGAGTTGTGCTGCAATTAATATTGTCACTTGATAAAGCTGCGTTTGCAGACTCGGTGACTTGGCCAACGAATATTATGTGAGAAATGCCTAGCTGGTTGTCAGCCAGGGTAGCTCAGTGGTAGAGCATCCGTGCGTTAAGCGGAGGTGCCCGGGTTCGATTCCCGGCTCTGGTATTTTTCACATAGTTGGTAAATAAAAATATATATCAACCTTTCCACTCCAATTTACTTTAATGTGCATTACATTATTTAAAAAAGAATAGAACTGATATATAATTTAAAATGCTGCTACAGGAGAATCATTACTGGAAATTTATTTGCTTGTCATTCAAAAGAATTTGTATAAATCATGGTCCATTGTACAAATTAATATAAGAACTTGGAGAGAAATGCTTGCACTGTCCATTATGATTTTACCTTTAGTTTATTTGCTGATTTATTACCAATAATTACTAAATATTCGAAAAGTTAAGTGGAGACACTCCAGATTGTTACTCCTTTTACTTCTTTCCATTAATAAAATGTAATGAAATATCCATTTTGATTTTTTATAACATGGGACATGCATTATTGTTATTCTGAAAAATCGATACTATTTATGTCTGCAATTTAGAAGACATCCCATCTCTGACTGATTTTTCTTAACGGCCCTCTTCACTTACCGTCGCCGGAAGCTCGAGCCAATGTTATTCTATGGGCAAATTTTTCTTTACAAATAACTTTTTCACTAATACATATTTTTAAAATCTGTTTTCACATGCAGAAAATTCCCAACTGTTAAATTGACGGACCTTTTTTAAAAATGTACTTTTTTTTTTAATATTTTATTTGAAATTGCAAAATGGAAAAATTTCACATATTGAAAATTCGTATTTTGCAGCTTCAAAATAAAATATAAAAAAATTTAAAAATAAAGGTCCGTCAGTTTAACAGCTGGGAATTTTCAGAATGTGGAAACAGAATTTTAAAAAATGTATTAGTTAATAAGTTATTTGTAAAGAAAAATTTTCCATAGAATAACATTAGCTTCGGCTTCCGGCGGCAGTGAGCGAAGCGGGCCCTTAACTGTAATGTGACAATTTCTAATTAACTGCTTAAGGTAAAACGTGTTTATATAGGCATGTTTTATCTAATTCTATAATTAATCTTTTATATTTGATAGTTTGTTAATGATATAATTCCCCTTTTTACCTCGTAAATTATTAGAGAAATGAAGCTGCTGATCACAGAGGTACAAAACTTGGCAGAAGGATAGCTTTGAGTATGCAGGGGTGCATCCCAACAACTTTTTTCATTTTTGAATTATTATTATTATTTGATTTTTTTTTTTTTTTTTTTCTGCTATTTTTTCAGATTAAGGTTTTTTTTTTTTTTTTTTTCCATGCTTAGATATTTTAAACAAATGAAAAAAGAGTAATTTTTTCACATTTTTGAAACTGTTACATCAAAGCAATTCAATATTGAATTTTGGTTCCTGTTTGACATTATGACATCATTTACTTTACATATTTGACTTTCTAAAAAAATTTTATTGAAATACAAACTGTTCTGTTGTTATTGTTTCACTTAATTAGGGGGACCGGAAAATAATGTCGTTTTGAATTAATAAAATGAAACCGGAAATTTTTGTTTAACAGTGTTTACATGGTACTTTACAAATAACCATCTTATAAGTTACCTAAGAATATCTTAAATTTTATCCTGGATAAATTTCCGATGTCAGTATTTTAATTCAAAACAACATTATTTTCCGGTCCCCCTAATATATAAAAAGCATTAAAAAAATAATAATAATAAGATAAAAACTTTTTATATACCATGTTTTAAATTTCCTGATGAACCACAGAGCTCTTATCAATGTGAATAAAATTTTTAAAGTGATAATGACGTCAATTTTTGTGAGATGCATAATTTAATTTTTTATAATTTTTTAACGTTCTTATTTGGAATATCAAAGAAAAGATTATATTTTATTTTGCAGTGTATGGCAATTTCTTAAATAATATTTGTTGCATCTTTTTACACAGTTTTAATACATTCATTATTCAATTTAATATTAAATGGATATTTACTCTAAAAATATATACCTAAATAATATCCTTTTACAAAATATGCACTTACGGCTTATTTAAAACAAATATATTTCGGACAACCATCGTGTCCATCATCAGTGCATTGCAGTGACACTCCCTCTGTTTTGGTTTGTTTCCTCCTAATGATCTTCAATTCTCTTCACCTCAAATGGTCTTTTTTCTTTTAATTAGTTGTTGCCATACAGATGGTATTATGCTGTGCTCACGATCATTAATAGATAGATTGTTAGTAACTATTTCAATGGCTTCTCTTTTGAGAGCATAATGGTGGTTATTATAGGGGGCTATTTTTCGGGTATTAACGGTATTAAAATTAATTGGGTTAGTTTTATGGGTGGTAGATAGAGTAGTAGAAGATCTATTGAATTTTATGTCAGAGAAGTGTTCTTTTTCGCGATCATTTATATAACGTTTTGTCATGCCAATGTAGCAACCTCTTTTATTATTTTCATGTTTAAAATCAAATTTTATAAATACCTGAAGTGTTTTTTGGGTCAATTTAATCTTTTTCGTGACGGAGTCGTTGAAATATGTTTTTATTGGGTTTAATAGGTATGTTTATATTAAGTTTTTTAGCTTTATTCTTCATGTTTAGCGCTGCACCTTTACAAAAAGGTATAGAGGTAGTAAAAAGTGGTTTGGATTTTTGTGCATTGTTAATGGAATTTAAAGTTTTTAAATGTTTTTTATAAATTTTATCGACGAGATTTTTACTATAGTTGGCTTTTTTCGCGATTTCTTTAATGAATTTGATTTCGTCTTTTAATAAGGTTTTGTTAAAGCAAATGAGGATGGCACGGTTTATATAAGAGCAGAGCGTGGCATGTTTATATGAAAGGGGGGGGGGGTTGCATTTCATATTAATAATTTCATTATTTGCAGTAGGTTTCCTATAAATGGTGGTATCGAAAGAATTATTTAGATTTTTGATAACACGAACATTGTGGAAATTTAAAGTGTTATTAGTCTCGGTTTCAATCGTGAATTTTATTTTATTGTCAAGGTTATTAAGATTTTTGAGAAGGTTTGTAGGGTCAGTATTAACGGGTATAACAGTGAAAATGTTGCCGACATAACGGTTCCAGAATTTGCATTTATTTATAATTTCAGTAGCTTTAAGTTCTAAAAGACACATTTTTAGTTCGGCGATTACCCCCGATATGGGAGAGCCCATTGGGACGCCCTGAATCTGTTTATAAATATTTTGATTGAAGGAGAAATAAGATTAATAAAGTAGAAAATTGTTGGCCCGGATAAGTGTTTCGCTGATTTTATTGTTTCCATAAATTTCGGTAATTTTTTGGTTAATAAGTTTGGTGATTTCAGGAATGTTGATGGAAGGGTAAAGATCTTTAACATCAAAGCTAACTAATAACTAAAGTGTCTTGGTTATTGATATTAATATTGCAGAGATTTTAGTTCTCCATCATACTATAGGTATGGGGAACTTAGATAATCGTGAAAAATTTTGACCTCGGGGTTTTTGACTTTTTTATACGTTTTCAGGTGGGAGGAATCCGAAAATGATAAAATTTGTATCGTGTCTGTCTGTAGGGTGTCTGTTAGTGTGTCAGTCCGTTAGTGTGTCAGTCCGTTAGTGTGTTAGTCCGTTAGTTTGTTAGTCTGTTAACACGATATCTCACGAACAAATGATCGCAGAGAGGTCAGATCAGTTTTTAAATATTATTTTCGACACTGGCGAGAACCCTATTCATTTGCAACATTCATATTAAAAAACTTCGTAAGTTATGAGAAATTTACGATTTTCTTAACATGGGAGAATAGGACGAAAATTCACTTAAACGTGCATTAAATGGAAACTTTTTACCGTAAAAATGTCAGACCAGTTTTAAAATATCAGTTTTGATGTCGGAATGAACATCATTAACTATAAATATGCTACTTTGAAAATTTCGCAAGTTATTGCAAATTTACGAATTTCTTAACATGGCAGTATAGGACAAAATTTCACATAAACGTCACTTTTGAGCGATATTTTCATCATAAAGATGTCAGACTACTTTTGAAATATTATTTAGGACACTGGCATGAATATTAATGACTATGAATTTTCCAATATAAAAATTTCGTAAGTTATTAGAAATTTACGAATTTCTTAGCATGGCAGAATAGAGCAAAATTTCACATAAACGTCAATCTTGGGGAAATTTTCATCGTAAAGATGTCAAACCACTTTTTAAATATTATTTTGGATACTGGCATGAATATCATAGACTATGATTTTTCCAATTTAAAAAATTCGTAAGTTATTTGAAATTTACGATTTACTTTATGTGTCCGAATAAGGCAAAATTGAGCGTAAACTTCCATTTTGAGGATCATAAGTACATTAGACAACTTCAAAATTACATTTATAATATTTGTTTGAACATGATTGAATACAAATATTCTAATAGGAAAATTTCGTAATTTACGATTTTATCAACATAGCGAAATTGTAAATTTTTCATATAAATATGGACTTTGAGGATTCTTGCAGTGAAAATAGTAGCATGAAAACTAAACAACGGACTTGACCCTGATAAAATAAATTAATAGATTAGAATGAGATAAATATATCGAAGTGAAAGGTGGATAGCCTATTAGGCGGGGATTTCATTCTGTCACTGTATCAAGCTTTGGTCAAATTCACTTCTTTTAACATGATTATAATATGTCTCGCATCAGAATTTATGAGAACTTAAATATGATGGGGAACTGAGCAGAGTCCACCTATGCCAACTAGTTTAATGAGGATTTTATTAGAGTTTATGGAGTTTTCAGAAGGGGGGGAGGAGGGAAAGGTAGATATTTTTCACATATTTTTCTAAACAGTAAGTTGGGCCTTCTGAGAAAATACTGTTTAGAAAAATATCTACCTTTCTGTCCTATCTATAAGTCTGTCCCAACCCCCTGCAAGCCATATTAGCTATTAGCCCTCTGCAGATAATGCCGTTTATACCCCTGGTCTATATTCATTAAATGCATATGATTTATCTTATTTATTTTCACTTAATATTTAAAACACTTGCTTTGTCTGTAGTCTATAGCATTTTCTTTAAATTAATAATTCTAAATTATTTACATTTATGAGAAAGTTTCTTGAACATAAGAATAATTTATATAAATCTAGTTATACATGTGTAATTTATTTTTCACAAAATTATTAATTAATTATTTTAGGCAAGAGTTGCCCTTACCTCAAGTAACAGGATATTTGGTGTCAGTATTAGTGAACAAGAAAAAATATCTGTCGAGAATTATTTTCTTCCTAAGTAAGTACAGTTTAAAATTTTCTATATCTCCAACTAGTGATCGGCAATCAAATGTTCTGCAGAAGTCTTTTATTTCCCAAATCTTTATCCATCTACAACATAAATGATTATATTCATTTTAAATTTGCTTTATTAGATTCTGAAAGTTAATAGCATTGACAGAGTTTAATATTTCTTACTCTGTAATTATTTTTTTTATTCCCCCCTTTCCCCCATCTCCGGATAGTGATCAATGATGAATTCTAGAAACAATAAAGCACTAGAAGTGCTCAATATTTCTCAAGTATGTAATTATTTTTAGACTTTGTTGCTGAACGTAACGAATCTATTTATTTTTCCTCAATTAAATTAAATATTTGTCATATCTATACCAAATTTGTAAGCATGGGGGGAAATGAAGAATAGATTTTTCAGGTAGGAAAATTTTCCCCAAATCTATGTATGTTAGAATTTAATATAATCTAGAAGTATTTTAAATTCAGTATGTTTTATTATTATTTTATTTTTTCATTCATATTTGCAATAAGAAGAAAGCCTTTAGATACTGCAAAGTTTTCCTTTTATTTGCTTCTTCTCTTTCCAATAATTACTGGACTATTAAAGTTCTATTTACAGCATAAACTATGTCGTATACAAAATCTCCCTAATTTTGATTCTCAAAGGTTGGCAGCTATGCCATGTTTTTCTATTGGGAAATAATTCTCACAACTTATTAACTAATACACATTTTTTAATACCATTTTCACATTCAGGAAATTTATAACTCTTAAAATGGTTATACTTTCCTAAAAATTGATTTTTATAATTTTTAATATTTTATTTTGAAGCTGTAAAATGCAAAATTTCCCTTGGTGAATTCTCTGAATGTAAAAATAGAATTTAAATATATTAATATGGGTTATAATGGGATTATTTCCTCATAGAATAACATTAACATAGGTTTCTGGTGGCAATAAGTAATAAGCAAAGAGTTCTTTTAAGGGATTTCCAAGGTCTGAACATTTTCTGCATCTCTGGTTCTAAAATAGTAGTAATGGAATTTTTTCCAGTTGTTAAGTGAAAATCTGGAATGATTCTATTTAACATTTTTCCGAATTATAAGTAATTAACGTTTGTTTAAATAGATTAAAGTAAGACAAGTCTGAAATCAGTCAACTGGATCAAAGAAGGCATTTAACTCTATTATGCTTAAAATAATTTGTGTACATAGGTCACAATAAAAAAGAATTTTCAGACATGTGCCTGTAATAATTTATAAGTGCTAGATTCACCAAAATCTACACAGTCCATGGGACAGTGACCTATAACATATATATAGATTTTCAGCTCAATCGAATAAAGCATTTAGATGTTATTGCACTTTATATAATTTTAGCCCATAGGCCTATAATGATAAAGAATTTTCTTTTTGTCCCTGCGAGAAAACTATAAGTACTAGATTCACCAAAATCTATATAGTTCATGCGACAATGACATATTCTATTTTTATGTATTTTGGGAAATATTTTTGCAATTACTTGAAATGCTTTTACCAATATGGATAAAATTTTATGTAATAAAAGGGTCTTTCCTATCTTTTAGAGAGAAAACAAAATTTATAATACAGTCATTTGCAAAAGTTTAAAACCACCCATAGAAAAATCAGATTTAATAAAATTCCACAAAAATAACATACATATTTTACATATAAAAGAACAAAATAGACTGTATATGGTTATTTACTGTGATTAAGGTCAGTATTTTGTAGGACCTCCTTTGTTTTTAATAACTTGTGCCAGGGGTGCAGAAAATGTTCAGACCTCTGAAATTTCCCCAGAACACATTCTAAATTTCCCCAAAAATAACGCACCAACCTATTATCTGAAAGTTTTTTTTTTTTTTGTTCTTGTTGGTGGTGGGGGGGGGGGGGGGTAGAGGAGGAAGGGTAAATCTTTCTTTAGTCCAAATACTGAGGGAGATTTTTTATGCTACTATATTACATTTTTTTTCTTAACTACATCTAAATTTAATATTGCTATTAATGTCCACCAGATGAAAAATTAAAAAGTTTAAGGTAATTGGATTTATTAACTAACATAATTTTTAAGGCTATAATTCTTAATAATAGTACATAATTATACATAAGTTAATGTTGCTTTGTTTTATTGCACTTTGCTGACTATGAAAATTTAAAATTATTTTTATTACAGAATTACAAAAACAAGAATAAGACAAACATGTATGAACTATAATCATTCAATAAAAATTCTGTAATTTTCTGCTTACAAGATGAATTATTGTGGGACACGGTATAAGAAAAGTAAGCAATATGACTTAACTGATATGCACGAAACAGAACAAAATCTGTACAAACAGAAAAAAAAGTTATATGCTATAAATAGGAGACAAATTGGTATAGAGATACAAAATGGGCAAATTTTAACTTTGAGCATATGAGTCATATAGCCCGAGAAAATAGTGCTCAAAGAATGACAGAATCAACAGCTAATTAAGACATTTGTTGATATGTATTAATACATATATATATATGAGTTTTAAACCCTGCCTTTTTTTTTCTCCAGGGAGGAAAAAAAAAACTTATGTTGAAGATATCACAAAACTAACTTTCTTCTATATTTTCCTATACAAATTCCTGCAATAGAATTTTTTTTTTTTTTTTTTTTTTTTTTTTATCCTTTATAAAAAAAAAAAATCTTCCTAAATCTTCCTAATATTTAATTTGTAGTTTAATATTAGGAAGTTTAAGACGATTTTCATTTCAGAGATGTATTACTAGTCGAAATGTCCAACGGAAGTGAATTTTTACCGTGCAGATATGTTTCCCATTCTCAAGGAAAATTGCAGTATAGCAGCATCACCTTTCGCATATATATATATATACCCAATTTAAAAAAAAATAATGTCTCATAATGGCCTTTCCATATATTAAGTTTTGTTCAATTATGCACAATAAACCCTGAGATATAGATTTCTCATAAATTGCGAAAATCGCTGTATAACAGCGTCACCTGTTAAGCGATTGGCACCAAAAGATGGCATAAACTAATTTATGTTAAGGTGCATCTACATACAGTTTTTATATGCAATTCTATGCTGTAGTTCCTGAGATATAGCCTTCCCTGAAATTGCGGAAATCGATGCATAACAGCGCCACCTGTTGTGCAATTGGCACCAAAAGTTGATAGGCGCTAACTTATGTCAAGGTGCATCTGCATATAAATTAATATGCAATTTCATGCAAAAGTTCCTACGATAGAGCCTTTTCTGAAATTGTGGAAATTGCTGTACAGCAGTGCCTCTTAATGAGCGATTGGCACCAAAAGTTGATAGACAGTAATTAATGTCAAGGTGTGGGTGTATATTAATTTACATGAAATTATGTGCAGTAGTTCCCAAGATACAGTCGCTACAAAATTTTTGTCACACACACATAAATGGACAGATATTTTCAAAAATTGTCAAATTGTGTTCTGGTACTCTCAAAACATGCAAATCCATCAAAAACCGTAACTCAAAATTTTTTTATGAATCAAATACTTTCTTCTATTGAATAATAAAAAAAGAAAAAACTGAAGAATAGTATGTATGTTACTTTAATGCAAAGTAATTTTAAATTGAGAAAATAATACAAAGAATCTTAAGCATAATTTTAGATTATTAACAATTAATATGAAATGATTAGGCTTCTATAAATATCCATAAAAGAACAACATAAGTTTTAATTAATTGCTAAAATTAATATTGTTATGTGGAAACTAAACTTTAAGACACAAAAGAACCAACTCATTCAAAAACTTACGTTTAATCACTGGCTAATTGCTCAAATACTTTTTCTTTCTTTTTTTTTGTGTCTGTGTGTGTGTGCGTGGTCCGATTGGGAGGGGGAGGAGGGGAGGCAATTGCTGAATGCACAATTGAAACTCATAACTTAACTTCTGTAAATGAGACTCAAAATCATGAAAAAAAAAAAAAAAAGTCTTTCCTACTTCTCTTTCCCCTTCTTCCCTCCCTGTTTTATCAGCTAAAGTAAACAAACACATCATTTCTCCCAGCGTCCTGTCATTAAAGTGTTTGTTTATTTATGTGGACTGGGTAATTATTCTTGTTTGTAGCATTTTAGCAAGACTATATAAGAAAAAAAAAGTTATATTTGATATTTTCTCTAGCTTAAATGAATCACCAAATATTTATCATCAAATTTCAAATACTTAGTACTTTTTTTTTTTTTTTTTTTTTTTTCTTGGGGGGGGGGGGGGGGTAATGGGTATTTAAAGGGAATACACTTGTAACAGAAGAATACAGCTGTTAATTTGTAGTTTAATATTAGGAAGTTTGTTTTTTCAGTAATTTTTTCTTACTTCCGTTTTTTTTTTTTTTTTTTTTTTTTTTCCTAAGATAATAAATATTCAAAATTTCCCCAGACAGCCAGAATTTCCCCCGAACATCGTTCGCGCGTTCGGACATATTCTGCACCCCTGACTTGTGCAATCCTCTTAGACATGCTATAAATAAGAGACTTGCAGTAAGCTTTAGAAATGTCTGTGCACCAGACATGCTTTATTGCTTCAACAAGTGCTGTAGCAGTGGATGGTTCGCTGACTTTATTTTTCACAATACACCCCAGATTCTCTATTCAGGGGTCGATCCAGGTTTTAATTTTTGGGTCCCTTTTTTGTGAAAAGCAAAATATTTTTGTGAAATTTTTATTTATTTTTGTGAAATATAAAATATTTTTGTGAAAAAGTAAAATATTGTGTAAAATTTTTCGTTTTTACAATCACTTTATGCAATGTTTAATACCAAGTTAATAGTTTCATTGAGCCAAATTAAGGCATTAATTAAAAATAATACTGAAAACATTTAATAAAAGGATCATTTTTATAAAAAAAAATCTTGTGAAGGGACTGATTTTATGAATTTGAATTTTGTGAAGAGTCCCATCCTTCTTATCATGTGATTATCACGTGCACTCGTTTTTCTAGGGTAACTGCTTCTCTTAAGGTCCAAAAATTTTCCTGAAATTTTAAATATACTAATAGCTTGATACACAGCTGTCTTGCACACATTTATCCTCAAACTTATTTGACATTCAAAAAACCCAATTTTATGCAGGGCCAATATATTTTAACTTTTTGTAACAGTAAGTGAAGGTTTTTTACCAATTACAATAATTACACAGCGGCACTGTCTACTACAAAATCCAATAAAACAACTGGCGATAAACATGCCAGCCACCTTTATTTATAGTAGTAGAATGCGTCTGATGCAATCAGGAGCTGACACAATAATCTGTGCAAATGATGCAATGTGTTAAAATACTGAAAATCAGCTACTGGTTTTGAACTTTTGCAAATGACTGTATGTAATAATTTACATCACAATTATGTTTCATAATCATCTGTAATCTATAAATAAAAATCCTTTTAATGTACTGTATTTGAAATTTCAAAAAAATTAAAATCTCTAAAAGCATAAATGTGAAGAATCATTCAAAGAAGTATTTTGTCGAATAATATCCAATCAAATTCTTTTTCTCATTTTTAACTTTTTTACATCAAAAAGTCTTTTTTGTCCAATTTATTTTTACAATTATTGAAAATACCGATGTATATAACTTGTTCATTGGTATCGATGTAAATAACAGGTGAGAATATTAATTGTGGCACAACTCCAATAGACCACGGAATTTTAATTTAGAAATTTTGTGCCATGATTAATATTCTCACTTGTTATATCTGCGCTTGCAGACTCGGTGACCTTGCCAATGAATAGTATTTGAGAAATTCTGAGCTGGTTATCAGAAAATATTTTATTCATCAACCTTTAAAATTCATTTTGAATAAATTGAAGTGGAAGGCTGATTATGTGAAAAATCCCAGAACCAGGAACCAAACCTAGGCCCTCCGATTAACACACAGATGCTCTACCATTGAGCTACCCTGGCTAGTAACAAGCTCGACATTTCTCACATAAAAGCCGTTGGCAAGGTCACCATGTTTACAAGTAACACAGATGCAACAGCTGAGAATATTACTCATGGCACAACTCCAATAACCACGAAATTTCAATTTAGAAATTTTGTTAATTCATCAACCGTGAAAATTCATTTTAGATAAAGTGGAGGAGTGTTAGCTTGATTTTTATACCAACTATGTGAGAAATGCCAGAGCCGGGAATCAAACCTGGTCTCTCTGCTTAAGGTTTGGTTGCTCTACCACTGAGCTACCCTGACTGATAAACCCGCTCAACAGTTCTCACATAATAACCATTAGCAAGGTCACCGTGTCTGCAAATGCAGTTGATGGTTGATGAATTAAGGAAATTTCATGGTCTATTGGAGTTGTGCCACGAGCAATACTCTCACCTGTTACATCTGTGTTTGCTGCAGGGTTGGCTAGATTTTGTCTGACCCGAAAAAACCTGGGTGGGTTTTCAATAAATCCCACTTGAAAAAGCCCAAGTGGGTTTTTTTTTTTAAATCCTTGTTTAAATTTGTACTTTTGTCTGATTGCAATAAACATACAAACATAAAATAAATATATACATTATTAGAACATGAAAAAGATTTTTCACAAATATTGGAGATGTTCAAAACTGCTCTATTAATGAAAAATTTCCCATGAAAAAAAAAAAAAAAAAGTATAATTATCTTATTTAAAACAGAATAAAAAATTATATTAAAAAGTAAAAGCAAGAAAAAACAGAGTTGTTTGTCAATATAAAGAAAACTGTAGGAAATAAATTAAAACCAAAAAAAATTTTTTTGAAAACTTTAACAGTGCAACACTGTTATGTAATGTAGAGGGACAATAATTAAAAATGTTTTATGAAAATCTATTGACTGCAAAAAGTTTAATAAAGCAACATGAAACAATTATTAAAACCCAATTTTTTGTTGTAAAGGGCAGATAAAAACAATTTTGGAATATTTAAAGTACAATTATTTAATTTTTGAAATTTCTTTCTAACTTAATCGCAAAAAGACTTTAGAAATTTTAAAATTTTGATTTTAATGAATAAATAATAATTTAATTTTTTTAATTATCTTATTATGAATGTTATACTTTATGTTTAATAAAAGGAAAGAAGAAAATATTTCTGAAAACTCTGATAAAACTCAAAAATACTGTGAAAAAACCCATTGGGCTAGGTTTTTTCTGAAAAAATCTGAGTTTTTTCCAACCCTAGTTTGCAGACACGATCACTTTGCCAGCGGATATTATGTGAGAAATGCAGATCTGGTTATCAGCCAGGATAGCTCAGTGGTAGAGCAAGCACATGTTAAGGAAATAGCCCAGGTTCAATTCCCAGCTCTGGCATTTTTCACATAGTTAATATAAAAAACAACCTTACACCCCACTTTATCTAAAATGAAATTTCTCTTCTTTCTGGGGTTTTATATTGCATGGAAAGAGGCTAAAGTTGAACAGCATACATAGAAACTCGGCACTCCATCAAGCAAAATAGGAGAGGTTAAACATGAGATTATTGCCTAAGATTGACAATAACTGGCTAAAATTTTTCTGTTTAATTAAATTAATATTATTTTGTGTCACTGTATAGTGTAAAAATTCTATCTTTTACTAGACCGATTTTTTTACTTACCACAGTAAAAATTCTACTTCTTGCCAGTGGTGAATTGGCAAGCCGAAGTCCAGGCCCTATTTTAGGACTGGATTTTAGGTCATGTACTGTAATAATAATAAATAAAATGAACAGAGTACAAAAATTTCCTTTCAAGTTCAATAATTGTTTAAATAAATGGTTCAAAGTTAAACTTTCAAAATTGAAAAGAAAAAGTTTTGAGCAGACTTTGGACAGAAACTATAATATGCCCCACGTGATATCATTTGGATAAAATTTAAAATCCATTCTAAGGTGGTAGAATATATTCATTTCTTCAGTCTAGTCTAGTGTAAAATTGTCTTTTTAATACATAAATTATCTAATAAAAATTAATTATTAATTTAAATTTCACATTTGAAATAAAATTCAATATTATATATTGTTTTTGACTTTTTCAGGCATGAGATTTTTCCGCGGATCCGCGATTTCCCACTTTTATGTGATTTCCGTTAATTTTGCGTTTTTTTTTTTTTTTTTAAATCAAATTACAATAACGATCAGTGTTCAAACACTCCACGAAAGACTTTAGATTCTCAATCTTTCTCCATCCAAAATATAAATGTCAGTATTCATTTTAAACATGCTCTATCAGATTCTATGACTTATAAAAGAACAGAACTATTCAATATTTCTCAATCATGTAATTTTTTTTGTCCTGTTCCCTCCCCCCCTTTTTTTTCATCTCTAACCATCGCCGATCAAACATTCTGCGGGAAACCTTTTATTACTTTCTTCTATATGTAATATAGAGAAAGTATTGGATTCGTAAAAATTTTCGACCTCGGGTTTTTGATGGATTTACATGTTTTGAGAGCTGTAGAACACGATTTGACCCTTTTTAGAAAATGTCTGTCTGTCTGTCTGTCTGTCTGTCTGTCAGTCTGTCTGTGTGTGTGTGTGTGTGTGACAAAATTTTGTGGCAACTGTATCTCAGGAACTACTGCACAGAATTTCATACAAATTAGTATGTAGTTGCACCTTGACATAAATTAGTGCCTATCAACTTTTGGTAAAAATTGTCTTACAGGTTGCGTTGCCATCCCGCTTTTTCTAAATTTTTAACATGGTGATATAGGACAAAATTTTGTATAAATGTGCATAAAGATAATTATTTTTTAGTAATCATTATGAAATTTACAAGAATTATTTATAATAGAGGTAGTCAACTGGGGAAAAAATTTTGTATGCGTAGGAGCCTCGTGAACCCCCCTGGGGGGGAAGTCCCCCCTCGAAAAGAGTAAATTTTCAAGATGGGTATCTTTCGAAAGGTCTCGTCAATACCTTTAAAACGAATGGTTGAACTATAAATCTGTGATAATTTAAAACAAAGTTATCGATTTTTTTTTACTTTTAACAAAAAGTAACTTAGAAAAAAAAAATCGTATTTTTTTTTTTTTTTTTTTTTTTTTAACGAAATTTAACCAGAGTTGGTATTTAGTTGGCCCCTGACATAAACTGGGGCTGATTAGATTTGGGGATCAATCACTCAACAGGTGGTGCTGTGATCGTATTTTTTCTAAATTTTTAACATGGCAGTATATAGGACAAAATTTCGTATAAATGTACATAATGGGAGTTATTCTTAACCTGTGATTGTGAAATTAATATGAATTATTGATAATAGTAGTAGTTAATTAGTAAAAAAAATCTCGGTCATCGCTCCCCCCCAGGGGAAAGTACCCCACGGGGGGGGGGGGGGGGGGTAAATTTTCAAGATGGGTATCTTTCGAAAGGTCTCGTCAATATCTTTAAAACGAATGGTTGAACTATAAATATGTGATAATTTAAAACAAAGTTATCGATTTTTTTTTTACGAAAAAAAACTTTGAAAAAAAATCGTATATATATATATTTTTTTTTTTTTAATATTGTTACTGTGTGAATTTGTATAGGAAAATATAGAAGAAAGTCTTGTGGTGGCCACAGCATACTAGTTTTTGAATATTTATCCATCCACAATAAAAATATCAATATTAATTTTAAACTTACTTTATGACATTCTAGAACCCATAAAGAAAGTAGGATTGTGTTTAATATTTCTCACTCATGAACTACTTTTTACCCCCCCCCCCTTTCCCATTTTCTATCACCAATCAATGATTAAATGTTGATTACTAGCTAATTTTTTTTTTTTTTTTTTTTTTTTTTTTTACACACATGTTTCATTATGTTCATGTGCATTATTCTTTTAGTTTAATTTGTCACTTTTAAAATATTTTGTATAGTTTTTCCCTGTGTGCATTATTTTTCATTTGAAATAAATTTTATGAACATATTCAGGGGCCAATCTAAGATTTCAAACTTAATACCTATTTTTGTGAAAAATCTTAACTATATTTTATTTTTGTGAAAAATTGTAGTGCACTCTTTTTCTTTCTCTCTGTGTGTATGGGGGGGAGGGGGGGAGTTTGAACTAAGTAGAATAATAAAATTAACTCTCAGCAGCTAGTGTGAGGCTTATAGCAGAACAGGAACCAAAATCCAAAACTTACTTCACTCTGAAGTAAACAGTTCAGTAGAGATAGTGTAAGTAGAAGTTGTTTTTATTTGTGTTAGTATCACTGCAGTATACATGATTTGTACCAGGGAGGATAGACACATCACCATAAAGTCACCAAAATGTTAAACCACCTGACGAATCAGCAAACAGTACACTATGGCCACAACTTCAGAGCGTGTCTGTACCAATACACACAAGGATCGTTTTGTTTACATATGCTGCACTGTTTCTCGCCCATAACAAACGCTTGTGTGTAGATTAAAACCAACATTCTGTATGATTCTTGCTTCGCAAATCGCATCAACAGAAATGCACGAATTGCTTTCCTTTGAAAATGTGCTAATTAAAAATGTTAGATTTTGCTGGGAGGACTAAGATTTTTGTGAAAGTACCGATTTTAGCTGTATGATTTTTGTGAAGATACCTTTTTTGCCAGGTCGATTTTTGTGAAGATACCCATAAACGGTAGTAAACTCGACCTGTATTAACCCCTGATATTTGTATTAGTTTTCCCCGCACGAATTATTTTTCATTTGAAATAAATTTTATGAACATATTTGTATTAGTTTTCCCCAAGCGCATTATTTTTCATTTGAAATTAATTTTATGAACACGCGTGTTTCCTCTTTTTTTAATTTTCTGCACTCTCATACCTGCTTTTTAATATAAATCTTGTTCTTGTTTTTCTTTTTTTAGATTTATAGTTGTATCAACTGATTATTTAAAGAAATATGTAAATAAAGAGATTGGGCTATTTCGCAAAGCTGGATCTAAGTTAAGACAAAAAGATTTACAGGTGTGCTATTTTATTTTAAATTTGCATTATTTCTTAGTATAAAAGTTCCGAGTTTTCAAATATTTACATTGTATAACACATTGATTGCCATTGTAAATCACTCATGATAAGGAACTGACAAAAGTTCCTTAATTTTAGAACCAAGGAAAATTTCCTGGAATTTAGAGATAACAAATTATTTCTATTGCTTCTGACATTTTTTGGACAAAACATACACCAGGTCCAGGCTAAGTATAATATATTGTTGCATTCCATAAGTGGTGAGGAATATTCAAATATCATTATGTAGTGAATCAATAAGTTATTCAATTAAAAAGTTATACTAAAAAAAAAAATTAAGAAAATAATTGATTTTGAATTATGCAAAGATGTATTACTACAAATTATGGGGGGAAAATGTGGATACCTCTCGTCAATGTGCCTAACCCTCAACAATGAGCTACTTTCCTTTTAAGTCACAGAAGGAAAGATAAAGTTTTGGGTTGAATATTATTCTTACTTTTTCAGCTTTTTAGCAGAATTCAGCTTTTTATAGCTTTAGCTTTTCATTCTGCATTTGTATACAAGAAAACAAAATTAAACTTTTTAATGTGTATTTCTTTTACATCAGCTAATCAAATGAAGTTTTATTTATTTATGTCAGTGCTTGAATGCTAAAACATAATCATTTGTACTTTTTATGGACATAAGATAAAATAATTACATTACTTATTATTCTAATACGGTAGTATTCAAACTTTTTTCATAGTGTGACCCTGTTTGGTATAGCAAGATTACATGTTGACCCAAAATACATTTAAAAAAAACTATATATATATATATATATATATATTTTTTTTTTTTTTTTTTTTTTTTTTTCAAAAAAGTTGTCAATGTTTTATTTGTGTTCAACTAAACTTTTTTACAATTTTTTTTATCCATTTTGTGATCACATGTTGATACAGGAAGTGTCACTGAGCATGATGATGTCAAGTATGTACTAGATATTATGCCATTTATTTTAAATTTTATGCATTAAAATGGTGCCTAATTTATCAAGATCAGGAAAACTTAATATTTGATAGTATGTGAAATAATCTTAATTTTATAGCACACTTTGGAAGCATAACCTAGATCTTTCATATCTAGTGCAATATTTTATCAATAACAGGATTCTAAAATAAATAAAAATCTGTATAAATTAGTTTTTTTTTTTTTTTTAACTGCTGAAAATTCTTAATTTTTTCCATGAACTACCAAAGAGATTTATGTATACCACCAGGGTTTAACCTGGCAAAAAAGTTTCTTTGGCATTTTAGCTAATACATATAAGCAGTATTTTAGCTTTTTCGAAAATTAATTCTTTGAATAGTATTAATTTCTTTTTCTTAACTTGTTTATCCCCAATTTTGTTTTCTGTTTGTTTTGTTCATTGACGATTTTAACCAAGCATATATTGCGATTTAAGAAAAATGAATCAGCAAAATTTTGTTTCGATTTCAACAAGCGCAATACTAGCACTGAGAGTACATCTATGAAGCAAATTCTTAATTATGTTTTTAAATATTTTTGCATTTAAATTCAACTACTAAAAGTCGAAATTAAATCCGAATATATTAAATAGATAATGATTCCCAATATTTTCAGTGATTTTTGTAATTTTCATCCTCGAATATTTGTATAAAAACTAGAGGTGGTTATATAAAGATATTTTATAAAGTAATCTAGTTTTAGCTTTTTAGTGAAATTCTTACTGACATAGTTTAGCAAAATACAATATCTTTTAGCAAAATGCTAAAAAAACTAATGGCAGTTTAAACCCTGTATCCCACTAATGTTAAATTAGTAGTACTCGACTTAAGCCCACAATTACTAGAAATATTTTATATTTTAAATAATTATTTAAAAAAACTTTAAATATGAATGTTGTAATGAATATTTTTATTCAAATAAGTCAAAGTTGACATAAAAGATTACCACTCAAAAGTAAAATTTATGATTAAATTGTTAATTTATCTTTTTATTATATCCAACAGTTTTTAAAGAAGTCTGTCTGAATTGATGTCATTTTTATAGAGATTCATTTATTTCATTTATTTAGGTGAAATTAGAGAGAGGAGAAAGTATTGAAAATTCAGAACCCAATGATGTTGCATGTCTTTTGAAAAAATGGTTGCGAGAATTACCTGAACCATTAATTCCTGTTTATTTGCAAGACTTATTCGTAAGGTACATTATATATTCAAATGTGATTTTAGTTAACTTACAGCAATAAAACATTTTTAAATGTTTATCAGTTTTATATATATAAAATCTATGGACACAATAATGAATCTTGTTTAATCCTCTCAAAGCATGTTTATTTCTTTCTAGTTAGGGTCTGAGAAAGCAACAGATAAGTTATAATGTTTTATGTGAAACTCCCGTTTATCAGACTCAATAGGTCATGAGATGTTTTAACAACTAGATTCCATACAAAAAATGCTCTGTTTGTGTTTTTGCTTTTTATTTTGAAAATCTTTGATTTTGATTGGTTGCTAATCTTCGCAGGGCTCATAAAAATATGTCCAAACCTTAATTTTATGTAATTTCTGATTGCAGTTAAAGTAAGTTCACGCTGACATTTGTAAAATTAAGCAGTGAAATAACATTTAAAGGGGAAATTTACAAATTGTTTTGTGATTTGTAATTTTGAACATATTTTTCTTAAGGGGGGGATTCTCTACCTATCATCTCCGAAAGCCGAAGCCAATGTTATTCTATGGGAAATTTTACCCCATTATAATTCATTAACTAATACATATTTTTAAATTCCGTTTTCACTTTCGAAAATTCACAACTATTAAACAATTTATTGCTTTTAAAAAACTGCTTTTTTTTTATATTTAATATTGCATTTTACAACCTCAAAATAAAATATTAAAAATTAAAAAAAAAAATAATTTTTTTAAAATTTTTCTAATTTAAGACTACACTCCGCAACAAAAAGATAGGAACAAAGTGGTTTTTTTTTTATTTTTCATAAAATAACATTATCTAAATTGTGCTGATCATTTATTATCATATCAAAATATTATCATATGAAAAACATATTAAATATTTGAATCATATTCAAAATAACCATATACAAAAAAAAAAAAAAAACCTTTGTTACTATCTTTTTGTCGCGGTGTGTAGTCTTAAATTAGAAAATTTTTAGTCTTAAAATTTTTCTAAATTAGTCTTAAAACAAAAATTAGTCTGGAAATAGTGCTATTTTATGATAATAATAAATGATAAGCACAATTTAGATAATGTTATTTTATGAAAAATCAAAGAAAAAACCCTTTGTACCTACCTTTTTGTCGCTGAGTGTATGCATAGTATGTCACAAAATAAATTTTTAATGTTTTAATTTTGAAATACCTGGCTTTATCGCTTTAAATATTTCAGAATGTTTTGTCCCAAATTCGTAATAGATTGTCACCAAATTCGTAACAATTCCTGAGATGCATTCAGCTGTAGTTGACTATTTATAACAGAAATTGAATTATACAGGGTGATTCAGGACAAATGTCAGTAAGATAACTTCTTAGTAGAAAAATAATATTTATAACCAAAATACAAAAAATAGCTTCTTTTTTTTTTTTTTTTTCCATAGAAGACATACTAAAATTTAATAATTATGATTTTAATTAAAATTTTTCTCATTAAATGCATCACAGCTAGCAGCTAGCACACACGTCATCTACGGCATCTCATCCCAAATCTTAGGCAATTGTGATTTGAACTGATCAATAGTCAGCCCTTGCATATTCCTAATTTTACTCCACATATATCCCCACATAAAGAAATCAAGTAGATTGCGATCCGGAGAAACTGCAGGCCATTCTTTGCAAGAGATGAAATCGCTCAATTCTCAGAACACCACCCCTGAGTTCTTTTCGATTGGTGAGAAGGAGCTGAATCCTGTTGAAAGCAATATTTCTCCTTTCCATACAATGCAGATGCATGAGGAATCGAATGGCCCTTTAAGACATGATTGATATAGTAATTCGTGTGAATTTTCATTCCTTGATCAATGAAAAAAAAAAGGGAAGCTTTCCTTTTTTGGAAACACCACCCCAAACCATAACTTTTGACACATTTTAAAATCATTTGACTGTCATTTTACTTTTTGGAACATCAATAAGTCATGGTGCATAAACACAGTTATTCTGTTGATTGTGAGAGTCTTGTAAAAGGAATAATTTTTCATTGGAAAAGATGATTTCGCAAGCTGTGTGCCGCTTGGACAACTGTTGGCTTCTTTCAACTCCTTCTTTTTTTTACTTTTCTGTAAGACCATGAATTTGCTGTTTTTTTATATGCTTTCAACTTCAAATCATTTTTAAAAAATCCTTTGCACCGAAGATTGTGATATATGTACTGTACGACCGAGACAAGAACGACTCTGGAACTGGTTTACTCACTGTCCAGTTGCCAGGGTAACCGATCAGTCGACTTAATTTTAGGGATGTCCGGTATTTTCTTTTCGCGCCAACACTGGAATTTCTCAACACATTCCTCTCGTTCAGTCGTTCCGCCGTTCAGCGATTTACTTACCGCATTTCCTGTTGTCAAATCCTTCAGACAAGAGCTATTATAATTTCGAAAGGAAAGATTTTCTTATTCTTGTTTGTTTCTTGTTACATTTTCTTTCTTTTTTATTGTTAAGTTTTCATTTGTTAACTCTGATTATCTGCATAATACGTTTTATTTCTGTTTAAATTGTTATCGACAAGATGTCCGAGTTTTGGAGAAAAACACAGAAAACTCTGCATGGCTAGGTCGACTTTTAATTGATTATTAAAATAATAATAGTTATAGTAAAACTTCGGTGTTTTGAATTATTTAACGAATGTTAAAAATTTTTAATGAAAAGAAACATTATTCATCCTATTGTTATTTTTTTTATTTATTTTCCTTAAAATAAAATTACACAAAAAATAACATATTACAGCGAGCATACCAGCGCCACCTGCAGTCCGATGTACTTCTATCGTTTAAGCTGTTGCTGATTATATTTTTTCTTTTTATTTATTTATTTATTTATTTATTTTTTTTTTTTTGTTAAAATAAAATCACAGAAGCTTAATTTACTTTTTACTTTATTATCAAAGTGTCCAGTTTTTAGGGAAGTAGATTAAGAGATTATAGAAGCCACCTCGTGGGAATTTGCCATTGTCAAAATTTTCAGAGATCGTTTTCACGGTAAGCAAACAGTGTATTTTAGGAGAAAAAGTACATGCAGATCCCGCATTCATCATGAATCAGGAGTTTGCTATAACCAGAATTTTCAGTGATCGTTTGCATGGTGAGCGAACAGGCTGTATCATATCATGACAGGTGGAGAGGGCGGTTTTATGTCGTGAAATGTGGTACACATGTTATGGAATATTATTCTGAGAACCATACAAATTTACAGGACTTGTATTTTTTTTTTTTTTTTTTCCTTAAATCATTATATTGTATAGAATTTTTATAAATTGTGGTCGATTGGCTCACACTTTTTAAAGTTCTGTTTAGTACTGTTAAATTATTTAAAACATAAGAGAAAACAAATAAATATTTAATATGTGAACATATTATTATAGTTACTTCTTTTAAAGCTACCCACAAAAGAATTTAAACCTCCTTATACGATTCAATTTTGTTAATGTTTGTTAAGGACACTTTTTATTATATTCTGTATAATCTCTTTTTTTTTTTTTTCTTTTTTTTGTTAATATACAATATGGTTTACTTTTTTTAATGGAATTGTGTTGAAGTCAGTATTATTTTTCTTTTTATATCTATATTAAGGAGATTTTGCACCTTTGACAGCACCACTAAAATATGTTTCATTTAAAAGCTTATGTTTCCATTTAATATTTATAAATTGGTGCTGTATATTAGGTGCTGAAATTTAATTTTTCCGACTGAGTGAAAATAATGCCTTGACCGGGAATCGAACCCCGGATCGTTGACTTACAAGGTCAAGGCTCTACCAATTGAGCTATCCAGGCCGACAACCGGTCAGCATTACTCACTCAGACAACCTTTAGGCAGAAACATCTGGTCTATCATGTAGATAGCGCGACAGAAATAAGCCGCAGTCAAGGCTCTACCAATTGAGCTATCGGCCTGGATAGCTCAATTGGTAGAGCCTTGACCTTGTAAGTCAACGATCTGGGGTTCGACTCCCGGTCCAGGCATTATTTTCACTCAGTCGGAAAAATTAAATTTCAATAATATGATTTTCATTCAATCAGTTGATTGTGTGATTTTAATAAAAATTATATTAGGTGTGTACTGTAAAATATATATTCATTCAAAATTTCTTATGGTTTTCCATATGTCTTTTTAGAGATTTGAAATCTTTAAATTGCGTTTTCTCAATTTGCATTTTTTCATGAATTCAGGCTCTTCAAAATTATTAAATTTCTGCAGCTATTTAAGAAAAAAGTTATTATTATTATTTGGGGGGGAGTGTATTTAATAGAATCTACCTAAAAGAATAAGGGATGAATTTTGCAATAACTTTGTATAAATATAAAATCAGATTTTTTTTTTTTTTCCCAGTTTTGAATTTTATTTTTTTCTCAAAAACTTATCAATAAATTTCAAAACCCATCTCTATTTATTTAAGTAGGTTCTTTTAAACATACAATAAATATCTTAAATAAATAAATAAAATAAAGTTCATTATTAATTATTTGTAGAAGTTTAATCATGTTGAAGTTCATGAATTCATAATTAAGAATGCAAATTGAGAAAACACAATTTAAAGTATTCAATTTCAAGAGAATGCTAACTGAATAAAAATTTCTAATTCTGTTTTTTTTTTTTTTTAAAATAACTAATCTTTCTGTGTGGAAATGCTGTTATTAGTGTATCTTGTATAAAACTGCTAAAATGCTTCCTGAATCCCTATACAAGATTTAAGGGGAAAAAAAGGAAAAGGGAGAAAAGAACTTTGATAACTACGCCAGATATGACAACCTTTCTCCCACACTTAAAACTTGTTCTCCCTCTGATAAGTTGCCCCTTCCTTTCTTACAACCATACCCAGAGCTGTTCTTATGAGAGCCAGACAGTGGCTGCTTTGCGATCTGATGTCCAAATTGTGCAGGATTTCTGCGAATTCTTTCACATATACATGTTACGACTACTTTTGATTGTGCAGTTCTTTCTGATCTTCCTCTATAGCAAATTTTTCATGTACCCGTTTCCGCATAACGTTTTATTATCCTAAATCTTTCATTGATTCCCAATAGTTTCAGCCGTTTTAAGATGGTGCTTAGTGACAGCCTATGCAAAAACAGTTTAATGACTTGTTCTCTTTTTTCATCCATGTTTCACAACAAAACAAAAAACAGCTCAATGCTGTGAGTCTAAGATACCTATTTTTAAACTCTCCTGCAGGTTCTCTAGGATTAAAAAAAAATCCATAGTTTGTATTTATCTATTTTAAATTGAAAAATAAAGTGCAGTATTGAACTACTAAAAAACTTTTCATTTGTTTTACAGTCAACTCCCTCTAACTCTTAAAAGTTCTGTCCAGAGGTTATGTGGATTACAGGAATTTCCAGATTAGAGATCATTACTTTTGTTTGCAGTTTTCTTTGGCAGATACAGAATCAGTTATTAATTCATAAATAGACATCAAAATGGAATTTCTAATAATTTTAATAATTTCGAAAGGCGATTTCTAATAATTTTAGAATAAAATATTTCTTCAATATTAATAAAACTAATCTATCATAATTCATATATGATGGTAAATAATTTAAGCATGTTCAAATAATAGGCACATATAAAATGTAAACAAATTTAAAAAATACGAAACAAAATATTTTTGAAAGTTCGGAAATAATATTCATCACTGATTAATTTTATTAAATGTTGATGCAATAGTGATTTGTTTTAAGCACTAGTCTGTATGAATTGTAGGATAATAAATACAAGACTGTTATTCCCCCTTCTTCCCAATTATGTTTCAAAATAAGGTTTAAGTTAAATATTTGTTTTAAAAAAGAAATAATGTGATTTTTTTTTTTAATATGAGATGTAAATTTCTTTTTCATTCAAAAAACAAAGTCAAATTAGAAGGATTTGCAGATTATAAATCTGCGGATTAGAGGGAGTTGACTGTACTGTATATGACCAGGGGTCAGTCTAGGGGGAAAACTGGGTCCGTTTACGGACCTTTCACAAAATTCCAGGCTAAAAAAACAGACCCTTCACAAAATTCCATATTCATAAAACGGACCCTTCACAAAATTCCATACTCATAAAACAGACCCTTCACAAAATTCAATTCAGAGATAAACAAACTTTTCCCAAATTTTTTTGGAAAAACAAAGCATTTATAAAATAATACCGAGCGAAAACATCTGCTCAGCAATATATAAACATTGTATCCCATCAATTTTCTCTTATGTTCTCGTATTAGTCACTGTCGCTACAACATGACAATAAAACCACGCCTCCATTTTCTCGCGAAGTCCACGCTGATTAGTAAGGGAATGACGTCAAACACGATAATGGGTGTGGCGTACCTTTCCTGGATGTGACGAAATTTTTCTGTGGAAAATTACATAAATATTTTGGCAACATATTTATTTTTGCCGCTTTGTGTTTGTTTTTGTTTAGTTTGTAATTCTTTTATATGTGGTTTGTAGAGTAGCATAGCTATAGATGTGTGATTTTGTAAGTAATTTGATCGCTTCCATTTAGTAAAAATGAAGCGAGGGCGGCCAGTTACGGGAAGAAATTCCCGTAATTCGGACTATTACGTTAAAAAAATACGTTCAAATTACATTGCTCCTCTTTTATTGATTGGCTGATAACAAGATACAGAAAGATTAGGGCTTCTGTCTAAATAATTTGAGTATCATTTGAAATTCAGAGGTTTTTTTTTTTCTGAAACACTAGTTTTTTGGGGTTTTTTACCTATGAGTCATAATCATCCATTAAAAGTATAAGCATATATATTAGAGTTGTCTCCCGGGATTATAAAAAGGGCAATGTGCTGCTAATGAAAAGGCATTTTCTAGATTCCTGTGGGCAGTTTTGGATTCTTAAGGGCTCATTTAATATTTAAAATCTAGACATTTATTTTAAAATTTCGATTTTAAGTACAAATAAAAGAAAAACTTTTAAACTTTAACTTTCTTTACAATTTAATTTTGCTTGTTACTGATATATGAACGACTGTCGATTGTTATGCACAATACATTACATTTATTTATATTTATAACATATCTTCAATTTGAAGGTTATTTTCAATAAAAGGCAAGGGTGCAACTTTTTTAGATTAAGGGCAAGAAGGGTGCCATTTTTTCAGTCAAAGGGCAGGCAGGGCACAGCACTCTCCTGAAATTGTCTAGATGAAACATATGTACATGTGCGTGTGTGTGTGTATGTACAGATAAAATTTGTGAAATGAATTTTCACAAAAATAAGAATAATAACTATGTCAGAAAAAAATTTCACAAAAATAAGAAAATTTCACAAAAAGAAGAAAATTTTTCACAAAAATAGGACCCTGGGAAAAAAAACCTGGACAGACCCCTGATGACTATAAAGAAAATAAAGTTTTTGATGACATTTTGTAATACAGTGATTATTGAATATTAGTACTCTTAATGAACTGGATGTTTGTTAATAGCTGTTTTATCAGAAAGTATAAGCAAGTGATCCAAACTATTATTTATTTATTACCAGTTAAAGAAATAAAATCATCTAGATTATAAAACTTTATACTGTTTAAATTGAAATTGATTTTTTTTTTTTTACTGGATTTTTTAGTATTTTGGAACGTGATTATCAGATACCAAAGATCGCTTCGGTAAAAATCTCTTAATTATTAATTAAATATGTAATTAATTTTTATAGGTATAATTAAAGTTACTTAAAGTTGTTTATAAGATAAATGAATCCACTGTATCTTACAAATCTGCAATTTATAGGATAATTTTTTAAGAAAAACAGTTTCTTCCACTTGGAAGAAACCTATTTCTTCCAGCCGGTTTTTTCCATGTTTTTTTTCCGCGGTTTTTTCCACCTTGGAAGAAACTTGCCAACCCTGCTGTGAGATAATATGGACATTACAGACAGATATATATATATATCCTGAAAGAAAAGAATGACTATACAGTACGAAGCCGAAAATCTGGAATCGTCGGGACCACTGCAATTCTGGATTTTCCAGAATTTTGGTCATACGTAAAAAATATAATGTTTTAGTTTAAGTACTTGGATAATATGCAAATTCAAGTGAAAAGTAATATATTACGACTTTTAAATATATTCTGTAATATAAATATATATATTATTTTTTTTTTATCAACTTTAACAATAAATAAATAAAATTAAACTTGAAAAATAAAACAGATTGATTGAAATATTTACAGACAAAAATTAATACAAGTTACAATAAAAGAAAATAAATAAGAAAACATACCATTTTAAAAACATTTCTGTGATTTTTTTTTTTTTTTTAGTACTTTAGATTTTTCAATTAACAGTTTGAGCATAATTGAAATAAAATATAGAATTTAGCTCTCAATTAGATAAATGTTTAAGAATTGTTACTATTATTATAATCTTCTTCTCCCTCCTCTCGCAGACTTTGCAAATGCCGATTTCGAAGATTAATAAGAAATAAAATGCTTTTTTGGTTCTTTATTTAAATATATTTATACTTAAAAAAAAAAAAAAAAAAAAAAAAAAAAAATCGCTGATGATAATGATTAACACAGCCGAAATTGTCCGAATTTTCGACTTTGTACTGTATTAGTGTTTAAATTATGCGTAAATAAAAAATACTGCTATTTGTCCTGAATCACCCTGTAATCTCTACATAAATATTTCTCTAACATAAATCAGTTACAATTAAATTTTGCTGAAACAGTACAATAGTAATGTAATCAACTGAAGGAAAATAAATAAAAAGTAGATTTTGTAAATAGAAGCAAGTATCTATAAATATAAAATTGGATGGATCTGGACTATTTTCAGCTTAGTGAATGATTGTGCCAAAGATAGGCTTATTGAAGAAAAAAAAATTCTGAAATCCAGATATTTCTCTTATAATTCAGTATTTCATATTACATTTTGGCCAAAATATAGCTGTTTATTATTTAGCAATGCTGATTTCTCAAAAAGTAAAGTATGCAAGGATAAAAAAAAAGAAGCTAAAAGCTAATTTTGTAAAACCATCTGAACATATGCTAAAAATCTTTTAATCAACCTGGAACAGGAATTTTCTTGTGTGCACAATATAAACCACCGAGCAGATATATTAACTTTACCCGATTAAACCTTGATGTTTTAAAACTTTAAAATACCTTGCAAATCCTTTCACTTGAGCAGCTTTGGATATATTTCGACTCGCATAAAATTCACGGTCATCTTCAGCTGTTTGTTATGCTGCTCTGCTGATCTTCGTCTTCATCTTCTTCCACATCATCCTCTTCACCTCCTACGTCATTCTTTCGTCGATGTTTATTTATTATGTGTTGCCAATCCTCAGGTATAATGCTATGCTCTCTTTCATTTACGGCCGTGTTAGATGTTAAAATTTCCAAAGCTTCTCTTTTTAGTGCATAGTTATGTGAGTTATACGGAGCTATTTTGATGGTTTTTAAGGTATCAGGTATTATTGGGTTAGTTTTGTGCGTGCGTGATAAAGCGGTGGAACATCTATTGTATTTAAGGTCGCTGATGTGTTCTATTTCGCGGTCTTTTATTTTTCTTTTCGTCATTCCGATATATGAAGCAGGTTTTTTACTATTTTCCAAATCAAATGTAATTTTATATATCCCTGGGGTTTCTTTAGGGTCAATTATGTCTTTTTCATTCCGAATTCGTTGTATAATGTTTCTATGGGGTTTGATGGGGATATGTATATTATGTTTAGAACCTTCGTTTTTAATTTTGTTCGCTATGCCGTTACAGAATGGTATGGAAGTGGTGAATTTAGGTTTAATCTTTTGAGCATCATTAATTTTATTGAGAGTTTTTAAGCGTTTTTTATAGAGTTTTTGTACTAGGGAGTTACTATAACCTGCACGTTTAGCAATGTTTTTTATAAATTTTATTTCGGTGTTAAGGAGATTTTTATTTGAGCAGATTAGGATGGCGCGATCTATGTATGAGCGTATGGCGGCGGTTTTGTATTGGAAAGGGGTCCTACTTTTATTATGGATAATTTCGTTATTGTTTGTTGGTTTTCTATATACAGTAGTATTAAAGGTATTATCGTGGTGTTTAATAATTTTGACGTCTAGAAAGTTTATGCTATTGTTGGTTTCTATATCGAGGGTAAATTTAATATTTTGATCAAGGTTATTTAAGTCGTTTAGGAGGGTTTGTGGGTCAATGTTATTGGGGATGACGGCGAAAACGTCATCCACGTAACGTAGCCATATTTTACAATTTTTTATTATATCGTGGGCGGAATTTTCAAGATGTCGGAGTTTAATTTCAGCAATGATGCCTGATATAGGGGAGCCCATTGGCATGCCCTTCGTTTGTCTATAGATGTTACCATTGAAAGTGAAATATGAGTTGTTTAACAAAAGATTATTAGCAATAATTATTGTTTCGCTTATTTTATTGTTGCCATAGTTGTTAATTATTAGGTTTTGTATTATATCAGTGACTTCATTTAGGTTTATTGATGGGTATAAGTCTTTTACATCGAAGCTAACGAGTGTATCATCATATTTGATATTTATATTTTGGATGGATTTTATAAAGGCCTCTGTTGAGTTTAGACTGTGAGTTGAGGGGGGCAGTAGGGTTTCATAGATGTTTTTCATATACACTTCGAGATTGTATGTAGGGCCTTCTGATTTATTTACTATAGGTCTAAGTGAGGGAGGGGTTTTATGATCTTTATACTTTCCAAAAATACGGGGGATAATAGGAGCGTAATTGCTAAGTTTTGGTGGGTTATCATTAGGCCAAGATCCAGTTTTGATTAGAGATTTTGTTTTATTCATTAGTTTTTTGAGCGGGTCTTTATCAATTTGGTTTACTTCAAGTTTATTAATAGTATCGGTCATCATTTTATTGTAATCGTTTCTATCAAGTATAGTTATTGTATAATGAATCCTTACGATATTTATCGCGGACTTAAGAAAAATGCCAAAAAATTAAACCGGGAGATTGCTCATCGCGCATTTTTGGAGGATTGCCTATATTATAAAATTATTCCTAAATTTCTAAAAACGCAGAATAAATTCATTAAACACTATTTCAAAGGAATGGTCCGACACTTCGAATTCTCAATTTTAAAGAAATATATTAGACAAAAAACTGGATTTATTCATAAATTAAAGGAACGAAATCAAGGTCTCTCGGCTAAATTGGAGCATTCAACGGACACACAATGTTTTAAGGCCTATATTGAGAAAATTAATCATTTTATAGATATTGATAACTACAAACTGCAAAATCGTCATAGCAAAAAACTTAAACTATGGTTAAAACGTGAAAAACCTAACGTACTCTTAGAAAAAAACCCACATACTTACCCTTACCTATACCTTTCGAATTACAAATTGGACACTCATCAAGATGCACTTCTAAAAATGGGTTCAAAATTTATTCTTAGTGATACTTTCAACCATCTAGACACTATAGCGCATATCGAAACTGCCTTAGATCTTATCCCCCAACCTAAACGCTCTCACATCAGAAATACCGCTGTCAAATTAATTGAAAAACTTAACGTTAATAGGACTTATAACGATAATGCAGATATAAAATGCCTTAACGAATTAAAAAAGAATCGCGATATTACAATCCTAATGACTGATAAAACTGGAAAAATAGCTATACTTGATAGAAACGATTACAATAAAATGATGACCGATACTATTAATAAACTTGAAGTAAACCAAATTGATAAAGACCCGCTCAAAAAACTAATGAATAAAACAAAATCTCTAATCAAAACTGGATCTTGGCCTAATGATAACCCACCAAAACTTAGCAATTACGCTCCTATTATCCCCCGTATTTTTGGAAAGTATAAAGATCATAAAACCCCTCCCTCACTTAGACCTATAGTAAATAAATCAGAAGGCCCTACATACAATCTCGAAGTGTATATGAAAAACATCTATGAAACCCTACTGCCCCCCTCAACTCACAGTCTAAACTCAACAGAGGCCTTTATAAAATCCATCCAAAATATAAATATCAAATATGATGATACACTCGTTAGCTTCGATGTAAAAGACTTATACCCATCAATAAACCTAAATGAAGTCACTGATATAATACAAAACCTAATAATTAACAACTATGGCAACAATAAAATAAGCGAAACAATAATTATTGCTAATAATCTTTTGTTAAACAACTCATATTTCACTTTCAATGGTAACATCTATAGACAAACGAAGGGCATGCCAATGGGCTCCCCTATATCAGGCATCATTGCTGAAATTAAACTCCGACATCTTGAAAATTCCACCCACGATATAATAAAAAATTGTAAAATATGGCTACGTTACGTGGATGACGTTTTCGCCGTCATCCCCAATAACATTGACCCACAAACCCTCCTAAACGACTTAAATAACCTTGATCAAAATATTAAATTTACCCTCGATATAGAAACCAACAATAGCATAAACTTTCTAGACGTCAAAATTATTAAACACCACGATAATACCTTTAATACTACTGTATATAGAAAACCAACAAACAATAACGAAATTATCCATAATAAAAGTAGGACCCCTTTCCAATACAAAACCGCCGCCATACGCTCATACATAGATCGCGCCATCCTAATCTGCTCAAATAAAAATCTCCTTAACACCGAAACCCCCCTTCGCCTCCCCCCCCCCCAATCTTTTTTTTTTTTTTTTTTTTTTTTTTTTTTTATTATTATTAAGAAAATAAGAAAAAAAAAAAACTAATAATTTGATCACCTATTGTAATTTTTCAAGATTTTTTTTTTTCACCTTTCCCTCTCATAAAGATGCCAGTTGATTTTTTTTTTTTTTTTTTTTTTTAATTATATTTGGTATTTGAATTTTTGTAGGTGCCTGGATTTGCAAATTGAAGATAATAGAATAGCTGCAATTTTATCATGTTGTCATCTCTTACCTTTAGATCATTTTTTCACATTAAAGCATCTTCTTATTTTTCTTTCTGAAGTAGTCAAGCATTCCGAAAATAATAAAATGAATGTTCACAACTTATCACTCATTATGGCTCCTAATATTTTTGTTATGAAAAATGATGTGATTGATAAATCTAGGTATGTTAATGATTTTGACTTTCTTTTTTTTCTGACTTATAAATTTGTGCATATTGTATGTAAAAAAATTAATTTAACATTTGTATTATCAATGCATTTAATACTCTTTTAACCTTTTACAGGCCAAATTTAGATCTATGCATGTTTTTAATTAGTTTTTCATATTTTTCCTTCTAATGCTTTGTTAAGGAAGTCGTTGAAATTGGGGGAAAAATTATATATAATTATCAAATTATTATTATTACCTAGTTTGATGTCCTTTTTTATAATGAAAGCTATTTTAAATTTGGTTCATAGGCCATAAGTTGTGTACCACTAATATAAATGTTTAAAGCTAGATATATCATGTCTTATATAAAATATAAATTAAAAGTGGTCATAATTAACTATTTACGGAGATAATACCACACAGACTACTTACATTTTTTCTAAGAACTTTCGGCCAAACACTTCCATGGCCATAATCATAGGTTAACCTGTGATTATGGCCATGGAAGTGTTTGGCCGAAAGTTCTTAGGAAAAATGTAAGTGGTCTGTGTGGTATTATCTCCGTAAATAATATCATGTCTTATTTTCTATTTTTTGAATCAGTATTAAAAGAAGTAGGAAAGGGAAATTTTGTCAAAAATTTATTCAGTTGAGTTATTTGTGTCAATGATACAATAGGTTTAAACATTATTCAAGGACGAAATATGGTGTTATGTACTTGTGGGTTTTACTGACATGATATTAAAATATTTTTGTTAATAATATGCTGTAAAATTGGAAGCTAGGAGAAGGGAAAGGGGGCGGGAGAAACATAGACAAAAATTTTTCTCTTAAGCTTGTCATTAACTTATACAAAAGGCATTCCGTTCTCTTAATGCAGTCTAATGTGTTGTCAAAAGATATATTATTTATTTATTTATTTAATCAACAACTTGCCCAAAATATCTCCCTCCCTACTCTCCCTCCTTCAAAATATTAATAAGTAATAAATACAATGAAATACAAAATAATAATGTACATATCTGTGTACGTATCTATATAAAGTTTTTAACTCAAACAGTTTCCAAATTACACAGCATGCCTTATCTTTTCACTCCATTTTACTTCCCTTTAAAAGAGTTGAGAAATTTTTGCAAACCATGATTAATATAAATTTAAATGGTGAATTTTCATATTTTACAGCATATACCCTCTCTTTTTACTACCATTCTACTTCATTAAACAATTTTTTAATAATGTGGTTTTGAATGAAGAATTTTTATACCATCAAGTTTCTAATTTAAATGATTTCTAAATTGCACAGCATGCCTCCTTTTTTCTCTCATTTAAATTTACTCTTTTTTCCCCTCCCCTTTGAAGAGGAGGGTAGGTTGCAAATTTTCCATAGCATTGTGAATATAAGCTTGAAAGAAGAATTTTCTGCCAAATATCGTCTTCCTTGCTAAAGTAATTCTCAAATTGCAGAGGAGCATATCTTCTCCCCCCACCTTTAACAGAGTTGGAGTAACTTTTAAATTGCATATTGACTCCTAAGTGCCAAGGAACATGTTTGCCAATTTTCTTTTGAATTTGTTTAAAAAAGGGTGGGGATTTGTGTATGGCCAATAGAAAACAAATTTGCATATTTATATATACAGCAAATGTTTGCCAAATCTCCAGTCTTAACTCTGTATTTTTTGAATATGTCAAAATTTCTGAAGGTTGGAAAATAAATAAATAAATAAAGTAATAATGATTTAATCAATCTGAAGAAGACTTTGTTTGAATTTTTAAAATTAGGGCAAGAGGAATGTAGGCACTTGAGGGGAGGGAGCAATCTTTGAAATTTCAAATGGGTAGAGTGGTCTTTTGTTAGCTTGTGACAAACTTTTTTTTTTTTTTTCTGGAATATTTTGCCTTATTTTACCTTTTTAGGTGGTTATGACATTGAAATTTACAGTTCTATCCTCCCATTGTATACCAAAGAGTCTTTGAACACTGTAAAAATTGTGCTCAAAACTTTTTTTCTGGGGGAAAAAAACGAGCCAGTGGGGTGGAGTTCGGGGGGAGCACATATGGGAACCATCTTTGTAATTTCAAATAGGAGAGGGGTTGCTAGCTTGTTAAAAGATCTTCTAAAGACAAACATTTTAAAAAAAATTGTAAAGGAAATTTACTTCAAAAAATGGTTACATTTGGCAAGTGAATAAAAAAATCAGACACATTCTGCATGAAATTTTGCAATTAAAAAAGCAATATATATATATATATATTTTAATGGAGAGGGATTGCATTTTTTCTATGAAGGGCAAGAAAGATGCTATTTTTGTAACTAATGGGCACAGCACCCTCCTGTAACTATCTGGGAAAAATTCTGTGCCAGCTATTATTATTATTATTTTTTTTTTTTTTTTGTACTGATATACCACTCTCATAAGCACAGAAAATAAGCATTAAAATTTCTTAATTATTGCACCTTGTGAATACAAAAACATAGTTAAGAGTGCATTAATAGTAAAAGCATTTTTAAGTCAATCTGTCTCTGTGAACAGGCTTTTATGACCACTAAAAATAATAAAAAGCAAATACAGAAATGTCTTTACTCTGGAACATGTGAAATACAATATGTTCCTTGTATGTTGTGCATCAGGATATACACAAAAGCGTTGTCAGATAATATTAATAATGAAATATCTCACAGCAAGTTAGACTTTACTGCCATAATGATGTAAGGAGATATATGACAATTTAAAACACTAACATTTTCTTGTATTAGTATTTAGTTTTTTAGTATGTGCTTTTCTTTATTTTCTAATTTGAAAAAAGTTAGTTTGAATCTACATTACATTAGGGTTTTATTACTAAATTTCCTTTCATTTTTTTGTGCATTCAAATTAATTTTTCATATTATTTTGAAACTCAAAATCATTCAATAAAATCACATATTTTCATGAAGTTATTTCCCAAATGTAAAACAGTAAGTGTGCAAGAAAATTAAAAGTAGCCCTTAAGGCTGCACATCAAATTCACCCCTTTCTTCTCTCTTATGTTGTCTTATGGGATTTTTGTTGCTTTATATTATAAGGATATCTTGTTTAAAAAAATAAAGTTTCTCAAATTTCACTCTTTGAACATGTCATATTTTAGCCTGGTGAGCAATTTTTTGAAAAAAAAAAAATCTATTTTATTAAGTAAATTTAAGACTTGAATTTTCAATCTCTAAAAGAAATATTTAAGTTTATTTTTCAAAAAATTACTCACTATGTTAAAAGGCAACATGTTAAAAAAGCAGAATTCAAAAATTTTCATTTTTGCATGAGATATCCTAATAATATAAAGCAGCAAAAAATCCTTATGGGATTATATGTGAAAGGGGAAAGAGTGAATCTGAGTGATGCTCTAAGGTAAAATTAGTTGGATACCACTATCCTCTACCATTGTTCAAAATTACTACATGTGTGAAAAAAAATCTGTCAGAGACACAGGCATAGCTACCAAGTCTTCTTGATTTCCTAGAAGACTTCCTGATTTTCAGATTTTCTGTGTATTTAATTTTTTCTGCTTCCAAATAAGTAAAAACTTCTTCTTATATTTATAAATTATATACAAAAACATTATTTATGTGCATAAATTTTCATACTTGCCAACTCTCCGTTACTTCAACGGAGACTCCCTTATTTTGGGACTTTCTTCCACTCTCCGTTATTATCCCACATTTCTCCTTTATTCTGAACATTTTAAAGTTATATCTATAATTTATTCAAAACTTCAATTTTAAAGCAAGATTTTTACATTTGCAAAAATCTTGTGCATCCCAATAAATAGCACTATTTTTAATTAATAATTATTAGATTTTTATTTAATAATTAAGTTTAACTTGCACATATAGATTTTTGACAATTTGAGCCATGGATTAAACTATTAAATATTGTCATATAAAAAAAAAAAAAAAAAAAAAAAAAACATCAATGTTGTTTAAGCTTGAAAATGCCACTTATAAAATCTCTGTTATTTTGATCCTTCAACAGGGTTCATATTCCTCAGGGAAAACCTGGAAAACAGGGAATACTCAGGGAATTTGGAATTTGTTAAAAAAAGTCAGGGAAAATAAAAGTTTTCATTGAAAATCAGGGAAAATCAGTTATAAAACCTGGAAAAACAATTTTTTTTTCTTTCTCTCAAGTTATGTTTTTCTTGTTTAGCTTCGTATCAAAATTTAAATGATTAAGTATTGTGAAAATATGCATGTAAATAATGATTTCTACCTGAATTTCTATCATGATCGGCAGTAATATGACATCATACAGTGAAAGTAGCTGTATTTTGTCCTGTCTAGAGGAGGTTTCTTCTAATATGTCGCTAATATTTTCTTGAGAATTGTCTAGGAACTCAGGGAAAACTCAGGGAATTTTTCCCCCATATTTGAGTATGAACCCTGTTCAATGTTGGCAAGTATGAATTTTCATTTTAGTCAAAAGACTATGATGGGATTTGTTCCAAAATATGAATTGTATCTTGCAAGGGCTTTTGAAAAGCAGATCAAGAAGTTACACAACATACGACATAATATCATATGTTTACTTATAGAACTTACTTATTGCAAATTGTATGCTTGCTATCTTGTATAAAATATTAGTATATTTTTTATTTGAGTTTAAGGATATTCATTTAAAAAATGGGCACTGCTAAGAAGAAGCAGTATAAGTACATATTTCACAACACATATATGGTAGAATTTACTTTTCTAAAGAAGCCAAAAATAAATGCACATGATGCTTACTGTACTATTTGTTCCTCGGGTTTTAAATGTTCAAAATTAAATTTAATGGCTTATCTCGAAATCAATGCCTAATAATCTCTTTTATTTTTTTAATTCCTCGTAACTATGGCTAGGAAAAAGAATATTATTTCTGCTATGCATACTATATAGAGAGAATCTTCTTGATTTTAACGAAATCTTCTTGATTTTAACGAAATCTTCTTGATTCTTCCAGTGAGAAGTTGGCAGGTATGCGAGAGACAGTATTTAATTTAATACAACAGGACTATTTTATGTATAACTTTTTTTTTTTTTTTTTTTTTTTTTTAAGTCTATTTTTCCATTTATTTATTATCTGTCAGAGCATGTGAAAAACAGTTCACTTCATGATTTTTAATCTAATCAACTACAAAAAACTTCAATTAATAAAAATTATGCCAGAAGTGATATTTTATGGTGCATGCATGTAAAAAAAAAGGGCTAATTCAAACATTTTATTTTATTTTTAACCCTCTAAGCATTTGAACAGGATTTTTGTAACTCAAATAAACACCTTTCAAACGGTTTGAGGCTGGTTCTTGTAAAGCAAGAAATTTCTCTCCAACTCGTGCAAGACGTAAAATTGTAACTTAAAATGATGAAGCTAGAGTAGTCAACAAGATTATTTTTGTAGAGAATAAAATTTCTTTTTAAGTAGAAATGTCATTTGAGGCGAAACGCTGAGAGGGATCTAATTTTTTAATAGTTTGAATTTTTCTTAGAGACAGGAGACTTGTTTAACTTAATTATTTTAATACTTGTCAATCCAATAGTTAACAGTCAATTTTCAAACATGTAATCAGGGCTATATAAAAATTTGTAAAATAAAATAAATTTGCATGGCAAATATGATAATTAATTTTGTGTAAATTAATTAAAAAGTACAAATAAAGTTGTATGTAAATAAAATACTAATATCAATAATTAAAATATCTTATATAATCAACAGTGTTCCGTTGTTCTAGGACCACAAAAATATTCAGCTGATCAGCAAGATATAAATTTTAGTTGTTCTCCGGACAGTGAAACTTCTTATTTATTTATTTTTTTTTTACTTTCTCTAAAATTGCCTTTAAAAATCTGTCACAAAATATTGTGTTGCAACAAAAATAAGTGTACTTCAAATTTAAAATTGATTAATTACCATAATGGCTTCTTTCTATAGCACTTTCGGCCCCCATAGCAGAAAATGCTAGACGTGCGACGTACGTCGAAGATTTTTTATTTAGTCTGCAGATTATTTCCAAATCTCCTGATTTTGGCAGGAAAGATAGCAATTTTCAATCTTTTTCCATCCACAACATAAATGTCAATATTCGTTTTAAACATGCTTTATTAAATTCTAGAACCTATAAAGAGGTAGAACTGTTCGATATTTCTCACTCATGTAATTTTTTTTTTTTGTGACCCCCCCCCCCCCTGTTACTCCCAGTTAACGATTGGCTGTCAAACAGATCACGGAATCCTTGGGATTTCTATTATTTCCCCCATCAGCAACATAAATGTTAATATTATTTTTTTTAACTTAATTAGATTCTAGAACTTACAAAGAAGTAGAATCGTTCAATATCTCACTTATATTTTTTTTATTTCGCCCCCCCCCCCCCCCCCCCCCTCAACAAATGGTGATTGAACGTACTATAAAAGCGTTGTAATTTTTAAGCTTTCTCCACCCACAGCATAAATGTCAATATACATTTGAAATCATGCTTTATTAGATTCTAGAATTTGCTCTTGATTCCGAATGATATTTCCACTTTTTGTCTTCAGCGCTAGAATTCTTTTCCTATCGTGCATCATATTTCTCTTTGCAGTCTTCAAACCTTTATTTTCTTCAGTGGCTTGCTGGATCATATTACAATTGAGTTTCCTGGTGTCTTCTACAATCTTTTTCGTCAGAGTTTTACATAGTTCTGAAAATTCAACTTTTGCAGTAGTATTTTCCTTGTTATATTTCATTTTTCTTCTTTTTTCCATAAGCTGTCGTGTCTCTTCCGAGATTTTCTTAACAGGTTTATCTTCTAAACCAGCAACATTTTTTGCTGATTTCAGAACAACATTGACAAAATTTACAATGAACTCATTGACGTCTTCAGTATCTTCAAACAACTCAAATTTTTTCTTTAGTTCAAGCTGGAACTCTTGTTTTTTAGCTTTTAGAAGCTGTGGTTGAATAATCTTCAAATTTGCTCCAGTTTCTGTCTTTCCAATGCAACCTGGAACTTTACCTTACAAACGTACCAGTCTATGATCATTACCAGAGTTAAATATATTTATTCTGGCACAATCAGTAAAAGTGTATTTCTTGTCAGTTAGAATGTAGTCTATTTCACTTACTTGTTCCTCCACTGGGACTCCTCCATGTCCATTTATAATTTGGATTCTTTTTAAAAAAATGAATTCATGACATAAAAATTTTCACATTCTGCAAATTCAATCAGTCTGTGTCCTCTTTGATCTTTAGTTCCCTTTCCAAATGCACCAACAACACGTTCATTTGAATGTTTGGTATCAATTCAAGCACTGAAATCTCTCATAATGATTCTAAGATTGTGTCTTCTGGTTTTTACTTTTAATACTTAATGGTAAATATGTGAAATTTAGCTCTGTTATTAAAGCATATTTTTTATTTATTCATATAGTTATATAAGACTACATTTGTATTTTGTAGTTAATTTACATAAAATTAAGTATATTTGCCATGTAAATTTATTCTTCTTTTTAAATATAAAATAACTAAAGAATTTAAATTATAAAAACATAACTTAAAAAACCCTACTTTCCATCAATATTTAGCCATAGCATTCACTAAGGGATCCCCAGCATTTTTGGTGGCTGAAGCAGCAAATCTTCTTTTAAACTTGGATTTCTTTTCAATGAGATGGGGGCCACTTGCAATCCAAACCTGACGTCGATTTGTTGCCATTACAGGAATGATAATTATCAATAATATTGATAGTTTCTCTTAAAAACACATAGTATTAATTATTATAGTTGGCTATTTTGGTGTTTTTGTCAAAATTGTTTTTAATATTTTCTTTTTGATATGCTTTAGCTAAAGCAGTAGTACTTTTCCCGAATTTAATGTCATTATTGCGCTCCTTTATTCTTGTTTTAATTTTCCTTTTAGACATGCCTATTTAGCATCCTTCACTATTGTCATTGTTAAAGAAGGTGATTTTATAAATTCTTTCAGTTTCAAGTTGGGGGGGAGGGGGGTCTTTTACATTTCTTATGAGTTGGTAGATGTTAGAGTTAGGTTTGTTTGGGATATTAATGTTGTATTTAGCAGCAGCATTTTTATTTTTTATGGAAGCACCACAATCGTAAGGAAATAGAGGATCACTGAAATGCTCGAATACTTTACAAAGGATATTCTGTCAGGAGTGTGGTCGGAAATGGAATACTGCATAGATATTTGCTGTGTCACCAGAGTAGGGCACATATAGAACATCTGAAGAAACTTGGATAATTATAGCTTGTGTAAATTTGATTTATCAAAATAAATAATTACAATGTTCACAAGTACACTTTCTTTTTGTTCCATTTAATATGAAACACCTTGTATTTGTTATTTTTGTTTGAAGTGTCTTATTTTCCAAACCTTGTATTTTTAGTAACGACTTGGTGCAACAGCATATATCAGTCATAGAACTTCTGATAAATAATGTGCACAATCTGAAGTTACCATCCCCATCTGAATATTTATCAGTAACTGATGCCTTGAAATTTGATACTGACTTAGACTTATCCAATAACTTCCTTGATTATAGTCCATCCAAATCAAAGAAGAAAAGGAGAAGTAATGGTGTTCAAGGTAATTAGTGGATGTTTTATTTATTTATTGTCAAAAAACTGGGAAAATATTATTGCATTTTCAATTTAAAGTAAACATTTTCTTTTTAAAAAATTTAAAGAAACTTATTTACATAATAAAAAAAAAAAGTTAAAAATACCTTGAAAGTTTCTGAGCTTTTAAGCCTTTACAGTTAAGATCCCAGTCGTCTTCAGAAGCCTTTTTGTAACTACTGTCTTCTTTTCCTGTATAGTTCTTTCTTGTTGTAAGTAGCACCATCTACAGTCTTAAGTTTTTACTTACTAAAATTTTAGACCAGCAGATGGCACTACTGCAAGAAAGAACTGAAAGAAAAAAAAAAACAGTACCCACAAAAAAGATTTTGAAGGTTGGAATCCCAACTGAAAAGGCTTAAAGATATCCAACTGAAAGGCTTAAAGCAGTGATTCTCAACCTTTTTTATGTCACGGCACACTTCTAACGATTTTAAAATTTGGCTTCACACATTTCACTTGGGGCAAATATTTCACTTTATGAAAGGTCACAGTTATCGAAGATGAAAACAGTTAAAAATATGGTATTTAACTGTAGAAACAACAGTTTTCGATACAGTGTACGTTTCTTTAATTTAAACAAAGTTTACCTGTAGTAAAGAAAAAGCATTATAATTTTTACTATATACATTTCTAAAATTTGGCAGCACACAAAAGTGTCGCGGCACAGTGGTTGAGAATCACTGGCTTAAAGGTTTCCAACTAAAAAGACTTTCAAGGTACTTTAACTTTTTCTTTTTATTATTTAACATTTTCTGTTTTTAAAAAAAGAATGTTATTGTATCAGTTTCTTGATAACACCAGATCCATACTATATAATGAAATGGCTGTTTGTAAATAAGAACTTGAAAAATAAATTATATGGCTGTAAAGAATTATTTATTTTATCATCCAAAATACAACATCTCTTCATGTCATGACAATCAATTGAAGATATGTATTGGGGGGGGGGGAGCTACTTTAGAATGTAGGAAAAGGGGGGGGGGAAGCTAAAAAACCCATAGAAATAGCATGGGAAGAAATCCAAAAAAAACTCACAATGTCAAGTGTGTTAAAAAAAAAAAAAAAAAAAAAAAAGCTCACACCGGAAGTAATAAGAGGACAAAATTGACTAGAAAAAGACATTGAAGAGCAGGAATCGGGCAGGCTGGGGCATGGGTCCTGTCGTCCAGGATTAATACGTCTCGCTTATATGTGTGTCGGTGGAGGTGGGTGGGCTACTTTAGAATGTAGAAAAAGGGGGGGGGGAAAGCTAAAAAAAAAAAAACATAGAAACAGCATGGGAAGAAAAGCAAAAAAACTCACAATGTCAAGTGTGTTTAAAAAAAAAAAAAAGCTCACACCGGAAGTAATAAGGGGACAAAATTGACTAGAAAAAGACATCGAAGAGCGGGAATCGGGCGGGCTGGGGCATGGGTCCTGTCGTCCAGGATTAATACGTCTCACTTATACAGTAAACTCTCGCTACAACGATACCCGATACAACAATAACTCCCTCTACTACAATAATGTTTTGTGGTCCCGGTGATTTTGCATATAAACTAATGTTAATCTCCCCTCAATATTGCGATATTCTCTAGAACAATAAACCTCTGTAAAATGATTTTTTCAATCTGAATTTCAGTATTATTTTCTCCCTTTATAATAATATTTTGATTTTCAAATGCTTTTTTTTTTTTCTCTTTCTTTTGTTATTTTTTCCATCTATTAAGACTCACTGTGGATTTTCAACTTATCCCTGAATAAATAGCTATTGTTCAGATTTCAAAACAGATGAAGACCATGCTTTTGGGAATTGGAGTGGGGGAGGGGGGTGAAGTGTAAATGCATGCCTAGTCTCATTTCCCAGTAAGCTTTGGAATTCTGATATGGTTCAAGGACATCTAGACCTGTCTGGTCACCTTGTCACAGAACAAGTGCCCTTTGTTAGAGGAACAGGGGGAGATGGAGGGGGGGTGTTGTAAAGTGACATACTGAAAAGTGAGTTCAAAGGTTGTTTTGCTTCTGATTGGTCAATTCACAAACTGCGAAATCTTCTAGGATATCGGATTCTTTATGTCTGATACAGGATTGTTGCAATTCAACTTACTTTGAGAAATTTTGTTATTGTAAACAAACGGGAGTGTCTACAGTCTTTAACGATTTTGAGTTCTACGCGAAACATTTGGTTTAAACTTTTCTTTCTTTCACGTGATATTGTTCCCTAAGATGGCAGGGCGAAAGCAACTATCTTTTCGTGATAAACTGATTGTTATCAATGATATTGATGAGGGAATGACGCAGATTGATGCGGCTAAGAAACATGGATTATCGCAATCTACAGTTGCAACGTTCCTAAAGAAGAGAAAGCAAATTGAAGATGCTGTAACTTCAAATGAAATTAACCCAGAGCGAAAACGACTGAAAGTTGCGACAAATGAAAACATTGATGCTGCTGTTTTAAAATGGTTTCAAGAGATGAGAGTAACAAATGTCCCAATAAATGGACCTTTATTATGTGCAAAAGCATGGAAATTTGCAGCAATGCTAGGGAACGAAACTTTCAAAACTAGCAATGGTTGGTTAATGCGTTTTCGAGATCGTCATGGAATAACTTTCCAAGAAGTTCACGGAGAGAAAAAGTCAGCCCCCATAAACGACGCAAATGAATGGCGGCAAAACAAGATGAAAGAAATCTTACAAAAGTATGCTCCAGAAGACATTTATAATGCAGATGAAGCTGGGCTGTTTTTCCAACTCCTACCCGATCGAACATTGGCATTCAAGGGTGAAAAGTGTTATGGAGGGAAGAAATCAAAGCAGAAACTGACTGTTCTTCTGTGTACAAATAGCACAGGAACGCATAGAATACAACCTCTCGTCATTGGTAAATCATTGAAGCCAAGGTGCTTTAAGAACGTGAAAAGTCTTCCCGTGGAGTATAAAGCAAATAAGAAGGCTTGGATGACGGCTAAATTTTTTTCCGAATGGTTACAGAAGTTAGACAATGAAATGAAGAAGAGAAAGAAAAAAAATCGTTTTGTTGATAGATAACTGCGGTGCTCACACGTCATTTCCAAAGCTACAAAATATCGAAATCGCTTTTTTCCCTGCCAATTGCACTTCAATTTTACAGCCTCTTGATATGGGCATAATTAAGTGCTTCAAAGGATATTACAGAAAACGGTTGGTGGACTCCATACTTGTAAACTTTGAAAATAAAGTAGAAGACCCTTTCAAAGCTGTAAATGTCAAGGAAGCGTGTGACAATATTGCTGGAAGTTGGTGGGAAGTAACAGAAAAAACCATTCGGAATTGCTGGAAAAAGGCCGGTCTTTGTGTTATGGAAGATAAGAAATCTGATAATTGTCAGGTTTAGAAACCTGACATGATTATCTTAAAGCTTCAAAGTTAAGCAGAGTGGAAATAATAGAGCCCAGTGGAAACTGTATTGAGCAGGTAAAAAGAAATTTGACAAGTTTTTCTTTTAGATAAAATCATTTATTTAAAAACTAGATTGATTTATCTAGTGAAATAAAAATATGGCAAACGAAAATAAAAATTATAATACATTTAGACGATTCGTTTAATATTCTTCAGGGCAGATATAATAGTACAGAGTAGTTACTGAAGCCTATACTATTACTGAAAGAAGCTTAAAAGTTTGCAGTTTTAAAATAACTATCATCCTCGAATTAATCTAAAAATATTTACTTAAACCTCATCTGAAAAACAACAGCTTTCTACACAAGCTAATATTGTCGAGGTTATCAAGGAAAAATTTAAACTGAAATATACAAACTACGTTTCATGCCAGCTTCTTTATTACCGGGATTCACATCGGCATCAACACGGAAAAAGCCACACGATTGCATTTCTGCTACGCTACTTATTCAATTCAGGCAGATGACGTAGGCTTATGTCATTTGCATAAGGATAGCTTCGGCTAACGTATTAATATTTTATGCTAAAATAAACTTTAAATAAACTATGAGTTTTTAAATATTTATTAACTTAAAATTATAAAAGTAAATAGAAGATAAATTACTTAGATTTTTAATAACCATCGGTTTTAATAAAAAAAAAGGAAAAATAGTTAAACTAAAGAGGGAGTGAAACTGAATAAAACATTGAGTGTCAAGAACACGCCAATATTTTAGATTCCTAAACCTAACAATAAGCCCCCCCTCTTGACACTCAACCGAGACCATGAATATATATATATATACATATATCTGCCCTGAATTTACAAGTTCACATCATATTATTTGAGTAACAAAAAAACTTGTATGTAAAAAAAAACATAAATTGACAGATTCAACAACGACTTGCTACTAATCGTCTTTCTTTAGTGTATTTCAAGAGCAAAGCAGTCCAATTTTTGCAATGCTTCATTTTGAAGTTATACAGAAAATTCTTCTTGCTATGAAGATATAATATAAATAATTAAGCATTGACATGTACATAAATTAACTAATATATGATATAAAACAAGTATATACATTTTGCAATATAATAAACACTTTGAGAAATACATTTGCATTTTCATATTAAAGAGAAAAACATTCTGTTCTCTTTAGAAATAAATAACTTTTAAAAAATTGAAACTTATTTCCTTAATTCTTCTCTTCAAAATTTACTCCTTAAAATATACATGTTACTCAGTAGATGAAAATAGGCTACTTATGAAAAGAGATAACCCGTATTTTGTTAACGGTTTCGTGAAAATATCTGACCAATTATTTACACTTTTAACATGTTTAATATTAAATATGTTTTTATAAATCAAATCCCTTATAAAAAATAATTTTACGTCGATGTGTTTTGTACGATAGTTTTCAATGGGAGACTTCACGAAATCTATAGCAGCCATGTTATCGACTAAAAGTAAAGATTTTTCTTTAGTACCCTGTATTAGTTTTTTATTAAAGCATTCTTCTAAAATTCTATCGAACCATAATAGTTCTTTTGTAGCTTCGGTCATGGCTACGAATTCAGATTCCATAGTACTTAAACTGATACATTTTTCCTTAAACGTTCTCCAAGCTACGGGTGAATTATCGAGTAAAATCAGCTGTCCCCCCATTGAAGTCCTATCGTCTCTGTTGGCCGCAAAATCAGCGTCTGAATAAACAGTAATATGTGGTTTCCTGCACTCAAGTTTTAACTTTAAATTTTTGGTATAACAAACATAACCTAAGAGTTTTAACAGGCCATTCCAATGCATTATGCCAGGATTACTTTGGAATTGGGCAAAAATATTAACCGCGTACGATATGTCAGGTCTAGTTCTATTAGAGAGAAACGATAAGCAACCTAAAATGCTTCTATAAGGATATTTTGACATTTCTATTGTTTCAGCGTTAGTTTGAGGACACTGAGATTTTGAGTAAATTATCCCTTTACTAATGGGGAGAGATGATATAGGAAAATTGAAATTTTTAAATCTGTTACATATTTCTCTAATATATGAATGTTGATGAATAGTTAAATTTCCATTATTTTCCTCGAATTCTACACCCAATAGTTTACGGGTTTTTCCTAAGATTTTTAAATCAAAATTTTTACTCAATAAGTCCACTACTTCATCTATATGATTTTTAAATTTTGCAAACAATACAATGTCATCGACATACAATAATAAAATTAATTTCTTGTTAAAAATATAAACACAGTTACACCATGAAAATTTGTTAAAACCTATATTGATCAAAATTCTATTCATTTCGAAAAACCAGGCTCTACTACTTTGGTGAAGGCCGTATAAAGCGCGATTTAATTTACAAACGAATTTTTCTTTTCCAATCTCGATGAAACCCGGTGGTTGAGACATATAAATATGTTCATCGAGTGGTGCGTAAAGATATGCACCTTTAATATCCAGTTGTAAATGAGTCCATCCTTTACATGAAACTAGCAATGAAAAGAAGAAGCGTATTACTCCAAAGTTAACGACAGGGCTAAAAGTATCGTCATAACTTTCTCCTTTTATCTGTTTATATCCCTGCGCCACCAGTCTAGCTTTAAAACGAGCTATTTTCCCCCTTTCATTACGTTTAAGAGTGAAGACCCATCTACATCCTAAAATATTAGTATTTGGAGGTGATTTAGTAAGGTGCCATACGTTACGTTCCCGAATAACATCCATTTCTTCTTTCATAGCCTGCAACCACTGATTTTTATAAGGAGATTTTAAGACCTGTTTAAAACTCGTTGGGATTTGATCTACGTCTAGTCAATCGTTTTTCTTAGTTAAATCAGGTTCAGAAAAATTAAGTTCATTATCTGAATCAAGTTCACTATCGGAATTAATTTCATCAGAATTTAAAGTTTGTTCTGCACTAGAACAAGATTTTTCGTTAATTTTACCTACATATTTTTCTCTAGGACTGAAATTAAAAAGGTTTGGTTCATAAATTATACAATTTTTCTTACAATATTTTTTAACATCTTTATGACATTTTAAACGTTCAGTTTTTCCAAATTCACAATAATAAACGTCGATTCTGTCACTAGTTTTACGGGGTACTAGAGTTCTAAACCATACAGCCTCTCTGAGGGGGACTCGTTTAATTATATCTCGACTTGATTTAATTTCCTCGTCAGAGGAAGATTCAGAATGATCAGGGTAAGTCTGATATATATTAATAGCATCTGAATGAGCATTATTCACGCCTTCTGAATCTGACCCTTCATCTGAACTTAACCAACTTTCATTTTCGCGGCCCATCACTGCTCCACTGCGCTCCCCAATATTTATCGGTTCTTCAATTTTAACATTAATTGTTTCTATTGTTTTATTTTCATCTGGGAGCCATATCCTGTAACCTTTTGTACTAAGGGCGTAACCTATCATAATTCCTTTTTTCGCTTTACGGTCGAGTTTGTTTCTAAGTTGTTTGGGTACCCCTACGTATGCTGTTGAGCCAAAAGATTTTAAGTGCTTTACTGAAGGTTTATAACCACCATACAACTCAAACGGTGTTTTCTCTAAATCAGTATGACAAATTCTGTTCCAGGTATACGCAAAGTATAAAGCTGCGTCTGGCCAAAAACTTTTATTTAATCCACTTTCGTCTAAAACTGTCCTCATACCGTCAACAATAGTTTGGTTAAATCTTTCTGCAACAGAATTTTGTTCCGGTGAATAAATGTTAGTAAATTCATGTTTTATGCCTTTCAGCTCACAAAAAGATTTAAAATTATTATTTTGAAACTCTTTCCCGTTATCTGATCTAATAGCTTTTACCTGACAGTTTAAAAATCTCTCCGCTCTTGTTACATAATTTCTAAAGTTTTTAAATACCTCAGTTTTTGCTTTCATAGGAAATATTGTTACTTTACGAGAAAAATCATCGATAATTGATAAGAAATACCTTTGACCGTTTCGGCCAGTTATTTTGCATGGTCCCCATACATCCATATGTAATAACTCAAGAGGATGTCTAGACCTTATTTGACCATGGGGTTTAAAAGAAATTCGTCTTTGTTTATTAAGTTTACAAGTTTCACAAGAAGTTTCATTGACTTTTAATTTAGGAAGCCCCCTCACACTATCATATTTACAAGTTCTGTCAATTAGTTTAGGACTAGCATGAGCAAAACGTCTGTGCCACATATTAAAACTGTCCTTTTGAGTATGTAAAACTTTAGTTTTTGTATCATGAGAGTTTCTTTTACTTGAAGTTTTAAAAACTTCAAATTTAACATTTTTCATTTCTTTGGATGGAATTTTTGGAAATAAATAATAAATACCATCATGCAATTTAGCAGTAAATAAAAATTGATCATATTTGTTAGTTACTTTAATTTTACCATTCCCCCCCTTAAATTTAGCTCCTGCAATATCCATCTTTGGAGCAGATATTAAATTTTTTCTCAATTTAGAGCAATACATTACATTAGTAAATGTTATATTTTGTTGACCAAATCGTAATTTAACATCACCAGTTCCTTCAATAGGAAAATCAATATTATCTATTGCAACAGCTAATCTTTCATTATACAATGGTTTAAAATTAGAAAACAAATTTTTATCACCACAAAAGTGATTACTCGCAGCCGAATCAAAAAGCCAATTGCTTTTGTCACACACATTTTTACTTAAATTAGCAAAAGTAAAAAAAACCTGGTTAGAGTCCTTTCTGGTTCGTCTCGGGAGTCTGGAACGGCCTCTTCTCTGGGAATGGTCAGGTTCTTTCTGGTTAGATCTCTCAGGACTGGAATCACTGGTAGTGGATACAGTTGCCTCTGGAGGTTTAGCTCGCCATGGTCTGTGAGGGGATTGAGCACGTTGCCTCTGGAAAAACGGAGACTTTCGGCGTTGATACACTTTCGATGTTGATCTTGGCTCGAAGTTTTTCCTTGAATTTTGACAAAAACGACTGATGTGTCCCGGAACTCCACAGCGGAAACAAGTCACATTAGATCTTGAGTACTGTGTGCTGTAACTCTCAATGAAAAGTTCATCACACTTATCTTGATCACGCAATTCAATTCTTGATTCTTCACTAATTAATTCAACTAAAATGTCTTTATATACAAATTTATCATCAGGCCACCTAAGTATGCTCTGAACTATACTATCGAATTTCTCTGGGAGATAACGAAGCAACTGGAATGATAGATAAACTTCCTTCATTGGCTGATCAATTGCTTCTAAAAGTTCAGCTATTCTCATGAGTCTAGCAGCATACATATCAATTTTCTCGCCACTTTTTATTTTACATGAAAACAGTTCGCTGCACAACTGCATATGGCGTGCTCTGTTATCAGGATAAAAATGTTGTTTTAATTTTTTCCATATCTCAGCTGGATCCGTTAATTTCTCTATAATCCGACGAAAGTCCTTCTCAGTATTGAGGTATAAAATAGATAAAGCAAGTTTTGACCTCGTATTATAATCTTTTAATTCTTTCGGATCAGCTGATGGTCTCGGCTTTTCCTCAGTTCCGATTACGATATCCCAGGCATTCTTTTCAAATAATAAAAACTTCACATCAACTGCCCAGTTACAATAATTCGTAGCATTGAGTTTTTCTATACTATGCTGTATCATTGCCATTTTCGTTAACTGTATTGGCCCCCCCTTCTTAAAGATTCTTATAAAACTTTGGGACCAATACGCCGGAAGAAAACTTTACTTCATTAAACTTTGTCAGTTTAAAACTTTCACTTAAACTGCTCAATACTGGGCAATTGCCCATAACCAAATATGTCAGGTTTATAACCTGACATGATTATCTTAAAGCTTCAAAGTTAAGCAGAGTGGAAATAATAGAGCCCAGTGGAAACTGTATTGAGCAGGTAAAAAGAAATTTGACAAGTTTTTCTTTTAGATAAAATCATTTATTTAAAAACTAGATTGATTTATCTAGTGAAATAAAAATATGGCAAACGAAAATAAAAATTATAATACATTTAGACGATTCGTTTAATATTCTTCAGGGCAGATATAATAGTACAGAGTAGTTACTGAAGCCTATACTATTACTGAAAGAAGCTTAAAAGTTTGCAGTTTTAAAATAACTATCATCCTCGAATTAATCTAAAAATATTTACTTAAACCTCATCTGAAAAACAACAGCTTTCTACACAAGCTAATATTGTCGAGGTGATCAAGGAAAAATTTAAACTGAAATATACAAACTACGTTTCATGCCAGCTTCTTTATTACCGGGATTCACATCGGCATCAACACGGAAAAAGCCACACGATTGCATTTCTGCTACGCTACTTATTCAATTCAGGCAGATGACGTAGGCTTATGTCATTTGCATAAGGATAGCTTCGGCTAACGTATTAATATTTTATGCTAAAATAAACTTTAAATAAACTATGAGTTTTTAAATATTTATTAACTTAAAATTATAAAAGTAAATAGAAGATAAATTACTTAGATTTTTAATAACCATCGGTTTTAATAAAAAAAAAGGAAAAATAGTTAAACTAAAGAGGGAGTGAAACTGAATAAAACATTGAGTGTCAAGAACACGCCAATATTTTAGATTCCTAAACCTAACAATAATGATGAAAATTCCATAGACAATGATCTCTCAGATGATCAAGAATGTGTTTTGCACATCAAAAAATCCGTATCCCAACTTGAGGAAACAAGCGGTAAAAAGTTTGGAATTAGTGTAGAAGACTATTTAACAGCCGATGATGATCTTATGCTTTTCGCAGGAGTTACTGATGAAGATATTCTCTCTGAAATAACTGATGAGATAGGAAACAATGATGAAGATGATGATATTGATGATGATGATAATACAGGTCCATCGCAGTCCTTATTGTCATCCCAGGAAGCTCTTCAATCTGTGAATTCTCTACAGACATTTTTTTCAAGCCTTCCGTCGACAAATGAAGAATATTTTCGTGCACTATAGAGGTGCCAATTATTACGATTTGTCCGTAATTATTATGGATTTACGGCAATAATTACGGTATTACGGACAACATATAAAAATTACGGATTATACGCTTTAAAAAAAAATTGCAGATATCGATCGTTTAAAAAAAAAGGATTCCCTACTAACGATCGACGATAAAACGCACAACGGAAGTCTTCCAATTCTCAATCTTCCTCCATCCACAACATAAATGTCAATATTCATTTTAAACTTGCTTTATTAGATTATAGAAACTATAAAGATATAGAATTATACAATATTTCTCGCTGCCAATCTTCCTCCATCCACAACATAAATGTCAATATTCATTTTAAACTTGCTTTATTAGATTCTAGAAACTATAAAGAAATAGAATTATACAATATTTCTCGCTGCCAATCTTTCTCCATCAACAACATAAATGTCAATATTCATTTTAAACTTGCTTTATTAGATTCTAGAACCTATAAAGAAGTAAAATTGTTTCACTTCTCATTCATCTAATTATTTATATTTTGACTCCCCCCCACTTCCCAGCTAGTGATCAAAGCTTACTTCTAGAACCAAAAAAAGTGATAGAAGTGCTCAATATTTCTCACATATTCAATTATTTTTAGGCTTTATTACTGAACTTGATGAATCTATTTGTTTTTCCTTAATAAATTTAAAATACATATTGTATCACCAAACAAAAAATATACAAGATGCATAAAGAAAAGAACAATATTTTAGTATTTAATGCCATAAAAACAGTTGTCTGAAAGGAGAAAAAAAAAAAAAAAAAAAAAAAGACTACTAAAAAAATAATAATAGTAAATAAAATAAATTTTTGTAAACCCCCTCCCCCCTTCAATGCAGGTTTAAAAAAAAAAAAAAAAAAATCTTTCATTTTGTAAGAAAGTAAAGAAATACAAAATTTATTTACTTTTAATAATTAAATTTTATTTATACCTTAAAATTAGTCCATATAACTTTCATATGCATTTCGGTTGCAATCGCAACCTTCCTCAGATGAACTGTGACATCCATCGCTGCCGGCGTATTTATTGTTTTCTTCCTGTCTTCCTTTTTTCGCTTCACTTTGCTTGTTTCGGTCGTTTAGGATCAGATGGTTCCAGATTCTGGGTATAGTAGCGTGTTCGCGTTCGTTAATAGCAGTAGGGTTAGAGATAATCTCAAGGGCTTCTCTTTTTAATGCGTAACTGTGATTATAATAATGAGCGATTTTTTTAGTTGTTATGGTGTTAATATTAATTGGGTTAGAGGAGTGGGTAGAAGCAAGTGCGGTGGATTGGCGGTTATGTTTAAGATCGGCTTTGTGTTCTTTTTCTCTGTCATAAATTTTCCGTTTTGTAACTCCGATATAACATGCTTGAGAATTATCTATGTGTTTGAAGTCTATTTTATAAATCCCGGCGGTTGATTGGTTATCAATTACGTCTTTTTCATTCCGGATATGTTGAAAGATGTTGCGGTTTGGTTTTATTGGGATATTGATACTATGTTTTTTGGCTTCGTTTTGGATTTTTATACTATTTCCGTTACAGAAGGGGATGGAGGTTGTGAATTTTTTTGTTTCTTTCTGTGCGTTATCGATTTTATTTAGTTTTTTGATACGTTTTTTATATAGTTTGTTAACCAGATTTTTCGGGTAGTTTGCTTTTTGTACAATATTTTTGATAAATTTGAGTTCTTCATTTAGGAGTTTTTTGTTGGAGCATATTAGGATTGCGCGATTAATGTATGAACGGATGGCGGCATATTTATATGGGAGGGGGGTATTACAGTGGTTATTTATAATTTCGATATTGGAAGTTGGTTTTCTATATATAGTTGTGTCGATGGTATTGTTTGGGTTTTTTATGATTTTTATGTCCAGATAGTTTATTGTGTTATTGTTTTCTTCTTCCATTGTAAATTTTATATTTTTATCTAGTTTGTTGAGTTTATTTAAGAGATTATTAGTGTCGTTATTATTTGGAATGATTGCAAATATGTCATCCACGTATCTGGTCCAGATTTTACTGTTTTCAATGATGTTGGTGGCAGAATTTTCGATTAGTCTCATTTTAAGTTCCGCGAGAGTCCCTGAGATGGGGAACCCCATAGGCACGCCTTGTTTTTGCTGATAAATTTCGTTATTAAATTGGAAATAAGATTCGTTGAGGAGTAAGTTACTAGTTCTAATCAGAGTTTCACTAATTTTATTTTTTCCGTATGTTTCTATTATTTTTTCGTTAATTATGTTACTAATTTCTATAGTGTCGATTGAGGGGTATAATTCCTTTACGTCGTAGCTTACCATTATATCGTCGTAGTTGATTTTTGTGTCTTGGAGTTTTTGCATGAAGAGTTCGTTAGAGTTTATTGATATATTAGAGGGGGGGAAGAAGGGTTTGGTAGATATTTTTCATGTATTTTTCCAGGAAATATGTTGGACCTTCGGATTTATTAACTATGGGACGTAATGAGGCTGGATTTTTGTGGTCTTTGTATTTGGCAAATAGTCGGGGGATAATAGGAGCGAAGTTATTATTTTTTGGGGGGATGTTATTGGGCCATTGTCCGGTTTTTAGTAAGTCCTTAATTTTTCCGTTAAGTTTATTTAGTGGGGAATTTTTAATTTTTTCTGCATTAAGTTTGTTAATTGTATCATACATAAGTTCGTTATATTGTTCGCGGTTTAGGATTGTGATTAAGTTAGTTTTATCAGATTTTAAGATGGCGAGTTTACGGTTGTTTTTTAAACCTTTGAGGCATTTTATATCAGCGGAGTTAGTGAATTGTTTATTGGTTTCAGTGATGGATTTAATTGCGACATTTCTAATATTGTGTTTTGTTTCGGGAGGAGTTTTTTCGATGGCGGTTTCAATATGTGCGATAGTGTCCTTGATGTCATTAGCTTCGTTTATGATATATTTGGAGCCTAACGTTAAGAGTGCGTCTTCGTGGGTATTAGGGTGATAGTTAGAAAGATTATGTTCATTGATTATAATCACAGTTACGCATTAAAAAGAGAAGCCCTTGAGATTATCTCTAACCCTACTGCTATTAACGAACGCAAACACGCTACTATACCCAGAATCTGGAACCATCTGATCCTAAACGACCGAAACAAGCAAAGTGAAGCGAAAAAAGGAAGACAGGAAGAAAACAATAAATACGCCGGCAGCGATGGATGTCACAGTTCATCTGAGGAAGGTTGCGATTGCAACCGAAATGCATATGAAAGTTATATGGACTAATTTTAAGGTATAAATAAAATTTAATTATTGAATTTATCGTCCTAAAATGAAATAGAAAGTTATTTACTTTTGTTCAGAAAATTTTATAATTTTTTATTAATATATTATATATTTGTTTACAAAAACTGTGCAATTTGTTTTTTTGTGAGTTTGTGCATAAAAAATATTCCGTGAAGCGGTTCACGTTTTATAAATGTATAACTCTGATTACTGATAGCTGTTATTGAAACTTGGCACCTCTAGCACTAGACTCAATGCATACAGTATTGGTGAACTTAACAGTTAAAAAAATGAATAAACAAACAAAAATATTGGATTATTTTCAATAAAAAGTGTTTTCAGGTATGTGAATTATTTCTGTGCTTATTTTCTGAATTTATCTTATTTATTTTTTTAGTATTTAAACCACTATTATTAGTATTTTACAAATTAATTTCTTCTAAATATAGACTTAAAAGTAGTATGTTATGCACCTTAAACTAATAATAATAATAATCTCTTATTAAATGCTCAAAATATGTGGGCCCTCGATATAACAATATGCCTCTCTACAACAATATATTTATTTGGTCCCTAAAATATTGTTGTAATGAGGTTTTACTGTATTTGTATTTTGGTATCAGGAAATTTCTGGGTAAGAGAGCAAGGGCAAAGAAAACAGTGTTTAGGCTGTCAGAGCAGATGAGAGAATGGTGTTGGGGAATCATGATGATATGTGTTCCGTGCCAATAAGGAAATTTCATTATCAAAAAGAAAATTTTCATTTTTGAAAACTCACTACAATGATTAATATGCCAGTAATGTCAAATTTTTTCTGCATCAAATAAATGTAATCATTACAAAACTACAATTCCAACAGTTCTTGGTTAGAGAGATTTCTTTTAATGCATGTTAAAGTATGCTATGACCTTTCTTTTCCCATATGTATCTGATTTTGTTTTGAGACTTCAAGAAAGATTTTGTCCTACTTAGCATATCTCTGAATGACTCATTTCCAGCTTAAAGTATCTTTTAATTTGAAAGAAAAATTATCCTAAAAAAATGAGTTATTTTTCTTGACTATTTAAGTAAGTTTTTAATAATATGACTGTTGAATATTGTCCCTTTTCAAAACATTTTTATTTCAAGCATACATATATATAATTTTTAAATATTTGTTTTTTAATGTTTAGCAAAGCATGGATGCCTCAGATGCAGTATAGCATGTAAAATACAAGCATAGGCATAGCATGAATGAAAATTTTGGGGAGCACACATAATTGAGTGATTTTTCTGTCGCACTAGTGATATATTATGGGCAATTGGTGACGATCTAGGACATATCCCTCTTTGTGGTCCGTCAACATGCCTTCACAATTTTTATCCTCCATGGAGGGGATGGCTTCCCCACTTCGATGACCCATAGGGGTATATAATTTGATGGGAACATGGAGGACATTGCAAACTCAACAGAATCTACATGCACCAGCCAACCATTAATGTGCGCAGCAGCACATAATTTAAGAAACTTAAAAAAAAAACTTTTAACATTATAAAACTTTTTCATTTCTCCCATGCTATTTGGGGGGGTGGGGGGGTTTATAATATGTTTTGAGGTCCTCTGAATATCAAAGTCAATTTTTTAGCAGTTGATTTGTATTTATGTCTTTTATCAGCATAACTTTAATAAATAAATAAATGCAGGAAATTCACACTTGGTGTTTTGACGTTCGTATGAGGTTGCTGAGGTTGTCACTTAAAACATTTGATCAAGATTGGGAAGTTTCCAGGCGTATTACTGGTGAAAGTTATTTGAATAATTTGAAATAAACTTTTTTATTTAATGACACCCTTGAATTTATTTTTTCATAAATGTAGATAATATAATTGAACGGGGCATATAATTCTGTGTGAGGAGGGCTACTGTCCCCCTTACTTAGATTTATATCTCAAATAAAACTGTTTCTAAACCTATTTTAAATTATTTTTAAAGTAGATTGAACTTTATTACCTTACCACATTGATCTTACACTCTAATATACAATGTCTTTATAGTATTGAAATGGAGGGTAAGAGAAAGTCATGTGAGTGACACGCCAGATTATTTTCTTAATTTTTTTAATGCATTGCTTATAATTTCATCATTATGTCTCCCCCTCCTTCCCTTTAAATATATAGAACTTGATGTACTGAATTTTTCTTTAAAATTTATATTGGATAATTAAAGTTTTTGCTGTAAAGTAAAACAAAAATAATTTTATTAATTTTGTATCATTGCAAAAGGTAAGTAAAATTTTATCTATGAAGCAGTTTGTTTCCTATTATCTTTTTACTGTTTTGTTGTTATGCTTTTTTCCTGTTCAAAGTTTGATTTTTGGCTGCGGAAGGTTAGCAGATCTGTATTGCATCATTTTCTTCTCTTTTCAGATCTATTTAGTGGTTTCAAAAAGCTTGTTGGACAAAATGCGCTGTCACCTAATCGGAAGAGGTCTTATCAGGATGATTGCAGCTCTGATACAAGGTCAGCATTGAAACGTAAAGCTGATGATGAAATTTCACCTACACTGTCTCCAATTAAAAAGTATGCCATGGTGCATAGTGTTTGCATCATTGCTTCTTAGGAACTGCATGCTTTGCTGATAACTGCTGATTTTATTCTAGTCTTTAAAATTTTAGTCTATTTTTAAAATTAAGAGAAACCTCTATTTTAATTTAAATAAAATAATTTAAAATTAGTTTCTTTCTTTTATTTTCTTTTGAACAGAAAAATTGCATTATAGAATTAACAAGACCAGATGGTTATAAAGTAATTTCTTTTATCTTATCTAAGTTTTTCTTGATATCCTAAAACACCTAATAGCAGTAAAAGTGTAATGATATTTTCTTTCATTAAAGTATTTGGTGCAGCAGTTTATCATGAAAACAAGAATAAATTATTATATAATGTATTACAATTAATATTTTCTTTTAGTACTGATTTATTGCTAGTACAATTCTTTTAGTTTATATGCAAAATAATCTAGGCATTCTTGTTTTTAATCAATATTAAAAGATAATTTTAACAAAAAAAAAAAAAAAAAGTCATGCATCATGATATCCCACAGTGTTGAGTCAAAATTATACAAGAATTAAATAATAGTTAATCTTCTGAAGTTAAGTATTAAATATAATGCATCTAGCATTGCTTTGGTTTTGTTCATTACTCAAAATCCTATCTAACTGAACTTCTGTTGGGTTATGTTTGTCTGGTTGTTTTAAATTCAAGTATAGTTCACAATTACATGGAATTTGTAGGTAAACATGATTGTCATTATATTGCAATCTAAGAACTTGTGCTAATCTTATTTTCCAAAAGAACTTTGGTACAGGATATTTAAAAAATTTTCGCATAGATATGAAGGAGGAATATTTTCCTGAAGCTGAAATTTAAAGAATGATTGAGAAAATCCTTTTTCCTTATAGCAGAGTTGCCACAGGCTACTAAAAGGCAACTATTTTCAGCTTGAGGAGACTATGGCTACTTTTTTTGCCTAAAAAGTTTCATAAAGCAACTATTTTCACAAAAAGGCAACTATTAGGAGATTATTTTTCACATTTTGCAAAATTCTCCTTCCAGAAATATCAGGAAAATCTTTCAGAAAGAAGTATATTCTATTCATTTTTTATAAACAATCCCATACTATATCTTAACCTTTTCACCCTTTATTTATTTTTTTTACCACCTTAAAGTATGGCATATCCCTGATGTTGACCTTGAAGCAGGTGAAATATCCAATGAGAATGTAGAAATTGCATCAGACATTAAACTGGCCAAGTTGCTTATTACAATTGACTACTAGTACACTCCTGTGTCCTGTGATCTGTTATGTCCTTCCTTACTTTGTTTTCATGTAAGAAACAGTAACAAAATTATTAAAGAAAGCTCTTTTAGTAAATCAGAAAGGGAAGAATACAACAAGTAAACAAGCAACAAAGGAAACATAAACATATCTTAAGAGTGGACACTACTTAATCTTTTCGACAGCCAAAGCCCATGTTTCCACAAATTTGTTTCCACAATTGCTCATTGCCTAATGTATTTTTTTTTTTTATTTAGTTTTCCCATTCAGAAAAATCACAATCCTTAAATTAGCACTCGTTTTCAAAAAATTGATTTTTCACTTTTAATAATTTATTTTCTGTGGCTGAAAAATGCAGTAAAATTTTTCACTTTTTTAACTCATAAATAAAATTTAACATACAAGTACTAATTTCACGATTATAAGTTTTTTAAATGTGAAAGTGAAAAAAAAAATAATAATAATTCATTAGGTGGTGAGTAATTGGGGGTTTCCCCAATTACTCACCACCTAATATATTTTTGAGATCTTTCTGTAAAATAACATGAGCCTTGCTGTCGACGAGATTAGGTATTGTTCGCTTTTAAAGCTAAATAGTGTTTGATTACATCAGAGCATGTTTAAAAAAACTTCAGTGGAGATTTAAAAAAAAAGGCTAATGCACAAAAAAAAAAAAAAAAAAAAGTTTGATGTAATAATTCTTGTCCAAAAAAGCCTAAAAGTAATTTTTTAAATAAATTTAAAAAATACTTTTTACTAAATTATGTGACAATTTTCTTACTAACTTAAATCTCAAAGTTTTAGACATGTTTTTGAGTAATTAATGTTTTCAATAGAAGATACTTATTAATGGTTATTATTTTTCTTATACATTGGGGGGGGAAAAAGTAACTTTTTTTTTTTTCTATTGCCTCTTTTAGAATGAAGTAAAAATATATGTATATCAAAAATTAGTTATTTGGCATTTCATAAATTAATTCAACTTTAATTGTATAAGGTGGACATTTTCTTTCGCCTAAATTTTTAATGTCTGTTTGCCTCTCCATTCCTATCTGGTCTTATAAAAATTTTAATAAATAACAAAATTTCAGCTTTTCTCCCTTTTATCCCCCTATAAAAGTACTAAGATAGGACTTTTTTTTTTTTTTTTTTTGCCTAATTTTGTAGGAATGACTGAATTTTTTTTTTTTTTTTTTTTAATTCAACACTTTAATATTTGAATAATTTTCTTAATAGTAATTTTTATGAACTTTATTACAATATTTAAATATTCATTTCTTTAGAGAGATAAAATATTACTTTGTATAACTAAAAATATTATTTTGGAAAATCATTCTGATAGTGGTTTTTTTTTTTTTTTTTTTTTTAATGAATGTTTCTTTTCTCTTTGATGCATACATTTTATTTAATAAATATTCATCATTTGTAATTTTTCCTTCTACCAACTAGAACTTTAATGTGCATTATTTTACAACATCATTGCTTTCTAAGTATTACAGTAAACTCACAATGATGACAATTAAAAGCAAATGATTTTTGCCCATATTAATGAAACTCTGTTATAACTGGAAATCACAAACTTAGAATTTTACATGACAATATGAAGTATATACTTGTATTATGTACACCACACATACAAATTAATATGAACACATACAAATTAATAAAAATTATAACTCAGGAAAAAGTAGATTATGTGAAAATAAATAATCTCTATATATAAAATCGTTCATCCTGAGTTAGTGAGTGATTCATCATCGCCCAGACCAAACCCCTGGACCTAGAAGCATGAAATTTTGTGACCATGTTCCTTTTATGACTTAGGTATCTACTAAGAATTTGCAAAATTCGATTTTACAAAATTCGCCCCCCAAGGGGGGGGGGGGGGGGTGAGGCAAAACTTCATTTCACAAAATCCTTCATATCTCAAACAAAAAAAAAACAGATATCTGTAAAATTTTTGCTTTAAAATATAGCTAACACGCTGTCTAAAAACAAATTTCTGGAATTTTAGATATTCGGTTATTAAGTGTGGGGGGGGGGGGGGACAAAACGTGATTTGACATGCGTAAAATATGATTTAACATAATCCTATATATCTCAAAAAAAAAAAAAAAACAGATATACGTGAAATTTTTGCTCTAAAATATAGGTAATATAAATATCTAAAAACTAATTTCTGGAATTTTAGAAATTCAGCCCCAGGTGGGGGGGGGGGGGGAGGCTATGGGGCAAAAACAAATAGAAATGCAGTTAGGCCGTTCAAAATTGGTACAGATAGGTTTTAAAGGCCTGCAAGTCGAATGGGGATATTTTCGATTGTGTAAAGTTATTAGTAGGGAAGGGGGGAGGGGCAAAAAAATAAAAATACAGTTAGATCGTTCAAAACTGGTACATAGAGGTTTTTGATACCTACAAGTCGATTGTGGATATTTATGAATTTCTAAAATTATTAGGATAGGCAGGAGAGGGGAGGGGGGCAAAGGAGAAAATAATAGAAATAAGTGTTAGAGCATTTTGGGAATTTTTTTATGGAGAAAACCTCAAAAAATAATTTTGATCAATTTCAGTGATTTTTTTTTTTTTTTTTTTTTTATTAATTAGATTTAATTTTGAGAGTTCCATTTTTCCTGATCAGATTTTGTTTCTCTTTTTTTTTTTTCACATGATAAAAATTAATGCAATTTTGAGAATTCAGTAATTATAATGATTCATTTAAAAATAGGGACCAGCGAAGCAGTCGTAGCCTGCTAGTGAATATATATATACCTATTCTAATTGTAGTACTTGCTTACAATATTATTCGAGTTCATATACAGCTTTATGCAATATAAGAAGGGAAAATTGACTATACCTATTAGTTTTTAGTCTGTCTAAAAAAAAAAAAAATTCTCTTCAACAAAAGTGGAGGTAGAAGCAAATTAATAACTCACAGTTCAGTCTTGCTTCTCATACAGGATAATAGGTAAAGAATCAGCACTGTTATTTCCTATGGTGTTATAGCACCAAATAAAAGAAATGAAACTTTTAATTATTGCACTACCTCCTCCTTAAAATAAAGTGATAAGGAAATAAAAATTTTGGGAGTTTATTTTTTCTGAGGAAAGTAGGCTTAAAATTCTCTCCTCCTCCTGTCAATAAAAAAAGTCCATCTTTCTTAACAAACTGCATATAAAGTGATGATTATTACATGTAATTTCTATAGACCTTAATTTGAGAATCTGATTTTTACTTAATGAGAAATCCATCTTAAATGAGGCCATTTTAATGAGAATTCACTATATATTAGGTTGATTTCTTTAGAAATCGACCTATTGCAATCACTTCGTTTATCTATCTATCTGTCTATAATGAAAATTTTGTCATCACTATAACTCCCGAGATAATACTCCAAATCGAAACCAAATTTAGACAGTGAATTGATCTTATAAATATCTTGGATGAGTTTGTTAACCAAGTTGCTCCGACTTTTTGTTTTCATATGGTAGCCACTTGAAAATTTCAAACCCACATTGTAAAAAGCATATTTAAAGCAAGATTTGCTTGAATTTTAATGTAAATACAGGCCACATAAGAGTCTCAATGAAGTTTATCCGCCATTTTCAATAAAGTGGCAGATATTTTAAGTTAAGCGGGGCCACTTGAAATCAGGCTACCACTTGAAAATTTAAAATCACTATAACTTCCGAAATAATATACTCCAAATTGAACCAAATTTGGACAGTGTCTTAACTTATCTTATAAATATCTTAGATGAGTTTGTTAACCAAGTTTCTCCGTCATTTTGTTTTCAAGTGGAGACCACTTGAAGATTTCAAATTCAAATTGTAAAAAGTGTATTCCGAATTTTTTTTTAATTTTGATGTATACATAGATTATACAAGTGTTTCAAAGAACTTTATTAATGAACTTAGTGGTGAATATCTCAAGTTAAGCGGGGCCACTTGAAATCAGGCTACCACTTGAAAATTTAAAATCATAACTTCTGAAATAATACTCCAAATGGAACCAAATTTGAACAGTGTCTTAACTTAAGTTATAAATATCTTAGATGAGTTTGTTAACCAAGTTGCTCTGCCATTTTGTTTTCAAGTGGAGACCACTTGAAAATTTCAAATTTAAATTATAAAAAGCATATTCAGAATTTGTTTCAATTCTGATGTATACATAGATTATATAAGTGTCTCAATGAACTTTATTCGCCATTTTTAATAAAGTGGCGGTTATCTTAAGTTAAGCGGGGCCACTCGAAAATTTAAAATCATGATCACTTCCGAAATAATACTCCAAATCAAACCAAATTTGGACAGTGTGTTAACATATCTTATAAATATCTTGGATGAGTTTCTTAACCAAGTTGCACCAACATTTTATTTTCAAGTGGAGACCACTTGAAAATTTCAAATTCAAATTGTAAAAAGCGTATTCCGAATTTATTTGAATTTTGATGTACACATAGACCATATAAGTGTCTCAATCAACTTTATTAATAAACTTTATCTGTCATTTTTAATAAAGTGTGGATGTTATAAACTAAGCGAGACAACTTGGAATTAGGCTATCACTTGAAAATTTATAAAAAACAGAATAACTTTTTAAATTCTAATTCAATTCGAACCAAAGTTGAATAGTGATCTTATAATATAATTATCTTGGATAAGTTCACTGGACAACTTGTTTCAACTTCTTGTTTCCAAGTTGCGGCCACTTGAAATCACACTGCCACTTGAAAATTGTACTATCAAGATAACTTTTAAAATACTAAATTGATTCAAACAAAAGTTAGATAGTGAATTTATGGTTAAAATATCTTGGATACGTTCGCTTGGTAACTTGATCCGCAATTTTATTTCCAAGTTGCAACCACTTGAAAATTTGTAGTATTAACTTTTGTAATGCTAAATCAATTCGCATCAATTTTGGGTTGTGGATTTACCATTCATATATCACAAATAAGTTCGCTGGGCATCTCATTCTGCTTTTTTTTTTTTTTTTTTTTTTTTTAACCAAGTGGTGGCCATTTGAAATAACGGTACCACTTGAAGATTTCTTATCACAATAATTTTTGAAACACTGATTTAATTTGAATTAAATTTGGACATCGAACTTACCATACAAATATCTTGTATGATTTTGCTGGACAAGTTGCCTTGCCAATTTGTTTCTAAGACGCAGTCAATTAGACTGCCTCTTGAAAATTTCTCGTAACAATAGCTTTTGAAACACTGCACTGATACAAACCAAAGTTTGACAGTGAACTTATGCTTTAAATATTTTGGACGAGTTTGCCCTGTAACTTGCTCCATTATATTGTTTCCAAGTGGCAGCCACTTGAAAATTTGTTATCATGGTAACTTTTGAAATAATTAATCAATTCAAACCAAAATTGAAAAATGGATTTATCATTCAAATATCATGAAGTCCATTAATAATTTGTACTAGCAGGCTACGTCCGCTTCACTAGTCACTATATTTAAGTGAATTTTCAAAAAAATTGGTTCAGTATTTATTTTTTACATCACATTACAAAAAAAAAAAAAAAAAAAAAAAACTGAAATCGCTTTTGATCTCGCTTCTTCGGGTACCCGTTGCCTAAGGCAGCTCTTTTTTCTGCCCGTACTGCATCGTGTCCAGTTTCCCACTGTCTACAGAAAGGTCTTTCCTGGGCACTTCAATCTGGATATTTATCGACGACTTGTGGATTTTCTGTTATTTAAGAACTACGATTTTAATGATGTCTATCTCAGCATCTATTATATATTTTAGTTTTTGAACCATGTGTTAGCCCCTGTTATTTACACTATATTACGATTTGAATCCGACCAGTGCAATAAAATAAAATAAAAAAGTAGATTTTCTTTTAAAAGAAATTAAATACATGAAAAACAAATGAATTTTAATCAGTTTAATCCTTTCTACTATAAACTACCATTTTTTTCACCCAATAAATATTATAAAAAAAAAAAAATAATAAAAAAATTCTCCTTTTAAAGGAATTAATTAAAAAAATGAAAAAAAAAAAGTTGCTAGACTATAAAATGTATACATAAACGTAATAATTTATTTCTATTGCATTACCATTTGATTTTCAATAAATATAATAACAATTAGAAAAAAAAAAAAAATTCTCCTTCAAATGAATGTATTAAATAAAAAATAGTGAAATAACCATTGCTAAGATACGCAGACGATCACCATCAAAGAATTAAATTTCTGAAAAATGAAGCATTAAAGCCAATATTTAAAGTCGAAAAAACATTAATTTTAAAAGTTCAAATTCGAAATTCGGAAAAATCTCGATGAGGTTCACACTTGCAGGTCCCCAGGCACCTATATGCCAAATTTCGAAGCTCTGCAATCAATAGTGTGAGCACCAGAGCACAGACAGATAGACACACAGACACTTCTCTTTATTTATATAGATTAATGGATTGAAACAAAATGCCGCCATTTTGTTTTAAAATGGCGGCTACTTGATAAAGAGAAAGAAATCAACCTACCCTTCCGAATAAGCCGGAAGGACTTGTTTTTCTATTTTTATGAATTACGTAGAAAACCCAATTTTAAATCCACTTCTATTACTTAAAACTATTTTATTTTGAAGATTTTTTTTTTAATTATATACTTAAATTGAATAGTAAGAAAATGCATATGGTTTTTATCCTTTAATGATCGTTAGCATGTGACATTTAAGCTAGGATTTTGATTGTTAGGCTACTATTTAGGCATCTATTTTAATGGTTCTAGGCTACTAAAGCAACTGTTTTTGTTCTATTTCTTTTGTGGCAACCCTGGTATAGTTAAATAGTGGAGTACAATGGCATAAATCATCCTTGTATGATTCATTCATCATTGTTGAAGGGACAGCTTCTCTAATGATGTTTACAGGGGTCTGTCTAGGGGGAAAACTGAGTCCGTTTACGGACCTTTCACAAAATTCCAGGCTAAAAAAACGGACCCTTCACAAAATTCCATATTCATAAAACGGACCCTTCACAAAATTCCATACTCATAAAACGGACCCTTCACAAAATTCAATTTGGAGATAAACAAACTTTTCCCTAATTTTTTTGGAAAAACAAAGCATTTAGAAAATAATACCGAGCAAAAACATCTGCTCAGCAATATATAAACATTGCATCCCACCAATTTTCTCTTATGTTCTCGTACTAGTCACTATTGTTACTGCATGACTATAAAACCACACCTCCATTTCTCGCGGAGTCCACGCTGATTAGTAAGGGAATGACGTCAAACACGATAATGGGTGTGGTGTACCTTTTCTTGATGTGACGAAATTTTTCTGTGGAAAATTACATAAATATTTTGGCAACATCTTTTGCCGCGTTGTGTTTGTTTTTGTTGAGTTTGTAATTCTTTAGTATGTGGTTTGTAGAGTAGCATAGCTATAGATGTGTGATTTTGTATTTTCGTAATTTTGTCAGGAATTTGATCGCTTCCATTTAGTAAAGATGAAGCGAGGCCGGCCCGGGAGTAAATTCCCTTTATTCGGACTATTACGTTAAAAAAATACGTTGCTCCTCTTTTATTGATTGACTGATAACAAGGTACAGAAAGATTAGGGCTTCTGTCTAAATAATTTGAGTATCATTTGAAATTCAGAGGTGTTTTTTTTTCTGAAACACTAGTTTTTTGGGGTTTTTTACCTATGAGTTATAATCATCCATTAAAAGTATAAGCATATATATTAGGATTGTCCCCCGGGATTATAAAAAGGGCAATGTGCAGCTAATGAAAAGGCGCTTTCTAGATTCATGTGGGCAGTTTTGGATTCTTAAGGGCTCATTTAATATTTAAAATCCAGACATTTATTTTAAAATTTCGATTTTAAGTACAAATAAAAGAAAAACTTTCAAACATTAACTTTCTTTACAACTTAATTTTGCTTGTTACTGATATATGAACGACTGTTGATTGTTATGCACAATACATTACATTTATTTATATTTATAACATATCTTAATTTGATGGTTAATTTCAATAAAAGGCAAAGGCGCAACTTTTTTAGATTAAGGGCAAGAAGGGTGTCATTTTTTCAGACAAAGGGCAGGCAGGGCACAGCGTCCTCCTGCCTGCTCTAGATGAAACATATATACATATGTGTGTGTGTGCAGATAAAATTTGTGAAATAAATTTTCACAAAAATAAAAATAATAACTATGTCAGAAAAAAAATTTTACAAAAATACGAAAAATTCACAAAAATAAGAAAATTTTTCACAAAAATAGGACCCTGGGAAAAAAAACCTGGACAGACCCCTGGTTTATTATGTGCTCATAGCTCATCCCGCTTATTTTGTATTTAACCATGCTGTAAATAACTTTTCGTTAAATGTTGTGTGTTTGTAAAATGCTTTGCTCCTTTCTACCCTTCTTTTTCATTTAACCTTCAACTGTCAAAATGAGGACCATTCTGTTTTTCAATGAAGACTTCAAACCGGAAAGTTTATATAACTGTTTTTAGTTTATTTAATCATCGAAAATATATGTGACAAATTTCTTTTTAAAAATAGAGGTGGTAAATCTGATTTAAAAATAAGAAAAGTTGGCGGCTATGCATATATTTAAATTATACTGTATAATAGATAATAATAGTTTGTATTTTGGGAATTTCACTTAACCCTTCAATGCATAGTGATGCATATATGAATCCTACCAATTTTTACTGAATTTAGTATTTAAAATATTACAAAACAGACAGTGTACTGTGCTGAATTTTATCTTAATATAACCTACAAATGTTTGACTGTCCTTTTCCTCTGTACATGGCAGCATCAAACAGCGAAGAGCTCAGAATTCATTTCTGGTCTTTTTCAGTGGCCGAGCTAGCTTTGTGTAATTCATAAATTCAGTATTAAATACTTAAAAAGTTTACTCTATATAACAGAAGGTATGTATTCTTCATTTCTGTGTTAAGATTTAACCACACAATTTTTGAAATTTTTTTTTTTTTTTATATTTTTAGATTTGATACATATGTTCATCAAACCTAAAAAAAAAAAAAAAAAAAATAATAATAATCAATAAGAAATGTTAAATATTTTTCCATATTTATTTAAGCAATGACCATGAAGAAAAAAATTATTTGGTAAAAATATAAAAAATCATGCATTGAAGGGTTAAATTGTGATTCTAAGACAGGATTTTATTTAATTGAAAAATTCTTTACTAAATATAATTCTTTATTAAATGTAATTATTGCATTTAAAAATAGTTAATTATAAAGCAAATAAGTTCCAAATTTTGATATAGAAATATTTAAAAGAGGTATATGCTTTTGATCAATTTTAATACACATAATTCCTTTTATCCTTCTCCAGAAAAGCAGTTGCATCGTCTGTATTGCATGATGAGTTGTCAAGTAGCACACCTAATAATAAAAGTATGTGTAAGATGTATACTTTTTATGCATGCATAGTCACGTTTATGTTATTTTATAGTCTTATAATGTTAAATTTTCCTATAGTTCCAAAGACTTCTCAATCTTGTGCCAGTGAAAAAAAGTCTAGAAAAGGGCATGCACGCCGCAAGTCTTTTAATCTGTTAAAGAGAAAAGAAAAGAAGAGGTTTGTTATAATTTAGATTTCTGATAGAGATTTCACTTTATATACATATCTATGTTTAATTTATGGAATTTATAGTATTAAAACTGAAATCATAATAAATTAAATATGACTTTGCTGAAAAAGCATACATTTATTTGTTTGTATTTTTTCTGATTTTTCAATGTCAGATACAGTTTCATAAAAAATATTAATTAAAAAATAAAATAAATTAGCAAATATTTCATCAAGACAAATAAGGAATCAATACACCTCTACAAATGTAGGAGGTATTTCATAATTTATGAGTAATACAAGATTTTACTGTGTGAGTGTATGTATGCATAGTTTCTGTGCCTGTACAACTATTACTATATCCCATAGTATGGGGAGGTATTTTATTTTATTTTGAAACTAGTTGCATGTTTGTCCACAAGTGCATTTAGCGATTTTTCTTTGGTGATTATGGCAAAATGCATTTTCGCAAATGGTTGCCATGGATTCCAAGCATAAACAAAAGCAAAACGCGTTTTTCAAAATGGCGTCATTATTAATGCACAAAAATTAATCAAGCTTATTTTTAATAATAATAAAAAAATACGTATTTAAAATTGACTTACCTCACTATTCATGATAAAAGATTTTCATAAATTTTGATACTTAAAAGGTTATGAATATTTATAAATATATGCTTCCCATACATTTATACTGTTTAAATGTTCTACACTTACCGGTAAAATATGATTATATAAATTAGAATACCGTTTACCATTTCTTTTAATGATTTTTAGAACACATTTTTTTAAATAAGCTGCTTTACATAGCATGAAGGAAAAATTGCAAGAAATTCCGTAACGTGTTACTACTTGCTTCATGTACATGAAAGCTGTCCGTCACATTCTTTTCTTTTCTCAAAACCACATCACTCCCACACTTTTCACAAATCATACTTTGTTTAATTAATTCACATTCTTTCATTAATTCCAAAAACATTTCTCACTCTCTAAATAATTTCTCTCAAAAAAACCCTACTACATTCACCTTCTCTTCCAAAAATAGACCTATCTCTCATTACAACCATTCTAACATTTTTTTCTCAACAAATCTTTATATTTTTCAAAAAAAAAAATTTCACTTATTCACTACTACTAGATGTCATACTTAAACAAAATAAAATAATAATAAATTAAATAAACAAAATAAATAAAGAATAAAAATACGACCATTTTATATAATAGTACTTCACCAGCTGAAATAGAATAGAATAATGAATAATTACTTCTTTATAATTAATTGCTATGCTGGTTGCCGTGGTAATAAAAAAAAAAACAGAACACTGATTACTGTGGGCATCAAAAATAAACAGCAAGAAGGCTGCCATATTATATTGCAAAGATTCCAGAACCACATCGATATCGTTTAGAACGGCGGCAAAGAAAAATCGCCAAATCCACTTATGAACAACACTAGTATATTTCATAATTTATAAGTGATACAAGATTGTACTGTGTGAGTGTACGTATGCATAGTTTCTGTGCCTGTACAACTATAATTATATCCCATAATAAGGGGAGGTATTTTATTTTATTTTATAGAAGGTACTAGCAGACCCGGCCACGCGTTGCTGTGACTAAGTTATACGTTGAATTATACGGCTGTAAACTATTTAGTACAGTCAAATAATTATTTACGAACAAAGACGAAAACGTTGTAGCCGATGTAAAAACCCACAGGGTTGAGATTTGAAACTTAGGTCAAAATTTGGAAGCGATTGATAAAAATTTTCGTAGCGTTGATATTAAGCACAAATTAATTTTATTGTAGGGTCCTATAAATTTTAATGGAGAAGTGATATATATTATTTCTAATGCTACTTTGGATAAAATTGCTAAAATGACTAATATATAAATTAAATTCTATTAAAATAAAAGTATAAAAGAAACAGACGATTTTAAAATCAATTTTTATGGAGGAGTGAAATATAATATATGCTATAATGGATAATTTTACTATAAAATGACCTCATCATTTTAAATATTTTAAAGAGGGCAACAGCTGTAGTTATAAAAAGGAAAACAATAAGGCTAAACCAGAAAAATAAGTAAATTTGATAAATATTTTAAAACTTTAAAATTGGAAATCTTATGAAATATTGGACATTTAAAGTAAATACATGTATCATTTTAAATAGAAAAAGATTTTGGAAAAGTTTAGTGTATTTTAACGAAGTGATGAAAAGTTTTTGAGTATGTTTAAAATTTTAATAGTAAATTCAAGTTAATAAAGATGGGAAACATTGAGGATTAAGATAAGAATAATTATAAGATTAAAAAAAAAAAAAAAAAAATTATATACCATGCTTTTAAGTTTTAATATACTAATAATATACTAATTAAAAGGAAAATGATAAATATTCTAGTTTGAAGTCAAATTTGTTTTCAAATGTCTAAATAAAATATCTGATGTAAGATACTAATATTTTGCAGCGGAATAGATTTCATTTCTGTCATCCTTGGCGAAAAAAAAAAAAGAATATCGCCAAATTATCTGGCAAAAATATTTAATTCCTTTCAAAAATCATGGTTATTTTAACAACTTATATTAAAAGAGTAATGAATAATATGAAACAATATTTCGTACAATACATATTACATGTCATACATACGTACAATGAATAATACAAATTACATTTTGTACAATGCATACATCTGGCATGTATATTTTCGTGTTACGCTTTTGATCGCCAAATAATAATAATAATAATAATAATAATAAGCCAAGGGAGACAGAGTTTTGAAATTTAAAATTAAAATTTTGTCAATTTGACAGCAAAATAAAATAATTCAATCTAACACCCGCAATAACTAATACATATCTATACCCAAATATAAGGATTAAAATCGGGAAATAAATTTCCTCGATTTTTAATAATTTCTTACAAAAAATCCAGTGGGCAATTAACATAGGAAATCTTTTTCTTGGCTGCACAGACGGTCTGTGAGTCACACTTCGCTTGCGTATAGAACTCATAGATATAGTATAGCATATATAGAATAGAGTGATCATTGGGGGGAAAAAAAGTTATTCCTTTTCATTTGGGAAAAGACGACGTTTTTACCAAAATATGGCCGTCTTTCCCCGAGTGAATACACACAGGAATACATACTAATATTTTAGCAAATAAAATTTATGAATAATTTATTTGCTAAAGGGGAATGGAAGACTCCAGATACAGTTTCAAATTCATATTTCTTTCTTTCTTTTTTTTTTTCAATACCACTTAATGGCTGTTTCCAAAGCTTTTATTTATTTATTTTTTTCGGCATCAAAAATCTTTGTACGATAACATGGGGATGAGAGATCTATATATATTACTATATCTATGATAGAAATACATTAGCACTTTATCAATGTGTATAAAATCTTTAAATTGATTATGACGTCAATTTTCATGAGATGCATAATTTAACTTTTTATAATTTTTTAACGTTCACGTTTGATTAAATGTATTTAATTTTATGTCGAAAGAAAATGAACTCGTATTTTTTTTTTTTTTTTGGCAACAATTAAATTAATGGAACTCACAGATATTTTGGAGCAACTTTAATAAAGGTCTATAATTAACAAATAATTGCAATAAAACAATATTGTGACAATAAATTGAGATAAAAACTATCCTATCTCTCAAGTTGGACCAAACTGCACACAGTGTGCAAAATTTCATTAAAATCGGTTCCTTAGTTTAGGAGTTTACCCCAGGAAACATCGCGACACGTAATTTATATATATATACAGATAGTATAGTATGTTTCTGTTTCAGGTATAGAAATTGTGTTCACACATTTTTGTAATGATTTTGCAAAATATATAGTATATATAAACAAATATAAGAATTTTATTTTCTAATGTTCAATCTTATAGCCTTTATGCTGAACTATTATATTACATCTGGATTTCCAAGACAACAGAGAATTTCTTAAAACATCGAGGTTGATTTTCTTTTACTACTCCTCCGAACTTTTCCATAGTCCATCCAATATTTTAAGATACCACTTAAAAATAGCTTGTTTAAAAAAGACTAAATGCACAGGATCCATAAGAGACGTGTCAGGGGACTTCAGTGGGATGCATTTAAGGGGATTGAGACGTTTGCGACAACCGAGAAGTGGAAAATTTAGGTTGTTGCTTAAATAGCCATATCTTTTCTAATTATGCATGTATCAATATAAATTTTTTATGAGATATTAAGAAGTTTAAGAAATATTTGCAAATTATTTACTCTTATGTGTTATTTTTTTTTTTTTAAATAATAGCACTGTAAACATACATATTTTACTCTTAAGTATTTTTTTTTTTCACTTTGGTGCACTTTTCTAAAAAACTAATGAAAATCTTACCTTGAAATCATGTATGATGATAGAAAATACTTTTGTTTATGTACTGGATCTTTTGTTGTTCTTTTTTTTTTTTTAAATATAAAAAAAATGGCAATTTTTACTTATTAGAAATATACAATTTTTAACACATATTCACTGTTTTAAAAAATATCACAAAGTTTATACATTAAAAAAAAATAGGTTCGCTTATTCTCAGAGACACTTATTCTATTTCCCTGTAAAACAGCAGAGAACTACTTTCAACAGATTTTTCACAAAGTGTACCAAAGTGAAGAGTAAAATGTGTATGTTTACTTTGCTAATATAAAAAAAACTGTAACATATAAGAGTAAATAATTTGCATCAAATATTTCTTAAACTTCTTTTTAATATCTCATTAAAAAATTATACAGAGGCTGTTCGCACATTTTTTAGACTATTTTATTTCGCAGTAAGAAAAAATCATTTGCATGGAGAATTTTATTTTCACAACAGTTATATTTTTGGAAGTTTTATTTATCTTCTGATATTTAGAATTTTTGTTTAGATGCAAAAATGCACTTTTAAAATGGCAGTGGGTGGAAGGATAGGTTTCCGCTCTTTCCAAAGATAGTTTTTAGTGAAATCTTTATGAAAAGCATTTATCAGGAGAAAAATGGAAAAATGTTGCAACAACAGATGAATCTTGGGTCTATTTAAGTGGTTGCAATAAAAAAAGGTCAATTTATTATCACAAAAGTGGAGAAAAAAAATTTGCTACATGGCTCAAAGCATCAAAAGAAAGTTTTTCTAAAGGATTTATGATTGCCACTGGTTTTTCATACAAGCGCAAGATAAAAGCAAAAAAATGTGACAAAAATGTCAAAATCAACTCTAAATACTCTCAAGAACATATTTTAATTCCAATTTTTAAAAACGAAAATCCAGATCTTTATCCACAATGCTATCAATCCATTGAACTGTATCAAGACAAAACAAGCAGCCACACATCACAATCCGCAATTGCTTTTCTAGAAAAAAATGAAACAAAAAACGGGAATTAAAACCATACCCTTCACTGACATTCCCATACCTGCCAGCATTTGAAAATGACAATTAGTAGCACATCAATTTTAAAAATGGATTGAATGGTTGGTTGGTTCGTTTTTATCATGCAACACATGAATCCCAAACAAATAAATGTATGTATGTTACCATATTTTCTTGTGTATAATCCAAAAGGTACTATTATCAACCCTGATGAAAAATTTTCCACAGATAATACGCACTGTTAGATGCCAGACATCCAGCTTTTATTTGCCACAGAAATCTGGCCACATTATATTAAATGTCCCCCCCACCTCCTCAGATTAAATATTTTTAAAGTTATTATTTTTATGAAAATAATTTGCATTAGTGTTCATATATAATGAAAGACTGTACTGTTTAAGAAACAAACACGATTTATGAAACCAGGTGTAAAATAATTTTATTCAAATTTACTCTTTGTCTTTTTACACTATATTCAACCAGTTATTAAAATTCAGCAAAATTCACCAATCAATAAATATTTTTGTGTGTTTAATTATGTGTATAATTTTTAAAAATATAAATTATAATTATTGCAAAAATTATAATGTTTGCATTGGGATAATTATTTAAAAAATGTTAAAATATAAATATTAAACACATTCAAAGGCTTCTGCAGGCGTTTGATCATCGATTGTTAGGGGTGGGGGGGGGAGTAAAAAAAAAGTGGGAAATATTGAACAATTTTACTTCTTTATAGGTTCTAGCATCTAATAAAGTAAATTTAAAAAGAACATTGACATTTATGTTCCGGATGGAAAAAGATTAGGAAGGCATTTGTTTGCCGATCGTTAGGGGTAGCATGGGGTGCGAGGGGAGACGCAAAAAAATACACGAATGAGAAATATTTAACAATTCTATCTCTTTATACATTCTAGAATCTAATAAAGTAAGTTTTAAATGAAAATTGACATTTACGGCGTGGATGGAGAAAGATTGAAAATCGCAAAGCAAAACGTAGTCAGAAATGTTGCAGTTTTGGTGCTAGATAAAAATTCGTAATTTTGAGCCGATTTTCGTAGCATCGTAGTTTACGGCTCAAATTCGTAGCAACTACGAATTATTCGTAGCAGTTGGCAGGTCTGCATTCCTGCTAAATCTTCTGATGTATCACTGTTGGATTTTTGTGTTTTTCGACTCTCAAAATCAACATTATCCAAACACCGACCTACAACGCTTTGTGGACTTTGGAAAGCCGTTCCAGAGGAGTAGAAAAATATACCTCTTCCGATATTATAAAAAGCATTATTATCATAGAAATTATGATGTAGAATGTTAGTTAAGAACAAGGGCTATCAAACTGAACAAATAAAACACAAAATATGAGTGAAATTGCTTCAGTACACTCCAATAAAATCGTCTAAAAAATGTGCGAACAGCCTCTGTATTGATACATTCATAATTAGGATACCATTTAATTTGGCTCAGTTGTGAACACTCATGTACAAGCTCAGAAACAGGGCATTTTAATTTCAAATTTACATTGCTATATATCAGGAGTGGCCAGCCCATGGGCCGCATCCAGCCCGCCACGTAGTTTTTTGTGGCTCACAAGGAGATTAACGATATTTAAAGTTTGACAACTTTGGTTAACACAGGTCTACAAAAATGATGTTGAAAAAATTTGATTTGATGATTTTAGCTGATCTTTATGTTTTTTGAAGTGCTGAAACTGAAAATGCAGCCAGTTTTTCTCTACCATGTATAGATTTTTGTCAATGCAAGGTGTTTACCGTCACAATTTCTTGCATATACCATCATAACAATAGGTTGGTTGATAAGTTGGTAGAATTTTATATTGCACTAGTGCTGCACAATCACAACAGTATGTGTCAGTGATTAATTAATCATGCAAACATACTATACAACTTACCATAAAATTATATTGGTGGAACAATAATGAAAGAAATTGGGTCATTCCATGCCAAATCAACCAAAAAAAATTCTATTTTCAACCTGACCACCTCAGATTTCTATGAAACTTGCAGGAATCATTCTCCTTGATGATATAAATGAGAACATATTTTTTGACATTTTTTATCTCTTTCGATTATTTTTTTTAATTAATTTTTTTAATTTTGAAAAATCAGCATTTTTTAGCTCGTGTGAACATTTTTAATCTCAAATTTCTCAAGTTCTATAAAGCATAGAGAGGTTTATGACCCCTCATTTTAAAGAGTATTTTCCAAGGTTTAATTTGATATGCAACATCATTATGTTAGGTAAAAATTTTAAAAATTATTTAATTAAAAAATTTTGAAGATAGTGGTTTTTAAAAAATTTGAAAAATAAATATGTTTTTGGTTATACTAAAAGCTATATAACCTGAAACTTTTATAGTGGGATCTCTATGGGATCAGAAGTTATTACAAAAAACTTAAGTTACTCTACATGTTAAATTGTATTATAATTACAGTTGAATCTCAAAAATCCGGATTTAGCGGGACCACGGCTATTCCAGATTTTAGAGATTTATTGAAAACTAATTTTTTGTGATATTATAATGACATACAAACTGCAATTTTATGTTAATGAAAATAAACAACAAATCAAATTGGTTAATTAAAATATAAAATAGAAATGTAATAAAACACTTATGTTAAATTAAAACAGATATATTACACTAAAATATAATAAACAACTGATAATGCCTGCTAAATAACTGCTAATAAACTAAGGAAGCATTTTTTTTTTTTTTTTTCAGTAATTATTTTTCACTATGATTTTTTTTTTTTTTTTTTTAATATATAAAAATAAAATCTTTAATTCACAATCAAACAATATAAAAATATGTCAGATTATGTCTAAATTTATGTATTCAGTGTTCAATTAAACAAATTTTAAACTGCACTGCACAAGAAATATGGAAATGAGATGCTAAGTCTTATTTTAAAATTAAAATTGAAAAATCGTCTGGGTTTTTGGATTTTGGATGTCCGGATTTTTGAGGTTCAATTGTACCATATAATGTGCTTACTTGATAAAAGACATTATTTTGAAAGTTCATATTTATGACTAGTAAAATAGTAAAAAAAAGTTTTCTTCATGAAAATTTCTAAAATCATTAAAAATTTGATTATTTGATTTCTTTTTTTAAATGTGTGTGTGTAGTTCTACAAGTTTCAAATTTTTAAGATTATAATCATTAGTGGTGGTTTTAAAACTTAAGCAGTTTTTTTAAAGACAGATTACAAAATGATTACAATATAAGGTTATAAATTTATATCAGAAGCCATTCAGATAATAAATTACTATACTTACAAATTAATGACAGCATAAGTCATAGTAAGTAAATAATAATCAATTCATTTCCTAGTTAGAGATGTTCTGGTTCAAAATTGTCGTTATTTAAAGATTGTTTTATTTATTTGTTGCTGGCATGTGACTCATCTGCATCTCCACTGTAGTTTAATTTTTCATATCTCTTCTGAGATCTCAATGTAGAAAAAGTTAGTTGTGATTTTGGGTTCATACCAGGGTTCCAACTCAGTTTCAAAAATAAAATTCCCTGACTTTTCCAGGTCTATTTTTAGAAAATTCAATCATGAAATTTGGTTTGCAACATAAAAGGTAAGCTCACAGCGTAAAACATAAAACAGCTCACGACATAAAAGACAACATATTCATGTGACTTGCAACATAAACTGAATGCTCAAAAAGCATTTTCCTGGTTTATATCATCATTTTTCCAACTTTTTAGACAATATTTGTGATTTTTCCCTGACTTTTTTCAATAATTTCAAATTCCCTGACTTTTTCAGATTCTTCCTGACCCATGGGAACCCTGCCATACTCTTTTAAGTAAAAGTAAAATAAGCATTTTAATTTTTTTAAATCAAGCATTTTTGGCATATTTATTTTAAACAATGAGGATAGCCTTCAGATAAAAAATTTAATCAATTCTATTTAGTTTTTACTTTTATTATGTAAGAAATTTTATTTCTTCTTACAACCTGACTTTAAATTTGTATGATTTTAATATTTTTATCATTAAGACTTTGTGTAAAGATGAGTAAACCTAGCACATCAAAACATTTTTCTATATATTGCTATAACCCATTCAAGAAAGCTGGCTATAATTATTATAAAAAAAGTTTGTGATTTATAATAATGAAAAAATTTATATATATCTATATACAGAAAAAGTACAAAATTCGCCAATGTTTTCAAAGGTTGAAAAACTCTTTATTGAGGAGGAAGGGGGGTAGTTCAGATGAAGATGATTCCCTTCTCTGTGCTATGGGAATCCCAATCATTTATGGTTTGTGCATGAAGAGCAAAAGTTTTCAGAAACATTGATGCAGAGTGATATAGCTATTTTCACAAAAGTTACTGCCATATTTTATTATTACATTTTTAATTTTATTAATATTTGATATGCCTGATGCTACTCTCTTTCCCAAGTTTAAGTGAATATGATTTTTATAAAAGTTTCTGAGATGTTTAATTTGACTTTTTAAAAAATTCTTTTATTTATATTTGCATTTTATTTATTTGGTTGCTTCCTTCTTCCTTTTGCATTTTTAAATAAAATTGCTTTTTTGGATACAAGTCATAAACTTATAAACAATAAAAGGTATATAAATAATATTGCTCCCCTCTCCTCTTTTACAAAAAAATAAATAAAATAAAATAACACTTAATAAATCTATTTATTAAGAAAAATATGAACAAAGCGATATTACCTTCACAAATAATAACAGGAGACTTGGCGTTGGAATATTAAAACCCGAAAACTACTACGTCAGAAATGCCAAAGAAAAATATTTGAGATGCATACAGCTGTTTCGGTAGCCTTAAGCGCACCGTCTTCAGTGCAAAAAGAATTCTGAATCTGGAGAAGTGCTCGTATATATAAGAGAGGGACCAAATATAGTTCAACCAATAAGATTACGGGAAAGGTGGGGAGTGTGGCCAATAGGAATTTAGGAATGTTAGCTGTGTAAACAGTAGAAAAATTAAGAAAATGTGAACTGAATGTAAAATTTCTAACAATCAGACAAATAGGAAACAGCGAAATCACAATTTACAAGGTTTTTAAAATTTTTATAAATATGAAAAGCTTCAAAGAAATTGATTTCATGAATGGATTTAGGTCTGCAAATTATTTTAGCTGAATTAAATTTTAAATTATGATTTTCCTCCCAGCAATGTTTAGAAATAGCCGATTTATTGGTTTCTTGTTTGCAGACGTAATTCATATATTCTCCTAGATGAAATTTAAGACTGCGTTTAGTTTGGTCAATATATGATAAACCACACTGACAGGACAGGGTGGCTAGCAGTCAGGGAAAATCAAAGAATCAGGGAAAAGTCAGGGAATTTAGAAAATCTGGAAAAGTCAGGGAATAGTCAGGGAAATTTCTTTAAAGTCAGGGAATTTTAACAAATTTTGTGAAAATAAGCTATATTAATCATTAAATTATTAATGATATTTTAAATCACTAAATTTTTTGCTAGTGTCGTGAAATTTTCATCGAAAATAAACGTGAAAGTCAGGGAAAAATGGAGGAAAATCTCGAAAAATAGTCAGGGAAAAGTCAGGGAATTTGAAAAGGTTTAAATGCTAGCCACCCTGCAGGAAATACTATAAATCAGGGGCGTAAGGAAGGGAGGGGCTCAGGAGGCTCAAGCCCCCCCCCCCCCTATCAGTTATTATGAAATTTTGCTTTTAATGTCAAATGAAAGAATCGCCCATTAAAAATCAAAATCAAAGTTTTATAAATGTTCATAATTAATGATATTTTGTAATGAAACTAATAATTAGTGAATATTAATTAACATTTGATTATTAATTGATTTTCTTGAGGATAATTTTGAGTCATTTTTTAAAGGAAATTTTATGAGCCCCACCCATAATTTTTAAATTGCTATGCCCCTGCTATAAATGCCCCAAGAATTATGCATATCAATGGCATCTTTTAACTGAGAAAAGGTGAGTTTATTGGAAGGTGAAAATATTATTTTAAAATCATATTGTTTGAGAATTTTAGCTATGGTTTGACTGGATTTAGGAAAATAGGGTAAAACAATACTGATATTAGAAGAGACTGATTTAGTAGACGAAATACGAGGGAGTTGTAATTTTTGGATAGCTTTGTCTATAAGGGAAGGGTCATAACCTCTGTCAATTGCAATGGCTTTCAGGTATTTAATTTTAGATTTTAATAAAATAGGATTTGAACAAATATTAAGGGCACAGTTTATAAAAGTATAGAAAGCAGCCATTTTTTGGTTAGGTGGGTGACATGAACCCACATTGGGAGGAAGGGAGACTGCAAAATTTTTACGATAGACAGTGGTTGAAAATCCATTTACAGTGCAAGAGATGAGGATATCAAGAAATGGAAGGGAGCCATTATTTTCTATTTCATATGTAAACTGGATATTACTGTCAATTGAATTTAAAGTTTCTAAGACATGATCAATATTGTGACGAGATATGTCGATAAGAGTGAAGGTGTTGTCAACATAACAGGTCCAAAAAGGAAAAGATATTTTCTTAAAAAGCTTGCTTTCGAAATAGTGCATGTAAATATCTGTGAGAATTGGGGAGAGAGGGGAACCCATGGCTAAACCTTCAGACTGACGATAGAATTTATTTTGGAAAGAAAAAGCGGTTTGTGATAAACAAATGTGGGTAAGAGAAATTAATTCTTGTATTTCAAAAGATGTGAAATGAAATTCTTTTAATCTATTTTCGAGACAGCAAAGGGCTCCACTTATTGGAACACTTAAGATCTCTTTTCACTAATGTTCCCTTGAAACAGGTATAAATTTTTTGTGCTGAATTACTCAGTTTAGAACAGGATTTCTTTATTCACAGATTTTACATTCTGTATTCTGTAAATTACAGTTTGTTTTGGTAAGTTTTGTGATTATTATGAAGTATTTAAAAAATTCTGAATTGTGTTAATATACATGTGCATGAATAAATATGTTCCCCCTCCCCCTTTCACCAGAGATTTTTTAAAGTTGGCGCTGTTGCTCTCATCCTTGTTATTTGTAAATTTATATTAATTTTTATTAGATTGGGAGAAAAAAAAGTTATGATTAAAAAATCCATTTTGCTGACCCAGCTTGTTTGAAAATTTACCTTTGCTTTGCAAGCCCAGGTCTGTGTGTAGATCTCTAAGGCAAATATACAAACATTCTGCCTTATTTTAATTATTATTTATTTAATTAGTTAAAAACATCTTTTTAAAAAATTAGAACTTATATTATCAGTCATTTTTCATATCATTCCTGATAGAGACATGCTCTATCAATATATTTTAAAGTATTTTATAAGCAGTCTGTATTTTTAACTGTACCATATAATGGTATAGAGTAATCAGCATTTGGCATCTTAATTCTTGATACTAATTGTTTTTTCAGAATATTTTTATTATTATTTTTTTTTTTAATATATATAGCCTAATAGCTGTAGTCAAAACTACAACGTATGAGTAATGTGACCTTTTTGAGATTGTATACAAAGTGAAGAGTAGAATTTTGAAATTAAATAGAAAAATAATTGAATAAGAATTATTTTTTACTCTTTATTAGAAAACAAAAACATCTTCAAACTTTCCTCTTGATTTTGCATTATTATAGTTTATCAATATATTCTAAACACATCTGGGTATTACTTTTTGGATTGATTGATATGTTTTTATTATTATTATTATGATGTTTGAAATCTTGAAAATTTTTAAGAATTTTTAACATTCAGAAATCAATGCACAAAGTAATATCCAAATATCTTTAGAATATATTGTAAAAACTATAATAATGTGATATTTAGAAAAATATTTGAAAACTAATAAGCATGGAACATTTGAAAATTTTCGAAAAATTTAAAATTTTGTTTGTGTGTGTATATATATTGTTTTTTCTTTAATAAAGTTTTAGGGAGATTTTATTATACTTTTAGCATTTGGGTACATTTAATACACCAGGACATCTTTTTCTGATATGTCATTGAAATTGGCACAATATTTAACATGTTGATTCTTGTTTAGAGATTGAGAGTAATTTGCATAATAAATTATTGCATAAACTCTTCTACATTTTACAAGCCCCAAAAATTAAATGTGCTCCAAATGAAAACATTTTTCAAATAAATTGTACCCAAAAAATAAACATTCATTTCAATGCACATGTATGCTAAACTTTCAAAACTCTAAGACAGTAATAAAAAAAAAAATGATTTTCAACATCTATTATCCTCTTAAAATAGAAACAAATAATAATAGAATGTCATTTTTCCACTCCCCCCCCCCATCAACCCGACCCCCTTTACTAATATTGTTAATTTTAATCTTACACTATTTATTATTATTTCTTAGTTTATCAATATTTATCAACCATGTCTACACTGCTAGAAACTGATTAAATCAAATCTTTTATTAAAACTGCATGAACATTAATATATTCTTATATTGCTGATTAAAGTTTACTATGTTAATCAAATTTAAATGAGAAACACCAAAACTTTCATTAATATTGACATCATAGTTAATACTGTATTTATTTGTTTTTATTTTTATTTATTTATTTATTTTACTCTCTCTCTTTCTTACAGAAATAAATCTGAAAAATCAGATAGTTCAGATGCAAAATTAAGTGTCAGCACTCCAAATTCATTCAAAGAAAATCTGGTTTTCTCACTACAGGTACATTATATTTAACATTCCTTTATAGCATTTTTTTTATTTTTTTTTTTTTATGTTAAATATAGATAGTTTTTAAGTGATATTTTAATATTTTCCTATTTCAACTATTTTCCTAATTTATTTTGAACTTTTTAAATTTAGGATTCTGCGGAAAACAAGTCATATTTGACGCCACCACCATCATTTTCACCTATAAATTTTGAAAATCTGTTCACAAAATCTGGTTTTATGAAGAAGTCTTTTTCGGATTGCTACTTAAATCCTGATAATGAGAAGCTTCAAACTAAAATATTTTCTACTTCATCAGAAGGATGTTTACCTGTTGAAAACATTCCTTCACCAGGCTTCAATAATTCTTTAAAAGGTTTAGAACAAGTGGATTCTTTAAAAATTCCTGATCAAGTGGATTCTTTGAAAATTTCTGGCCAAGTAGATTCTTTGAGAATTCCTAATCAGTTAGATTCTTTGAAAGTTCTTGATAAAGTAGATTCTTTGAAACTTTCAAATAAAGTAGATACTTTAAAAATTCCTGACATTGTTCTTTCAGAAGATTTTTCTTCTAAACGAAACCCTGTTAGTTTGAAATCTGAAAATTCTTCTGTAGTAAATATAGCAAAAAAATCTGTAGATGATATTGACAATTATAGAAGCGATGTTAAAGATGAAAATAATGCTGCATCAGGCAGTGTACCAACAGAATCTAATGCAACATCTAAATCAAGGAATGAAGAAAGAGTCAAAAGAAATTGTTCAATTGCAAGACAAGAAGCTTTTATTATTAAACTTAAAAATTCAAGAACTTTTAATTCTGAACAATTAAGGAGAACTGATTCTATCAGAATTTCAAAATCAAGAAATAAACAAGTGAATAAACAAAATGGCACTCAAAATGATACTTCAGTTATAGATAATAAAATTATCCAAAAATCTAATTCGAACTCTGCTGCAGAAGTGCTTTCAAATATCAAAACAAGTGAAGATCATGCTTTGTCTGATAAAAAGCGCACCAAGAGAACCATTAGAAATGCATCCATTGTGAGAGGTCGGCCAAATACTATAAGAACTGGATTGCCAAATGATATATGCAACCGTTATATTAATGAATCAATTTCTGGTAATATTAAGCATAAGACTGTATCTTGTAGTTCTTCAGTTGATAATGATTTATTTATTACTATAGTTGAAAAAAATGATCCTGATTTGTCTTTAATTAATCATATACAAAATTTGACATTATCTCCCAAGGAAGAAGTTTTTATGAAAGAAGAAGAATTTAAAGTTTTAAGTAAAGATGAAATAGTAATTCCTCTAAAAAGTGACCACTTTAAAACTGAAACGTCAAATTGTAGAGATGAAATTACAAATCCTGTTAGTTTTGGGAAAAGTGTATCAGAAGTTCACTCTGTTAGTGAAATCAGCATAAAAAATGAAGCTGTAACATTGGAGAAATCAAATTTGATAAAAGCTACTGATTCTGAGATTTTGACTAGAAGAAAAAGCAGAGAAAGATTATGCAGCAATTCTGACAGCAAAGTTCAAAAATCAAAGAAATGCACAAAAGTCTCTAGAACAAATTCTTTTCCAGCATGTGTAACTAGTTTCGAAACAAAGAAAGTAAAGATATTGAGGGCTGTAAAAAGTTCTAGTCCAGAACCAAAGTCAGTAAAAACTGATGAATCCAAGGTTGTGTCAAAAATAAAAAGTCGAGAAAATCTTCGCAACACGTCTGATAACAAAGTTAAAAAAGCTAAAAAGTCTGGAAAAGTTTCTAGAGTCAATTCTTTTCCAGTGCATGCGACTACTATGAAAACTAAGAAAGGAGAAAAATTAAGAGTTGTTAAAAGTTTTAGTCCAGAACCAGAATCTGTAAAAAATGATTATTCTGTATCAAGAAGAAAAGGCAAAGAAAAACAATGCAATCATTCTGACGAAGTTCAAGAAACAATGAAAAAATCCCAGAAAGTTTCAAGAATTGATTCTTTTTCAGAGCATACAACTGCTACCCAACCCAAGAAAAAGGAAAAAACAAATGCATTAAAAGATTCCAGTCCAAGAAAATCACATAATAAAAATAAAATTTCTGGATCTTCAGATAAAGATATTGAATGCAGTGACGAATTTCAGAAACAAATATACTTGGATGTAAGAACCCCAATAAACAAACATGAACCCCCAGAACAGTGGTTTAGTGGAAGAAAATTTTTTGAAGCTGACGAAGCTACTGATAAAGATATTCCTGAACATAAGAGAGAGAGCATTGCAATGATATTGCGCAACAAAAAGGGGCATGTGCGAGAAAAAGCAAGTCTTTATGAGCCTGGCACCAGAACTTCTTATAATAATACTCCTGTGATGCTAAGTGCCACCCCTTGTGGAAAGTTTTGCGATTCGCAATATTGTAATATGCAAAGCTCTCAGAAGAAAAGTGCGTCATCTAGAAGTACTCGATCAACAAGAAGAAATTCTCCTCTACCTTTACCACCCATACCAATTTTCTTTGAACCCTCTCCAGCACCTAGTTTTCCATTGAAAGAACTAACAAATTTAAGTAATTCAGAAGATATCTTTTATACTCCTCCCTCTACCCAAAAGTCTTTTAATTCATCCCGGAATAGTGAAAATTCATCTAGGAAAAAGAAAAAGAAATGCACTCTGAAACCTAAAGTGAATTCTTATTCTGGGCAAACATCTTTGAAACTTCCTCTAGATCGAAATAAAGTGCGCCGTTCTGCAAGTTCGCCCAAATTTCGTTGTCTGTTAGTAGATGAAAACTATAATGGCTCTCCGGTATTTAAAACCAAAAGTGCTCTAAGTATAGAAAGACTGAAATCTGATGAATTGTTAGATGAATGGAATTGTGAGATGTAAAGGATAAAAGTGACTTTTTTTTTTTTTTAAGTTTTTTTTTTTTTTCTTCTCAACATTTATCTTGTCTTTTTATTTGTGAATGTGGTAATTATATGTTTAAATTTTAAATGTATTTTCTCTTTGTTATTTGTCTAAGGATTTTTTATATTTTATTTAGTATTTATATGATCTGTTGTCTGTTTTAGATTTTCAAAGGTTTAAATTGATATAAAATTTTATCCCAAAAATTAACTGAATTGAATGAGATTTCAAAAATTGAAAATTATTCTAAAAAGTTTGGTAAAATCTTTATTATTGTAATTATTTCTAATGTATTTAAAAAAAAAAAAATGTTCTTTAAAAATTTATATATAGGACTTTCTTTTAGATTTTAACAATTAGACTATGATATGATGTTTTTTTTTTTGCTTTATCTAATTTTAACTTAATAAAATATGCATATTTCTAATATGTATAATGACAGGATAAAAAAGAAGTAAATCCAAACTTTTAAAGTCATCTAAAGGCTACATTGCTTTAGTTAGTAATCTCGAAAGTGGAATCACGATCTTTTTGTACCGCAAGTGTATGGTTTGCATAGTTGCCAATATTTGCTTTTTGGCTGCAGAAAATTTTAATGGAAATTTTTTTATATATTTATGTAACAATTTTCACTGATTAAATAACGCAAAAATATCTATAAAACTTTCCGCTAATCAAAAAATGTAAAAGTTGGCAATTTGTCTTAATTTTTAAAGTTTTCATTCATTTTTTATTTTTCATGTATCAATTTGTACTGTAAAAAGGCTTTTTTGTACACTTATCTATAAAATTTTTTTATAGATAATTAATTAGTATTTTAAAACTAGGTTTACAGAATGCATCATTTTGACACATTGGGTAAAATTTCAAAAACCATTATTATTATATTTTCCAATTTATGCTAATAATTATTGGTGTAATGAGATGAATATATATGCAATTTAATTTTTTCTTTAAAAAATACAACGTCTCTTGTATTCGTCAATTTCATGGTGTCCGTAAAGAACTATATCAACAAATATCCAGCCTGTAAAAAAAAAAAACTGAAATATGTTTCTGATATTTTTTTTCCTCTAAATAAAACTGTAAACAATGTTTAATATCCAAATTTCAATTTAAAAAATAACATTGGTTTATTTTTCCTGAAAATTAGCTTATTTGCTTTTCTTGTGTAAATATAAACACAACAACAATAAATGAATAAAGATAAATTAATGCTACTCTTAAAAAAAAAAAAAAAAAAAAAAAAAAATCCTGACTTTTATTTTTATATCAGTATTTGAAATCATTTATTTTATTTTTATATATTCTTGTGTCCCCCACCCCTTACACTTTTCTTCTTTTCAAAACTTATATATATTACTACTTACCCTTCTGATCACAGTTAAAAAAATTAAAAGCTTCTTTAAGATAAAATGCTATTTGATATCCATATTAAATTTTATGGCTAAGTGAAATTTTCTTTTTTAAGTTTGTGTATGTTTTCAAAGCTTAAAAATTTTGTATGTGTAAAGTATAACAGAAAGAAGAATACTTCTTGAAAATACCTTCAAAAATCAGAACCTAACATATTTCAGAAGGCTGAATATTTCTTGACCTTCATATATCATATCTTCCTTCTAGAAGATCCAGAGGATTATTCTGTTCTTCCCAATACATCCTGAAGATGTCCTGGAAAGACGATATCCTTAGGATATCAAAGATATGTTCTGCTACTATAAAAGTCTAGAATGTATCTTCTGCTTTTGTTGAGATTGATTTCTAGGGCATCTGATAAAGGAAAATGTAGTCTCAAAATTTGTTGTCTTGAGTTTTTGATAATGTTTTTAAGAAATGTTGTTTTATTTAGTACTCATTTGGATACATAATTTCCCCTTCCAAGATTTTTTTTTTTTTTTTTTTTTTTTTTTTAAATATTTATATGATTTGAACAGAAATTAGCAGAAATGCAGCTGAGCTTTAAATATCCTCAAATTTGAAAAGCTGTTGAATTTTTAAGTTTATTTAAATATATATATATATATATATATTTTCAATTCAATCTTCTTTATATTATTAAGTTATGTAACAGAATAAAAATTTTATTGTATGAATTATTGAGAAATAGCAGAAAGTTTAAATGTTATTGCCATGCCAAATTTTACAGTGTATAGAAAAACATAGATCTTGAAATATTTAAAGGAAAAATATTTATTGCACAATCATAGTAATAGTTTATTGTGAAAAAGTAAATTATCGTTTTTCAAATTAAATCAGGTACAATCAGTGGTGGCTTGTGAATGTTATTTGGAGGTACTTCATCTAAATGTGTAGAAAAAGTAATTTAGAATGGATATTTCTCATTGGTTGATTGACATATTTTGAGAAACAATGTAGATATGATGACATTTTAACAGTCAAACAAACAAATGAATTTTGTATGACAACAGTTGCCTCATATGACTAGATAGTCCGTTATCATAAATAACTGATTCATCTGATTGGCTGTTGAAATTTCATATCTATGTTGTTTCTTGAAATAAGCAAATCAACCAATAAGAAATAAATATTCCATTCTAACCTGTACTTTTCTAGACATTTAGATGGAGTGCCCCTAAAACATCCTTCATGAGCCATCACTAGATATAATATAATTAGCAAAATAATTTCAGATATGTTAATTTAGATCCACTATGATAAATGTTAATTTGTAATTTAATCATTTTTATGAATAAAGATTAAAATACTTAGCTTATCATTGTTTAGAGATATCAAAATTGTAGAATTTTATTGAAATAGAACATTTTGTAATAATGATGTGATATATTTGCTTGTAAATAAATATATGCATTCTATAAAGTGTTTATTGAAATACTTCAAATCTATGCACTTGTATGGTTCTAATACATTTAGAAATGTGATTTTCCATCTAAAAATAATCTTAAATGGTTGAAACATGCAAATTAGTTTATGTGTAAGAAACATCATTACATTTTAAAAATATATATTTATATTCATGTAAATAATTTAAAAATTTCATCTCTTACATTTGTTGCTATAAATGAAATATAAAAATGCATTCTTGAAAAGTGAATTAGTTATGATGAAAATACTGTTTTCATCTATAATTTCTGAGTATTATTATTTATCATCATATTGCAACACATGTGTGTTTGTTTTATATAAATGTTGTTTTGTAAATAAGCTTGTTTTCTGTTGTCTAAAAATTGTACATTTGGGATAATTATGTATGGTAGAAGGTAAAAAGATTTTAATTCAATAAAGTTTATTAAAAAATTACTTTGCTTTTAGTGATTGATTTTTGTTTCTTACTGAATTTTTCTAAAAAGAAGGAATACCAATTTTAGTGTCATAAATCTGTTCCTTTCAATATGTAACTTTCCAGGAATTTGGATAGAACCGTATCCAAAAAACAATTTTTATTCAAATTACTAAAAATAAATTGAATATTGACATAAACTTGTAAATTGCACCTAAAAGTATTAAATACATTCCTTCGCAGACAGCATAAACACTACCATTAATTAAGAGGCCTCTCCACTTATCGTCCTCAGACGCTAGAGCCAATGTCATTCTATGGAGAATTTCGCCCCATTATAACTTATTAACTAATATATATGTTTAAATTCTGTTTTCACATTCAGAAACTTCACAACTATTAAACAAATTATCGCTTTCAAAAAATTATTATTATTATTTTTTTTTAAATATTTTATTTTGAGGTTGTAAAATGTGAATTTTCACAATGTGAAATTTTTCATTTTTGAGTTTAAAAATTAAATCTTAAAAATAAAATGATCAATTTTTAGAAAGCAATAAATTGTTTAATAGTTGTGAATTTTCAGAAAGTGAAAACGGAATTTAAAAATATGTATTAGTTAATGAATTATAATGGGGCAAAATTTCCCGTAGAATAACATTGGCTTCGGCTTTTGAAGACGATAGGTAGAGAGTCCCCTTAAGGATGAAATATTGAGTAAATATTCGGTATCCGGCAGAATTTTAAGTATCCGACAGGTATAGGATATCAGCACTCCTGATATGGATATCCAGTAATTTCAAGAGGGATAGCTGAAAGGAGAATTTAAGCTTAAACTCCTTTCAGAGGAAAATTAGATTTTATTGTGATGAAAATAAAATCTTTTCATTTATTAGGTCTATTGTAGATTCTAAATGTTTTTTTTTTTTTTTTAAGTGGGCTTCTACGAAAGTCAAACATTGCCAAAAGTAGTAGCTTCATGTCTAAGATATATTGAAGTCCTATCTCAGTTTTGTGCATATTTTGCTAGTTTTTTTAAGAATGATCAATAAAATTCCTCCATAATCTTTCTCAGGACTGTAAAAAGAGGCGTTAGAAGTGATATTTATGCTCTGCAGTGTATGTAACTGTTTTTATGACTTCTGTTTAATGATTAAAAGTTATATTGTTTCAAGAATATGAGTCAAATAATCAGGGGCCGATTTAATTACTTGGAGGCCCGGGGCACTCATGTTAAATGGGCCCCTTTTTCTCGTACTTTAATATTATAGCAAACAAAACAAACAACTTATTTCGTATTCAGCCGTCTAAAAATTACTTCACTTCACTTTTCATTTTGCTGGTAAGAGTAAAGCTAAACAAGATCTGTCTCTTGTCTATCGAATCGACGTACGTCGCCCCCGTGTATCTGCATTGCAATGATTACCTCAGATTTAGTTATCCTTGGTAAAAGTTTGGAATGCACGTATCAGTAATATGCAATTGTATTTGCATTTAGCAAAAATATTGCAATTTTTCCGATGAGTTGATAGTTTCCTTGAAAGATCATCACGCCGATTTATAAAACAGCGCAGTAATTCCTCCATCCATTGACAAAAAACAACGATCATTATACCAAATTTTGGAAATTTTTCATTTTAACTATTTTTTAAATTGTATGATGGAATTTCTTGGGGGCCCCTTCACTGTGAGGGCCCAGTGCACATGCTCTAAATGCACTGCCTTAAATCAGAGTATAATGAATTTCATTGAGTGGAACCTGCCTGTTTATAATTCCATATACAAGAAAGTTGATGTTTTTATGACCATATGTTTGTACTAGCAGACCTTTGGCATTGCTTCACCACCTATTTACTCGATTCTGCTGAAGATAAAAACAAGCCTCCAGTTTATATAATTTGCACTCTTAAAGGAATATCTTGGTAAACGAACCTGAAGTTAGAACACCCTATTCCCTTGCATATAAATTTTGCCAAAATAAAAACTAGTATGTTGTGAAAATCACAAAACTTTCTTCTATATCATTTAATATAAAAGCGTTACCTACAGTTGAAAATGCACAAAAGTTTAAATAGCTTCTCAGAATAAAGATTTTACGAATGTAGTTTATTGCAATTTTGATCAACAGACGCAGAGGTGTAGCCATGCGGAAAATCACAGTAGGTGAGTAATAACAATGCCACCCAGTGGTCAATGTACACCCAAACAAAATCAGCATTTGGTTTCGTAATGGTTGTCTCCCATATCAAGTTTCGTGCATTTATATGTCATAGAATTTGATATTTAGTCTTCCTATTTATAGGATAAATTTCACCACAGCAGTGCCACTTATCGGCCCATCTGTGCCCAAATTAAATCAACATAGCCTTCTCATATTCCAAGTTTTGTGCAGTTATATAAAATAGAATTTGAGATATAGCTTCCTGTTTATGAGGAAAATTGTAGCATGCAGCCCCTATTGACCGATATGCACCCAAATTGAATTAGTATAATGGTTCATAATGTCCATGTCACATATCAAGTTTCATTCGATATATTAGGTCGTTGCAAAAGTTCGTGCAGACGCAGTTAATTTTATTGCCTCCAAAGACCAGAGCTTCTATCGCCATGGTATACATTTGTTACCCGAAAAATGGGCAAAGGTTGTAGAAAGTAATGGAGAGTATTTTGATTAAAAATTGTCATTTGATTTGATGTATTTTTATGAAATGAAGCAATAAAAAGCAGCACGGATTTATGCAAAGACCTAATATAGACAATAGAACCTGAGATATAGCCTTCCCTTAAATGGAAAAAAATCGCAGCACAGTAGCACCACCTGCTGAGCGATTTGCACCAAAAGTTGATAGGCACTAATTTATGTCATGGTGCAATTACTTATAAATTTATATGTAATTATGTGCAGTAGTTCCTGAGATGCAGTTTTGAAACAAAACTTTTGTCGCACACACCCAGACATTTTCTAATTAATCATGATTATGATAAAACAATTATAGGGATAAAATACAAACTTTTTCCAACAAAGTTGAAAAATATTTATGACTCCGGTTTGCCTGTTTGTCTGTAAGCGCTCTAATTCCCATAAATATTCACGGATTTTCTTTAAACTGACATCACATATGTTATTCTAGTTTGCTTTTGAATATTCCCTATTGAAAATGGAGTAAATACCTCAACTAGCTTGTGTACAAGGACACCTGAAAGTATTCCAAAGCATTATCTTTTATGAAAAATATTTATAAAACCATTTTTTAATATCTTTACTTTGCACAAATCTTAATGAAATTGAACTATGTTATTCAAGTTCACTATCAGATATTCCCTATTAACCCTTTCAGGGGCAGTGATACCACCACAGCATCACCTAATTTTAATTTTCAACTGCAAAAACTCATCCCAAGTTTTTAGCAAAATTTTACTTTTATAACATAGTAGAAAAACTCGTCAATTTCTTTTATTTTAATTTTGCTCGTGTATTCCGGTGGCAGTGTAATTTAAATGATCCAAATTATCTTGCGCCGCAAAGGGTTAAAAATGGAGTAAGTACAACCACTGGTTTGTGTACAAAGCTACCCGAAAGTATTCTAAAGCATAGCCCTTTACTCTATGAGAGGTATTCCTATAAACCAGATTTTAATAACTTGACTTTGCTCAAATCTTAATGAAATTGAAATATGTTATTCATCTCTACTGACGAATGTTTTCTATAGAATATAGTATGGTTAGCTTAAGGATTTACAAGATCATGCAAAAATATACAGTTACATTAAGAGCTATTATTTGAATTTTGTTGAAATTGCATTTTCGTTTACATAGCATTTTTAACAGTTTTTAAGAGTGAAAGTGTTATGTATAAATTTATCTGACTGTCTGTCTATCTGCCTGTCTGACCACCTCCAACTTTCTTCTGCAAAAATCAGAATGAAATTGACATTTATTGTTAATATGCTAAAATAATGTTCTGTAGAGTATGATGATTAGTCTTCATAATTTATAGGCCTACACTAAAATGTATAGATATATTAAGGGCTACAATTGGAAATTGCATTTCTGTTTGTGTTTCAACACTTTCCAACAATGTTTGAGTGATTATGAATTCAATTAGTCTTTCTGTCCTTCTGTCTGTCCATTGTGTAATAATTATGTAGGAAAGAACATTGAAGGTTAAATGATGCAACAAGTATGTACAGTTTGAAAATATTAGTAACTAGAAAACCTGTGTGAAATTTTCACACTTTATTTCTTTTCTTATTTACCTTTAAAATTTGAAATTCATAAATATTATACCAATTTCACCTCTTAATTAAAATTTTAATTTACCCCCAGAAGCTAAATTACTATTACAACCAATTTAATATTGTGCATTATTGAAACCAAAATTATATCAAAGGCTTCAAAACAAAATTCCTGGTTGACGACCCAGTTTTCATATTTCCACAGACGGTGCAGTTTTAGTAAAGGACTCCTATAACACTTTTAAATTTTTGTCACCATGTTGGCGATGACTTTTTATTTTGGCATAATATTTTGTTTAAAAAAAACTGATTCCTATTTTGATTATACTTTTTATGATTGCTTTTTTTTAGAATTAATTTCTTTGCATATATTTAAAATATTGTTAAATTTAAAATGACGCTTTCAAAGATTCTGAAAAAGTAACTTTTAAAAATACATTTTTCCATAAAATAATGTCATTAGACAAATGCCGTCATTTTTTCTTATTAGATCATTAAGCTGAGTCCATGAGCTTAAATGTCGTCCATTTATAAATATTATTACTTTCTTCTATATTCAATAGAAGAAAGTATTGGATTCGTAAAAATTTTCGACCTTGGTTTTTTGATGGATTTACACGTTTTGAGAGCTGTAGAATACAATTTGACCATTTTTAGAAAATGTCTGTCTGTCTCTGTGTGTGTGTGACAAAATTTTGTGGCAACTGTATCTCAGGAACTACTGCACAGAATTTCATACAAATTGGTATGTAGTTGCACCTAGACATAAATTAGTGCCTATCAATTTTTGGTAAAAATTGTCTTAAAGGTTGCGTTGCCATCCCGCTTTTTCTAAATTTTTAACATGGTGATATAGGACAAAATTTTGCATAAATGTGCATAAAGAGAATAATTTTTTAGTAATCATTATGAAATTTACAAGAATTATTTATAATAGAGATAGTCAACTGGGAAAAAATATTTGTTGTAGGAGCCTCGCCGAAGTCCCCCCTCGAGGGGAGTAAATTTTCAAAATGGGTATCTTTCGAAAGGTCTCGTCAATACCTTTAAAACGAATGGTTTAACTATAAATATGTGATAATTTAAAACAAAGTTATCGATTTTTTTACTTTTAATGAAAAGAAACTTGGAATTTTTTTTTTTTTTTAATATTGTTACTAAGTGAATTTGTATAGGAAAATATAGAAGAAAGTCTTGTGGTGGCAACAACATACTAGTTTTTTATCTTAACGTATTTTATTAATTACATAACTATCGTGTCGTTTCGACAAAATTTATTATATTTGGTACATGTTAGAGAAATATTATATAGTTAATACGTACCACATGATTTTTCTTTTCTTTTTATTATATTGCTTCCATAAAAGAAACTCGGATGAAAGACTTAACTACTGTGAAAATTTTCTATTTTCTTTACTTTTTTCTATATTCGATAGAAGAAAGTATCGGATTCGTAAAAATTTTCGACCTTGGGTTGTTTGATGGATTTACACGTTTTGAGAGCTGTAGAATACGATTTGACCATTTTTAGAAAATGTCTGTCTCTCTCTCTGTGTGTGTGTGTGTGACAAAATTTTGTGGCAACTGTATCTCAGGAACTACTGCACAGAATTTCATATAAATTAGTATGTAGTTACACCTTGACATAAATTAGTGCCTATCAACTTTTGGTAAAAATTGTCTTACAGGTTGCATTGCCATCCTGCTTTTTCTAAATTTTTAACATGGTGGTATAGGACAAAATTTTGTATAAATTTGCATAAAGAGAATTATTTTCTAATAATCATTATGAAATTTAAAAGAATTATTTATAATACAGATGGTCAACTGGGAATTTTTTTTTTTTTTTTTGTGTGTATGTAGAAGCCTCGCCTCCCCCCTCCCCATCCGAGGGGAATAAATTTTCATGTTGGGTATCTTTCAAAAGAGCTCCCCAATACTGTTAAAACGAATGGTTGAACCATCGATCTGCGATAATTTAAAATAAAGTTATCGATTTTTTTTCATTTTTAACCAAAGAAAATTAAATGTAATATTGAGAATAAAATTGACATTTTCTTACTTTCTTCTATATTCAATAGAAGAAAGTATTGGATTTGTGAAAATTTTCGACCTCAGGTTTTTGATGGATTTACACGTTTTGAGAGCTATTAGAATACGATTTGACCATTTTTAGAAAATGTCTGTCTGTGTGTGTGTGACAAAATTTTGTGGCAACTGTATCTGAGGAACTGTTGCACAAAATTTCATACAAATTGGTATGTAGTTGCACCTTGACATAAATTAGTTCCTTAGTTCCTATCAGCTTTTGGTAAAAATTGTCTTACAGGTTGCGTTGCCATTCCGCTTTTTCTAAATTTTTAACATGGTAGTATAGGACAAAATTTTGTATAAATGTGCATAAAGAGAATTATTACTTTCTTTTAAATTCAATAGAAGAAAGTATTGGATTCATAAAAATGTTTGACCTCAGCTGTAGAACACGATTTGACCATTTTTACTTTCTTCTATCTTCAATAGAAGAAAGTATTGGATTCGTAAAAATTTTCGATTTCGGGTTTTTGATGGATTTACACGTTTTAAGAGATGTAGAACACGATTTTACCATTTTTAGAAAATGTCTGTCTGTCTGTGTGTGTGTGTGACAAAATTTTGTGGCAACTGTATCTCTGGAACTACTGCACAGAATTTCATACAAATTGGTATGTAGTTGCACCTTGACATAAATTAGTGCCTATCAACTTTTGGTAAAAATCGTCTTACAGGTTGCGTTGCCATCCCGCTTTTTCTAACTTTTTAACAGAGTGATATAGGGCAAAATTTTTCAAGATGGGTATCTTTCGAAAGGTCTCGTCAGTACCTTTAAAACGAATGGTTGAACTATAAATCTGTGATAATTTAAAACAAAGTTATCGATTTTTTTTACTTTTTACGAAAAAAAACTTAGAAAAAAAATCTTTTTTTTTTTTTTTTTGTATAGGAAAAGATAGAAGAAAGTCATGTGGTGGCCACAACATACTAGTTAGAAAATGTCTGTCTGTCTCTCTCTCTCTCTCTCTCTCTGTGTGTGTGTGTGAGACAAAATTTTGTGGCAACTGTATCTCAGGAACTACTGCACAAAATTTCTTACAAATTGGTATGCAGATGGACCTTGACATAAATTAGTGCCTATCAACTTTCGGTAAAAATTGTCTGACAGGTTGCGTTGCCATCCCGCTTTTTCTAAGTTTTTAACATGTGATATAGGACAAAATTTTGTATAAATAAGCATAAAGAGAATTATTTTTTAGTAATCATTATGAAATTTACAAGAATTATTTATAATAGAGATAGTCAACTGTGAAAAATTTTTTGTATGTGTAGGAGCCTCGTCACCCCCCTGGGGGGGGAAGTCCCCCCCTCGAGGGGAGTAAATTTTCAAGATGGGCAAAGAACTTCTACTACGTACTATTCTATATTCTTTGAGATGGGTATCTTTCGAAAGGTCTCGTCAATACCTTTAAAATGAATGGTTGAGCTATAAATCTGTGATAATTTCAAAGTTATCGATTTTTTTTTACTTTTAACAAAAAAAAACAAACCAAATCTTTTTTTTTTTAAACGAAATTTAACCAAACTTGGTATTTAGTTGGCTCCTGTCATAAACTGGTGCTGATTAGATTTGGGGATCAATCGTTCAACAGGTGGCGCTCTGATCGTATGTTTTCTAAATTTTTAACATGGCAGTATAGAACAAAATTTTGTATAAATGTACATAATGTGAGTTATTCTTAACCTGTGATTGTAAAATAATTATGAATTATTGATAATAGTAGTAGTTAATTAGGAAAAAAAATTTGTGCATGTGGGGGCATCTCTTTTCCCCTTGGGGGGAAGTTCACCCTGGGGGGGGCGGGTAAATTTTCAAGATGGGTATCTTTCGAAAGGTCTCGTCAATACCTTTAATACGAATGGTTTAACTATAAATATGTAATAATTTAAAACAAAGTTATCAATGTTTTTTACTTTTAACCAAAAAAAAAAAAAAAAAAAAAAAACAGAAAACGAAAAAAAAAATCGTAGGTTTTTTTTATTTTTTTATTGTTCTTGAGTGAATTTGTATAGGAAAATATAGAAGAAAGTCTTGTGGTGGCCACAGCATACTAGTTTTATATTTAGTGTTATACTACTTCTCTAATATGGAAATTGTCTGCATTATCATGGAAGATAATTTTTCAAAATTATTTTTACTGAGTGAATTTGTATAGGAAAATATAAAAGAAAGTTATGTGGTGGCCACAACATACTAGTTTTTAAATTGCATCTACTATAAATCTAATAATATCCATAGTGTTTGATTATTAAAATCTAATGAGTTTTTTTTTTTTTTTTTTTTTTTTTTTTACATACATTTTAAACATTTGAATAATTTGCATAATATGATAAATTTAGAACAATTCGAGCTAAATATCAAATGCAGATTAGAAAATCAAAGCATTTACTATTCCTGATACTTTTACATTCAAATTTTTCACTACACAAGCTTAAAAATATTGTATATTTATCCTTTCTTTTATCCAGAAAATTCTGAAGTCTGATGTTGTGGGAAGGAGGGATTCAGAAAATCCTTAGTTAAAATTGTTTATATAAATTATATTGTTTATATTTTCTACGGACCATCAAAATGTTCTAGCACACCACTGGTTGGTGACCATTGGTCTATACATGGCAAAATTAACTTTCTTTAGACAATTAATGTTATATTTCCCTGAAATGAATGTCATCTGCATTTGCATTTAAAATTATTTTCCTAGTTGAATATTACTGTTATAAATAACACTTTTAAATATATTCAGAGTGTGACAAAAGGTCCAATATCTTAGGAATAAGGGAAAGTTTCTAGGAGCCAGAGGTAGCAAATTATTTCCATAACAATACTCACAGCAAAACATGAGAGTCTAGGGATAACATTTCATTATTTTATAAAAAATGCAAGTCATTCATGTATTATTTTACATTGGATAAATGAACTATTCAGTTCAAAATGTAAACTAGGGAAAATTTTAAGAAGATAACTGATTTTTATTTATAAATACAATACAAAGATTAAAAAAAAAAAAAAAAAAAAAAAAAACTGGATAAAATATTATTTTTACCTTTAATATAAACTAGTGCTGGACGGTATCGGAAATTAAATATCGCGATATATCACCAAGTTAATATCGATATTAGTGATATATTGCGATATTTCTTTCAAGACAGGAAAAAATAGACATTTGTTATTTTTTAAAGACATATGCACACGAATTTTAAAGTATACAAGTATAGAGTGTTTTCCATGTATTTTCTGGTATATTACTACCATAACTTTATCATTAAAAAAAAAAAAGCATAAAAAGTGAATTAATGTTTTGTGTTTCTTATAACTTATACTATTGCTTTTTAGTGTACCTCAACACAGCTAATATGTGATCTGTGTTTTATTTGTACCAAGTATATCAAAATTCATAATTCTACTAAAAATAAAGCTTAAGAAAAATTGTCTTAAGATGTAGGTATTAAATAAAAATGAAAATAATTTTAAATAGTTCAGAATTGCCATTATAAATAGTTCAGAATTGCCATTGAACACACCTTTTTTGGTCGTAGAGAGTAATATTTTGTACTTAAAACTCTTATATGCATCCTAAATGTCAGTTACTTGTCATTTTTATTTTTGTATCTGCTTACCAAATCATAACAATATATTTTAAATATATATGTTCAATTCACATTCGTAATAGTTTCACAATAATTGAAATTTGAATTATATATAGTATATATATGTATATGTGTGAGTGTGTGTGTGTGTATGTATGTATACGTTGCCAGTATAAAAATTATATTATTTAAACAAAATGATGTTAAAATTTCATTTTGTTACTTAAAGTAACTCATTTTGCATTTAAACCAATTTTATTTAACATGTACGGCTTTAAAAAATAAATAAATGGAAAGAGAAAAAATAAATGCTACATAAAAAAAGTAATAAACTATTCAATATTGTATAATTCTATAAGGAAACTGTCACTGTAAAATTACTGAAGATAAAACTTTATTTTACATCAGTTAGATAGCACCCTTTCTCCCTTCCCATGTTATCCAATGGGATTTTTATCGCTTCGTTTTATAAAGATATTTTATTCAAAAATGAACTTTTTCGAATTCTGTTTTTTGAATATTACTCTTTAAACAGGTCGTCTTTTAGCTTAGTGAGCTATTTTTAAAAAAAAATAAATTTAAATATTTTACTTAGAGATTCACACTTAGAGTCCATAATTTACTTATTGAAATAAAATATTTAAATTAATTTTTTCGAAAAATTGCTCACTAAGCTAAAAGGCGACCTGTTCAAAGAGTAATATTCAAAAAACAGAATTTGAAAAACTTCATTTTTGAATGAGATATTTTTATAAAACGAAGCAACGAAAATCCCATTGGATAACATGGGAAAGGAGAAAGGGAGCTATCTGACTGATATACAGCCTTAATAAAAAAAATATTTTATCGAAATATTTAATAATAATAAAATAATATAAAAAAAAAAATTACATTCTATAATTGCTTATATTTTCAGAAGTTTTTTATTAAACGCTAAGAAAATTTGCAAAAAAAACTCTTCTAGTAGATATCAGTTCGGCTTTGATGATCTTTGTTAAACACATGTTGAAGCTCGCATGTCATTGGCCAGAAAATATCGACACTTTGAAATAGACCGATATCAATGAATCAATAGCAGGAAAGGAGCTAAAACAAAAGACATTGTTTTCATTCGTCATAATGAGCGTTTGTTTTTGTATCGGCTTGTCTATGGTTTTTATCACCTACGATATGCATGAATGTAGAGTGGGAAGTCAATATAGTGTGATAGGTCAGAACCCATAGTAGATATCTCGGATAGGGATATATCGTTTCGACTAACATCAAATGTCTTTCCTAGTAAACACACCTGCTGATTATAGGTATGAATACGCATTAATATTGGAGTATGTCTGAATTTCTTCTGAAGGGGTAGAACCGTGACCTTGAACGAAGTCAGCTTATTCACGCGATAATCAAAGCAGATGGCTTTCAATAAATACTGGTTAATTTTTTTATTATGCGGTGGCCTTTTTAAAGCAGTGATGTTCAGATTTGAGGTTATGAAGGATGAGGAAGTATATGTATTGCAATAGAGATCGTTTGACGTAGGGTTATTTTTTCTAGTTTATCAGTGAGTAAATAGAGGAAAGTAGAGAATGGGTATTAGAATAAGATATTCGACGCTTTTTTTCTTCGGGTCTCGTTCGCTGTTGTATGTTGGCTGATCGGGTTTCGTTCACTCGGGTGCGCACTAGGCAATATCGTTAAAGGGATTTATCGGCGGAGCTAGATCTTAAATATTGTTATCGGGATATTAAAAAAATATCGATACTTGGGGATATATTGATAAATAATCCAGCCCTAATATAAACATAAAATATATTAAGTTTGTCCGACTTTTAGTTTTAAAATACAATTTGTTTGTTGGTTTTTCAGTACTGAATTCCTCTAAAGACTATTTATATTTTTTCTCACTTTAAGTTCAAAGGTTCGAACACATTTTGCTTTTGATAGTATTCATGATGCTGGAACCTCATTTACACCAAAATGTTAACACGGGAAATATCAGAATAATAGTAATTGGAAAATTTGATATGGAAATTTATCTTTCATGGAAAAACATCGTTCAAAACATGGAAGTAATTGTAAAATTTTCCCGGAAAACATTCATTTTATATACAATAAATGTCATATTTTGTAGCAAGAAGAGAAAATGGGAAAAAAAGGCAAAAATATAGATAAAGAATATTGTAAATGCATGAAATGCTTTGGCCAGTCTGCCATATAATTGGTCACCAATAATATATTTTTAGGCGACCCGGAGCCCGGATTTTGTTGGACCCTGCTCATATTGCATGGTTAAAAATAAATCTCATGGTGCACATTTATAGGAAAATTTGTTTTATAACGCCATGTTAAAAGTTTAGATTAAGCGAGATGGCAACACCACCAGTTGGACGATCGTTACCAAAAGTTGATTGACACTAAACTATGCTGGAGAATTGGAGAACAACCACATATCAATTTGTATGAAATTCTGCGCAGTTGTTCCTCACACAAAATTTTTGTTACACATATACAGATAGTCTAAAAGTGGGGAAATCGTGTTCTAGAGCCCTCAGAACGAAGTAATCCACACTTAAAGTCGAAAATTTTTATGGAACTAATACTTTCTTCTACTGAATATAGAAGAAAACAAAAAGTGAAAAACATTGGAGCAATTAATATTTCCTTCAACATTGTGATTTTAACATAACTGGAAGGGGGGAGGGAGGAGTGTAAGATTTTTTTTTTTTTTTTTTTTTTTTTTTTTTTTTTTTAAGTACTAATTATATTATATCTTTCAGTTGGCTGTTTTTGCGTTGTTACCAGTTTTAATCTATCACCTTGAATGAACGTGCAACCATTTTTGTTTTTATCTATATATATAAAAATGAATTGCTGTTCGTTAGTCTCACTAAAACTCGAGAACGGCTGAACGGATTTCGATCATTCTTTTTTTGTTTTTTTCCTTATAGGTCAGGGATGGTTTAGGAAAAAAAAAAATTCGAAAAAATTCGAATAGTTTTCTTATTATTAATTAAAATATGAAAATAATAACCTCCTAATACCTTATAAATAGCCATTAAAATATTAGCTATAATTTAATTGTTGCCAAAAAAAAAATTTACGAGTTCATTTTCTTTCGACATAAAAATAAATAAACGTGATTAAATAAATAATTTAATTAAACGTGAGCTTTAAAAAATTGTAAAAAATTAAATTATGTAATTATGTATCTCACAAAAATTGACGTCACTATCGGCAGGCCCTGACTTACGGCAGGGCATACGGGGCAAATGCCCTGGGCCCCCCTTCTGGAAGGGGCCCCCCTACAGGCATATGTAGACATTCTGCAACCTAATGACCTCTTATGCCCCTGCAAGGCCCCCCCCCCCCAGAACAGGCTTGCCCCGGGGCTCTAGGTAGTCTAAGTCGGGCCCTGACTATCGGTTTAAAGATTTCATACGCATTGATAAAGTGCTAATGTAGTTAGTTCTATGATTCAACAGAAAATTTAAAAACACAGTTTATAAAAAGTTTTTTTTCTTATAATCTATATACCTTTAAAACCTATTAATATATATATATATATAAATGAATGTTTGTCTGTATGTCCATTATAAAATTGTAAACGGCTTGACCGATTTCGATCATTCTTTTTTTGTTTTTTTCCTTATAGGTCAGGGATGGTTTAGGAAAGAAAAAAATTGAAAAAATTCGGCCCCCAAAGGGGGGGAGGGGGCAAAACGTGAATTCAAAATATCCTTCATAGCTCAAACAAAGAAACAGATATCCGTAAAATTTTTGCTTTAAAATATAGCTAATATAAATGTCTAAAAACCAATTCCTGGAATTTTCGAAATTTGATCCCCAAGGGGGGGGGGGGGCAAAAACAATTAGAAATACAGTTAGGCCTTTCAAAATTGGTACAGATAGGTTTCAATAGCCTGCAAGTCGAATGGGGATATTTTCGAAAGTGTAAAGTTATTAGGAGGGGAGAGAAGGGGGAGGGGAGAGGGGGGGGGCAAAAAAATAAAAATAGAGTTAGATCGTTCAAATTTGGTATATAGAGGTTTTCGATACTTACAAATCGATTGCGGATATTTTCGAATTTGTAAAATTATTAGGAGGGGGGGGGGGCTATGGGCAAAAACAAATAGAAATACAGTTAGGGCATTCAAAATTGGTACAGATAGGTTTTAAAGGCCTGCAAGTCGAATGGGGATATTTTCGAAAGTGTAAAGTTATTAGGAGGGGTGAGAAGGGGGGGATGGGATGGGGGGGGGCAAAAAAATAAAAATAGAGTTAGATCGTTCAAAATTGGTACAGAAATGGTTTTCGATACTTAAAATCGAATGCGGATATTTTTGAATTTGTAAAATTATTAGGAGGGGCGGTAAGGGGGGGGGGCTATGGGCAAAAAGAAATAGAAATGCAGTTAGGCCGTTCAAAATTGGTACAGATTGGTTTTAGATGCCTGCAAGTCGAATGGGGATATTTTCGAAAGTGTAACGTTATTAGGACGGACGGAAGGGGGGCGGAGGGGCAAACAAAATAAAATAGAGTTAGATCATTCAAAATTGGTACATAGAGGTTTTCGATACTTACAAATCGATTGCGGATATTTTCGAATTTTTAAAATTATTGGGAAGGGGGAGAGTGGTGGGGCAAAAAAAATAAAAATAGAGATAGATCGTTCAAAACTGGTGCATAGAGGTTTTTGATATTTACAAATCGATTGCGGATATTTTTGAATTTGTAAAATTATTAGGATAGACGGGAGGGGGGGTCGAAGGGGGAAATAAGAGTTAGAGCATTTTGGGAATTTTTTCGGAAGGCAGTGAGAACCCGGTGCGACATTTTTCCTAATCAGATTTGTTTCGCTTTTTTTTTTTTTTTTTTTTTTTTTCACGTGATAAAAATTAATGCAATTTTGAGAATTCAGTAATTATAGTGATTCATTTAAAAATAGTGACCAGCGAAGCGGGCAAAGCCTGCTAGTCTAAATATGAAAAGCTAAAAGTTTGTCCTTGTATCTCTCCGGATTATTAGATTTTATCAAAAATCGGTACACTTCTTAATCAGGGCAAAATCTAGCTAACACAGATTTGACTTTTTAGTTCAATCAGATAATTAGTTCAAAAGGTATTAAATAAAAAAACTATTTTAACTTAAAATTATTAAAAAGTAAAAAATAAATTGATGCTAAGAATAAACTAGTATGTTATGGCCACCACATGACTTTCTTCTATATTTTCCTATACAAATTCACTCAGTAAATATAATTTATTAAAATTATTATTTAAAAAAATTATCTTCCTTAATAATGCAGACGATTTCCATATTAGAGAAGTAGTATAACACTAAATATCCAAAAAAAAAAAGTCAATTTTATTCTCAGTATTACTTTTTACTTTCCGAAAAGTATAGTGAGGAAAGTATTGTAATCATGTCAAAAATCCGAATTTGAGATTTTTATGTTTCTATGCGTTTCAAGGTCCCCTGAGTCCGTTTTCACAATTTTTGCGATGATGTATGCATGTGTGTGTGTGTATGTCTGTGAGTGAACACGCTAGCGTCTAAACGCTTTGTTCAAATAAGCTGAAAGTTGGTACGCATATTGTAAGTCACCATAGTACGAACCCTATAGATTTTGGTGAATCTAGCACTTATAGTTTTTTTTTTACAGGGACACAAAGAAAAATTCTTTATCATTATGTCCTATGGGACCAAAATCTTAAAAGTGCGATAGCATATAAACGCCATATTCAATTGAGCAAATTTATACACATATTATAGGTCACAGATACTCAATCTGTATAGATTTTGGAGAATCTAGCACTTATAGTTTTTTTTACAGAAACACAAAGAAAAATTCTTTATCATTATGGCCTATGAGGCCAAATTTTTAAAAGTGTGATAGTGTCTAAACGCCTTATTAATCTGAGCAAAAAAATTGTACACGTGCTATAGGTCACAGTTGCAGCAACTGTATTTTGGTGAATCTAGCACTTACAGTTTTTTTACTGGGACACAAAGAAAAATTCTTTATCATTATGGCCTATGGGACCAAATTTTTAAAAGTGAGATAGCATTTAAACGCCTTATTCAATTGAGCTGAAAATGTATATGAATATTATAAATCACAGTTGCACTAACTATAAGCATTTTGGTGAATCTAGCATTTATAGGTTTTTACAGGGACACAACGAAAAATCCTTTATCATTATGATCTATGGGCTCAAAGTTCAGTAGCGTTAACTAAAACATCGTGTAATATATGGAGAAAAATACTCAAACACTCTATTATGGTTTTCTCTCTTTTGTTTGTCTAACAAATCCTCTTTCTTTACTTTATCTACAAAACTGTTAATTACTCAATGTTTGGAAAGTCGAGTAAAGTCACTCCAGTTTTTTTTTTTTTTTGTTAAAAATGAAAAAAAAAACGATAACTTTATTTTAAATTATCGCAGATCGATGGTTCAACCATTCGTTTTAAAGATATTGGCGAGCTCTTTTGAAAGATACCCATCATGAAAATTTACTCTCTTCGAGGTGGGGACCCCCCCTCCCCCCAGGGGGGGAGGCAGGGCTCCTACACACAATTTTTTTTTTTCCCTGGTTGACTATCTCGATTACAAATAATTCTTTTAAATTTCATAATGATTATTAAAAAATAATTCTCTTTATTCACATTTATATAAAATTTTGTCTACCACCATGTTAAAAATTTAGAAAAAGCGGGATGGCAACGCAAGCTGTTGGAAAATTTCTACCAAAAGTTGATAGGCGCTAATTTATGTCATTGTGTAACTACATACTAATTTGTATGAAATTCTGTGCTGTAGTACCCGAGACACAGTTTCCACAAAATTTTGTCACACACACACAGACGGACAGACAAACATTTTCTTTGTAAAAATGGTCAAATCGTGTTCTACAGCTCTTGAAACGAGTAAATCCATCAAAAACCCGAGGTCGAACATTTTTACGAATCCAATACATTCTTCTATTAAATATAGAAGAAAGTAATAAATAAATAAGTAAATGTATTTATTTTTGAGTCGGGGAAGAAAAAAAATAAACGTGCAAACTTTTTTTTTCCCGAATAATTAAAATAAAATTGAGAAAAATCATACTAAAGAACAGCTTCAGTATAGAACACTTTGGCGAAATTTGAAATTTGGCACCGAAATTGACCGGACATTTCTCACCAAGATCTTCACTAATGCAATTGCGATAACCATTTTAATTCATCGCTAAAAATTTAAAAGCCACCAAGGGGCTCCTATGCTAAAGTTATGCTGAATAAATTTTAAGAAATGAGGATAGTAACCGACACTAAGGAATAAAACACAGTTACTGTATTCGGTTATATATGGGAGAATAGATTAAAACAAGTCATGTCGTTCTAAATTAAATTCTGTTTTGTGCAGAATTTTATATCTATTACTTCAGAAAACAAAAATAAGCATAGGGTTTTTTATTTTTATAATTATATTTTTTAACCTGTCTAGCATAGATGGGCGAGAGTAGGAAAGATGTGGTTAAGGGCCCTCTTCACTCACCGCCGCCGGAAGCCGAAGCTAATGTTATTCTATGGGGAAATTTTCTTTACAAATAATTTATTAACTAATACATATTTTTAAATTCTGTTTTCACATTCTGAAAATTCCCACCTGTTAAATGGACGGACCTTTTTCAAAAAATTATTTTTTAAATTTTTTATATTTTATTTTGAAGCTGCAAAATACGAATTTTCAATATGTGAAATTTTTTCATTTTCCAATTTCAAAATAAAATATTAAAAAATAAAAAAATACATTTTTTAAAAAAGGTCCGTCCATTTAACAGGTGGGAATTTTCTGAATGTGAAAACAGAATTTAAAAATATGTATTAGTTAATAAGTTATTTGTAAAGAAAATTTCCCCATAGAATAACATTGGCTCGGTCTTCCGGCGACGGTAAGTGAAGAGGGCCGTTAAATTATAAATTTAGAAGCACAATTGTATCTGTTTTAACGATATCATGTAAGAACTCTTTTTTCCCTCATACTTAGCTTTTTCTTAAATAGTGAGCATGAACAGCTGTTGTACAATAATCTGGTATGTGTAATCATAAATCATGTCCTTGAGAATATAGAGTAGAATTTATTATCAGAAATTCTTTTCGCTAAATCAGTGCAAAAAGCAGAAGAAAATCAGAATTAAAAGAAAAGCTATTTTCTAACAAATTCTAGTTTTACGTCTTATTAGCTTTCGTACGGATGTCTCATAACATATGTTCAGATATATACGATAAATTTTAATGAATATGATGTTTAATGGGTACTACCTCATTTTACTTTCTTCTATATTAAAAAAAAAAAAAAAAAAAAAAAAAAAGTTTTGGAATTATTTTCAGTTTCCGGTTTTCGACGGACTTACACGATTTGTGAGGTTCAGAATACGTTATGAATGAACAGGGCCCTGCTTAGGGGGGGTGGGGGTGAACTGGGCGGTCGCCCAGGGCGGCTAAAAGCTGGGGCAGCTAAAAATTACGAAGTGAAAATTAGGTCTACTGAAATTGGCTGTCATATTTTTTTTCCTTTTACGGGTAAAAAGAGAAAAAACATCCTTGATTTCGTCTGTGGCAACCCAGCAATTTTTGACAGCTTTATAAGGAAGTTTTCAGAGGTAGAGAGAGGAAAATGATTTTAGCACTGCAATTTTATTTATTTATTTTTTTGTTCTTGTGACTTTGTTTGCTTTTAAATACTCATGTATTTTCCCCAGTGTTCTTTATAGAAGAGCATCATCTATAGCAGGGGCGTCCAAACTTTGGGTCAAATTCAGCCCACCCAGTAAAGTTTTGCGCCCTACGGCAGAATTCAGAAAATTATGCTATGATGTCTTCTGTTAACAGTACAAAAACTAACAAATTCATTTCGCTTTTCTAGACGAAAATAATATTAGATGATATGATATTTGTGGGACATATTTATTTCTTGTAGTATATCAGCTATATATATATATATATTAGGGTTTACATCAACCCAATATATTTTTCAAGAACTATCTCCCCACTATTCTTTAAAATAAACTTCTTAAACACATATGCTTATTTTATGAGAAAATTTCTATTTAAAATTAGTTGTATGCAAAATTAAGGGTCGAGGTAACTTTGTAAATGTATGTATATATACACATACACAATGCGGTCTACCTGAATGAAATGGCTCTCGAGGTCTTTTTGGTTTGATAGGCTTAATTCTATCGCATACTTTTTAAACTTAAGAATTTTAAAACAGGGTGATTCATTAGCCATTTTCAACACATTTTTTGTTAGTAATTTAATTTTTGCACGTTTTTTATATAATTTTATTTGCTTTATATTTTTTAAACGTTACTTATTTTATAAAATTTTTATATTTGAAACTTTCGGTTCTAAATTTTTTCATGTCCTTCTGTAGCCGTATATTTTTTTCTTCCTCGCAATCGCGTTATCTTGTGGTACACATATTTCTTAATGCTTTGTGCATAGCAAATTCCAAATGTGTTGCGTCCAAAGATAGACTAGTAAATTCGTCCTGAATATTGCAAAAATGTATGTCCTGGAATTTCACTTGATGCTTGGAATGCGTTATACTTGTTCTTCTGCAATATGCTATATGGCCAAGGCCATCACAAAACTTTTTTTTAATAATTTATATCATTCTATCTTGTAAATTAATTAGTCGGAAAATCACCGAAAACAAGAAAATGTCGCTGTTTAACAACGGTACTTATCGGTCGATATGCATCCAAATTGAATCAGCTTAATTTTCATAAAAAGCATCTTACATATGAGTTTTGGCGCACTTTTGCACAATATGAAATTGAGACAACACTTTGTCGAAAATGGAGAAAATTGTAGAATAACACCTATCTTTATCAGCCAATACGCGCTCAAATTAATTAAGTAAAGCGTTTTGTAATAAGCATATATCAAGTTTGTCACTATAAAATCTGAGATACAGTTTTCAATTAATTTCAGTTTCCAATTAATGGGCGAAAGTGCAACAAAACAATGCCTCCTATCGACCGATATGCGCCCAAATTAATTTAGCACATCTGTTCATAATACTCATTTCGTACATCTAGTTTTGTAGTTTATATACAATAGAAAACGAGATTAAGCCTTCATGCAAAATGAGAATATTGCAGCATAGCAAATCCATCTATCAGCCGATATGCTCACCAACTGAATCTGCATAATTTTTCTTAGTGTTCATCTCACATGTAAAGTTTGGTGCACTTATGCATAGAAGCTGAAATATACCCTTACTGTAAAAGAAGGATAAAGCAGAAAAGCAGCGCCACCAGCAGGGCGATATAGGCCAAAATCTATTTACACACATTTGTATCATGGTATAAATAAATATAAAGTTTGGCAGAGTTCCTTACATTCCTTCGTGAGATACAGCGTCCACAAAATTTGGTTAACACATACAAACACACACACAGAGACAAACATTTTCTAAAAAAGTTCAAATTGTGTTCAGAAGCTATCAAAAACTAGAAGTCAAAAATTTTCTCGAATGCGATATTTTCTTATGTATATAGAATAAAGTAAAAATAATAGAATAGAATGAGAAATATTCTATAATTTTAATTGATCTTATACCCGAAATTTAATAAATGTATTAACTTGTGCTGTTGTCTGTTGTATAACACTTGGGCAGCGTTTATTTTTACTTTATTTTGAACACAACAGAAGAAAGTATGAGATTCGTAAAGAAATTCGACTTCTAGGTTTCGAAAGATTTACACATTATGAGAGATTTAAAATTAAAAAAAAGAAAAGGAAAGGAAAGGAAAATATGTAGTTGCACGTCGACATAAATTATTGCCAATCAATATTTGGTGGAACTCGCCCAAGTAGGTTGTCATCCGCTGTTTTCATATTTTTTAATTTGGCAGTATAGGTTGGTTAGTTGGGTTTTAAGTCGCACTAGGGCTCCGCAACGGACAATTGGCGACGGTCTGGGACTCACCCTTAGAGGTTGTCCGGAGACATGTCATCACAATTTTGATCCTCCATGGAGGGGATCTATGGCAAAATAGGACAAAATTTCATATGAATGTACACAATAAGATTTTTTTTTACCTCTCTTTATAAAAAATTTATATATATATATATATATATTGTCAGTTATATATATATATAATTGTCAACCAGGATTTTTTTTTCCTTTTATAAATTCATAGAAGCATCGCTTACCCCCCCCCCCCCTCTCTCTTACCCAGGAGTGGGAATTTTCAATACGAGTATTTTTTCAAAAGAATTCGTCAACACCTTTAAAACGAATGATTGAATCATAGATATGTGATAATTTAAAACAAAGTTATTGACTTTTTTTTTTTTTTTTAAACTAAAATAATATTATTAAATAAATAAAATCCTGAAAAAGAGGAATTTCTTAGATGTCGTCTATACGGCAAAAATTTAACTTTCTTCCGCCACTTGATGTTATACTTCTCTGAGATGAAAATTGTCTGCATTCATCATGAAAATAATTTCAATAAGTAATTTGTATAAAAAATTACGGAAGAACGTTTTACGATAAACAATACAGTAATAAAACTAGTTGGCGTAGGTGGATTCTGTTCAGTTCCCCATTATATTTATGTTCTCATAAATTTCTAGAACGAGACATATTATAATCATGTTAAAAGAAATGAATTTGACCAAAGCTTGATACAGTGACAGAATGAAATCCCCGCCTAATAGGCTATCCACCGTTCACTTCGATATATTTATCTAATTCTAACCTATTAATTTATTTTATCAGGGTCAATTCCATTGTTTAGTTTTCATGCTACTATTTCCAATGCAATAATCCTCAAAATTCATATTTATATGAAAAAATTTCAATTTCGCTATGCTGATAAAATTGTAAATTACGAAATTTTCCTATTAGAATATTTGTATTCAATCATGTTCAAACAAATATCATAAATGTAATTTTGAAGTTGTCTAATGTATTTATGATCCTCAAAATGGAAGTTTATGCTCAATTTTGCCTTATTCTGGCATGTTAAGTAAATCGTAAATTCCAAATAACTTACGAATTTTTTAAATTGGAAAAATCATAGTTTATGTGAAATTTTATTCTATTCTGCCATGTTAAGGAATTCGTAAATTTCCAATAACTTGCGATATTTTCAAAGTAGTATATTTATAGTTACTGATGTTCATTTCGGCATCAAAACTGATATTTAAAAACTGGTCTGACATTTTTACAGTAAAAGTTTCCATCTAATGCACGTTTAAGTGAAATGTTGTACTATTCTCCCATGTTAAGAAAATCGTAAATTTCTAATAACTTACGAAGTTTTTTAATTCGAGTGTTGTAAATGAATAGGGTTCTTGCCAGTATCGAAAGTAATGTTTTAAAACTGATCTGACTTCCCTGCGACAATTTGTTCTTGAGATATCGTGTACAACATACTAACGGACTAACTACTAAACTAATTTTGTCATTTTCGCATTCCTCACACCTGAAAACGTGCAAAAAAGTAAAAAAAACCGTGGTCGAAAATTTTCACGATTACCCAAGTTCCCCATACCTATAGTATGATGGGGAACTAATAGTAAAATGTAATCGACATTCACAATATTGGGGTTGAAAGATGATGAATTGAAAGGTTTGTAAACAAACCTCATAAATTGGAAAAGGAGCAAAAATAGTTTCTGGTCGAAATAAATAGCGCAACCCTTGATCAACAGAACATGTCAAATAATGCTCAATATTTCCTGTCTACATCCCCGGGGGCCATCGTACTCACTTGCTTTGACATGAAATATTTGTTGTGGCTTTTTATAATTAATGGTTTTTATTTATAAAGTTTTTATTCATAAGTTATTGTTTTTGTTGTAGGTTTTAAGACCGACTGACTACGCTAGGGTCCTAGGCCTATAGGTGGAATGCCCTTAGGGGGGGGGGTCTTTCTAAGGGGTCATAGCCCGTATTTACGCAAGTTTCAGAGAAAACCACGGAAAACTCGGTGCGGCTAGATAAATGAGAGTGACCTGGGATCGAACGCGACACTTCCCATCTACCAGCTTTGAGCGCAGAACTGCTCGGCTGCTTGTGGGCCTTATTTTCATAAGTAATATCAGGAACATTCATACGAAATATTTCCCAAAACATCTCCTCTAAATTTTACAAATTGGCGAACTATTCTGCGATTTAAAAGAAAATAGAAAATAGGCATATGACATTTGATGCACTAACGATCATTAATATGGGGAAAAAGAAAAGAAAGAAATGAAGAAAAAAAAAAACCTATGTATTTATTTATTATTATTTTTCAAATGGTTGGTCTAATCATCCCGAGTTTTCCTCCGAAACTCGTTTAAATATCAGCTAGGACTCCATAGAAAGACCGCACATTGAGGGCATTCTACCAGTCCTAGGACCCTTGTGGAGTCAGTGAGCTTTAACTACCTGAACATCTTTCACAGACGTTAACGAATATATTGCTCGATGTAGAAAAATTATTATTATTATTATTTTTATTTTAACTTTCTTGTACGGGGAAAAAAAAAAAAAAAAAAAAAAAAAAGGTATCGTAAAATTGAATTATGAAACGTATGTACATTTCTCACAAGCCTAAAACAATTGGCCGTAGAATGTTGAAAATTTGTATTTGAAATTATCTTAACATCTAGTTGTATATCTCCAATTTTTGGTCTGAGAAGTGCCGGGTTCAATCCAAGGTTGCGATGATCGACCTAGCCGTTCAGAGTTTTCCCAGAAACTCGCATGAATACTAGCTAGAACCCCTTAGAAAAACTACCATGGAGGATATCCCCTTAGGCCAAGGTCCCTAGTGAAGACAATTGGCCTTAACTCCAACAACATTTTTGATCCTAATATGACCGACTTTCCACTTATGAGAATAGATATCTGCGATTTTACAATTTATTTTGTGACGCCTACATGTGCGTATAAATTTATGTCGCATAGCTCAAAAACGGTTTAACAAAATTTTAAAAATTTCAACGTTAGATATATATATATAAATTTATTTATTCAAATTGGAATTTCCATTGATATTTGCTTAAAAAAAAAAAAAAAAAAAAAAAAAAAGACTCAGTTATGTTTTAATAATAAAACTAAGAGGATTTATTCGTCTATAAATCTACGTATACAGCTGCTTTCACGCTACATTCATGCTTAATTTTTTACAAAAACAAATTTGAAATATTGTAATATTTATATTAGAAAATAAAATTTGTAAAAATTTTAAAAGCGTATTTTAAGGTAAATCTTTAATTTCTTTTTAAATATTATTATTATTTTTTAAATCGAAGTTCGAAAAAGAAATAGACGAAAGGAATCTAGTTAATAAAATCTAGAAGAAATTTGAATGAGAAATAAATTGTAATAATTTTTAAATAATGAAGAATCTACAGCATTTAACATAACACTGGTGCTGTCTATTTTGTTCTAATTATAAATATATATTTAAAAATACACGTCTGTACATTTGATATTTCGAAAAGTGATAAATAAAACAATAATTTGATATTTCCATAATTTTATTTTCTACGATTAAAAAAAAAAAAAAAAAAAAACAGCTAATTGATAGTATTAATAGTTATTAAATCTATTAAATCAAACAATCAATGTTTTTCAAATGAACATCAGAATCAGAAACAATGTTTCTCAAATCAACATCAGAAAGCATTTTTCGTAAAATTAAAATATCTTAGTAATAATTTTTCCTCCTTAAATAATAATTTTTGATACTTTATTAGCATTATAAAGAATTATTAAAAAGCACTGTATAACTAAATGAAAAGAGAGTAAATAAATTTTGCTATCAAATAATTTCCATTGAGCTTCATTGAGCTCAGTAGTAATTTCTGGCAATTACTCCATTTTTTCATACTAGAGAGCAGCACTATCAGTCTAATGGATTTTAAATATAATTACAAAGTTTTAGTTTTATATAATTTCTTAAAATAATAATAAAATTTAATCTCAATAAAATACTGACTTACAGTATAAATAATCTTTTTCGAAAGAAATTGATTTGGAAACTCTTGGAATTGATTAGGAAATCTTGAATAATTGTGTAGAGCAGGAAAATATTCTAGAAATTACTTGAATTTACAAAACTAGATGGCAGCACCACTCAAAACATTATAGATTTTTCCAGAAACAATGCAAAAGATATAAATAGGAGTAGCGAGGGAATCGGCATGTCAATGTTTACATAAGGTATTTTGGTCTTCCGAGATCTGGATGTGAAACTTAGTATCTGTGTGATATTAAGAGTTATTTGTGCTGAAAATACGCCGGACTGTTCGGATTTTTCGCTGTGAATACATTTGACTGTTTCTGTTTGGATATTTCGTTATTTCAAAGATGCCAAGTGGAAAAGCACCAGCGATTGGTATTGATTTGGGAACAACTTATTCTTGTGTTGGAGTGTTTCAACATGGTAATGTTGAAATAATTGCAAACGATCAAGGAAATCGCACGACGCCGAGTTATGTGGCTTTTACAGAAACTGAGAGACTGATTGGTGATGCTGCAAAATCGCAAGTTGCTTTGAATCCTGAGAACACTATTTTCGATGCCAAGAGACTTATCGGCAGGAAATATGACGATCCAAAAATCCAACAAGATTTAAAAAACTGGCCTTTTAAAGTAATAAATTCAGCAGGAAAGCCTATGATTAGTGCCGAATTTAAAGGTGAACAAAAATTATTTACTCCTGAGGAAATAAGTGCTATGGTTTTAACAAAAATGAAAGAAACAGCCGAGATGTATCTTGGAAAAAAAGTTGTTGATGCAGTTATTACTGTTCCTGCTTATTTCAATGATTCTCAGAGACAAGCAACTAAAGATGCTGGTAAAATAGCTGGATTGAATATTCTGAGAATAATCAATGAGCCTACAGCTGCTGCTTTAGCATATGGTCTTGATAAAAATTTGAAGGGTGAGAAGAATGTTTTGATCTTCGACCTAGGAGGTGGAACTTTTGATGTATCTGTTTTAACAATTGATGAAGGATCTTTATTTGAGGTGAAATCTACTGCAGGTGATACACATTTAGGAGGTGAAGATTTCGATAATAGAATGGTTACCTTTTTTGTCGAAGAATTTAAAAGAAAACACCGGAAAGATCTGCGCTCCAGTCCTAGAGCTCTACGCAGGTTAAGAACTGCTTGCGAACGAGCCAAGAGAACTCTCTCAAGCAGCTCAGAAGCCAGTATTGAAATTGATGCCCTTTATGAAGGAGTTGATTTTTATTCTAAAATTAGCAGAGCTAGATTTGAAGAATTATGCATGGATCTTTTCCGATCAACTTTGGAACCTGTGGAAAGAGCTCTCAAAGACGCCAAGCTAGATAAAGGCAAGATACATGATGTTGTTCTAGTCGGTGGAAGTACCCGAATTCCTAAGATTCAGAAATTGTTACGAGACTTCTTTAATGGAAAAGATCTTTGTATGTCAATAAATCCAGATGAAGCGGTAGCTTACGGTGCAGCAGTCCAAGCTGCTGTACTGACAGGAAGTCAAGATGAAAAAATTCGAGATGTTCTGCTAGTTGATGTTGCTCCACTTTCGCTTGGTATTGAGACAGCTGGAGGCGTCATGACCAAAATTATTGAGAGAAATTCTCGTATTCCTTGTAAGACATCTCAGGTTTTTACTACCTATACTGACAACCAGCCAAGTGTTGACATCGAAGTTTTTGAAGGAGAAAGAGCGATGACCAAAGATAATCATCTGCTTGGACAATTTGAATTATGTGGAATTCCCCCTGCACCAAGAGGAGTGCCAAATATTGAAGTTACTTTTGACTTAGATGCAAATGGAATTCTACAAGTATCTGCTCAAGATAAAGGTACTGGAAGATCTCAAAGCATTCGTATAACAAATGACAAAGGTCGTCTGTCCAAGGATGAAATAGAAAGAATGCTAAATGAAGCAAAACAGTATGAAAAAGAAGATGCTGAACACAGAGAAAGAGTCGCAGCTAGAAATTCTCTTGAATCCTATATATACTCTGTTAAACAAGCAACTGAAATTGCATCTGATGGTAAACTTTCGGCAACTGACAAAGCAAAAATCAAGCAATATTGTGATGGTGTAATTCAGTGGTTGGATTGCAATACCCTTGCTGAAAAAGATGAATTAGAGCACAAGATGAAAGAAGCCCAGTCAGAATTGTCTCCATTTATGACCAAATTGCATCAAGGATATTCAGCAGAAAACCAAGGTGGAAACAAAAGTGAAAATGGCCCAACTATCGAGGAAGTAGACTAAAAATATCAATGGAATATTTCGTTGATCTAAGCCTGAGCAAGTCTTCCTTCATATAACATGTAAGTGACCTTAGGACTGTTTTTCAAATTTTCTTGATCTCATTGTTTTCTATGTTATTTTTAAACTTATTTTTTGTTCATAGTTTGTAATCACCAGTGTAAAATCCTTGTAAATACCCTGAATTTTATATTTATTCTGTAACTTATCATGTACAATCATTAATAACTTTTTGTAAGAATTTAATTTTTAAATAAATAAATGGCTCTTTGGTATTTTTGTCTTCATTATTTCTGTGTGCATTCATGGATTTATTTAGAAACATTAATATACAATATATTCATTAATAATGCATATCAATTTAATAAGATAAGAAATTGTAGTTAATAAGAAAAATTAATGAAATTAAATACCATTTCTGCTTATGTATTTGAAATAACTTCAAGTCTTATTAAGACCAATATGTTCAGGAATAAAAATCATCCAAAATTTTGATGATCTAATGTTGAATTAATTTACATGATTATTTTAATATTCCATGCAGCAATAATTTTATTTTGAATTTTAAATTATTGTTCTAAAGTAAGTATACTTAATATATTTAATTCTAGATGCATGTTTACACATGAAATTAAAAAGAAAAATAATCTATTGATTCTATTTTATGCTGGATATTTGGATTTAAAAATATGAATTACATAATATTAATTCATTAATGCATGTGAAATACCTTTTTTGCTAATTCTATAATTTTCTGCTGAAATTTAATACAGTTGAGGATCTATAATCCGCATACCCATAATTCGCAATTGTCTATAATCCACACTCACTTTGCAAGTGTAAACAAAAGATTTTGTTGTAACGAAAATCCGATATTTTGGATGTAATATGAGAAAATATGATGTTAATTCACATACTAAGTAAAATTTAATTTAGATATACATAATTAATTTTAAAAGAAAAAATATAATTATACTTTTATTGCCTTTATAATTTTTTAGTGAATATGAACATCGTCTGAATAATATCAAACAAAACACATGCAAGTACAGTTTTCTAACTCCTGCCAGTAACAGCATTGCTCATTGGTTGAAAAAAAATGACATCATATGCGTTGTAAGGGAGTGTATTTTCACAGATGTTTAAGGAATGTTAGTGTAGATGTTCTTTTTTGGGCGGTATTTCAAAAATACACAAAACTATTTATGGGAAAATTTATAACCAGAATTTGTTTTGAAAATAAGATCTACAATGCAGTCATTAAAAACTGCATCAAACTAATCACATTGCAAGTATCTGGCTGCATACTGTTAATCACAATCCAGAAGTAGGAGTACAGTTTTTTAATGAATTACTCATTTAAGGGTTTAAATTATACATTGCTTCAACTTCATTAAATAAATTTTATTGTTTTATATATTAAGTATTACCTTCATTACATTATATAAAAACAAACAATTCTAATTCTAGCTTCATTAAATAAAGTTTATAGTTTTATGTACCTTATACTAATTCATATAGCTAAGAAATGGCATCGGTGATCTATAATTTGCAAAAATCTATAATCCGCACAAGTTCTAGAACCAAGGTGTGCAGATTAAAGATCTTCAACTGTATTCTGTATAATTATGAAGTGTATTTTATGAGCTACTTCATGTTGATTTGTAGATGCATGTGTACAGGGGGGGGGGGGCAGTTTAGTAATACAAAATACACACAAGCATGAGTTAACGTAAGAAAATTTTATTTGCTGTATATAACAAAATTTAGATACTAACTTTTTATAGAACAGTTAAAAACTCTTAATCTTCGAAATATTATAATATTTGCTATTATAACAAATTGAAAACATGGTTCATTTTAATACTTTCATTGAAAAAAATTATTTTTTCAAGACAATTGATTAATTTTTCTCTATTTGTTTACTTTTTTTTTTTTCTTTGAAGAAAAATTAGTACAGATATATATATATATATATATATTTCCACTTCATGACTTACAGGGATTGGTCCAGGTTTTAATTTTTGTAAACTACTTTTGTGATTTTTTTTTTTTTTAAATTTTGTAAAACCTTCTACTTTAACCATAACTCTATATGCAATTTTTAATAAGTTAATAGTATTTCATTGAATGAAGTATAGGCAATTATATGAAATGGTGTTGAAAACAGAAAAATTCTATAAAAGGATAATTTTTATAAAATGTAATCTTGTGAAAGGACTGTTTTTTATGAATTAGAATTTTGTGAAGTGGCCCATACTTTATGGATTTTAGGCTAAGCTTTACTATACGGCACCCATTGCTTATTGCCGTTGCCGATGTTTTGATCGCGTGATATGATGGTGATTCGAGACCCGAATCAGAGTATCGATACTTTTTTCTGTTGTATCAAAACGTAACATTTACTGATTCATGCATCGCTAATTAGGGGTATCCAGTGATTTTTTTTTTTTTTTTTGATGCTCGCGAAGCGAGCAAACAGCAGAAAACATAGTGACCGCGGCTCCATGAATTTTCATGCTTTTACTGATTCATGCTCCACGAATTAGGGGCGTCCAGTGATGTTTTTTTTTCTGTTTTAATGCTCGCGAAGCGAGCAAACAGCAGAAAACATAGTGACCGCTGCTCTATGAATTTTCACGCTTTTACTGATTCATGCTCCACGAATTAGGGGCGTCCAGTGATGTTTTTTTGGTTTTAATGCTCGAAAACCTAGTGACCGCTGTTCTATGAATTTTCATGCTTTTACTGATTCATGCTCCACGAATTAGGGGCGTCCAGTGATGTTTTTTTTTGTTTTAATGCTCGCGAAGCGAGCAAACAGCAGAAAACATAGTGAAACATAAAAAAAATGTTTCATAATAATGAAAAGTATTGTTTCATAACATTTTGATTCGATTCACGACGTTGTGAAACGATTCGCAGTACCGACTCATAAAACGAATCAAAACAATATCATACCATGTGATCAAAACATCGGCAACGGCAATAAGCAATGGGTGCCGTATAGTAAAGCTGTTCCGGATTTTAATTTTTGTGGAGGGGCCCATTTTATATATTTGAATTTTATTAATTTTTTTTTTTTTTGTGTGTGTGTGTGTGTGTGTGGGGGGGGGGGGGGGGTATGATGTGCATTTTTGTAAAGGAATAGCAAAAAAGGGCCCCAATTATTGCATGGATCGATCCCTGACTTTATAAATTATCTAATAGAATAATAAAAACTTCTGAACTTCAATTAACATTTTGGAGGTACATATGTACCAGATACATTTCTTAATTTCATAACACTTTCATTTTATGATGTAATAAAGTGCTACTGTAATATGCAGCTATTTTTATTTTAGATATATATATATAAAATAATACAAATAATGTAATGCAAATAACTGTTTTATGCATAAACATATATAAGACTTAAAAGGAATAACCCCTCATGTGGAAGAATGCTTTCTTTGGTATTCAGGGGTTGTTGTGAACCCTGAACCCAAGGGATCTTTCTTCCCTTCCTTCTGTTCAAAATGCTATTTTAGTACACTTACCACTTGCAGTATCTTAACCAAATGTCCATGTCTATGTCATTTATGTTTTTGAAGATGAAAGACTAATATTACTTTAAATTATTTTCATTAAATCTAACAAGCCTACAAGTGGGTTTGATCTCACATTGTGCTCGTTGACCTAGCCTAGGGGTGTACAACTGTGGCCCTCGGGCCACATGCTGCCTTCGACCTGTTGATATGTGGCCCACAAAAGAATTTGAACTACTTAAAAAAAACTTTCTTTCAATTGCCTTTTCTCAAGCTGCTCAGTTTTGGGTAATAAAAGTTAATAATAAATTAAAAGATCTTTTTCTCCCAACAAACAGTTTTCTTTTGTGAATTCTCTACCTCCCAAGTTTCAATAGAAGTTATTTATGTAGCTGGTAGTTTATGAGTCTGGCTAAGACTCCTACGAGTTGATGCATCCAACATTTTTTTGTCTTAGGGTTTTTTAATGCTTTAGTATTGTAATTTTTCACCAAAGAAACATTTCGTTTGTATATAACTGAAATTTCTGTACTTTTTTTTTTAATAAAAACATTATGGTTAGTAATTATTTTAAAATATACTTTTCTCCTTAGCAAATTACATTATTTTATTGAATAATGAAAAATTTCAGCTTTTTTCCAATATTTTTCATCATACTTTTTGATAAGAAATTTTAGTTTACCAGTCTTAGGTTAAGATAATTTTTAATATCTATAAAAATATCAATATTTTGAGTAATAAAATGAGTTTAGGCCATGAAGTTCATATTTTCATTCATAAATTAACATCAGTGCTGCTAACTTGCCGATGCCTGTTACTGCACTTGTGGCCTTCCAGTAGTAAGACAATTGTATTAAGTGGTCCTTCAGCACTTAAAAGGTTGAGCATCCCTAACCTCGCCAATCACAGTTTTCTATATTTTTCTCTGAAACTTGCCTGAATATGGACTGGGACCCCTTAGAAAGAACCCCCATGATGGGCATTCCACCTATAGGCCTAGTACCCTAGTATAGTCAGTCGGCCTTAACCTACACAACCTTATACTGAAATATTATTTTTTTTCCCCCTAAAAAAAAATATTTTTTCTAAAAAAACTTTTAGTTAAGGACAATCTAAAAAAAAAAAAAAATAATAATAATAATAAAACCAACAGTTCAGCTTATTTTTTTCCCTCTCCTTTGAGTTTGGTAAGACACTTTTCATAAAATAAATTAAGCAAAATTTATATATATAGTATATATATATATATTTTGTCATTTGACAGATAGTTTATATAAAGCCTATTTTTCTGTGTGCATGCCACAGCACATTTTAGAATAAGCCACAACTGTTTTTGATTAATAATTAAAATTTCATGTTTTTGCAACTTTAAAAATATTCATAGCTGTCTCAATGGTTTGTGAAAAAATCTTTTTTAATTCAGTTTATTTTCCTGCATTTTTATTTGATACTAGCTCACTGTCTTAGTGACCAGATGATTTTGTGCAAATGACACTTAAAAAATCTGACTGTATTCCCCATATTTTGAAAAAAAATGCATAGTATGCCTTTACTTACTATATCCATGATTGGTTATCAATTCAAAATGAAAATATGGACTTGGTGTTTTCCATCTTTTTGAAAGTATTTGAAAATAAATTTTTTTATTGACAATATCTTTGAGTTTTAACGATATTTGCTTGGCTTTTTTTTTAGAAGTAGTCTGTATATTTAGCTAATAAATTATTTGAAAGAAATTATGTGCGTTGTGCATGAAGTGTTTGAAAAGTGTGTGAAAGAAGTGTTATGTATGCATAGTTAAAAATTTAGTAAGAATACTAAATTTCATGAGATATTCAATATTTTTATATTCTGATTGCAGTATGTTGTGTCTAATATCAGAGGCAGAGTTAAGTTAGATTGCACCCTATGCCCATTTCACCCCCCCTCCCCCCCACACACTAACACAATATATTTTGAAATACAGTGTTATTCATATGGTTTCGAAGTACTGTAATAAAAAAATTTAGATGAATACAACAAAATAGAACATTTGAAATAATACAGGAGCAATTCAAGTTTTATTTACATACTCTACAGCAGTTCTACGTGTAAGCCCTTGGTCACACGGCATATATCAATGCAATAGTTCAGTTCCTGCTACACTCCATTCAACATGTTATTGACATTGACAGCATGTGTTATCCTTTCATGCAAGCTGTATGGCTTCATACACGAATTTTTGCATACAATTTGTCAAACTGTTAGTTGCAAAATCACCAATTTATGGCTTGCATGAACGATTGATTTCATCAGGCTCCTCAAAAGCATTTCCTGTACAACACTTATGGTTTGTGCAGATGGACCCTGCTGACCAAGGGTTCACACATAGAGCACCTGTAGGATATGTAAATAAAACTTGAATTGTTCCTGTATTCTTTCAAAAGTTCTTTTTTGTTGTATTTGTCTTAGTTTTTTTTTACTATAATAGCACTTCGAAACCAAAGAGGGAATCATGAATAACCCTCTATATATTTCATAGTGTTAACAATAAACATAATATAACTAAAGAAAACTACATTATTCTTCTATACATCAACTACTGTGCAACACTGCACATATAACAACTTGTAGTTAAATATAAAAAATTAGTTCAGTGTGATCATTAAAAAATATATGCATAAAAATTTGTTTTTCTTATGAAAGTGTGATTTAATAGGCTAAATTAAAATTTTCATTTAAATCCAGCTATGTTAATTCCATTGCTGTATTGGTATGGTAATGATACCATTCCACAGCTTTATATGCTCAGAGTGATCAACTGTAAAAATATACATACAATATAAATATGTGTGTGTGTGTGTATTAATAACTAGTATGGAAAAATTCATAATGAGGTAAAGAGGTTTGTATTTTCAAAGTTGACCAAAAATTCGATTGATCTCCAATTTTTAGTGACTTTTTAAATTGAAGTTCCTTTTCAATTTTCAATCGTCCTTCAAAGTTTAATTGCCGCTACCATTCAAATTTAAACACTTAAAATTTTTGCATCCCTAGGCCTATGCCTCATGATGCTAAGCCTAAATTCGTCACTGTCTAATGTAGAATGTAAAGTTTTTTAAAAGTGGCATCACTTAGGTTTTAAAATCCTGCATTTTATTGAAAAAAAAAAAAAATCACACAAAAAATTAAAAAATTGTCAACTATTAAAGAAACCTTTATATCTCCATTAATATAAGTGCAATTTTCATATAAATTCATATCTATAATTTAAAGAAGGTTGATTATCATATACTACAGCTACAACTTATTTTAAATGCTACTTTTAGTTCCCCATCATACTATAGGTATGGGAAACTTAGGTAATCGTGAAAAATTTCGACCTCGGTTTTTTGACTTTTTTATACGTTTTCAGGTGTAAGAAATCCGAAAATGACAAAATTTGCATGGTGTCTGTCTGTAGGGTGTCTGTTAGTATGTCAGTCCGTTAGTATGTTAGTCCGTTAGTTTGTTAGTCTGTTAACACGATATCTCACGAACAAATGCTCGCAGAGAGGTCAGATCAGTTTTATAATATTACTTTCGATACTGGCAAGAACCCTATTCATTTGCAACATTCGAATTAAAAACTTCGTAAGTTATGAGAAATCTACGATTTTCTTAACATGGGAGAATAGGACAAAATTTCACTTAAACGTGCATTAAATGGAAACTTTTTACTGTAAAAATGTCGGACCAGTTTTAAAATATCAGTTTTGATGCTGGAATGAACATCAGTAACTATAAATATGCTACTTTGAAAATTTCGCAAGTTATTGGAAATTTACGAATTTCTTAACATGGCAGTATAGGGCAAATTTTCACATAAACGTCAATTTTCAGAGATATTTTCATCATAAAGATGTCAGACTACTTTTGAAATATTATTTAGAACACTGGCATAAATATTAATGACTATGAATTTTTCAATATAAAAATTTCGTAAGTTATTGGAAAATTACGAATTTCTTAACTTGGCAGAATAGAGCAAAATTTCACATAAACGTCAATCTTGAGGGATATTTTCATCGTAAAGATGTCAAACCACTTTATAAATATTATTTTGGATACTGGCATGAATATCATAGACTATGATTTTTCCAATTTAAAAAATTCGTAATTTATTTGGAACTTACGATTTACTTAACATGTCAGAATAAGGCAAAATTGGGCATAAACTTCCATTTTGAGGATCATAAATACATTAGGCAACTTCAAAATTACATTTATGATATTTGTTTGAACATGATTGAATACAAATATTCTAATAGGAAAATTTCGTAAATTATTCGTAATTTACGATTTTATCAACATAGCGAAATTGTAAATTTTTCATATAAATATGAATTTTGAGGATTATTGCATTGGAAATAGTAGCATGAAAACTAAACAACAGAATTGACCCTGATAAAATAAATTAATGGATTAGAATAAGATAAATATATCGAAGTGAACGGTGGATAGCCTACTAGGCGGGGATATCATTCTGTCACTGTATCAAGCTTTGGTCAAATTCATTTCTTTTAACATGATTATAATATGTCTCTCACTAGAAATTTATGAGAACATAAATTTGATGGGGAACTGAGCAGAGTCCATCTGTGCCAACTAGTTTACAGGGTAATTCCAAAGATTATATTTTTTGATTAATTTGTGACTCATCACATTTTAACCTGGTGCTGATGCAGTTCAATGCAATCAATTCTATTCCCAGACATATTATTATCACTTAGTTAAAAATTGGAACTGCACCTTGTTTATGACCAGGGCTTAATTTGCATGGGATCACAGTTCCCATACTTCTTTTATTTTAGAGAGTTTTTATATGTTAGATGAAAAGCGTGGGAACATAATAGTGCATCATTTCTGAAAAATCAAGTCCCAAATTGTTTTTTATCTTCTTAATTTTACTTTTCTTTTCTCATAAAGTCTACGCTTGTAAATATAACTTGGGACACAAGCTTTTTCTTCAATGTAATTTTACCAGCAAAAGAGTAGTGGTTTTTCTGTCTCAGTTTTCACATAGCAGCTAGGAACTGTTAGAATTAACCATAAATGAAGACAGTTTTTTCTTTTACTGAGCATCGAATTGAAACCAAATATCAAAAGCAGAAAAGTAAACAGTAATTTGTTTCCAAAAAACAAAAAAATCAATTTAACTGGAATATCAAATGAAAAAAATATCTTGCTGTTTTTTCGTAAAATTTCTCAAAATTAGTTGATAGATTTGAAAGTGAGAGGCAGATATGAACCTAAGTTCTGAAGATCAGCGTTCCCACACTTTTTACTTTCTTCTATATTCAATAGAAGAAAGTATTGGATTCGTAAAAATTTTCGACCTCAGGTTTTTGATGGATTTACACGTTTTGAGAGCTGTAGAACACGATTTGACAATTTTTAGAAAATGTCTGTCTGCCTGTGTGTGTGTGTGTGTGTGTGACAAAATTTTGTGGCAACTGTACCTCAGGAACTACTGCACAGAATTTCATACAAATTGGTATGTAGTTGCACCTTGACATAAATTAGTGCCTATCAACTTTTGGTAAAAATCGTCTTAGAGGTTGTGTTGCCATCTCGCTTTTTCTAAATTTTTAACATGGTGATATAGGGCAAAAATTTGTATAAATGTGCATAAAGAGAATTATTTTTTAGTAATCATTATGAAATTTACAAAAATTATTTATAATAGAGATAGTCAACTGGGAAAAAAATTTTGCATGTGTAGGAGCCTCGTGAACCCCCCTGGGGGTGAAGTCCCCCCTCGAAGGGAGTAAATTTTCAAGATGGGTATCTTTCGAAAGGTCTCGTCAGTACCTTTAAAATGAATGGTTGAACTATAAATCTGTGATAATTTAAAACAAAGTTATCGATTTTTTTTACTTTTAACGGAAAAAAAAAAAAACCTTGGATTTTTTTTTTTTTTTTTTAAATGTTGTTACTGAGTGAATTTGTATAGGAAAATATAGAAGAAAGTCTCGTGGTGGCCACAACATACTAGTTTTTGTTAGAAATGAAGTCCTGTTTGTGACAATGCAATTCACATTTTGGACACACAAAATAGGTTTCCAAATCCCTTTTCCTGGGAATGAGAAAAGGAAAAAAGAATCCTTCAGTTAAAGATCAGACCAGACATAAGAAATGTTCCTGAAAAAGTGAATTAGATGATAACAAGCTAACCGATGTCTTTTGAATATGTCAAATTACCAAGTCCATTATAAACATGTAGAGGAAATTAGGTATTTAAATTTATGTCAAGTTATACAGATTTTATTCTAATACATTTATATTCTTTACATTTTATAAATAGTTTTATTTATATCAGGGTTGCCACTCAAATAGGAGAATGAAATTCCCTGACTTTTCCAGGTATGTTTTAAGAAAATTCCAGTCTAACCGTATATTGAGCATTGGCTATATTGAGGGCAAAATAAATATGGTACAATTTTAAAACACGAAAGTTCCATATTGCTTTATCTAAGGAGAAATTGCCCTTCACGGGGTCTTTCTAAAAGGTTATGTTTTTAAAAAAAATGGCAGAAGGTGAGAAAAAACAGGAAAAATGATCCTACGTTGGCAGAAAAATTGTTTTTCGGCAATCACTGTAGGAAATTCCCTGACTTTTCTAGATTCTGGCTAAAATATTAAAATTCCCTGACTATCCAAGGTTCTCCAGGTTTTCCAGGTAGCGTGGCAACCCTGTTATATGTACAATATCATCATTTTCAGTTTGAAGGTTGTTTTTTCCTAAACTTGTGTAAAAATGAATTACATTACAGGATTTTTGAATAGAAAGAACTTTTTGACTAATGGTCCTTTGAATATGCTAGGCATGCACCACATACATGCAAAAAGTTATTTCAACTTCAAAAATATATTGGTTAAAAAAATTTGTTATTCAGTTGTTTGCATGATTCCTTTATCCATCATTCAAATTTTGAAAACTATATATTGAATGAAAAGATCAGTTCTACTGCTATATAAGATAATTTCTGGAAAAACTGGAAAATCATTTCATTGAAACATACAGCCTTGTTTAGCAGGCATATGTTGGCTGTCTCTTGTTACTGAGTGATACTCCTTAGAACTTGCTACTTTTCTACAAATAGGGGAAGGTAACCTAAAATGATCCTAGTGGGCAAAAGGATCCACATATGTTTTTTTCGAAACAGGTAGCATTATTTACTGGGTAACATATAAATGACCTAAAATGGATGGCCGCGTTGTCGTGTAAAATGATCCATTATGTAAATAGTTTTGGATCCACTAAGTGGATTGTTAAGAACCCATTATTTGGATTGGATGTGGTGGAAATAGAAATTATTTAATTTATTTCTGACTTTATTGTGGGTCTGTTATTATAGCTATTATTTTTGGATCATAATTTTTAAGTAATCCATTTTCTTGTTTTCTTTTTATTTCATAAAATAAATTATGTGTGCTATTTGACTGTAAAACTTATTTTATTTCATTATGTATTGTCATAATTACTTTTATATCCTTTATTTTATAGATAAAAAGCAATTTACAATTACTTTCAAATGAAGGATCATTTTGCTATTTGGTGAGGTTAAAATGGTCCTATAGACCCTTTTTCAAAAATATATATTTTTCATTATTCAGTTAAGTTTAAAATAGTATAAAAGTGTGTTTATAATGCAAAATATAGTGTAAAATACACTAGCAAAGGGCAAAAGTTTTATTTTAAAGTTATGTTGTTTTACACAAGTTTTTCTTTTAAGAGGATCATTTTAAGTCACCTTCTCCTACCCTGAGTTAGGGAACTTTTTTTTTTTTTAAAGGACTATTTCTTGTAGTGATATTTCCCTCATTTAAATATAAATCAGTTTTTGTTATTTAAAGCGTCCAAGTCGTGCTATCCCCATACAGCATGTCTTTGAGTTTTGGGGATTGACAAAGCATTAGGGTTTTTCTCAACTTTGCTAAAAGTTGTGGCATAGTGAAGAGAATGATTTCTGACTTATGATTACTTTTAGCTATCGATTTGTATTTGATTGGTTTGCCTGTTTGAAGAAAAATAGAAAAAGATAAAAAAAATTCCTTATACAAAACTTTATCATTGTTCTATTAAGCGAAATATTTCACAATGCTCAGTGTATTTTTTTTTTTTTTTAAATAGAAAAATTTTGTAATTTTTTGCAATATTTTTCATAGATTGAATAATATGGAAGTTGTTTATAAAAATAGTGGTTCTAGAAAGATGACTGTGCCAAGCCCTTTTTTCAGGGAAAAAAAAAGGTGGACCTGTAATTCCTAATTTAATTTGTAAGCATAAAGGGGAAAAAAAATATGATAGGTGATTTAATGTTTTTATTATAAAACCAGCTCGAAGTTTTTGCATATGTTGTTTTCTTGGTCTTGCTTATTATTTTCAAATAACAGTTGTATTTTTTTTTAAACAAATATTTAGTCACATATATACATCATAGATATATGTGGAAAAATGGGCATACAAAATTATAACTTTAAATAAATATTCATAACATGAAGCCTTTATACTAAAAAATTAAATGAAAACAAAAATCTTTTACATACTACATTACATTGGCCCCATGTTTCACTGGGGTCTCCCAGCTTGCTCACCAGCACTCACAGTGTTGGAAGCCTTGCGTTTGTGATGTTCCACTCAGTTGACATCTCGTTTGAGAATGTGGTGCCACTGCTTGCCAAGCCCTGCTGCATTGTTGCCATTGCATGAATAAGAAAAATTAATTATTTCCACAGCTTTGCAATACGTGGAATACTTATGGTTTTGATAATATGCGATTTTTAGGACATTATCAAAATGGATATTTATGTTTTCCTCCTGGTTTACTTTTGTTAACATGGTAGTGTTTTTTTCCGGTAGCAATATCATGACTGTGTTCTTTAATTCCGGTTTTGATTTTCCAATATAACATTTACTATTGTCTTTGCTATCAGTGTACAGAGTCATATATTATATACCAGTGGTTCCTAAAGGGCGGATGAGGTCTTTGTCAATAATCGTACAGAATTGAAGTCGTGAAACTGAGAGGGGGGGTTTTGGTAATACAGGATCTTGTTTAGATTTTTAATACATTTTTTGTACAGTTTATTAACTGAACGATTGGGGTAACCTACATTTTTAGTGTAGTGTTTGATGAGGGTTAATTCGTTATTTAGGTCTTCAGGTTTATTACAAATAATTATAGCTCTATTAATATACGCTTGCATGGCAATAATTTTATACTTATGAGGAGTTTTGCTTTTATAGTGGATGATTTCATTGCCGCTGGTTGGTTCTCTATAGACTTTAGTATTAATACAGTTATTGTAGCGTGTTATGGTAACATCAAGCTAGTTAATTTGGTTGTTGTTTTCTTCTTTGATGTTGGTGTCTATTTTGTTTAAAATGTTTAACATGTAGTTTGGGTCAACATTACTATCAATAAGTACAGCGCTTGTCTTTAAGTACTACCATAATATTGCTTTCCATTATGGATAGTTTGAACTCTGCTAAAAATAACCGGATATGGTGGGATCCCATGGGGACCCCTTTACGTTGCTGGTAAATCCTATTGTTAAATTTGAAATAATTTTCATCAAGTAAAAAGCTAGTGGTGCTCATGAGGGTTTGGTCTATACCAGGGTAACTAAACTGCTTGTTTATTTCGGTATTAACTAAATTGGCAATTTCTTTAATACCAATTGATGGATATAAGTTGACAACATCAATGCTGATAAAACGGTGGTTTTCTTTAATACTAATTCCATGGATTCTTTAGATAACATCATCGGTAGAGTTCAAACTATGGTGTGAGGGAGGAAGTAAATTTCTATAAATCTCAGCTATATATTTTCAAGGGAATAGGTCGGGCCTTCACTTTTACTTACTACTGGTTTAAATTTAGGTGGATTCTTATGGTCTTTGTAACGGTCAAAAAGATGGGGAGTGTTGGGAGCGCTATTAATTATACTGGAAAGTTTATCGTTGGGCCAGGTGCCCTCTTTAATAATTTTGTAGGTTTTTTCTATGTGTTTATTAATGGGGTCTTTTAATTTCAACAGTTCCTATTTCTTTAATGGTTTTCTCCATTTTGGTTACATAATTACTGCGGTTGAGTATGGCAATTTTTCTCATTTTGTCAGTTAAAGTACAAGTGATGTTGCTGTTTTTCTTGAGGTTCCTGAGGGTTTTAAGGTTTTCATGGTTTAAATTAAAATTATTAGCTGTTTTGCTGATTTCTTGGATAGCAGTATTTCTTCCGGAGTGTTACTTATAGTGGAATCGACTTCAGCAATGCTTTCTCTTAAATTAACGGGTTGATCTATGATAAATTTATGACCTAGTTTCAATAAAGCATGATAGTTATTAATTTTGATGTCTGAAAGGTTTAAATAAGGACACTTGTTTTCAGTGGCAGGTCTTATGTTGTACATTTTAATCCAAAAATTAAGTTTTTTATTCTGTCTTTTGAGTATAGTATTTCGCTCGGTGTAATTGTATTGATTGTTATGAAATTTTTAATAACGATTATTTTTAAAAGTGTATGTCTAAAAGTATTTCTATCACCATTAATGGCGGAAAAAAAAAATATGTTGACTTATATAATTTTGTATTTGTTAAAAGATTTATCTTTATATTACTATTTAGTAAAAAATTGTTCATGCTTCTAAAGATATTTACATTTTCTATCCTATCTATAATATCTTGGTGTATGTTTTAAGGTGAGCTGCATTCACATATACTATTTTTACAGTGATATAGGTGTGTATATGTGAATAAAAGGATAGTGTCTAAACACTATTTGATTAAGCTAAAAATTGCACAGGAAATGTTATCTCCACAAGAATTATATTTATATACATAAATGTAAAACTTTTTTCTTTTTACAGGAACACAACTTGAGTTCTTTTATATTAGAGTCTATGTACTCAAATTATTTGACGTTTGTTATAATAATGTTAAATTGTCCCCCCCCCCCCAAAAAAAAAAAAAAAAAAAAACTGATATATACTACATTGTTTGCTAATATATGATCATTACGAGAAGTTATGTATCTATTACTTATCATTCTTTCGCAGGGAAGAATGAAAGAATCTATACATAACATGTCCAGTTGGAGCTAATCATCCAAAATTCTGAATTATAAATAATTAAATACCTTAACAGCTTTTTCTTTGAACTCAAATGTTTTCTTGGTAGGCACCCAGCTTCCATCAGGAGTTCAGATAACCTAAATGTTTCTTCTCAATTGGACTGATTGTGGAAGTGCTACCTTGGATTAAAAATTCTCATTCATTCTACACTGGTGCACGTGTGCGCATCAGCTAAGATTCCTACTGTATCATAGTTAATGGTCCAGTTTTGATTTTTGTAGTTAGCTAATATTTTACATTTTTCAAAATTTATTTTCATTTTTTGACTTATATTGGTATGGTCAAAAGGAAAATAAGTAGATGATTTAAAGAACATTTCAGTGACATTATGGCTGAACTACCACTGCTCTGACCAATATCAATGTAAGTTCCTATATCATTTTCTTTTTGAAATTCCATTCTGCGGTTTCTAAGGAATCAATTGAATCTTTATTGTTTTGGATCCTTTGGAAAGTATTTCGGTTCGATTTTATTGCGATATTGACATTTATTTCTGATGCTTCAGTCTGAAAAAATAAATTAATTAAAATAATAATATTTATTTAAAAAAAAAAAAAAAAAAAAAAAAAAAAAAAAACTACATATACAAAGATTTTTGCCAGGTTGACTATAACTATTATCAATAATTCTTTTTTAATTTTATAAGAATTTATTTAAAAAAATCTTCCCATTGTGTACATTTATAAAAAATTTTGTTCTATGTTTACCGATACACAGACAGATATTTTCTGAAAATGGTCAAAATGCATATATTCACTGAAATTAATCATCAAAAAATCTTTTAGGTATATTCAAAAAAGTATTGGATTTGTGAATTTTTTTTACTTCCAATTTTTAATAAATTAACACAAATTGAGATGTCTTAAACAAATTCGACCATTTTTAGAAAAATGTCTTTCTCTGTGCGATATGAAAATTTTGTGTGTATGGTATCTCATGAAATAATGGACAGGATTCTACAAAACTTATTATTTGGATAGACAATGATATAAACTCGTGTTGATTAGATTCTGGCATATAATGCCTAGCAGGTGGTCCTGTTACAATGTGATTTCTCCCATTTACAGAAAGGCAATCTCTCTCTATTTATCCCACAAAATTTGATGTATGAGAGGGTTATTATGAAAATCTATGCTGATTCAATTTGGGTGCATATTAGCTGACAGATGGCTCTGCCATGCTGCAGTTTTCTCTGTGTCCAAAAAGGCTGTAGCTTAGCTTCTGTAATATATATGTGGGCAAAACTTGATATGTGAGAGCCATTATATATATATATATATATAATAAAGATGATCTATTGAGCATAGTAGAAGCCAAGCAACAGATACAAGATCACTGAAACACCAATGACCAATAAGATTAAAAAAAAAAAAAAAAAAAAAAAATCATCAGTGGATGAAATACACTAATGTAAAGAAACCAGATCTATTAATTAACAGCCTGCAAAACAAACGAATCAATAAAGTAAAACAACAAATCTTAACTTAAAACCATAAACTTATCAAAATTAATGAAAAAACAACCCAAGAAACACAAGATAGGAAGAAGGAGGCAGGCGGCAAGACTTGTGACTTGCCTGTGGGGTTACACTAGTTTTACGCCGTCAACACTCCCCCAGCCTGCCACAACCAGAACAGGATCCATATGGATTTAAATATGCAATATTTCAAAGCAGATGAACAACAATGAAACCATGAAGCCACAATGAAATACAACGATTGATCACATTGTGTTTAACAGTATAATTAGAACATTAAATATAGTTGACAACCCAAAAAGGAAAAATCTGAAATTTTATTGGAAAATGAAAGTTTGCATAGTAATACAAAGCAAATGCAACAAGCCTTCTACTTTTTTTTTTTTTTTTTAATTTCACAAACCCACCCAACCATCCAGCCTTACAACACCACCCCACCTCCGTAATCAAACATCTGCCCACCCAACCGCCACCTTTTTTATTGTCTTTTATTATTTTATAATTTTTTTGTTGATATACACAAGAGTGTACACAGCTTTTCTTTTTCTTTTTTTTTTTTTTTTTTTGTACTGACAAAGACATGGTTAAGGATATAAAATAGAAAATAGAAAGTTTTTAGGAAAACCCATTTTAGCAGTGGCTGTGATCAGTTTATTAATATTCTTGTTTTTAAACTTTGCAGAGCATAAATTATTAATTCGAAATAAATGGTTAATGATGATGTTTCTAAATACCGAAAGATGCAGACATGAATTAAAATGTGTAAATAAGTTTACATTAAAACAAAAATCTTGCCGTTTGTCATGGATATCTGTGTAAAGTTTATTACCATCGATGATTATTTTGAGATCTAAAAAGTTAATTGATTGATTAGTCAGAGTATTTTGAGTTAGCTTTAAATTAGGTGGATAATTGAAGGAAAAGCCATTTTGTGAGTTCTTGTTGAGATAAAATACAATAATATCATCGATGTAACGATAAAATCGAACATCATCATTGCAAATTTGCTTTTCATAATAATAAAGATAGAGATCTGCCAAAATACTGGAGCTACAACCTCCTTGTGGGATGCCTAATTGTTGCAAATAGATATCGTTGATGTGGAAGATATAATTATTATGGATAACAAAGTTAAGAAGTGTTTTAAATTTTTCTGCTTTAAAATTGTAAGGAAGATTAATTTGAGCTTTATATTCTTGAAAAAGACTGTAAATGATATTACTAAGATCTGATAACTCAATATTATTGAAAAGATCTTGAAAGTCAAAAGTCATAATATTGTCTATTGAATCGAGCGATTTTATGTATTGAATTAATTGAAAGCTATTTTTAAGACAGTGTAAATTATCAACTTTGCAAGTACATTTGTAAATTTGTTTCAGAATATCCAGTAGAGCTTTATTAGCATTGTTGTTATAAGTGTTACACCCAACAGTGACAGTGCGAAATTTAATTGGAGATTTGTGAAACTTAGGTATGAGAACTATATAAGGATAATTAAAGTTATTGAAGGGAAGTTGAAGTAGTTTATAGTAATTATGTATTTTTCGGCTATTAATAATAAGGTTATTATTAGTTAAACTGAAGATGTTACTATTATTGATTGAAGAGTTTAAAATAGAGAAGATAGTAGGATTTATAAATAATGGCATAATTATTAGGTGATTTGTCAACATAAGTGATCACAAAGTCATCCTGTAGTGATTTGATTGAGTTAAGAAGTACAGATTTTTTAAATAACACCAGATTTGAAGAATTGATAAATAATGCATTTTTGATTTTTTGTAACACTAAAACTTTCCATTGAGTGAAGTAGGCAATAGGTTTATTATGAGTAATAGATATTTTATAAATAAATAAATCTAGGTCATAAGAAAACTGTTGAAATATTTGTGGAATGCTAGTTTTAACTGGAAGTCTAAATTTGGTGCCAAATTTCATGAATTTTTTTAATTGATAATTATCAATAATATTGAGATTACCCGTGATAATGTGTCCATGGTCTCTGTCAATAAATTTTGAGAAAGAAGGATCATTGCATTTACAGGTTACAGTGTTAGTAAAAGAGGTAGACTTAGATACAGAATTATAATTAAAAAAAAAAAAAAAAAAACTATGCTAATTTAAACGTATATTGGCCATAAGGTGGTGCTGTTGTTACTCACTTTCTGAAAATTTCCCTACTAGTTACATATTAGTACCTGTTAATCAAATTGCTTATGTAAGGTATTTATTGTGAGAAGCTATGCTGATTAAATATTTATGTATGTTAACTGATAAGTGATGCTGTTAAAGAGAATGATGCAGAAGAAGGCTTTGTGATGGCCACAGCATACTAGTTAATTTAGTAATCTCTAATTAAATATTACAAGCAATATAAAATGTAATATTTATTTTCGGTTGCAGACTGACTCATTTTCAATAAAAAAAAAAAAAAAAAAAGTAATTGAGATTTGTTGCACAACTTTCATTATGACTTGCAAACAAAACTAATAATACAAAATTAAACACAAATTAACTCATTTTTCAATTAAAAATAAAATAAATAAATTACATTACAGCCAAACAATGCATTTCCTTTCTTGCATATTGTAGCAAGGTCATCTTTATTTATGATTCTTATTAATATAACTTTTTAACAAAACATCTATCTACAACACTATAACCTGATTCATATAAATAAAATTCTTATGTAAAATTTAATCTCTTTAACCAAAATAACATATAATCATCCATGTCCTAAATATTTAAAATTTCTTAATAATCTAAATAATATGAATAACTTGATTGCACTTTACATAATCTCACAAAATTAGAAAATATATAATCATTAGGGGTATTGTATTGTCTAATAATTGTATTGTCTATAATCATTAGGGGTATTGTTGTCCTATTTATTAGTCATAATATTTCATAATTTGATGAATATGCAAATTCGTCAAACCTCTGAATACTTGAATTTGAAATTCTAATATAAAATAAATAAATCTATTTAACTGAAATATAATAAATATCAATGTTCTGAATATCTATGTTTCATAATATTTATTTTAAACAACTTGAATCATTAGACTGCATTCTACATTATATACACAAAAAAGAAGTTTAAATTTATTTATTATTTATTATTATTATTATTTTTTTCAAATCTGAAATTTTCTTGAACATAAAAATTAAAATTTTGTATAAAAATTCAAATGATAACTAGGGCTGGATTATACAAACTTGTAAAGTTAACATCCTCAAATTGGTTTTATTATTTCTTCTAAACTGATTCACTGTTGGAATCAACACATTATACTGGTGTAACAATTCAGCACCTGATCACAAAGCGAGCAAATGAGCGGTGTAAACTGCATCGATTAAAACATGCACAGTGGAATAAGGTGTAAATTCCCTGTTGATATATTGATTCAATCCTGTGTCTCAATTCAACATGATGGTATGCGAAACAAGCACAGATAGCCCTGAGTCATTTTTCTTTTAATTGTTTCTAATACGAATAGATATGAACTACTACATTGCAGTTTAGCATAGATTTCAGCATTTGATTCTGGGCCCAAAATATTAAAAATTTTAAAAAATGCTGAGTTTTCATTGAAAATATAGTCTCCAGCTAAATTATATTGGTCGCCAATGGCAACCAGGTGACCTTATTTCACAAGCCCTGGCTGCAGCTATTTATTAATCATACTATTTCAGTGTTTGACTAATAAGAGCAATTCTCCAAGTTTTTGAATATTTAAATTTGATAAACAATATTTTATAAAATTTAAGATAATGTATTTTTATTCAATTGTGTATTACAGTGTTCTTAGAAGGGGGGGGGGGGGAAATTGAAATTAAAATTCTCATTATATGAGTTTATCAAAACAGAAAAATATAAACCTAGCACACTATGTGGCAAACAGTTATTACATTGAATATAATTTGTAAAAAAGTTATATATTTTTTAAATATTTCAATAAATATAAAAAAATCAGATTAACAGAAATAAAGAATTTTTGTTTTCTTTTTAAAAGCCTGTGAAAACCACAAGAAAACTTATACACAAACATTCAGAGTACAGATTAAAAAAAAAAAAAAAATTACAATTCACTCTTCTAAGTCAGTTATCAAATAAATAATTTAAAATAATCATGTAAACAAAATATCATCTAAAGAAAGAATCAATAGTTTTTGTATTAAGAGGCTTTTTAGACTGAGATGAAGACTTAGTAGCACTTCCTCTCTTTCGTCCACTTTTAGATTTTTGAGGAATATTCTTCCCAACGTTTGAAGTACTGTTATTTGTCCTTTGATTATTCGAGAATTCTTTTGACATATCTAATGCTAAATGATAATCTAAATGTTCAATTTCTTCCCAAACAGGAAAACGTTTGTTGCACTGTTCACATAATTTTGTTAATTCTGGATCTAAATTAATGTATTCATCATCTTTATTATCGACATTAAATGAACTTTGTTCTTGTATCAAAATTGAAGAAGTTGCATTTGAAAAAAAATTTCTCTGCTCCTCAGTTTTTTGATCTGCATTATTTTTCACCGGTTCATTTTCTAAACTATCACATGATGTTTCACATACAACATCGAAGGTAGATTCACACTTTTCTTTAAGTTTTCTAGCAAAAAAGCCTAAAGGTTTAGTTTGATTGTCTGATAACACAGTTTTGTTTTCAAGAGATGCCACATCAGCTTTGCTATTAGCAAATTTATTATTTAAACTATCATTAGATGATTCAAATTCTACATCAAAACTTATTTTAGATGGCTCTTGGAGCTTTCTTTCAAAAAATCCTAAAGGTTTATCTGGTAATACTGCTTCTGATTTTCCATCCAGAGCAGATATCTTTTCAGTTTTTGAATTGCTAGATTCATCATCATTTTCACCATTAGTACTAATAAACATAATATCATTACCGGCAGAATGCTCTCTGGTTGGTTTATCTTGTACATCAGACAATTCAATTTGTGTTTCTTCTGATACAGTAAAAGCTTTATCAATATTTGAATCACAACATTCATTATCACATTCATCAATATTATTCATATTATCACATACAGACAGAAATGAATCTAATTCATCTTCTGCATTCATATTGTCATTGCTACCCACTATTTCAGCTTCTTCCAGACATTTAACTTTAGCATCTGTCTTCTTTTTAAAGTAACTGATGATGTTTTTATCAGAAGATTCATTTTTAATAGGTTTTGAAAATTTGTTAATAGACGATTGGTCAATATTATCATTGCAACTAGAGCTGCTTGCTGTAACAGATGTATTTATAGAAGAATTTCCTTTGCTAAAATAAGATTCTATGTTACAGTGACTATTATCTAGTCTATCTTCAAATTTACTAGCAGCCATGGATAACGTCCAAATGCTCGGTTTCCTGGGCAAGTAAGAGGAAATAAAATAAATAAAATTGAGTTATATGACATTAAAAACAGGCAAAATATTTTTAATACATCATTGATCAAAACAAAGTTATTTGGTCTGTAATTTAAAAAATCTACAATGACTAAATCTAAGGAGGAAAGTGGCGGTTGTATAGTATTATTTTGCATATTGAGGCTCATTAAAGTAGGACATAGGGCTTAAAATGCATTTTGACTCCCACTAGGAACATCCATGCTTCAATTAGACTTGAGCTCAGCACATGGCGATCAAAGGCTGGATCGCTAACTATTCCACCACCAAATGAGCTAAAATCTAAAAGAACTGAAGGCTATAAATATATATATGATTTCAAAGCAAGATAGGAAATTTTCCTTTATTCCATTATATCATTAAAACATATTTTGAAGCCAAATAAGTAAACAAAATATATAAATTACAACAACAGAATATTGGACACCGAACAAAGTTTTCATTTTCCAAAAAAATTAATAATCTCTCTCTCTCTCTCTATATATATATATATATATACACACACACTTGATTGATGTGTGGTTGGTTGATTGAAAAAAAATCAGCTTAAAAATTAAAGATCAGCTTTAACAAAATATAAAGTGACAGATACAGCTATAAACTACAGTGGATGATCAACTTAGATCACCCCCCCCCCCCCCCCCAAAAAAAAAAAAAAAAAAAAAAAAAAAAAAACTGGTCAAAATGATATTGAACCTCAGATATGCCAAGGACATTTATAAACTCACATTTTTCACTATTAATTTAGTCACAAATGTAATTACGAGACCAACCACAAATCTTGAAAACTTCGATTCATCTTATAAAAAAACCATAAATGACTAACACATTGTTGCACTTACTATGCAGAATAACTTTTTTTTTTGCTTATAATAATAAGAATGGATTTCAACAATTATTTTTAAAACTTACAGAAAAATTGACAATACACTAGAGAAACATTCTACAGAAGCATAAAATCACCACATGTAATTTTCTCTGAGATATGAGCATTTATGGTAATTTTTTTTTTCTTTTTTTAGAAGATAGAATTGAAAGCTATATTGGACTATGTATATCAAAAGTTCATTTAAATATAGTAAAAATTAAGCAAATTATTGTCAAAAGAACAAGCTAGATTTTAGATATTTTCCAGAGTTAAAATTTTCTAAGGGGTTTTTCACATGTCACATACTAAATTTGGAGATCTAATCATTTCAAGCACATTGTAAAACTTCTTTTACGTGAAAAACCTCTTAAGGACTTGCAACTCTAATAATTTTTTATTTATTTACTAAGATTTGTGAGTTCATGAGGGGTTTTTCACAAAGAATTTTTTAACGTGGGCAAAATAAATCTATCTCAGAATTAAATACATGGCATATAAAAGAAACCTTTAGAAAATTACAACTCTCGAAAATATCTAAAATTTAGCTCATTTTTTCTCCAATAATTTGCTTAATTTTTATTCTATTCAAAGGAATTGCAGGCACCAATGACGGATGGTGTTCTAGCCAAAAAACTTCTGCAGAGCTTCATTAAGGTATTTATGTCAAGTGAAAATTAACAAAGTTCTTAGTTCATATGTAAAAAAAAGTACCATATATTTCCGAATGTAAGCCGAGAGTACGTTTTCCCCTTCAGAAATTTGCCCAAAATTGCAAACCCGTGTATAAGCCTAATTGAAAAAATACTCTTTTAAAGTTCGAGCATATCGCCAAAATGGCAAAAATATTGCCAATCTATAAAACTTTCAGGATAATCTGTCCAATGAACTTGCGCGAAATGCATGCTTATCCAATAGAATTCCTTACCTTGCTTAGCTATGACATAAAACAATCACTGTGTGTTCGCCAACGGCAACAGTTTTAACTCTGGCAACCCTATCACAAGGGAGGCTAGCACAGGAATCAAACAGACGCTCTCGCATACGCAGTGAACGACAAGTGCCGGCAGCTGAAAACGATAGTTGCCGTAATACCAGGAGGCCTAACGTTGATGACTTCAGCCGCTGGACGTTTGCATAAATAAGCCGTTTAAAGACTGATGCGTCAATTATTTTAATGACGTTTCTAAATTATTTTGTATATTTCTACTTTTGAGTATTTTTATCAGTGCCTCAGGGCAATCTTCCAAAAAAAAAAAAAAAAAAAAAAAAAAGAAGATTTGCTTTTTTTTTTTTTTTGATAGTGTAAGCCTAGAAACATTTTAAACAGAGATGATTTAATTGTATAAATTAAAAATACGATCGGAAGTCCTGCTTTTTCAAGTTTTCTTATACTATTTCCGAATCAGACAGAGAAGTCGATCCATTTGTGAAATCTGCCGATGACGTCAGCTATCAGCAGGTAAAAAAAAAAAGAAATGTAAACACACGTGACTACATCTAGCTGCTCTAGAAATAAATTTAAAATTGCCAATTTAAGAATTTTATATGTGATAATTATTTAAAAATAAGGTTTAATATCACTATTTTACTTTATATATAGTTTTTAAGCTTAACCACTTCACCGGCCACTGAAGTATGTGGAAGGCTACGTTTCCCCCGAGTTATCTTGGGATGGCCGATGAAGTGGTTAAAATACATGCATTCAATCATTGTTCCTAATGTACGTTTTTTGCTAGACATGTGGACTTGTATATAAGCCGACCCCCCATACTTCAGCTTCCAAAAATTCTCAGCTTATACACAGATATATACGGTATTTTCTTCTCAATAAATATTTAAAATGTCCTATTTTAGTGCAAAAATTAACACCACATTTTTATCAATTAAAGTTGAATGCTTACCATAACAAGTCAGAGGATGATGAGTTTAGCTTGCTTATAGCAACTAAAGCATCATGAGCAAGTCTTTCAGAATTATAGACATGAATAGGACAGGAGCGAGAAACCATTGAAAAAATTCCATTTTCATTGATTCTGACAGACACTGTTAAAAGACGAGCAAATCTCCTATTCTTTAAAAAGGGGAAAATAAATAAATACTCAGAAGTAAAAATGAACACTTTTTAATTTTAGATAAGTAAAAACAGTTTTTAAACACTAAAGTGTTATGTAAGTATTCATCTGAGCTACAAATTAAGTGAGTTTTTGAGTAAATTTCTCCACATTATGTTTTTGTTTTAATTACTTACATAACTAAATATAGTTTATATTTATTCAGAGTAAATAAAAAGGAAATAAATAAAAATAATAAAATGATATAAAGCAAATCTTATACTAAATTTGTAGTTTCAAATTATTGTTATAGTTAATAATACCAGTAATTTCAGTACATTACATTTTCAATCTTAAAAATTATGAAAATAAAAATAATTTGGTTAATTATCTCCGAGTGTACTAAATAGCAGTACATTTAAAAGGAGGAAAAAAAAAAAAATAATTTGCAGAATTTAAACTGAAACTTTTATTTTTCTATTCACTGGTGATATAATAATCAATTTTACATTAAAAGATTTAATTTAATTTTTTGCCACATCAAAAGACATTGCCAGATTCAAATTTCTTTGAAGCTCATAAACTTTTGTAAATTAGGTTTTGCTATGTAAAAGAACATTGCAAAAGAGTGCAAATCTCCTTTCTCTTTAAAAGTCGTTATCACAGAGTTATTTTTCGTTGGTAGAAAAGTCATTTTAAAACAGGTGGACTCGCAATTGTTGTTGCCACATCTTAATCACTTGAATTGAAATATTGAGTAACATTATGGAATAAATGAACTAAGTCACAAATTAAATACATATATTAAAAAATTTTTGCTTGAGTGACAATATATATACTTTAACATCACACTAAATAAAAATAAAACCAACTAGTTTCATACACTACAAACTGCATCGCCTTTCAATGTAAAACTACAAAGTTTTTTCACTGAAAAGTACTTATAAAACCAAAGTGAAAACTTTCTTGTGTAAAAGTAATGTCTTCTATTGTTTGTTAAGGTGAAATCAGAACATATATCCAGATTGAAAACATTATCTCTATTTATCCATGAAATTCGCCAACATATCTTACTAAAGCTACAATAATTCAAAAAATCTGGAGTGACTCCACTCAATTTTCCGAACATTGAGTAATTAACAGTTTTGTAGATAAAGTAAGGAAAGAGGAGTTGTTGAACAAACAAAAGAGAGAAAACCATAATAGAGTGTTTGAGTATTTTCTCCATATATTACATGATGTTTTATTTAACACTACTGAACTTTGAGCCCATAGATCATAATGATAAAGAATTTTTCTTTGTGTCCCTGTAAAAAAACTAAGTGCTAAATTCACTAAAATCTATACAATTGGTGCAACTGTGACCTATAACATGTGTACAAATTTTTTACTCAGATTAATAAGGCATTTAGACGCTATCACACTTTTAAAAATTTGGCCCCATAAGCCATAATGATAAAGAATTTTTCTTTGTGTCCCTGTAAAAAAACTATAAGTGCTAAATTCACTAAAATCTATACAATTGATGCAACTGTGACCTATAACATGCGTACAAATTTTTTACTCAGTTTAATAAAGCGTTTAGACTTAGACGCAATCACACTTTTAAAAATTTGGCCCCATAGGCCATAATGATAAAGAATTCACCAAAATCAATAGGGTTCGTTCTATGGTACGTACCAACTTTCAGCTTATTTGAACAAAGCGTTTAGATGCTAGCGTGTTCACTCACACACACATACATCATTGTAAAAATAGTGAAAACAGACTCATGGGACCTCGAAACATATAGAAACATCAAAATCTCAAATTCGGATTTTTGACATGATTACAATACTTTCCTCACTATAGTGTTCAGAAAGTAAAAAGAGGATATTTCATTACAAAGTTTCTTTCTTTTTAATAAAGTTGTCCAGAATTTTGGGTGTTATGATACATGATTTTCGTTCATCTTATCCTAATGTCAATTGCTCGACTTCATGTGGAGATCATTGGGCTATCAAAGCGAACAAATATCCAGATTTACTGAATCTACTTAGTAACCATTTATTAAAATTGCAATAGGGAATTGCCACACAGGACACTTTTTTGGAGATACTGAACTCACTAACTAATGTTTGAAGAAAATAATATTCATGATTAAATCTTATGCTAAAAAATTTTCAGAAAAACTGGCAACTAGCACTTGAGTTTACCTTAGCAGCAAAATGTAACTGGCATTTGAATGGCCTCTTATCGAAAACCACAGAGATGCGAGTGGGAAATAGACAAAAAATCTGAAAGTATCAGCAAAACTCAAAGATTATTTAATTTTAGTAATAAAAGAAGAAACAGATACACAAAATCATACTTTTTATAAGCAAAATTGGAGAATATATGAAAATAAGTTGTTTAGAAACAGTCAAAAGAAAGAAAATTGAACAAAAATAAGAATATTTAGAACAAAAACCTGAATAATTGTTTTAAAAAAATTAAGAAAAGTCTGAAATTCCTACAAAAGTCTGAAAATTCTCATCCCTGAAACCAATGAACTGATGAACGGCTGATAATCAGAATCTTATAGAGAACAGTGAATCTTATCAGGAATTCATGGGAAATCTCTTATTGAGGAAAGCTCAATCCGATGATCGGAACTCATAGAATTTTAGAAACTGATTCATTGAAAATCCAATTGAAAGACATGATTTCTATCAAATTTTGATAAAATATGTTATTGGTTCAATATTTGTTTTTGTGAAATTTTCAGCATCGAAAATCGGTCTTAGATGCTGCTTGAAACTATATGTTGATGTTAATGTTTAATCAAATTTCGAAAAGTCAATCAATGGCTAAGCAAAATACAATCAATCACAGCTGCAAGTGTATAAGACCACTGTAAACAAAATTTGGTCTTACTTCATTCTGATCTTTCAACAATCTTTCTTCTAATTCTGTTGCCAGCTGTTTCAACCAGTGAACAACCTAAAAAATAGCAATAAATAATTTTATCAATGAAACATCTCATTATTTTAAGAGTTAAAATGCACAAAATATGCATACTTCTTTTTTAGTGCCTAAAGATTGTTTCCCAGGGAAGTTTTTGCCACATCCTATAGATTTAGGCAACTGACGAGAAGTTACTGGTTCATTGTCTATTCCTCTAACAAGATTATAGAGCCAATTGCTACAGGGAAGAGAGAGAAAGAGAGACTCTCTTTTAAATATGTATAAGCTCTTCATTTTATAAAGAAATTTAAAATAAATTAAGCAAGTGAATTATTAAAAATTACATAATATAAAAACCTTTTTACATACTTCATGCTTTATTGGACGTAACACATTTTCGCTGGGGTCCCCCAGTATGGTCACTGGCATTTGTGGTGTCTGAAGTTCTGTACGTGTGGTGTTTCTCATTGTTTTCATCTCTTAAGTATGCGGTGCCATTGCTTGTTGAACCTTGCCGTATCGTTGCCATTGCAAGAATTAGTAAAATTGATGATTTCGACTGCTTCACAATATGCACCATATTTATGGTTTTGGTAATTAGAAATTTTTATGACATTATCAAAATGGATATTGTCTTCCTGGTTAGCTTTTGTTAAAGGAGTAGTAATTTTGCCTGTAGCTATATCATGGCCGTGTTCTTTAACTCTGGTTTTGATTTTTCTCTATTTACCTATATAACATTTGTTATTGCCTTGTCTGTCAGTATACAGACTTTTATATAAACCATCAGTTTCTAAAGTGTGAATAGGATCTTTGTCATTTCTGATAATTTGGAAACCCAACCCTAACATTTTTTTTTTAATTTCTGTTTACTGATTTAATCAGAATAAATAAGATTTTTAAATAGTAAATCTTAATGATAAGTACCATTTTTGATAAGTTTTGACAACAAAGCAATAGTTTAAAAATAAGGTTTGTAACTTTGTGCCACTTTTACAATGCCTAATTTTCTTAAATAGAATGAACTCTCTTTAATCCGCATAAATTTTATTGTTATGTATTATAATCTGCACATCACTCTAATCCACAACTCATTTTTCAATGTAAACAAAGAAATTTACAGCCAAGATTAAAAAAAAAAAAAAAAAAAAAAAAATCGGCAACATTTTTAACCTCCCCCCTACCAACTCTCTCATTTTTTAAATCACATTTTTAGTTTAATCCTTGCTTTCAAACACAACTGGAGAAAAATGATGAGGTTTTTGTATTTATTATCCTGCAATTCATACAGACTAGCACTAGGTCAAGCCAAACAATGTCAAAAAAACATACAAAACTTTAAAACAAACTGTTATTACATCAATGCTTAACAAAATAAAAAATAATCAATGATGAATATTAGTTTCTACATTTAAGAAATATTTTAATTTGTATTTTTTTAAATATGTATGTATGTTTATATTTTAATGTTATGTATTATTTGAGTATGCTAAAATTATTTATATTTATATATGAATATGATTGATTAGTTTTATTAATATTGAAGAAATGTGTTACTTTAGAATTTATCAGAAAGAGTCATTCCATTTTAAAGTCTATTTATGAATTAATAATAATAGTATCTGCAAAAGAAAAATGTAAACAGGGTTCCCACTCAATTTCAAAAATAAAATTCCCTGACTTTTCCAGGTAGAAACACAATGACCTTTAATCTACTAATTCCTATAATCCCTATAACCTTCGGACAAAACTTTTGCAGATTACAGGGAGTTGACTGAGTATACAGTCCATGAAAGTATGAAATATACTTGTATACAGCAATATACCTAAATCACTATATACAAATATAAAATATACCAGAGAAAAATTTCTTTTGTAAAAAAAAAAAAAAAAAAAAAAAAAAAAGTAAAACCAATGTTATAAGTGAAAATATTTCTTCGTTTTATATTAATTTTAAAAATAAACTGATAAACCTAGTAAAATCTCTCTCTCTCTCTGCATATATATATTATATAAAGTGCTTCCCCTTTTTTTCTTAATATCTCTTACAATAAATTTCCTTTATACTAAATCACTATTTTCTAAATTGATTTTTTTTCTTTTTTAAAGAAACTTTCATGCTGATAATATCTTTCTATTTTTCTTGTTAAACATTTTTATGCATTGAAACTTTTCTTAGATTATATCAAATAATACAATTTTCACCAGATTTTTTTTTTTTTTTTTTTTTACAGCAACTCGTTAATAATCTCAAACTTATATTTTAATTATAGTACTACTATACAACTCATGTTTACACCCATTTTGTCTACCTACCTAATTATAAAAGTTTAGCAATCTTTTAATATTTTGTTAACTTTTAACTTGAAAATAACAAGTAGGCAATACTATGAATATTATCTTTTTTCTTTGATTTTAATTATATGTTGAATACTCCTGTTACACACCCTTTCCATTTATAAGTTAGACAAATTTTATTCTGAATAATGATAATTGCAATATTAAAACAATATATACATCACTTGTACATGTTTCTTGCTTTACATTAAAATAAGAAACTAAGCAAGTTGGGATAATTCCAGCTAAAGTAAAAACATATTTAAAAAATACACAGCTGTTACATAAAAAGCAGTGCTCATATTCCCACATGACTGTATTTAAATATTTCCAAGCAGTAGTGCATATACATAACAGGAGTAGAAATTAAGAAAAAGTTGCTGGTCCACAGGATCAGTAATTTTCAGATTTCACTGGTCCATTCTATTACATTTTTAAAAATATTTAAAAATTTGTAAACTGTTTTACTAAGACTGTTTATAAATTTACACATGGAATATGATAATTTTTTTGTAAATTAATTTAAAAACAGCAGTGAAGTCATATAAATAAAAAAATTATGCTTCAATAAACAAACTTAATGTTGTATATTTACTATTAAGAATTAAGAGTAAAAAAAAGATTATGAAAGTGTAAGTGAACGATTATAGAGAATAGGCGATATTGACAAATATAAAGAAGTACACTTACTATTGTTATAAATATTACTATTCTGAGACTTTGCTGGTAAGTTGAATATTTTTGCAGTCCTGTACCAACAGACCACTGTTAATTTCGAGCCCTGCATTATATGAATACAGGGAGGCTAGCATTTAAACATTTTCTAAATTTCCAGACATTATCAAAAAATTTAGTAATTTAAAATAGTATTAATAATTTAATGATTAATATAGTTTATTTTCACAATTTTTTTCAAAATTCCCCGATTTTAAACGAAATTGCTTGACTATTCCAGATTTTCTAAATTCTCTGACTTTTCCCTGATTCTTCAATTTTCTCTGACTGCTAGACACCCTGTAAACCTTCAAAGCTATATAAGGGAGGATGACAGGTTTGAACCTAGGTTATTCTTGTCAGCCTAGCTGTTTGAATTTTCCATGGTTTTCTTTGAAACGTGTATGTATAAGCTCTAGAACCAATTCGACCCCCCCTCCTCTCGCAATGGGGAAAGGTCCGTTATATATTTCCCTTAGGTACCAAATTCCACACAAAGACAACTGGTTTCAACCCCTGTATCTACATCAATATTGTTAAATTAACTGAACAATATAAAGAGTAAAATCATCATAAATAGCAAAAATCTACAACTGGTTCAAGGCATTCTTGGTTTTTACTGTACACCGATTTATTTATTATTTTCTCTTCTGGTAAAAAGTCATTCATAATTAGTTTGACCTCATCATTATCATGGCACTTAGTGAGTACCTACAGTGGTTGAAACCATTGCCCTACCTCCACCTGAAGATTTAGAGAACCTGAATAAGTTATATAATCTAGATCAGGGCAGGGGTAGTCAATCTTTTGATACTTACCGCCCATTTTTGTATGTCTGTTAGTAGTAAAATTTTGTAATCCCCCACGGGTTCCAGAAAAATAGTGATTTATAAAAGTAGGAAGAAATTTTACTTTATAAAATATAATTATAGCAAGATAGAACATATAAGAAAGCATTTTTCATTTCAATGTTTCTAAAAAGTAAATTATATATATATATATATATATATATATATATATACGGAAATTGTTTCAGTATCAGGACCACACAACCCTACCGCCCACCATAAAATCTGCACTGCTCACTAGTGGGTGGTATGGACCAAGTTGACTACCACTGATCTAGATGAATGGCATACTTAGCTGGGTGAGTTACGAGGAATTCCAGCATGATCTAAAACAAATAATGCAAGTTTCTGCAGTTTATGTTGTTGGCTTACAATATACCCATTCTTTGATGCAAACATATATTTGATCTTATAAAAATGAAATTATTCATTACTGGAAATTTTAAATTCAATATTAACACTTCAAACAATAATGCCTTATAAATTTCAACCAAAATGAAATGCAAAACATTCATACCCAGTTTTTTCACCAAACTCATTTACAAACTGTGACTTTGATACATCTATCAAATCATTCATCTTCTCCACATTAAACTTTTTCATTATTGCTTCACCTAACTTTCCACCAAGATTCCTCCTAGAATTAGGGAAAAAAAAATAAAAAACGATAACAAGAAATACATGAAAACTAAATCGACACATACATTAACACTTATTAAGGAATCATGCAATGTAAGCACATACATTAGCAGAATATATAATAATAATAAAAAAAAAAAAAAAAAAGGCTACCTTTTACATAATTCTGAAAAGAAGAGTTGAAAAAAAAATGAAATCTCAACTTTAGAGGGAAATTAGAGAATTTTCTTTCTTTGTCATAGAGGAAAATTTAGAAGGTGCCTCTGATGTCAGATGGTTGCAGAATAGTCATCTCAGCATCAAAGGTTTTAAAAATTGATACCTCATGTAAAATTAGTATTCCTTAAATTGAGTATGTGATGTTCAAATGTCTTTTGAAGAGAAATTTTAGATTTGTGGAAAAAAATGATCAAGTAATTTTTTTAAAAGAGCTTTTATAAATGTACTGTTAAGAAAACTTATTCAGCATATTTATTCCTTAGCAAAACAAATTTATTTATTTTTATTTATTTTACAAATTTTTTTTTTTTTTTTATTTATTGCATTTACTTTGTATTAACATGCAATCTTTCTTTTTCCATTAAATTTTCAGTTTCTTCATTGTTGAGTTGTCAATTATTTTTAAAATTCTAAATCATACTATTAAACACATAGTAATCAATAATTTTCATTGTTGCTTCATAGTTTCATTATTCCTTATCTGCTATGAAATTTCGCTTTTTTAAATCCATATGACTCCTATTCTGGTCTTAGCAGGCTGGGGGAGTGTTGACGGCATGAAATTAGTTTAACCCCACAGGCAAGTCACAAGTCTTGTCGCCTGCCTCCTTCCTTTCTTAAGTTTCTTAAATTATTTTTTCATAAATTTCGTTTCAATTTAAGTTTTTCTGTTAAGATTTTGTTGAGTTAGTTTATTGTTTCATTTGTTTTGCAGGCTGTTAATAAATTTGGTTTCTTTAAATATGTGTATTTCATTTCCTAATAAATTCTTTTCACCTTTCTGAGCTTCTACATATATATATATATATTTTTTTTTTCATTCTTATTGGTCTTTGTGGTTTCAGTGATCTTGTATCTGTTGCTTGGCTTTTACTATGCTTAATAAATCATTATTATATATATACACACACAACAAAATATGAGTGCTCCAAACCAAATGTTTAAATTTTTTTCTCCTCTTGCACATGTGTTTCAAAGAGATTAAGGTATTTGCAAAAAATTAAAGCTTCATAAGAAAAATATGTTGAAGTGGCTGTATATTTTAAGATCTAATGCTTGGAAGGTCTGTATCCTCCAAGTATTTTGGTAACCCCTCGGGGAAAACAGTGGTGTCGCCAGAAAATTTTTCAGAAGGGGGCAAACATTGCTAAATTTCAGCATATTTTGTTTGTTTGTTTATTGATAACATATACATCAGATTTATATGCTTGACTTGTATCTGCTTGTAAATACCTTCGTCAGATAATTACAGATAGCACAAGACAGAATTATAATACGAAGAGATGGAAAAACACCCAGGGCCAGCGGGAATTGAACCCGCTCTCCTACATTTGAATGAGATTAGCAGTGTGGTAAATATAACCACTTGGCCACGGAGGGACCCAGCATATCTTAAAACATTCAGTTTGATTCAAATGGTTGGCTGGTTGATTGAGGTGATTATGTAAACTTCTGTGTAAGATTTAATACAATAAATTTTTATGCATATAATTTAAGTTAAAACATTTTACTTATAAAAAATTATATAGCTTATTCCAAACCAACACTAATCCGAAAAGTCAAGTCGATTTAAAATCTGTTTGAAAGGAAAAGTTAGAGAGACAACCGATAAATGCAGGTCGGGTCGGTTTGAATCTAATTGGCTCTGTAATATAAATATTATTTGGTCATTTGAATTCTAACGACATAGTTTTAAAACTTTAATTAATTTTTTTTTCATAATTTTTTACTTGTTAGAATTTTCCAGGAGGGGGCAACCCTATGTGCTGACACCCCTGGGGAAAAAGTAGTAGGGTGTAGCTTTAGACCAAATCAAAAAAAAAAAAAAAAAGAGGACAGTGTTGCTCAAATCTTCTCTTGACCACACCACTACTAAGAATAAAGGGGAGGGGGATGAAACATACATAAATAAATATTTAACAAGCTGTAAAATGCAAACAATAAAAATAGCAATTACTCAAAAAGTAAAATAACCTAGTACTCACACCTTCTTAATTGGTATAGTTTTAAATAAAAGCTGAATTGAAGATTGGGGCAGTACAGTTTGTTTGTTAGGTTTATGAAGACCACAAGATAATTTGGCTAACATCTAAAAAATAAAGAAAGAAAACAAAATAAGATTAACAAAAAGACAATACAGTTTATCTTTTTTATATTTATGACAGATATTTAATAGAAGATAATTACTTTAAGATTGTAACAATAATGCTTATTTTTTATTTATTTATTTATTTTTTAATGGAAAAATCCATGCAAGTATTTACTATAATAGAAGATAAAAAAGTCAATCTATATAAAGTCTAGAGAAATAGGATATTGCTAAATTTTCTTTTAAAAATTTACTCTGATTAGACATGACTTCAAACTTCTTAATGCAGCACACTTTATCTATTAAATTAGAAGTTTGGAATATTTAAGATTTAATTAATAGTGTTAAATGAGAAAATTACTTAAAAAAAAAAAAAAAAAAAAAAAAAAAAAAAAACTTAATTTTTTTGTTAAGGTTGAAAAAATATTCAACGACTACACATCGCAACAAAAAGATAGGAACAAAGGGCTTTTTTTTTTTTTTTTTTTTTTTTTTAAATTTTGAATATGAATATTTCAAATATGATTCAAATATTTAATATGTTTTTGATATGATAATATTTTGTTATGATAATAAATGATCAGCACAATTTAGATAATGTTATTTTATGAAAAATTTAAAAAATCTCTTTGTTTCTATCTTTTTGTCCCGTTATGTAGTCTTAAATTAGAAAAATTTTAGTCTTAAAACAAAAATTAGTCCAGGAATAGTGTTATTTTATGATAATAATAAATGATAAACACAATTTAGATAATGTTATTTTATGAAAATTCAAAGAAAAAACCCTTTGTACCCATCCTTTTATCGCGGGGTGTATATACTAAATAAAAATATATTTTTTAAAATTTCTTATATTTGGCCTTTTTTTTTTTTTAAATAATTGATGTTTTGTTTTACATAACATAATTCAGATGAAAAAGTTTAATTTTAACAATTTTAGTGAAAAATGATGAGGCCAGAAATCGAACCTGTATCTTTGGCATAACATACATGTATCTTTTGGCATAATGCTTTATTACTGAGTTAAGACAATCAGGGTGGACATATTCTGCACTAAGGGTGTAGCATATATCCAAACAATTACTGTTGTAAAAAAAGAATTCAGAAATGCAGCTGAGAGCGTAGCACAATTCCATCCGAGTGGCAACACATCATGATCAAACTGAAGAGAAAGAGAGGAGCAAGAGAGAGGGAAAGATGAAGCTGCCAGAGTAAACACAAATCACTAGTGCACTGATGATGGTCGCGATCACGGTCAAAATATATCTGCACAAGCTTAAGGATTTTTAGTAATGTATTTTAATTGTTTTATAAAATATACCCTTTTCTCTATTATGAAATATGTAGCCAGAGTTTGAATTTATGTAAAATTTCAAATGTACAACAGTCGGTAACAAAAGTCTCCGAACACTAGCGAAAATTCCTATGTAAAAAAAGTACACTTAATATAGTTTTGTTAAATAAATCCTTGTCGAATACTGAAGTTGAACTCATTCAATTAAATATTTTACAGCAATGTTTGACACAACACAATATAAATAATTATAAATAATAAAAGTATTAGTTTCAATTTTGATACAGAAATTTGTATAAGTGAATTTTGAAGTGGGGGAGAAGTTTTGGAGCAGTTTTAAATGAAATTAGCACTTTTCTACATTCCCGTAGAATCTCAGTAACAGGTAATAGGTGAAAAGAATACACACATAATGCCGCCTATCAAGGGAGATCTAGGCCCTCTACATCGCTGTTGTTAAGCACTGTTTTGTGTGTTCCTACCAAGGCACCTATAGGGGGCTCTAGAGTTCCTAACAGAGAGCGTCTAAGATATCATACATTGGTAGCGCATTGTCACGGACGAAAAATGTCCATAAATTGCAGACAATTTTTAATGACTACAGACAAAGACTGTCCAAAAGTCGTGGGCAGTTTTTTTTTTTTTATTAGTAAAGACAAAGTGTCCGAAGTTGCAGACTAATTTTTTTATTAGTGCAGACAAAAACTGTCTGCAATCTGTTTTTCCGTATCCGTAACTATGTCGCTGTGTTTCTGCCACTGGGCTTTAATGGAAATTTTTTTTCCTTCAATATTATGTATGTTTTCTGAGCTTATATTTAGTATTTAATAGAAAATAGAGGTCAATTCTTAAAGCTCAAAAATCAGCATTATTACATTGCTCTTTTATTGTCTTTTTTTTTTTTTTTTTAAATGAAGGGGGGAACAAGGTTTATTCTGCATGCTTTAAGTATAATGCATGCTGTATTTGATAATTTTTAAGGTTCGTACTTTTTAGTATGGGAAACTAAACAGAAAAATCAAGGAAATAAATTGTGCATACCAACACACATTTTAAGAACAAAAAGAAAAAGAAATAAAACTTTAAATATAATGTAATGCATAAGAAATCTGCTACTTTGAAGCACTTTTAAAAATAAAATTTATATGAGATTTTTATAGGCAGGATTTTTTTTTATAACACGTGGAAAGATAAAATATTTCAAACAGTCAATACAAACCCGATAAATAATCAATATACTCTAACAGAAAAATATACTTCTGGGCTGAAGCCCTCACCATCAGTTTTTTATGTAAATTGATCAAACAGAATGACATTTTTAAATACAATATTTTTCCACAGTATGTGATGTTGTTTAAAAAAAACATAATTTCACTTATGAGCATTAACTTTTTTTTTAATCACATTAATGTGCATTTTTCTTTACACCATCAATTACAATGTCTCAGGAAACATATGTATTTTATGAACTTATAATTTAAAATGAACTTCTTAAAAATTTTAAATACACTACCAACTGCTCATAAAAACTTATTTTTAAATTATAAACAGTAAAAGTTACATGTTTACAAGGAAATAAAAGTTAGATTAATAAAGCTTAATCAATAGAATTTTTTTTTTCTGAACATATAGAGGTCAAGATTCGCGGTCGTCGCCAATCAGACATGCGATTTTTTCGAGAATTCGCAGAAATCTGTGATTTCTCCCCCCTAATTCGCGGAATTTTGCAAATTAACTTCTGCTTAAAAAAAAAAAAAAAAATTGCGGATATCATCCGTTTTAAAAAAAGAAACCCATTAACAATCGGCGATTAAATTCGCTACGAAAACCACAATTCATAATCTTTCTCCATCCACAACATAAATGTCAATATTCATTTTTAACTTGCTTAATGAGATTCTAGAACCTATAAAGAAATAGAATTGTTAAATATTTCTTGCTCATGTAATTATTTTTTGCCCCTCCCTCCATTTTCTTATCTCCAACTAGTGATCGGCAATCAGATGTTCTGCAGAATTCTTTTGTTTCCCAATTTTCTCCATCCACAACATAAATGTCAATATTCATTTTAAACTTGGTTTGTTAGATTCTAGAGGTAGTTACTGAAAGAGTTTAATATTTCCTACTCATGTAATTAATTAATTTTTACTCCCCCCCACACACATCTTCCAGATAGTGATCAATTCTAGAAACAATAAAGAGGTAGAAGTGCTCAATATTTCTCACATACGTAATTATTTTTAAACTTCATTATTGAACTCGATAAATCTACTTATTTTTTTTTTCAATTAAATTAAATATTTATATTTAATATCTATTCCAAATGTTTAAACAAGGGAAAAAATGTAGATTAAATTTTTCAGGTTGGAAAATTTTTTCTAAATCAATTTAAGAAAATTAATACTCAGTTGGTTTTATGCATATTAGAAACTGATAATTAACTACTGTAGCTTTTTTAAACATGTATGATTAATGTACATAAATAAAAATCATATTTTATATTTGTTTTTATTATTTTTATATATATATATATATATATATATTTTTTTTTTTTGACATGGAATTTTAATAAGGTTTTATGTGGATATAAAACTTACTGCAATTATATTAAATAATTGTTTTGTGCTAATGAAAAAAATCTTGAAATTTTTAATGCAGATAGAAAGCTATAAATAAATATATATATAACTGTTTAGGTAGTCAATTTATTAAAAGTGACATTATCAATGTTCAATCAATTAACCAAACAATCATGTTAGCAAAAAATTTTCAGCTATTTTCTAATTTTAGCAATCACATGTCTGTTAATAAAATTAAATCTCGGATAATATGCCAAAAAAGATTTTTTATTTCTCTTTCAATGAGATATATAAAGTAAATATTCTTGCAAAACACGAATTGTGTATAGTATGAGAAATAACATTATTTTGTTAGTGTGTCATTATTATAACCTGCTGTTTTCTGTTTCAAAATGAAATTAATACTTAACTACAAAACTCCATATATTTTTCCTCATTACAAAAACTTTAAAATCTTCTTTCTAATACTATAGTTATTAATAGCATTTAAAAGTTACATTATATGCTACTATAACTACCCTATATGTTTATAAAACTCACTCTTAAAATACTAATAAGAATAAAATCATAAACGCTCAAAGGAAATTCAAACAAGATCATATCTTCTCTCAAAAGTAGAATCATTTTTCAATGATTTGATTTCTCAGCCAATTTTGTCCTTCTCCCACCTGCTTTCATTTCAGATATTGAAAAATTTAAGTCCGAGAAGTATGAAAGTTTAAAAAATTATATATGTTTATTTTCAAACAATATTTAATTTTTTTTTTTTTAAATCGGTGGAAGTGTATATATATATATATATATATTTTTTTTTAATTATTAAAATAAAGGCCACTATTTCTTAATTTTTCGACCATATCATATCTGTTTTATGCCTTTATATGTATATACGATCGAGTAGATACATATTTTTAAATTATGTGTGAATATCAGGTATAACGTCGACTCGCGAGAGGCCACTGAGTTAATCATGTTCAGTGGCCACTGGCCACTTACATTTATTAACATGATATTTTACTTAAGCTTCGCATAAAAACAGAGCAATTACTTTGTTATGAGCAACACCAGCAGAGCATCGATAACCAGTCTTTTCATAAACGGCTGTTCTCATTTCTTCAACAATTGTTGCAGCTAACGCCAACATTCGATCATTATACAAATGTTCTTCTTCATATATCATTTGGAGCCATTTTCCAAGTTCTTCTATAAAATGAAAATGAATATTTTAATAAATCAGAACAAGGACAAAGGTACTTCAATATCCTGTCTAAGAAGTCATATGGGCATATTAATATAAAAATGTTGAAAAACAAAAGCATAAAAATAAAACTTAATAAAAATAGTTATTTTGCATTAGTATATCACAGTAAATAATTTATTTTATTATTAATGATTTTAGTAAATAACTAACATTGGAGGTTTTGGTTTTTATGTATGTCCTATAAATTGACTTTTTGGTGTTAGTATGAGTGTATTTGTGGTCTAAGAACCAAGCATCGCAAATACCAAAATATGCTGAATTCCAAAAGCTAAGCAAAAATCTGTTTTCTTTTGTGCATAACTCTTGAACCTATGTACATAAAATTTGGAGGTACTCTATCAAAATAGCTCTGACAAAATTACTAAAGTATCCATTTGAAATAAATCAGCAGATTTCATTGTTCTAATCTTGATATATACTACATTCTATCCTACAGTAAATATTTATGAGAATGAATACATGATGAGCACATAACTCATACACTAGAGCCATATTATATTTTTCACCAGCAGCTAGCTCTAGAGCCATCTAAATAAGCAAGCTTTAATTATAACAACACTATACATCTTTACCTATCCATAATGAATTATTAACATCATCTCTCATTTAGTTTTCTTTTCAAAAATCATTTAAGTTCTGTTTTATTTTTCAAAAATGTATTTTCGAAAAAAATTGTGTAAAATCTAAGTTTAAAAAATCATCCTCAATGCTAAAAAATATATATATAATTTGATTAATAATTTCATAACAAACATATCATCCAATTTTAGTGTTCATTTGTTTACAAGTTATGTGCTAAGTATGAACCATTTATTTTCCCTCCCTTGAAGAAAAGAAAGAAAGCAATGCATACATTTGTAAGACAGATCAGATAATTACATTCCTTAAAAATTTAAACAATTTAAAATGATTGTTTCCTGTATAACAAAACAAAAAAAATTACAGAATCAATAAAATTGGTGAATCAACAAATTTTGCAATCTAATACCTTTTCCAGACTCTGAATCTCCTCCTTCCCATCCAACAACAAATGTATTTTGAAGCTGCTCTGTTGTAACTGGATCAGCATTTTGTATTCTTGAATGAATCACAGTGGTCATATCTAAATATGCCTCATCAATGCTCGCTCTTTCAACACAATCAGAATATTCACATAGAACATCTAGCACCGAAGCTCCAGCTTCTCTATACCTATAAAGGAAAGAAAAATAATCTGGTGTGTCACTCAGACGACTTTCTCTTACCCTGAAATTTAATACTATAAATACAGGTTGCAGATTAAAAGGTATGATAACGAGTACTGTTATGTAAACCTGTGTTAAACAATTCATATTAGGCTTCTGAAGAGTTTTATATGATAATTAGTTTGCACCTAGATTTATACAGAATTTAATTCGGTTATTAAAAAATAATTCTGTTTTTAAAAAATAATTTATTAAAATTATTTAAAAAGAATTATCTTTTATGATAATGCAGACGATTTCCATGTTAGAGAAGTAGTATAACATCTCCAAAAAAAAAAAAAAATCCATTTTATTCTCAATATTTAAAAAAAAAAAAAAGAAGATAACTTTGTTTTAAATTATTGCAGATTGATGGTTCAACCATTCGTTTTAAAGGTATTGGCGAGCTCTTTTGAAAGATACCCATCATGAAAATGGGGGGGAAGGGGGGGGAGGCGAGGCTCCTACATACACAAATTTTTTTTTTCCCTGTTAACTATCTCTATTACAAAAAACACATATTCGTTTCATTTGGTTTAGTGCAGTCTATAGACGTTAAACTCTACTTACCTGCAATTTCCCCCATAGATGTAATGTATTAGAATTCTCTTGATTGTCCCTGTACACGAACCATTTGCTTGATCTTAACGAAAAGTTTACTGTAGCATCCCTATATGATACACATTTAGAATACCAAGTTTGAACTTTCTGCCATAATTTGTTTTTGAGAAATGCTGATAACAGACAGACACACACACAGACCATTTGCTAAAAACATGATTTTCGTATTCACAGGGTTGCCACAAAAGAAATATAACAAAAATAGTTGCTTTAGTAGCCTAAAAACATTAAAATAGTTGCCTAAATAGTAGCCTAGTGACCAAAATATTAGCTTAAATATCACATGCTAACAACCATTAAAGGATAAAAACCATACGCATTTTCTTACTATTTAATATAAATAAACCAATAATAAAAAAAAACTTCTGAATGTGAAAACTGAATTTAAAAAAAAAAAAATTAGACAATGAGTCATTGTGGAAACAAATTTTTCCATAGAATAACATGGGATTTGGTTGTTGAAAAGATTAAGTATTGCTCGCTCTTAAGACCTTATTTAATTTAATTTTATTATTATTATTTTTTTTTTTTGCTGTATTCTTTCCTTTTCTGATTTACTAAAAGAGCTTAATTTTGTTATTTTTTTTTACATGAAATCGGGGTGAGGAAGGACATGACAGGTCACAGGAGTGTACTAGTAATCATTTGCAATAAGCAAATTGGCCAGCTTAATAGGTACATATGTCATGTCTGGTGCTATTTCTACATTCTCATTGGATGTTCTACCTGTTTCAAGGTAGAGGATATACCATCAAGGATATACCATACTTTAAGGTGGTAAAAAAAAAAAAAAAATAATAATAATAAATAAAGAGTGAAACGATTAAGATATGGTATTGTTTATAAAATGCATAGGAAATATTTCTTTCTGAAAGATTTTCCTGATATTTCCTGGAATAATTTTGCAAAAGGTGAAAAATAGTCTCCCAATAGTTGCCTTTTTGTGAAAACGAAACTTGCCAACCCTGTTCATAACGTTCACCATATGAAATTCAGAATTTTGTAACATTGTTCATAAGTACACTTCAGTAATCAATTACATATAAACATACTAACTTTAATAAAAAGTTATCATTTTTAATTAATAATAATTTTTTTTACATGCATGTGCATTGTCCCATTCATCCCCACCTATGGGGATAAATGGGACAGGACTGGAGTTAACAAAGAAAAGAAAATGGAAAGTAAATAAATTTTTAAAGTTAAATTGGTTTATATGATTTTATCATACACTATGAATTTACTGAAATCAACATAAACTGATGTATTGACTCAAATTAACATCAAAAGGCAAAAGTCCTTTGGTTCGCACAGTTCCTAGTGTTCTAGGCTTTGATAATTTAATCTAATAAGATCTAATAAATAAATAAATAAGGCACTAGAAAGATATAAATCATTATAAATAATAGAGTACAAATTATCCAGATAAATTTTTGTTTCAGACTGATCGGAAAAATCAACATTCTATTCTGTATTACATTAATAATCATCAGAATTTATTTAATTAGCTTGATTGAAATTGTGATTTTAATCCAATTATTATTAGTTTATTTTTTTAATTATTGATATTATTGATTTAAGTTGCATTGAATATTCTAACTTATAATTTTTTTAATCATAATTATTATACACAAAAATCAGAACAATTAATTTCAATCTTTTTCTCTAAATCTATGCTACTTTTGTAATTCCATGTTATAACTACTGAACTACTGGTTATAAAAAATATTGAACATCTATTTACGATTTGTGTTAATATAATTCTTGCATACAATTTTAAATTAGCACATAGTGGGGAATGTCCCATTCATCCCCACCACCACATGATCATATAAAACAGGAAATAGGCTTAAGGAACAATTATCAATATTATTCTTTAATATCATAAACAATATAAAATATGATGCATTTTCACCATATAAGAGTTATATTAACTTTAAGCAAACATTTAATTTCTTAACTACTACCTAATTGAATCAGTAAAAACTTACTTTGGTAGCAGAAAAAGACACTTTAATTTTTTTCTGCCCTTCTATAGACAGCACAATTCTGAAACTACAGTTGATGAATGATCTCAGTACTGACATATATCAGAAAAATTATCAAGTTTATGGTTCTGGTAAAACATAAAAATTTTGCTATTGTCCCATTGATCATGCGTCCCATTCAACCCCACTCTCTCCTACAATGTATTATCTAAGAAAAAATTAAAGGCAGGATAGATCCCTCCCTTTCTATAGGCTTATGTTAAACAGGTATTACTGTATAAGTTGAACAAATTTGTGTAATAAAATAAATATACTATTCCAAAAGAAGTGCTATCATCTGGTACTTATTTAAAAAAGATGGTAAGTTTAGAAAATAATTGCATCACAATTAAAACAAATCACATGTTAAGCATACAGTTTAAATTGTCAATGAATTTTTTAACGAACTTTTTATTTTAAAGAGCTTTTTTTATTTCTGTGTGTGTAAAACTCACAAGTTAACACTAAAAGTGAATTCAGTAGAGAAAAACCAAACAACCCCCCATCCCCCAGGTTTTAAAAAGGACAGGACGCTGCTAATAAGAAAAAGGACATTTTCTAGATTCATGAGGGCAGTTTTAGATTATTAAGGGTATATGTAGCATTTAAAATCTAGACATTTATTTTAAAATTTTGATTTCAGGTGTTTTGAGAATAAGGCCGATTGACTGCCCTAGGGTCCTAGGCCAGAGGGAAGTGCCTTCCGTGAAGGTTTTTCTAAGTGGTCCTAGTCCGTATTTAGGAGAAAAGTTAGTTTAGGAGAAAATCACAGAAAACTCCGAACGGCTGAACGACGAGCTCGATCTGGAATTGAACCCGGCACCTTATGTCCACCAGTTTTGAGCGAAGAATCAATTGGCTGCTGGTAGGCCTTTGATTTTAGATATAAATAGAAGAAAAGTTTTAAATTTTAACTTTCTCTATACAGTAGGGAACCAATTATCCAGAATGGTTTTTTCAAGACTATTCTGGATAACTGGTTGCTCATCTAAGCAAGCCTCAATTAATCAGAATTATTGCATATAGTTGGTTCTCATTAAAAAAAATATATATATATTTTAAATCAAAAGTTAATATTTTTTATCAATTAATCAAATTTAAATACTTAATTAACCTTAAAAAAAAAAAAAAAAAGTATTAAAATAATTTTTAATCAAGATAAATTATTAATCAACATTTAAAATGTAAAAAAAAAAAAAAAAAATAATAATAAAAAATATTTGAAACTCAACTTTCCATAAAAATCAAAATCTGCCCAAATCCAAGTATTTTTAAATATGATTAGCCAATGATTTTAAAACATTGAATATGACTAAAGATTAAAAAATTATGACCTGATTTTACAGGCTTTTCTTTTTATTTCTTATGAAGATTGCTTTTTTTTTTTTTTAATGTCCATGAAAGTGCAAAATATTCATAATTTTTTTAAAGTTATTTGATTTTAATTATCACCTTACTCCTCCTAAAAAGTAAAATAATAATCAAATTCAGTACAGGGTCAATAATCCCCATTTCACCCAACCCTTTCCAGACAAATGAAATCATCACCGTCAAATTGCGTAGTAGCGCCATCTATCAACATTTTTCAGAACTAAAAGCTATCTTTTCAGTTTATATTGTCCCTTATGACCTTTAACTTACACCCCTTGCCAAATATTTAAATACTACTTTTAAATAAATATAACAAAATTAAATGGAATTATTATTTATTGAATATTTCTTTTACATTTGTTACATATTACAATGTTAAACCATTATTATTATTAAAAGGTTTTTTTTTTTTTTTTTATGCATTGGAATTTAGTTGTTTGAAAATATAATTCTGGATAAACGGTTCCATACTGTACCTTAATTTTGCTTGTTACTGATGTATGAATAAATGGTGATTATTATGCACAATATATTTATTCATATTTATAACATATCTTCAGTTTGAAGGTTATTTTCAGTAAGAGGCAGTAAAGGATGCAACTTTTTTAGATAAAGGACAAGAATGGTACATTTTTTTTGGATGAGGGGCAAGAAGGGTGCTATTTTTTCAGTCATAAGGCAGGCAGGGTGAATCGCCCTTCTGAAACTGTCTGGGGGAAACTCTGTATGAAGTATAAAATAGATGATCATAATTACCTAGTTAAATCTGCTTTGCCTCTTATTTCTGGCACACGAAAGAGATGTATATCTGGACATACTTTTAAAGCTTCATCACCACGCATAGAACGAGTAACACCTCTTGCCCTAGCTTCATAATTAACTGCTATAATTCTAAAGAAAGTAAATTTTATTTATAAAAGATAATCAAGATATTTTGTTCTTTTACATTCAAACAGTAACAATATCTGAATATTTAAGTAATTATTAGATCAAACAGTATCAATATCACCAACATTAAAAAAAAAAAAAAAAAAAAAAAGGAAAGTGGAAAATATATTAAAATAATAATAATATAATAAAAATTAAGTTTTGAAAACATGATAAATACCTATATATTTAAGGGGATCTGGCACCTTTCACGAGGCATCACTGATGAAGGTTTGATATAAAGGCTTATATTTCTATTTAAAATTTATAAATTGAACTATATCAGCCTTGTTCAATAAATTATATATTCGGGCAATAATTCTTATGGTTTTTGATATATTTTTTACATATCTGAAATCATTTAATTGCATTTTTTCATTTTGAATTTTTTCATCTTGCTTTAAAATGTTTAGGCCCATGGGCAATAATGGTAAAAATAATTTTTTTTTGTATCCCTGTAAAAAAAAAATTATAAGTGCTAGATTCACCAAAATTTAAACAATTAGTACGGCGGTGATCTTTAACATGTGTATAAATTTCCAGCTCAATCAAATAAAGTGTTTCGAAGCTATTTGTAGGTACTTTAAAAAATTTGGCCCTATAAGCCATGATGATAAAGAATTTTTCTTTGAGTTCCTGTAAAAAAAATTATAAGGGCCAAATTCACCAAAATGAATAGGGTTTGTGCTATAAGGACCTATAATATACGTACCAACTTTCAGCTTATTCAAACACAGCATTTAGATGCTATCTTGTCCCCCCCCCTCCCCACATAATCGCAAAAATTAAAAAATCTGGTGTGAAACAACCACACGACTTCCATTACCCACTATTACACGTATTATATGCATTTTTGAGAGATAATGTGATCAGAAAACATAAAAGTGACCTAAAGAGAAAATCATTAGAGCCATTTTTGAGATACCAACATTTACAAAAAATCAACTATTGACAGGAAAATAATAATTACATACAAAAGCATATTTAAACGTGAGTTAAAATGGCGAGTTTGAAAAAAATCCGTACAGCTGTTTTTAAAGGAACACTCTTGGGAGACCTGAAATTGAGCTATTTATACAGGACGCGTATCAATTTTCCTGAACTAACCAACTATATCATTCGAAAGGACATCTAATAGATTGTTTATATAGCAAATTTGAAGAAAATCGTTAGAGCCGTTTTTGAGATACGGACTTACGGTCCCACTTCCGGTTTCCGATGTCCCACTTCCGGTTAAACTCAATTATTGACAGGAAAACAATAATTACATACAAAAGCATATTTAAAAGTGAGTTAAAATGGCGAGTTTGAAAAAAATCTGTACAACCGTTTTAAAGGAACGCCTTTGCGAGGCCTGAAATTGAGCTATTTATACAGGACGCCTATCAATTTTCCTGAACTAACCAACTATATCATTCGAAAGGACATCTAGCAGAGTGTTTATATAGCAAGTTTGAAGAAAATCGTTAGAGCCGTTTTTGAGATACGGACTTACGGTCCCACTTCCGGTTTTTCAATTTTCAACAAAATTTGGAAATTTCATCTGTACACCAGACGTATTTCAATTCTAAAATTTCGTAGCTCTATCTTTATTAGTTTCTGAGCTATAGTAGCCAGAAGATTCTCCACATACATACATACATACATACACACACACACACATACATACACACTGACCAATTGCCAAAAACCACTTTTTTGGACTCAGGGGACCTTAAAACGTGTAAATCAGGTGAAAACCTGATATCGAATTTTCAGACCGAATACAATACTTCCATTACCTACGGTAGTAGGGTAACGGAAGTAAAAAATGAACTCAGGGCACCTCAAAATGCATAGAAACACCAAAATCTCAAGGTTGGATTTTTGACATGATTACAATATCTTCCTTACATAAGTATGTTCGGAAAGTAAAATTTAACAGTATTTAAAATAAACAAGTAAATATTGAAATAATTAAAATTTATGTAGCAGTTTTTAAAATCATTGAATAATTTAAAAACATATTTTAAATGGAAGGGCCGAATTACATTTGACATGAACGAAAAATTACCACCAACTCAACCCTTATCCTTACATAACTAAATTCAGTGAAACAAAAAACAAAAGTTACTTAAAATAGATAACTTCTACAGATATTTAAAAACAAAGACATAAATATATATATACAGTAGAGAGTCAAAAATCCGCACAGCTCGGGACCAGAGGTTGTGCGGATTTTAGGATTTTGCGGATTTCGGGGCCCATAAAAAATGATTTTCACTTTGAATAATAAAAACAGAATATATTTCAAACTAAACACATACTAGAGATGGAACGAAGCTTCGGCAAAGCCGAAGCTTCGGCCACTTTACCGAAGCTTCGGCCTGGCCGAATAATGAGTGTGATTCGGCCGATTCGGCCTATAACAATTTATGTTGTGTATATTCTTTTACCAAATATTATTATATAAAATATTGTCATTTAAGTTATGCACAATGGTACCTTATAATAAAACATAGTAGAAATTTATATTTAATTTAAAAGTTTGTGTGCATTGACCCTTTGGAACCATAAATCATAAAACAATTAATAATATATTCTATTTAAATTGGAAGTTGCTAAGAAATAAGCTACATTACATTATATTTAGTTAACAATGTAATTATATGAACAGCTTTAGTTGCTTTAAAATGAAGCTATTAAAATATTGCATGAAACATTCTTTAAATTTTTCTAACTTTGAAACTTAGTCATAGTCATATATAGTCAATAATCAAAATTAACAATATACTCAATAATCAAGATTAACGATAACGTAGGATTATACAACATGCAGAGAATTGTTGAAAAATAAATAAAAGCTGAATTTTTATTTATTTTTATAAACCAGAATATGAGGAGGGTGCCTATTACTTGCACATCCACCATAGATCTAAATTCTAAATATTTATTCCAGATAATCAAAGTAATAAAATTTATTCTAGATTAGTTATTTTATTATCACATGATAAAATGTTTTCTAGGTTAATAACTGACATACTGTAAATAGTGTTTTATGTTTATTTTCATCATATTACATACAAGGTTGATTAACCTTAATTCATTTTATTATTTATCACACAATTTTAAATTATGATGCAAAAAAATCTATGTTTTTGCATTTTTAGGAAGAATTCTATTCCTTTTTTCCTCATACACATTTTCAGCTTCAGGAAATAACCTTTTGCTATATATACAGTTACTTGGAGCAGATAAACAGCGTTTGGCCGAATCAGATAATCTGGGAAATATTTTTTTATTCTCTCTCCATCTCCACCAATTCCAACAGACAATGTGTTCTATTTAAAAGCGGATTGTTTATATATACTTCCAGCTCTTTAGCCGATGAATTTTCAGAGTGTTCTGTGAGTAATTCATTGTTTGTGATCTCTGAAAAACAATCCCACAATGATGCCGGAGCTTCGGCCGAAGCTTCGGCGATTAGTTGGCCGAAGCTTCGGTATTCGGCGCTTCGGCCAAACTGTGCTTCGTGCCATCACTAACACATACTAGTGAATAATAACACTGAATATTAAATTACTAGGTACATAAGAATAATAATGAACATTAACAAAAATATATAATGAAAATAATAAATAAAAATGAAAAAAAAATTGTCAAACTTAGATAAAATCTGTTCACACGTAGCTAATTTTAAACTGAACTTGAACCTGCATGATTTATTTATTTTTTTATTTATTGTAAATAGTAGTAACACAAATTTATTTTTCTACGAATTTTATTGAGTTCTTCCTTACAAATTATGCCTTCATCAAAATTCATTTAAAAAAATTAGTTTGTTATTATTTACCTGATTGATATCATCATATCACAATAATCATTATTTTCTTTTGATGAATTTAATATACTGTCAATAATTTCATTAGCAGCAACTTGGATCGTGCAGTCTTTCATATTATTATTTTGTTTTTCTTTTTTGTAATCATAAAATGCAAACATAAAATTAATATTTAAGATCTTTTTCAAAAATTCTGATTTGCAGTTTTTTAATTTATTAATAGTGAATTTCATTGTTTGTGTCTGACAAGTTGTTGCGGATTTCGGACTTCGGCAGATTTCTGGCTCTCTACTGCATATATTTGGATGTTTTAATAAAACCCACTTAAAAGAATTATGAATGGATTTTGCAATATATTTAAAAGAAAAATATTAAAAATAAAAATATAACAAAACTCATGATTTTTTGAAAAATTTTAAATAAAGATGCACTTATTCTTCTCTCAAAAACTAACTGATGAACTTTAAAAACATTTAAAATACCTTAAAATCCTTTAACTGAGCAGCATTACGATATATTTCGCCATCATCAGGTTGATAACTTGCTGCTATATTGGCTGAAATATATTGTAATGTTGCTCAGTTAAAGGATTTTAAGATATTTTAAATGTTTTTAAAGTTTAATTTCGTCCTTTTATATTTTATTCAACTAAATGATAAATTTCAAGATCCATGCCTAATTCTTTTAAGTAGGTTTTATTAAACATACAAAAACAATATTAAACCTTTTTTTAAATATCTCTAGAAGTTTTAGCATTTTGAAGATCATAATTTCAGGAAAAAATCCAAATTGAGAAAACATAATTTAAAATATTCAAATCTGTAAAAAATGTATAAAAAACCATAAAATAGTTACCTAGATATATATTTCATTGATTATAAAATAGGTTTCATATAATAGGTAATATAAATAGGTATAGGTTTCATATAAAAGCTTATATTACCGGGATATATATTTTATTGTACTATGTTATTTTTATGGTTTTCCAATCACAACAAAACTATCAATATTTATATTTTAAACTAATTTATTAGAAACTAAAACCTAAAAGTAAATAAAAATACAATTTGCAAATTTTTCACAATTAAATATATAATATTAAAAAATTGACAAAAATTATCTTTTAATGAAGTCATGGCATGTAAAGAAAATTAACAGCTTTTTGTCTAGAAAGATGTGTATATGTATAGAGTATGCAAACAGACATAACTTTAATTCAAATTTAATTATGGATTTTTAATTTATAAATTTTGCCAGAACTTGTAAAATTTCTACATATTCTATTTGTTTTTATAAACTCTTGTTTACAAAAGAAGAGAGAAAGAAAAAAAAAAAACCTTTAAATAAGTATTTTATTGCTAAAAAAGAAATCTTACGAAAAAGGACTAAAAGTATTATAACTATCATTGGAACACATAATTTCTTGTTTTATAGACGTATTTTTCTTTTCTCTTAGCAATATATATATATATTTTTTAATCTTACCCTGGGCTTGGAATATTTCAAATGTATTGCTTAGTGCTTATTAATATTTATCTTTTAAAGAATAATGGTGCTATGACCAAAACTATTATGACGAATAAATAAATAGCTAGTTGTCAAATGCTTTATAGAGAAAATACAAATATTGTAATATTATATAAATTTAAAGATTAGAAGTAATATTTATAGAAATATTAATCAGAATTAGAAAAAAATATTATTTTATAACTCACCCTCCACCTTTCCAAGTTTTATACTGTACAACAGCACAAGGTTTATTCCGAAACTCTGGACATAACTTTTCTTCAACTTGAACGTAGAAACAATCCATATCTACTAAAACAATAACTCGTTCTGAACTGATTGACACTTCCATACTCTGAAATAAAAAAACTGCATAATTTGCTGAATTTTATAAACTAAATAATGCAATTAAAATTAAAGAACTTTTTTTTAAATACACACATATAAATCTACATATAGATATAGATTGAATAAAGTTTTGTCTTTTAAAATATTAGTAATAAGGATGATTTTTAGGGTTTAAAATTAACAGTAATTTGTTGGTCCAGGAACAAAAAAAAATTCAATGAACCAGCAAAATATAAATTCTAGTGGTCCACCAGACTAGTGAAGTTAATTTTTTTTTTTAACTTTTCTCTAAAACTGCCTATAAATATCTAATCACAGAATAGCATGCTATAACAGTAAGTGTCTAATAATTGTCAATATCACCTATTCTTTGTAAGTTTTCATTTAATTTCACCTTAATTTTTTTAAAAAACTTTTAATACTTAATATAATACTTTATGGTAAATAAGTGACATTTAGATTTAGATTGTTTATTAAAGCACAAGTTTTGATTTATATAAAGATTTCATTTGTATTTTTAAATTAATTTATAAAAGATTAATTATCCCATTTTCCAGGCAAATTTATTTTGATTTACAAATTTTTAAAAAATTATTAGAATGGGTGAACAGACCAGTAAAAATCTTAAAATTACTGGTAGTGTGGATCAGCGACTTATTCTGCCCCTGAATATACTAATTGGAGTTTTTTCCAGGCTTAAAAAAGGGCATTTTTTAGATTCTTGAAGGTAGTTTTGGATTCTTAAGTGCACATTTAAAATACAGATACCTACTTAATTCCAAAATTCAGTTATAAAGTAGGTATGCATAAAAAGTAAATAAAAAAAAAAATCTTTTTTTTTTTTAAACACTTTCTTTATTTTTGCTTGTTGCTAATGTATGAATGGATATTGATCATCATTTAGTTTTATTTATAGCATTTATCTTTAGTTTGAAGGTTATTTTCTACACAGGATGCATTTTTTTTTTTTTTTTTTTTTATGAGGGGCACAAGAAAGGTGTTATTGTTTAAATCAAAGGGAAGGCTGAGTGCAGTTCCTGAATCTGTTTGGGAGAAACTTTGTACTATTTATTGCCTACCTATATTATTTCTCAAGATCTAACAAACTGATTTTTTTATTCTTCACAAAAATTCTGTTCATCCATATTTTATACTTGAGGGGAGGGTTAAAAAATAACTGAAAGAGCTAGAATGAAGAGAAAAACAGCGAAAACATATCCAAATTTTTGACAAATGTGCAAATTTCAAGCTAAACTTTTTTTTTTCCAAACATTTTGAAAAAGTATTCAATATTACATTTTTAAATATTTTAATATAATAATAAATAAACATGCTTTAAATATAATAATAATAAATAAACATATTTCTAGACGAACTTTTATATTTCAAAACTTCGCAATACTAATTAAATTTACAAAAAATAATAAAGAAAGAAAAGCATATTATAATGAAAGTAAATAAAGAAAATTTAAGGTAATGAAAATAAAGAAAAAATTGACCAAATAATAGACAGAACTTAAATCAAATACGCACTAAAATTAGCCGATTAAACACTAACATCAAAATGTAAACAAAACAACAGTTACACTGTCACTGAATAAATTAATGTGATAAATGCCTTATTATGAATGATAATAATAAAAAAAATCATGCCTTATTCTGTATAAAAATTAAATAATGAGAAAAGAAACACCATTTAAGAAATATATATATACAAAATTCATTTGATTATATAATGGCATGACAAGTATTAGACAACCAAATAATTAAATGTCAAAAATGTACAAATATTATGCATTAGTAAGATGAATTTCCGCAACATACTTACCAGCTGTCTTTAAACAATCGAGATTTCAAAACATTAAGTGATTTTTACACATATTAATATATATAAAACAAGTAAAATATGCTGCTAACACTAATCTCCTCCAGCTCTGCTCATCCCGCGGAATCTTTTCCAGACACAAACATTATTACGTCATAAGAAAACATACTGGTTAACTTGCTCTTGGGCAAAGACGGCAAAGAGCTAAAGAAGTTTGAATGAGACACGTGACACCGGATCACAGCGCATGCGTACGTTGCAAGCCGTGAGAGTTCGTGAAAAAAAGATGAGAAGGCAGACGATGTCAATAATCAGAGTGAGGCACATGGGGTTTGTGTGAACAAGCAATAGAGTGTGTCTGTTGATATTGAGAAGTGTCAAATAATTTTCTGTGGAATTTATAACAGGGATTTTTTCCTTGGAAAGGAATTTTAATTTTTACACATCAGCTTTTGGAAATTTAAGGATATCCAATTAATATTCTGTAGCTAGTCGCTCTGCCCTGGGCAAAAACAAGGATGATTCTCTTTGAATCTACCTGTTTTACTCCTGGGTCATAGGACCTGACTTCCGGTAAGTAAATAATTTAATATGTATATATTTTTTTAATTTATAAAAAATGCTATAAATCCACTTAAAATATTTACTAAATGAGAGATACTTCTTTTTGCGCTTAAATTAATAATTCCCACATAATTATTTTTATACAAATAACCCTATTATTTTTATTAAAATCACACAATCAACTGTGGAAGAAAATCATATTTTTATTGAAATTTTATTTTTCCGACTGAGTGAAAATAATGCCTGGACCGGAAGTCGAAGGGGGTTCGACTCCCGGTCCAGGCATTATTTTCACTCAGTCGGAAAAATAAAATTTCAATAAAAACCCTATTATTATTTATTTTATCTTATTTATTTATTTATTTTATTTTTACGATACACACAAACAAGGCCGAAGTCAGGAAAAAATTTCAGAGGAGGTTCAAATTATAATACACACTGTTAAGTGTTAAAAGTAAAGCATAACTCAAAAATTTTCAACAAATGTACGAATTTCGGGGGGGGGGGGGGGCTTGAATCCCCCACCTCCATTTACCCCCGTTGGCTACGACCCGGCCTTGCACATACACGTAGACATCATAGCTGCCAATATTTTATTTTATTCCGGAGTACTTTTAGCCCCGCTTTTAATTCGCACCACTTTACTTATAGAAAAAATTTATTCAATACATCACTTCCATAAAATAAGAAAAAATTGCTTTTAAAAGATAAGTGGTACGAATTAGAGGCGGGGCTAAAATTACTCCGGAATAAATTAAAATATTGGCAGCTATGATACATATAAAATATAAATATATACAGGGGTAGAAATTTGACGCAGAACTCGTACCAGTATTTATGAAACAGAATTTTCTTTTTCTTAAACCGACGATTTTACAAATAGAGAAATTTTTTAAATAGATACCAGCATGAGTTCTGCCCCAAATTTCTATTCCTGATATATAAATATTAAAATAATAATGATTGTACTTCCAACATTTAAAATAAATACTTATTTCTACTTTTTCTTTCTTTCTTTCTTTTTTTTTAAACCTTAAAATATATATATATATATATATATATATATATATATATACATATAATAAAATAACTTCTGACTGGTTTTAAACGCTCCATAAAATTTACACATGAATAAAGATTTACTTCTTTAAGATTGATTTCATCATTAAAGATTAAAAATAAGTTGTTTTGCTGACTAAAAATAAGATTTGATGTACGATTGGAATTTAATTTGTCTTTTTCTTTTTTTCACATCAAAAGGAACAATGACCTTTATTATTATAATTAATTTTCTCTAAAATAATAACAATAAGTGTTAAGAAATCCAGTTCCTCCAAAAAATTAATTAATTTTTCTTACATATATTAAATTAAAAGAATTTTTTTTTTTTGCTATGAATCTGACCCTGCATAAATCTTACGACTTTTCCTAAAATTAGAAATTACAGTAAATGAACTGAAACTGCGAAATCGAAAAGCTATTTAACGTTGTCATTCAAAAACAACAATTATTTTCAAGTATTTTTTAACTGCCACCTTTAAATAAATTTATTGACTACTATTTTATATTTGTATATTAATGTGAAGAGGCATTTTTTCTAACAAATTTTCATTATTCTATAAGATTACTTTTAAGAAAAGCCAGAAACGATAAATAGCTTGATTTATTATTATTATTAAGGTCGAGAACTTTAGATAATTTTGAGGTACACCAATGCTCGAAGTCTCCGCCTTTTTTTCACGATACTTTCATAAATGAAAATTCTCTACCTTTTTTTTTTTTTTTTTTTTTTTCCTTTTTAACATATCTGAAAGTGTCCTGAAAAAAAAAAAAAAAAAAAAAAAAAAAAAATGCGGAGACATCAAGCTCTGAATGTATAGATGACAAATTAAAATTAGTATAGAAATAATGGCTTAGAATTGAAATCTTAAATAAATTCTGTTAATTCAGAAAAAGGTAACTAAAATATTTTGTATAATTTAAGAAAAAATGATTTAATTTTTTAAATAATTCATCTAAAATGTTTAAGCTCAATTCAAAGAAATTTTAAATGTTCACTCGCCTTCCCCTAGTTAAAAAATGTGACTTTTTGAGAAAAAATTGTACTTTTTTTTTTTTTTTTTTATTGTGGCCACTACAAGATTTTCCTCTATATTTTCCTGTACAAATTCACGCAGTATAAATTATTTATTAAAATTATTATTTATTAAAAATTATTAAAATTATTTTCCATGATGAATGCAGACGATTTTTTCCTCACAGAAGTATGCCAATCACTATAAATGTCCAAAGAAAGTTGATTTTATGTTCTATCTAAAATGCTTTTTTTTTTTTTTTGTAACGAAAGATACCTTTTAAACGAAACGATGCCCCTACATATACAACAATAACAACAACAAAAATTCTGATTGACTATTATTATCCTATTGACTATTGAAAAATAGCATCTCTGAGTATTTGCTACTGTTGTCGATCTCGATTGCTTCTTAGGATCATGGAATTTTTTTATTTTTCTTCCTTTCTTCTCTTCTTCTTCTTCTTTTTTTTTTTTTTTTTTTTTTTTCAAATGTTAGAAAATGTTTTGTACTTAAAGCGTGAAATAGATTCGAAGTCATATACTATAAATAATATAGTTTTTAGAAAGATTTCTTTAATTAAAATTAACTTAGTTAATTGGTAAATGCTAGTTTCTTCTTCCATTTCATTTTCAAATGCCGTTTTTAAGAGCTATTTGAATTATAAATAATAATAACATTAAAACAGTGACTTTATGTATAATTTCTTAGATTTTTCAGAATTAAAAACTTCCATTAAATATATATGGAATATAGACTGTATTGCTGGGAAGTGATTTCTGCAGTCCGGGGAAAGTTTTCCGCGTCCGAGCAATTGACAGAGAGAAAATCCTGAATTTTCCGCGGAACTGCTCCCTGCTTTCTCCCTCTTCCTTCCCCAGCAAGTATCTATCACCTGTCCGAGAGAAACATAAATTCATATGTTGCATTTTGAAGTCCATATGAGGTTGCTACTTTAAAAGATTGATCAAGATTGATAAGTTTCAATGAGTGAAGTTGGTGACAGTCGTTTGAATAATTGGGAATAAACTTTTAAATTTAATAACAGCGCTGAATTCTATATAAATGTAGGTACAGTATAGGATCTGTTATCCAGAAAGCTTGGGACCTGGGATATTCTGGATAAGGGGTTTTTCCGTAATTCGGAACACTTTATTATATGTATGAAAATGGTACAAAATAATTTCATAAATAGCAGTGATAAACATGAATAATATATATGTAAACTCTTTACCTATATATTTGTTCATTTAATAAATTATTTCCAAAAAAAAAAAAAAAAAAAAAAAAAAAAACATTCTTAATTAGAATTTCAAATTATAAATAATAATAGTAATAATAAATGAAAAATATATAAACATATATATAAAATTTAATTTTGAACCTGAGAGTAAAATACTTTCATTTGGATTTTGCAAAATTTTCTATGATATTTTTTTGCTTATAATGAGTCTCTGCTCTGATACTAATAGTTCATAAATGTTTCAAATATTTTTAGCACATAATACTAAATATTTTATGAAATGAATTCTAAAAATAATGGAAATTTATAAAAACTATGTAAAAATTTTATAACAGTTGGGACTTCATGCATGCGACCTGAGTTCAAGGATAAAATTCATCTGCTATTGGGCACTTTAAGAAGTATGTGTTATTAATGTTTATCGATTAAAAAATACAATAAAAATTCATTTTCCAACCTAAATTTGCAAAAATTTCAGTAATTATTCAGACAATTTTGTGCTCACCATATTTCCTCAGAATAACACTGTAGCATTAAAGAAAGTAGGTTGTAAAGCTATAACTCTGACCGCTGCTATTGTATAACTTTAATTCTTAAATTTTACGATAATTAAAAATTTGGTAGTTGGCATTTTGCATTCGGGGTTTCGGAACATTCTGGATAACGGGTTTCCGGATAACGGATCTTATACTGTATTATAATCAAATGAGGGTGGGTAGCGGTAGTCCCCTCACACATAATTATATGCCAAATAAACTGTTTCTAAACCTAGTTGGAATTGTTTTTAACGTAAGTTTGTATACGTTTATATACAATGCTTGTTATCTTCTCCTTTAACCAGCAATCTCTGTCTTTATTGTATTGAAATGCAAAGTAAGAGAAAGTCGCGTGAGGGTCTCACCAGATTATTATGTCTGGAAACATATTTCTAATACAATAAATAATAATAAAATCGTATTAATTCAATTTATTTCAACTTTTGAAGAAGGAAAAAAATTAAATTTATTTGAAAAAAAAAAAAAAATTAAACGAGGAATGGTGTTAAGCATGTATAAAATTAAGACGAAGATACAAATGTCTCCAAATGTGAAATTGAAACCGGACTTTTGTTCATGTATTTACTTTTATTTTTCTTTCATAACGGGCTGATTGGGGGGAAAAAAACTTTAAATTGTAAACTATGCATAACTCTGGAATAATAAAAACTTCAGTAAAAAATATTATATCGAACATCTCATCAAAATTACATGTTTGGTATACATATATTTTTTAAAAAGTTATTCACATACCAAAATGAATAAATAAATAGATAAATAAATAAATAAGTAAATGAAAAAGAAAGAAAGAAGGAATAAAAGGAAAATTAAAAACAAAAGATAAAAAAAGGATTTTAATTTAGTTTTTGAAAGTAAAATATTGGTATCTTTACCTATCTGTAATGCAAACTTAACACTACATCTCATTTTATTTTCTTTTCTAAAATTGTTGAATTTCTTCACTTTTTTCGAAAGTGCACTTTTACGAAAATATGAATTAACTAGTCAGTCTTTGCGGTAGTTATTTCCAAATATACCTTTTTTCAAATTTGCCATATTTGCCGAAGCAAAAACAATGGCCGAATTTCGTGATAAATAGCCAATAATGGAAAAAACGATTATTTAAACTATCAAAATAACGGAATTTAAACGATGAAAGGAATTTAAACGATGAAATTTAATTTAAGTTCAATTATTTATGAAAATTAACTTCAGCGCAAAATCATCTAAAGCGTCGGTAGTTTATTTGTCGAGAAATTATACTTAAATAAACCTCATTTTATTACTTTTTATTTTACTCTACCTGAATCCAATCCCGATAACACAAAAGTGCCTTTTTTAGGTTTGAATTTATTATTTTTTTGTTCTTTTTTGCTATTATTACTATTATTAATCTCTTGATTATTTATTATAATCAGAAATATCTACCAACTAAATTTTAATTGTAACGATTACCTAATCATTTCGAAGATTAATCATCTATTACGTACAGTTGGCAGTAAAAGTATCCGAGCACTAGCCAATAATTCTGATGTCAAAAAAGTACACTTAATACTGTTTTGTTAAATAAATCCTTATCGAACCACGTTCTTAGTCAGTCTAAGAACATGATTCGACAAGGATTTGTTTAACAAAGCAGTATTAAGTGTACTTTTTTTAGATAGGGATTATTGCTAGTGCTCGGATACTTTTGCTGTTGACTGTATATCAAATATCACTTCTCAAAATTTTTGGTGACTGCAAAATTAGAAATCCCCAAGTCTAGCAATAGTGGTGTATACCAACTTTTATCCTTCTATTTTTAATGGGGCGTTTTTAATACAAATTATTTAATATATATATTTACTATGTTAGTAAAATAAATGTCGATAAAATATTATGTTAATAAAATTTCTGTGTAAATATAAATTTGTGTATCTTTCGATTAGAATTTTTTTTTTTCTTTTTTGTTACATTAAAAATAACATGTTATGCATCCTACACTATACTAATTTCTACATTTTTTGACTCAAGAGGCGTAAGAAATCGGTGAAGGGTGTTGACGGGAGTGTATAAGTTGTTTCATTTCGGATTATTATGATATCAAGGACAACCAATATTCTGAGTGAAAATACAAACGCCTCTGGAAAAAAGTTGCACCGAATCCATTTTTAAAAAGCAATTAGCTTAAAAGAAAAACTAATAAGAATGAAGCCAGACGCTTTCGACCTTTTTTTTTTTTTTTTTTTTTTAAATTAGTCAGGAATACTTAAAAAAAAAATTTGAACTTCTTTATTTGAATTTGTAGTTCTTCAACTAGAAATTCAAATAAAGAAAAAAGGTAAATAGGTACGGAAAATTAAAAAAAATGATTTTACCTGCCTTATATAATGTTAAGATGTCCTTTTGAAAATAAATAAATAGATAAATAAAATTCATACCTAAAATAAAATACATAAATAAATAAGATATATATATATATATACGTCCTTCTCTCTCATTACTTTAAAACTAGGGGGACTCCGCCTCTTGCGAGCAATGCTCATGCTCGCCAACCCCCGCTCGATTATAGAGATTGGAAGCTATCCGATTTTCTCGGAAATGGAAGAGATAAAAACCAACTGATATTTCTAAATAAAGTAGAAATAAAATGAGACAATTTCTAACGGAGATAATCAAATTCTATTTTGACAGTTTTTATGTTTGGTAGAAACACCCTCTTTTCTCCCCCTTCCTTTTTAGTCAACCACTTTTACTGGTTCTTTTCCTTTCTAAATGAGTCCACTTCCATTGTAAGTGAAGAAATGAAAATATTATATCCCCCAAAAAATGTACGTATTTCTTTTTAAATATAAAATGAGAAATATATATATATATATCTCAATTAAATATTATTACATTGGATTAAGTATTTTTCCCTGTATGAATTATTCTGTTGCAGTGAAAATAGTTTTACAGGCAAAGTGAAAATAAAAAGCAGTTTATTTACTTTCAGTAAAGTCAGCCTTGGCAACAAACTTGGTGATTTGGCGACGAATTTGGTGACTTGGCGATGAAATTTGGCAAAAAATAATAGTTTAGTGTTCCCGAAGTTTCGAAGGTTTCCGATGCAATGGAGCTTCGATATCGAACTTTCCATTCGTTTCTGGATAGAAACTCATTTGAAATAGTTTTTTTCCATAAAAATTAAGAAAGAGAAAAAGATACGATAAGTAAAATAAAAACAGCGGCAGCGGTAGTATTTTCTTTTTTTTTTTTTTTAAATATTATAAAGGTTATAAAACTTTTGCATTTTTTGCGTGCATATAATTTTCATAGAAATTTCAAGAAATTTACTACAAAATCCACTGGAATAGAAATGTATCCCTTGTATGTAATAAATCCCCTGTACATTTATTGTATTAAAATTTGAAGTGAATACAATGAACATTGATTAATGAGATAATCATTTAAAGGAAAATATTTTTTCATTATATATGCACAAAAGATAACAGTTTTCAGTTCTTCATTATAAATGGTGTATTTCCAATTTTGTGTTATGAAACTAAATAAAAATGTACAGTTAACTCCCGATTATCCGCTAGTGGATAAGCGCGTTGCGGATTATTTGCGGGTGCTGTAAAAGTGTGTGATCAAGAGAAAGTGTTTTCTCAACAATAAACAAAAACAAATTATTGATTTTTTTAAAAGAAGAAGGAAAAAAAAAAAAAAAAAAAAAAAAAAAAACGTTGCTTTTGTTTTACTTTTCGTGCCGTACTGAACGGTACCAGACATGCCAACATTAAAATTTATTCAGGAGTATTCTTAGTGACCGCCTTTTTTTCCACACTACTTTTCTTGAAAGGCATTTTTCTCCTTATTTATTAATAATTAACTATTAGATAAAATTATTCGTCGAATAAAGTGGTGAGATAATAGGGCAGGTATTCATAATGATCCGGAATAAATTAAAATGTTGCCATGTTTGCGCTACTGTTCAGTTTAGAGCATAAATTTGCTTACAGATTGTATCTCGGTCTCATCGTAAATACTCTCCCCTCTTGGGGGGTGGGGGGTGGGAGTGATCCTCCTACTACATATAATTTTTTTTCCCCTTGGTTGACTATCACTGTTTTAAATTATCTTTTTAAATTTCACAATGATTAGTTAAGAATAATTTTCATTGTGTATATTTATGTGAAATATTGTTCTATATTACCATATTAAAAATCATAATAAAAATGGGATTACAACGCCACCTGTTGAGCGATATATCTCAAAATGCAATGAACAGCAGTTTAAGTCAGGATCCAATTAAATACCAAGCCTTATTTAATTTCATTCATTGTTTCTATTCATACAACGCCTACAAAATTTTGGTAACTACACAAATAGATGTTTTCTAAAAATGCTCAAATCATGTTCAGGACATCTGAAAACTTGTAAATCCATCAAAAACTGGAGGTCAAAAACTTTTACAAATACAATATTTACTTTCTTATGTATGTAGAAGAACATAATAGTAACTGTATAATGTATATATTTCTGTGAGTAGTAGTTGAATAAATATCCATTGAGATACTAATAATATTGTGCGTGTGGGAACCACTTATATAATTATATATAATTTTGTAGTCCGTAGTATTATAGTTTATATCTAAAATATTATTCTTTCATTTCAAACGACTACTGTTAAACGTTTGTAGTTTGTACGTAGCATTGTGTCAGTTTTTTTTTTTTTGTATTTTTAAAAATTTTCCTTGGTAAGATAAATATTAAGAAGGAAATTTTGATGAAAACCAACACCTTGAAATAACACTATTTTGTATTATTCTTATAAAGAATATTTCGGGTCTGTGATTTATAAAAGAAAAAAGAAAAACTTATATGGAGTTTTAAAAACAATTTTCCTCTTGCATGCCATAAAAAAGGAAAAATTAATTGAAAAATAAATAGACCTATGAAAACGTTAAAAAGTGCTTGAACTTATTTCAACTCGTTTGTTTTCCTTGCTTGAATTTTTTTACCCTGAATTTTTGCGTATATATAGTATCTAATTAGAGCTAATATATGTATATAAAAAAAATCTGGTGTGAAACAACAACACGACTTCCATCACCCACGATTAAACGTATTATATGCTTTTTTTTTTTTTTTGAGATAATATGATCAGAAGACATAAAATTGACCTAACGAATAAAAGAAACCTAAAATTTTTTCAGTGTGAGAAACCTAATACACGAGTAAAGACATATAAAACAAAGTTTACATGGCAAGTTAGAAAATAACAGAAAAAATGGTTGAGTTATTTTTTGAAACACCAATTTTCGACTTCTAAAATTAACCTACCTAAACAGGATGTCTGTTAATTTTCCTGTAATAACCATGTATTACATGAGAAAAGATATATAAAATTGATTTATGTGACAATTTTCAAGAAAATCGTTAGAGCCGTTTTTGAGATACAAGCTTTCACCAACACTTGACAAACTCAGTTGTTGACCGGAAAACAACAATTACATATGAAAGGATATCTGAAAAAAAGTTATGCCGAGTTTGAAAAAAATCCAGACAGCCGTTTTTAATAAAACGCACTTGCGAGACCTGAAATTGAGCTATTTATACAGGACGCTTATCAATTTTTCTAAACTAACCAACTATACCATTCAAAAGGACATCTAATAGAGTGTTAATATAGCAACTTTGAAGAAAATCGTTAGAGCCGTTTTTGAGATACTTCCGGTTTCCGATGGCCCACTTCCGGTCTTCCAATTTTCATCAAAATTCGGAAACTTCATCTGTACACCAAACCTGTGTCAATTCTGAAATTTCGTCGCTTTATTTTTATTAGTTTCGGAGATATGATAGTTAGAAGATTCCGCACATACATACATACATACACGAACACATACACACTGACCAATTGCCGAAAACCACTTTTTTGGACTCAAGGGACCTTAAAACGTGTAAATCAGGGGAAAACTCGATATCAAATTTTTGGACCGAATAAAATGTACTTCGAAGTAGAGAAATGGAAGTAAAAACAAATAAAAGTAACTAAAAAAAAAATCACATTCAAATTACTGCATTCAAACCCGCTGAGATTTGTCATACAAGTCATACTTTTGACGAACTCACCTTTGAATGTCAATATTCAAGAATTCGAATCTTAGAGTTTTATGGGAGATTGCTGTAATGTTAAATTTATAACTTTCTCTTAAGCAGTTTCATTTACGTTTATGTCAAAAGACGCAGTTGAATAAACGAACTACTACATCTCACAATCGAAAAATAAATAAAGAGATAAAATGTTTAGTTTGTTGCATCTAATAAATATTTTTCTTCTATATTATGTTATAATATATTGTACGTATGAAAGGGTGAAAGTTGTTTTGCGGATTACTTTAATATCCGGCTTCCTGAAACCAAGCATATCAACATTAATAAATAATTCTAATTTAGAGCATTATGCGTACGTAAGGATCGGTTAATTTAAATAATAAATTTTATCCAGGTCTTTCGATTATTCTATAGTGATAATTAAAGCTTTACTACATATTCATATCGTAATCAAAAGATCCAGCTAGCCAAAATCCGCCGTGTACATACACTCAGAAAAATTGACTTATACCTTTTTCATTTGTAATAACTTCAAAACTAATAGATGAAACAAATAAAACTGTCATGTTTGCATAATATCAAAGAGATGAAATGACATATATGGACATTTTTGATTTAATAATTCACTTTATTACACTCTACGAAGTAATTATTAAAAATCTACATAAAACATTCTTTTTAAACGTAATATAATAAACATATACTTTGTACTGTATTATGATTTATTATATGATATAAACAAGTTATATTTTAATACATGAAATAAAACTATTTGTTTTTTAGATCTAAGCAATTTTTAATTAAAATAATGTATTTTGCATTGAGTTAGTCCACCTTTATTTGGAAATACGGCTTTAATGCGCAATGGCATAGTATTATGCAGTGTTTTAATATAAACTAGTATCGCCCAGTGGTCGAAACTCGACCATTTTTTTTTGCAAAGCGAGGCAAAGCAAAGTTATTGCCTTGTCCTAAACGGAATGCAATTGCAACATAGCTGCGGCAATTGTTTGCCGATATTCACTCTAACTGAATCAGCAGAGTTTTACTTAATATAACTATTTTTCTCTGTAGATGTTAGCCTTTCCTGAAATGAAAGAAAATCGCAACGTGAAAACGCCCCTTGTTGTGCGATACAGCCCAGAAGCTAATAGGTACCATGTCAAACCAAGGCCCAACCAAGTATCAAATTCTGTTAAATTAATTCGATTGGTTCATAAAGTACAGTGTTTGAAAAAAAAAAAAAAAGATATTTTTCAAAAATGGTCGAATTGAGTTCGGGAAATTTCAAAACGTGTAACTTTATCGAAAACCGAAAATCTAAAACTTTACTGAATCTTATGTTTTATACTTATATATGCAGAGGAAATAATAATAAATCCACTTTTTAAAAAATAAAAATAAGTAGTCAATTTCACTTAATTAAAATGCAAGGAAATCTCAAAACGTGTAAATTCATCGAAAACCGGAAATCAAAAGTTTTTATGTATCTTCTACTTGCTTCTTCTACCTACAAAAGCTAGCAATAAAGACACTTTTTTAAAAAATAAGTAGCCAATTTCAGTTAATTGAAACGTAAAGAAAGCTTAAAACATGTAAATTCAGCAAAAAACGGAAATCGGAATTTTTTCCGTATCGTCTACTTATACATGCAGCAGTTAGTAACAAATCCATTTTCCTTTTATTTAGTATATTAGTTCAATATTTATTGTTTAACCAAATATCGGTTACGTGCTAACTCCGACGTGCCATCTCCGGACATAGTCAAAGTCCCTCTTTGTAAGGGATTAAAGTGTTGAAAAATTCCCATTTGCGCGACCAGAAATTGCAAGACCGGGCTTGCAGGGGATTTCGTCCTTTTTGACTTGATAATCTGAGAACGCCTGTAAGTCTGTTCCGCGGCAATCCCTACCACGGACGTAAAAAGAAAAAGAAAAAATAAACACAGGACACCCCTACGATCGCTGTGCATGAATCTGAGAACGCCCGTAACTCGATTTTGCAGCAATCAGTATCACGCACGTATGTTCGCTTCGCTCACATGAAAACCGAAAAAAACATCACTGGACACCCCTGCCTCGCTGTGCATGAATCTGAGAACGCATGTAACTCGTTTTTGCAGCAATCAGTATCACGCACGTATGTTCACTTCGCTCACATGAAAACCAAAAAAAAACATCACTGGACACCCCTGCCTCGCTGTGCATGAATCTGAGATCGCATGTAACTCGTTTTTGCAGCAATCAGTATCACGCACGTATGTTCGCTTCGCTCACATGAAACCCCCCCCCCCCCCCAAAAAAAAAAAAAAAAAAAAAAAAAAATCACTGGACACACCTGCCTCGCTGTGCATGAATCTGAGAACGCATGTAACTTGATTTTGCAGCAATCAGTATCACGCACGTATGTTCACTTCGCTCACATGAAAACCAAAAAAAACATCACTGGACACCCCTGCCTCGCTGTGCATGAATCTGAGAACGCATGTAACTCGTTTTCGAAGCCATCACTATCACGCACGTATGTTCGCTTCGCTCACATAAAAACCAAAAAAAAAAAAAAAAAAAAAAAAAAAAAAAAAAATAACTGGACACTTCTACCTAGCTGTGTATGAATCTGAGAACGCATGTAACTCGTACTATTCTTGTATTTTTACTTTATTCGCGCAAATGGGAATTTTTCAAATTACTTAAAACTAGTAAATTTATCGCCAAAATTCAACTTAGCTACATTTCCGGTCAATAGACTTTAGGGAGTGGGCCAAGTATAAAATAATCCTTTTAAGACACATTCCTTCAACACTTTAATCCCTTACAAAGAGGGACTTTGACTATGTCTGGAGATGGCACGTCGGAGTTAGCACGCCACCTAAATATCACCCTTTGAAATGAAATGTTTATGTTTACATTCGAAATTGGAAGTTTGCCATTTTTTTTTTCTGGAGTTTTGTGATTTTAAATTAAAATTTTATCAATTTTACAGAAAAAATAACTCAATCAAACACATGTAGACAGTAACTTATATATAACTATACCCAAATATCGGCAGATAATTTCCGTTATTTTTTAATAATTTTTTAAAAAAAATCCAATGGACGATTAACAAAAAAAATCTTTTTCATGGCTCCATGGGCAGACAGTGACGTCATCACTTCGCTTGCGTATGGTGATGCTATATTATACAAATCACTGTGTCTATGGTTTTATTTGAGCTTTATGAAATTGCCATATTTAACAACTTTCTACTTTTAGGTATTTTTTAATGTAAAGGAATACGTGTATAAAAGGGAAAAATGGGGGAAAATGCATAAAAAATAAATGTATTTTTAAATACCTTCTTGACATCGTAAGGAAATAATATTTGTATTCGCACCTTCCGGCTAACCATACCTTTCGAATGATACCATTTTCTACCCTCTACTACCATAATTAATACGTTAAAAAGGGACTACAAATTTTATGCTTGCCTATTAATATATAGATATAAAAAATTTCTCTGTGCCAAATATCCTAAATAATTTTTTCTAGTCCTTGCAGAGTTGTAGAATGCAATTGTTTAATCGTCACCCCTTTTCCGCGCTTTTTCATAGACTAAACATTTTCGAGCGGATTGAGATTAGGGCTATTTTCAAGTCTGATGAAAAAGAAATTCTACGATATTTTTTGTGGGATTTAACTTAAAGTTAAAAAAGATATGATTGCTTACAAAATTATAGATGCTCATGGGATAGGATATGTAGTTTTAACAATTTGAATCGAATAAACGCACCACAGCCGCTCTTTAGTATGGTTCAATATCACCTTGAAATTCTATTTGCATGAAAGTCTGAGATACCTTCAAAATAGTCGGTCAGGCGCCGTTTTTATAATGACCGCGTTTTATTTCGAGTTAATTGATCCCTTGAGCATAAAAATTTGCTCGACTCATTGAAAAATTATGCACCTCCGTACAATAATGCACGGAGAATGTGTTACTGTGTTATGAATGCAATTTTCAATAATTCGGTCACATTTTTATCATCTTACTAGTTTCTTATCTTTCTTTTTCTTTTTTCTTTTTTTTTTTTTTTTTTTTCCAGCCCAAAATAAAATGACACATCAGAGAAAACCAGATCGGCCTAATAGTTAACTGATAATTTTTTTTTTAATTTTTGGTCAACTGAAGTCTTTTTTTTTTTTTTTTTTTTTTTTTTAATTCTTTTCCTTAGTAATGACTTCTTTTTGCAGATCTTCTGGTTTTTAACATACTTTGTTTAATTGTTCCCACACTGTTTTTAAAGAAATTACTTTGCTATTCACTTTTTTTTAATCTTTTCTAAGTTATGAGCATGTACAAATCGATTTTTTTAAACTTTTGTTTCTCAACTTGTCATCATCTCGCTTGGATGGGCAACATGGCCGCCTAAAGACACATTTTCCGTTTAACAGCCAAAAAATTTTATATGTTTCTAAAAATCATCTCAGGAATATTTCGTTAACATTTAATTAATTTGCCATCTCACGTATTAAAATATTTTTTGACTTTCATTCTAAAATTAATACTTTTTGTGGCATCGTTAAATGCTTTATACTTGCCATTTTTGAAATACTTTCTAAAATTATAATTTTCCTGACAGTTGCATTTTATTTTTAACACTGGGCTTAATCCTAAAGTGTACGTGGAGGGCGACGTAATAGAATCTGTTAAAAAATTTGCTTTTTAAATGATAAAATTGGCGGTTGCATAAAGGAAAAAGGAAAATATCCAAGTGCGGCTTTTTTTTTTTTTTTTTTTTTTTTTTTTTTTTTATCGCTTAGTAGTATAAATAGTGGCTGGTGCATGTAAAATCCGTCGTGGTTGTAATATTCCGTAGAGGACCCATCCTGTTTGCGGTGGGTCAAAATTAGGATGGCATGTCTTCAGGCCACCCCTATGTGTGAATGTCAGACTGTTGCCGATTGCACAGCTCTAGTGGCGTAAAACCCACTCACTCTGAAATTTAATCTAAACAGAATTCAACCAGCATAGTTTTCATAATAATCATATTACATTAGATAATTTGGATTAAAAGTTGAATTAATTTTAACAAGGGTGAAAAATGACCCAATCTAGAATCGAACCGAGTCTTTGAAATAACTTGGCAATGGTCTACCATTGAGCTGAGATAATTTTAACATTTAGTTGAGTTAATAGTGTCAATCGGATGTCGTTCGGATTAAACTAAACAGTAGAGCATTGAAACGTTATCCCGAGAAAAAAAATTCGATTCCTGATCACCTGTCAGACGGTATACTCCAAAAATTGAATCAGTGTAATTTCTCATAAAAGCAACTTATATACGTGTTTAATGCGATTGCTTGCCATAGAAGAAGAAATATAACTGTCAAACAATTCGTATAAAATGCGGCTTAGTGACGTTACTTTTTGTGCAATATGCGTCAAAATCTAAAAAGCATTAATTAAGATCAAGATTCAATTGAATATAAAATTATAATTTTCATATATTTCGTTATCATTGTTTTATATTTTAGGATTAAGTTTCAAGAAATACATAATTTAACTGAAGCTTTGTGTGTGTGTGGGGGGGGGGGGGGGGCGGGGAGTTTCTTTTGTGGAACACGTAAAATCTTCTACGATGCATCTGTATGCGGCTGCGATTTCTTTAGAAAATATTGTGCTACTGCTGATTTTTCTTGTACCCGGGGAAACATTTGGGAGTTTCAAGAGTATTTTTTTTTTCTTCTTTTCTTACAGTCAACACAATAGAATGTTTTAGCGATCTGTCACATTTTCTTTATAAATTCGATCAAAAGACTTCGCAACTAAGGCACGAAAACGTTTGTGTTTTATAAATAGACGACCGGCATTTTTAGCGATCGTCTTGGGCCAACACATGAATGCGTATAGGGCTGTATATAAAATTAGGGTTGTTCCGATTAATCGATCATCAATCCTTAGCGATTAAAATTCGATTTAAGTTCTTTTCGGTGATAAAACTCTAATTCGATTAAAATTATTTTTAATTGAATTAAACGATGCGATTAATTAGATTAAAATTTTACAAAATCTGATTAAATTTTCAGATTACAAAACTACTGTAAAAATTTCAAATGCAGTTCTGCCTAGAAAACATTTTACCATGTTTTTATTAACTTCGATTCTTGTTTGTTTATTTCTCCAGTACAAATCTTGCAATCGATTTTTAACTAACTTCCGCCTAGCTGGACATTTGAAACTTTCAGGACAGCTCAGAACACGGTGACAATACATTTTCTTAATACTTTTAGTCAAATGTTTCAGGTCCCCTTCAGACTGTTTCAGTGTTTATATGATTTGATAGAAAATTTATTTAACTGACTTCCCGACTAGCTAGGCATTTGAAACTTTCAGCATAGTTCAGAACACGGTGAAAATGCATTTTAAAAATATTTTTAACCAACTGTTTCGGGACACTGCTGCCTTTGGCAGCGTTACCAGTACAAAGCTTGCAATCGATTTTTAACTAACTTTCCGACTAGCTAGCCATTTGAAACTTTTATAGTAGCTCAAGACACGATAGCAATGAATTTTTTTAATACTTTTAGCCAATTGTTCTGGGTTCCCGCTGCCTTCGGTAGCGTTTATATGATTCAACAGAAAATTAAGAAACATGGTGTATAAAAAGTTCTTTTTATCTTGTAATTATTTCACATATTTTTCTAAAAGCAATTCTAAAAGCTTCCATCAAATAATGTAGGGAAAAAAAACTCCAAAATAAGTTGTTGTATACATTTTATTTATAGAGAAAACGGGAAAGACTGTATGTTTTGACTTTCCCGATAGTCAAATATATGTAGAGGTTCGTCAAACTTCGTCCCCTTCTGAAAATAAATTAAAATTATATAGAGAACTAGAGGACTCTGCTAGGCAGTCCTTTTTTTTTTTTTTTTTTTTTTTTTTTGAAAATGACTGAATTGTTAATAGCATATCTGTATCAGTATACATAGAAAGGTTATTTAAGTAAGTAGTGCAGAATTTATTATGTATAAGATCAAGTCGAAGTTTGAATCCTAAAAAAGTTAATGTGCTTGTCTGTTTACGGAAATGGCTAAAATAACATCTATATCTAAAAAAATTTCTTTTTTATTTTCTCTTACCCATAAGGTAAAGTATTGTTTTAGGGTCAAATTTTCGAAAGTGAGTTTTTGTTATCTTTACATGTTCTGAGGTCGCCTGAATGCGAAAATCATGTTTTTAGCGAATGGTCTGTGTGTCTGTCTGTGTGTGTGTGTTATCAGCATATCTCAAGAACAAATAGTAGCAAAAATTATAAACTCTGAATTCTAAATTTGTATCATATAGGGATGCTACACTAGAGGTCTGCACGGGCCCGGCCCGGCCCGTACGTAAACTTTGCTTACCCGGCCCGGCCCGGTACAAAGTAAAAAAATTCGATTTTTTAACCGTGTATGGGACAAAAACCGATAAAATCAGGCCCGACCCGGCCCGGCCCGATTCAAAAATATGTAAAAAAAAAAAAAAAAAAAAAAAATGCATGTCTTTCTATGAAAAAGATTTTTAGTATGTATTTTGAAGAGGTTTTATAACCAAACAATAGTACGTTCTTTAACAAAACTGCTGAACCTTTACAAGATAAGTATATATAAACAAAAATTCATTATTATAGACAAGGCACAAAGAGAAACAGAAAGTCAAGTAGAAAATATTAGCATTCATCAAACAATACAGGAAGGTATTTAAAACGGTTATTACTACTAAAAATGCACTTTCCTCTTATATACCGTAACGTATTCGAATATTTCATGCGATCCGGTAAACAAAACTTTAATGTTAATCCAACCATATTGAATAGAAAAGTTGTTTTTGACCATGATAAAAATGATGCTACTTTTATCCACTGGAGAAAAGAAAAAGGAGCCTTTGAGAAAAAGTTACAACGGAAGGATTTTTACAGCTTTCATACCACCTAAACTCAACAGATCATAGGAAACAAAACCTTATACACAGTAACGTATCTAATTTATTTTGTTATGTACATGTACGCAAACTGGTAATGATATGCATACTATTTTTTTGAATAGGAAACCATTTAATATTACTTTAAATAAAATATATTAATTTCGAAGCATGCGAAAAATATTTGCGAAAAATCAGATTTCGAACAGACAGACTGATAGACAATTAAATTGAAGGAACAGACATTTTTTAACAAAATAGAACTTTATGTGACATACCAGTCTGTAAAATTATGTAAAATAAATGACTGAAAAAATATTTTTATCATTTTCCTTTTTCGTTCATGAACAAGGAAATCAGAAAAAAATTCGGCCCGACACGGCTCTGAGAAAATTTCATTCAGGACCGGCCCGGCCCGGCCCGAGTATAAAAAAAAAAAAAAAAAAAACTGAGTCCGAGTCCGGCCCGGCCCGGCCCGAGAACAAATTTAAAAATTCGGCCCGAACCCGGGCCGAAAGCTCTGCCCGTGCAGACCTCTATGCTACACTAAGCTTTTCGTTGAGATGAAGCAAATGGTTCGTGTACAGGGACACTCAAAAGTTTCAAATACATTACGCCTATGGGGGAAGTTGCAGGCAAGTAGAGTTTAACATCTATAGACTGCATTAAACCAAATGAAATGAATATATATTTTTTGTAATAGAGATAGTCAACTGGGAAAAAATTTTTGTGTATGTAGGAGCCTCGTCTCCCAAGTAAATTTTCATGATGAGTATATTTCAAAAGAGCTCGACAATACCTTTAAAATGAATGGTTGAACCATCGATCTGCGGTAATTTAAAATAAAGTTATCGATTAAAAAAAAAATAATAATAATGCAATATTGAGAATAAATTCAACTTTTTTTTGGATATTTAGTGTTATACTACTTCTCTAATATGGAAATCGTCTGCATTATCATGAAAGATAATTTTTTCAAATAATAATTTTAATAAATTATTTTTACTGAGGGAATTTATATAGGAAAATATAGAAGAAACTCCTGTGGTGGCCACAACACACTAGTTATTTTTTGTATATTTACACGTTTTGAGGCTTCATGATTATCGAAGTCAAGTTTTTTAACGTTTGATCTTTGTCTGTGTCTCTTAGAGTAATTTAAAAACGAATAATTTTAGGAGATCCAAACGTTGTATTTTGAGGTTAAGGGGACTCTTCATCCTCCAGAGAAGTCAGATTCGAGAACCGCGACCTCTACTGAGAAAAAGGAGAAGTTCTACAGACTGCCTATTCACCCCTATGGTCCTGAGATATCCCTGCCTTTAAAGAAAATAGTTCTACCTCTCAGAACCCGCGTAATTTGCAGAATAGTACAGGAGATCGGTTCTTGTATTTCTTTTACGAGAGGGGGTCTGAAAGATCAAATTACCTCTGTAGCAAAAACGTAATAGAATTGATATAAGGGTTTTCTTGCCTCTAGAAATAAGTTACACTGAGAGAGATAATGTTTGTGAGAAACATATTCTTGTCCATTTTTATCAGATTTGCTTTTAATCTTTTAATATAATTTGTAATCCGTTTACATACATATATATATGAAAGGAATGGTACTAAGATTTATAAAAGGAACAATGCATATATACACTAAGCGACCAAAAAAAAAAAAAAAAAAAAAAAAGGGCCGCACTGCAGAAAAAATGACTCATACCTTTTTACTTTCTCTTACCCATAAGGTAAAGAAAGTATTGTTTTGGGGTCAAATTTTCCAACGCCAGATTTTGTTATATTTACACGTTTTAAGGTGACCTGAATACGAAAATCATGTTTTTAGCAAATGGTCTGTGTGTATGTCTGTGTGTGTGTATGTGTGTCTGTTATCAGCATATCTCAAAAACAAATTATGGCAGAAAGTTCAAACTTGGTATTCTGAATGTGTATCATATAGGGATGCTACAGTAAGCTTTTCGTTAAGATCAAGCAAATGGTTCGTGTACAGGGACAATCAAGAGAATTCTAATACTTTACGTCTGTGGGGAAAATTGCAGGTAAGTAGAGTTTAACGTCTATAGACTGCACTAAACCAAATGAAACGAATTTTTTTTTTTTTTTTTTTTTTTTTTTGTAATAGAGATGGTTCACTTGGAAAAGATTTTTGTGTATGTAGGAGCCTCGCCCCCCCCCCCTGAGGGGGGGAAGTCCCCCTCGAGAGGGGAGTAAATTTTCATGATGGGTATCTTTCAAAAGAGCTTGCCACTACCTTTAAAACGAATGGTTGAACCATCGATTTGCGATAATTTAAAACAAAGTTATCGATTTTTTTTTTACTTTTAACGAAAAAAAACTTAGAAAAAAAATCGTATTTATTTATTTATTTTTTTTTTTTTTTTAACATTGAGAATAAAATGGACTTTTTATGGATATTTGATGTTATACTACTACTCTAATATGGAAATTGTCTGCATTATCATAAAAGATCATTTTTTTTAAATAATAATTTTAATAAATTATTTTTTAAAAACAGAATTATTTTTTAATAGCCGGATTGTTAAATTAATTATTATTAATTAAATTCTATTCCGGATTATTAATTAAATTCTATATAAATGTTAGTGCATTAATGAAACGGGGGGTTGAGGGGGGCGGTAGCCCCCCTCACACAGAACTAATTATCATATAAAACTCTTCAGAAGCCTAATATGAATTGTTTAACACAGGTTTACATATCATTACTCGTTATCTTACCTTTAATCTGCAACCTGTATTTATAGTATTAAATTTCAGGGTAAGAGAAAGTTGTGTGAGTGACACACCAGATTATTTATTTGTAATAACTTTAAAATTAATGTTTGAAACAAATAAAAGTGTCTTGTTTGGAAAGGTATGAAATGATACCTATGTACATTTTCGATTTAATAATTCGCTTTATTGCACTCTACGAAGTACTTTTTAAAAATCTGCATAAAATTTTCTTTTTGAACATAATGTAATAACTATACACTTTGTATTCCATTATGATTTATTATATGAAATAAGCAAGTTATATTTTAAAATATCAAATAAAGCTATTTATTTGTTAGATCTAAGCAATTTTTTAATTAAAAATACGTATTCTGCATTGGGTTAACTCCGCCTTTATATGGAATTACTGCTTAAATACACAATGGCATAGTTTTACGCAGTGTCTTAATATAAATTTCAGAAATTTCAATGTGTCAAATATCAAGAATAATTTTTTCTAGTTCTGGCAGAGTTATAGGCTGCAAATATCGAATCCTCTCCCCTCTCCTCCGCCGTTTTATAGACGAAACCTTTTCGAGCGGATAGCGATTAGGACTATTTCCATGTCTGGTAAAGAAGAAATTCTACTGAATTCTATTGTGGGATTTAACTTAAAGTGAAAAAAGGTATGATTACTTACAGAATTATAGGTTCTCATGGGAATGGATGGGAAATTTTGACAATTTGAAGTGAATAAACTTACCACAGACGCCGTGTATGTAAGGTGCATTATCATCTTGAAATGCAGTTTACGGAAATGTCCCCGATTCCTCCAAAATAGTCGACCAGGCACCATTTTAATGAAGATTGTGCTTTATTTCGAGTTAATTGATTCCTTGAGCATAAAAATTTGCCCGACTGTTTGACAAATTATGTACCTCCTTACCATAATGTACGGAGAATGTGCCACTGTTTTAAAAGTGCGATTTTCATTAAGTCGGTTATATTTTCGTTGTCAGATCTGCTTGTTTTCTTTAGCTCGAAATAAGTTAAATTTGACTCATCAAATAGAACAGTTCAGCCCAATAATTAACTAACCATTTTTTAATTTTTTTTAGCCATCTGAGGTCTTGCTTTACTAATTCTCTTCACTAAGAATGGAATTTTTTCAAATTTTGTGTCATTTAAACCTGCTTCGTTTAATAGTTGCTGTACTGTAGTTAAAGAAATTATGCTGATAAACCCTTTTTCTGAATCTCTTTTATGTTCTAAATATAATAAAAACCGATTTTATAAGCAATGGCTTTTTACTTACGGTCATCTCGCTTGGATGAGCAACGTGGCCGCTTAAAAATTTTTCCAGTTTAAACGGCTAAAAAATCTTATATCTTGTTAAAAACCCATTTACCAATATTTCGTTAACATTTAATTATTTTGCCATCGCAAGTATTAAACTATTTTTTGAGTTTCCTTCAAAAATTAATACTTTTTGTGGCATCGTTAACTGCCTTATTCTTACCATTATTGAAATAATTTCTAAAATTGCAATTTTCCTGACAATTGCATTTTGTTTTTAACACTGGACTCAAAGCTAAAGTGTATGTGGAGGACAACATAATAAAATCTGTTCGAAAATTTGCTTTTTAAACGATAAAATTAGCGGTTGTAGAAGGCGAAAAGGAAAATATTCAAATACGGCTTTTTTTTTTTTTTTTTTTTTTTTTGTCGCTTAGTGTATATATTATAAACGCAATAGAGCTATATAGGAAGTTCCTAATGAACTTGAGAAGATTACCTAAAGTACGTGAGAAAGTATTTGTTATTAACTAGTAATATAAGAAAACAATCTAAGCAAAAAGGACTTTCGTTAAAAAATAAATAAATAAAATAAATGATGCATTAAAACGTAAATCTGTATAATTAACAGGTAAACATAAAATTTCTGGTACACTTTTAACATATTAATTATGGGAGCAGGGTGTTTAAAAATGGTATAATTCGAAAGACATGATTAACCAGATTTGCAGATTACAAAAATTGTTTTCTTACCATGTCAAGAAGGTATTTAAAAATGCTTTTATTTATTATGCATTTTGCCATCTTATACAGCTATTCTTTTATATTAAAAAATACCTAAAGCAGGAAGTTGTTAAATCTGGCAATTTCTTAAAACTCATATAAAACCATAGACAAAGACACAGTAATTTATATAGACATAGCATCAATATATACTTTTGACTACAGATTTTTCTTTTTTTTTTTTTTTTTTTTTTTTGTCTCCTAAGAGAAAATAACTATTAGAATAATAGAAATTTAAGTGAATGAGTGTTAGATCTAAAGTTTATACTGTTTAAAATATATGGAAATTAAAAAAAGATGTATGAATTCTATTTATTTATTTGTTTAAGATCTAATTACTATTTTTCTTTCATTTCTTCCTTCCTCTCTTTATTTATTTATATATTTATTTATTTTTTTATGAGTTATGTCAGCTGTAACTTTAAGACATATTTTTAAACTAAAACTTAATGCATTCCAATTAACTAAAATTGACTATTTATTGAAAAAAAAAGGGGGGGGGGATTCATTATTTTATTTTCTGCATACATAAGAAGAAAGTATAAGATTTGGAAAAACTTTTGATTTCCTGGTATTCAATGAATTTACATTTTCTGAGATTTCCTTGCATTTTAATTAACTGAAATTGTCTAGTTATTTTTATAAAAGTGGATTTAAGTAGAATATACGGAAAAAAATTAGATTTCCGGATTTCGATGAATTTACACGTTTTAAGATTTCCTTTCATTTCAATTAACTGTAAGGCCTTATTTAATTTTAAAAAGGCGGATATATTACTAGCTTCTGCATGCATAAGAAGAAAGTAGAAAATACGGAAAAAATTTCGATTTCTGGTTTTCGATCAATTTACACGTTTTGAGATTTCCTTGCATTTCAAATTAACTGAAATTGGCTACTTATTTTAAAAAAAATTTGATTTATTACAAGCATCTGCATGTATAAGAATGCATTAGAAAACAGAAAAAATTTCGATTTCTGTTTTTTGATGAAGTTACACGTTTTGAGATTTCCTTGCATTTTATTTAACTGAAATTCACAACTTATTTTTTAAAATGTGGATTGATTACTAGTTTCTATATGTATAAGAAGCAAGCAGCAGATACAGAAAAAATTTCGATTTCCGGTTTTAAATGAATTTACACGTTTTGAGATGTCCTTGCATTTCAATTAAATGAAATTGGCTACAATTTTTTTTTTTTTTTTTTTTTTTTGTGGCTTTATTATTCTATCCTCTACATATACAATGAAACCTGTCTAGTTGGACACCCCTATAAGTTGAACACTTTTTCTCGGAACGGAATGTATCCATAGGATTAACATTATGTCCAACCTCTATAAGTTGGACACCCCTCTAACTTGGAAGTTGGACATTCAAAAACTGTCCTAAGTTGGACACATTTACCCAATGAGTCAATGAGACAGGAAAAAAAGATATAAAAATTCCATTTTATCACTTTTTTTTAGAAATCTTACTTATTCCTTGTAGAAATGGTTGTAAATATCTAAAAAATGTTTCTTGTCACAATATATTCACCTCTGTCTCATCTTGAAAAAAAAAAAAAAAAAATACTTTTTTTTCTTCAATTGAAAATTTTACAAATTGCTCAATTTTGGCGCATAATGAAAGTATCTTTCTTTTATTGATTTGCGGGAATTGTTTTTGTCCCTTTCTCCAGGAAATATCCAGTAGAGAACCTACAGGCATGTTTTGACTTAGACTGTTTTGAAATGAGGATTAGACAATGCATTTCGGTTGTTAGGGTTCCTCGTCATTTGTCCCTTTTATTTTTCCTACGAAGTTTTACTTGAATGTATAATTGCACCAAACTTAATATGTGAGAGATCTATCTATAGTGAAAAATACACTGATTCAATTTGGGTGCATATCAATCGACAGGTATCGCTGCTATGCTGCAGTTTTCCCCGTTCACGGGAAAACTATATCTCAATTTCTAGAGCGAATAAATTCACCAAACTTCATAAGTGATATGGCTATTATGAAAATGAATGTTATCTTAATTTGGGTGTAAATCGGTAGACAAAGTGGTGCTACTTTTAATCACATTCCCTGATTTTCCATATGACTATCACAGCGTCTATTGAAAAAAATTGCACCAAAATGCATATACAAAATCTTTATTGTGAGAAGTTATATTGATTAAATTTTCGTGCATATTAACTGGTGGATGGCGTTGTTAATATATATATATATACATATATAGAAAGTGTTATTATGGTCACAATGTACCAGTTTAAATTTAGATTTTAAATTGGCAAATTAATTATTTTTTGTATATAAGTTATGAATACTTAATTATGTTATATTTAGACATGATTAAAAGTTAATAGGCATGTATAGATACAGTTTAATTAAATCGAAAAATGTAAGCACCCCTATAAGTTGGACACCTCTCTAAGTTGGACACTTTTTCCTGGAACCGCAGCGCAGGTGTCCAACTTAGAGAGGTTTTACTGTATAAGAAGAAAGTGTAAGATTTGAAAAAACATTTGATTTCCGGTTTTCGTTTTGAGATTTCCTTCATGTATATATAATCTGTGGTAGCCTCTTCTCCTTCTTATGGTTATTTCAGTTCCTTTGTTTGAATATTGCCCTTTTTCCCACATATTTCAGTTCTGAAATTAAATGTATGATTTGATTTCTTATGTCGCATCATATAATATATATAGTATATATATACATATATAATATTGAATATTCTCGGGTTTTTTTAGATTTTTGTTACATGAACATAAACTTTCTTTTCTGCTTAGATTTGCTCATGATACAATTTTTAATGTGTTCAAGTACAAATTAGGATCCGTTAAGATTCCATTATATTATTATATAAATATATATTTAATGTATATTCTATAAGATATAAATTTACCTCGAATATTTTCACTTCTCGCTATAACCTCTCATTTATGACTGTCCATCATACACGGCTTTCAGTTACACTAAATTTTTTAAAGTGTCGGTATGAGGAATGGGAAAATAATGATAGGTTTTTCATTTATAAGAGTCTTTTTGAACTATGCTATGAAAAAAATATTAAGTTATTCATGTAATTAGTCAGTTGTTTTTCTGTCTGCAGCTAAGAGTGAAATACTTTTTCTGATGTATTAGAAGAGATAAAATTTAACATGAACTAAGTTAAAGATATACTGAAATGGTGTTTTGATAGCGTTATACCTACAGACAATCAGGATGATTCGACTGTTTCTAAATTTATCTTATACTTACTAACGGTTATTGAAACATATCGCGCAAAATTCATCAAATGCAATAAAAAATTTAACGATTAAAAAAAAAAAAAAAAAAATTACTAATGAGATATAAGAAAAAAATCATTTAAAATTATTACATATATGCATATGGTTAAAGAGCTAATTAATCCTTTACATACATATCTCACGGATTAATTAAAATTTTATACATTACCATTACTGCCAACAATCTAATTAATATTCCATAAAACTGTTAGTACTTACCCTCCCCCCCTTTTTTTTTCATTCATGCCAGTCTTTTTTTTTTTTTTTTTTAATATATTTTTTCTTTAATCGTAATTACAATTAGAGAAAAATGCTCAAAAATTAAAATGGTGTAGAAAAAAGGAGCAGGTAGTAATAATTTTATGGAATATCAATTAGATTATTGGCAGGTATGTATTACGGATTAACTGGCATATAATCGTGTAAATGAAACTTATGTTTATAGTATGTGAAATGAAATTATTTGCTTTTGTTGTAGATATATTTGTTCAATGAGAAACTAAATTCTACAACACATTTCATGTATAATATGGCATACTTTGTGCGTAATGTGCATGGTGATATTTTAAAGATTTTTGCCATTCATTATGTGCAATGTAGAGGAGGTACACTGTAAAAAATGGTACACATATAATTTGAACTACAAAAAGTTTTAAATAATCATAACTGCACAAAATTTGTTTTCATAAGTGCTTATGAGACAAATCCATGTAAACAAATTCTCATAATTTGCATGACAGAATATATTGTAATTCGAACATAGAATAATTTGTTTGAAATATATACATATTTAAAAAGAGGAATAAATAAACTAAAGAATTAAAAAAAGAAAAAAACAGTATGAAAAATAATGAAATATAACTAATAGAAAAAGACTTATTGAACTATCAAAAAATGAACTGAAAACATAGAAACGAAGGAGAAAAGGAACAGAAAAAAAATGCGTCAGAGGACAAGATCAATTTCCGAAAAAAAAAAAAATAACATTTCTGTTTCTGAGATTTCAACTCTGACCGTCTGACCAGAGAATAGCAACAAGCAATAAAGCAATAAAAGACTATTATTCTTTTCCTCCCTTTTCTTTGTTACATGATACTTAGCTTGGAGGTAGTTTTCCGATGACCCCCATCCCCTTTCGCACGATGCAACTAAAATTAAGCACTGTATTCCTCCGCACGCCAGGATTAATAGACTACCTTTCGAAAATACTCTAATAAATCAGCTAAAAATTAATTAATTAATTTTTTTTTACAGTCCTGAGAAAGAGGACTTCCTTGGGTACTATTTGTATTTTTCTTCATGTCTCTACGACGCTTCACTGATTTTCTATCATTTTTTAAAGTCAAAATTTTAGATTTTGATATTTTTGGCTGACTTTAAGCTAAAATTAAAAATATTTCTAAACGTTTTAAAAATAATACAAGAAACAAAATTAGTAAATAAACTTCTGTTTTAACGATTGCAAAAATTTTTAATCCGTTAATTAAGATATTTTTCTCTAAAAAAGGAATGTAATTTTTTCCATTGGTTAACATGGGACACCTCGTAATGGCCGCCTTGGATGAAGAGTCGCCTTAAGCACTGTATTCCTCCGCACGCCAGGATTAATAGACTACCTTTCGAAAATACTCTAATAAATCAGCTAAAAATTAATTAATTAATTTTTTTTTACAGTCCTGAGAAAGAGGACTTCCTTGGGTACTATTTGTATTTTTCTTCATGTCTCTACGACGCTTCACTGATTTTCTATCATTTTTTAAAGTCAAAATTTTAGATTTTGATATTTTTGGCTGACTTTAAGCTAAAATTAAAAATATTTCTAAACGTTTTAAAAATAATACAAGAAACAAAATTAGTAAATAAACTTCTGTTTTAACGATTGCAAAAATTTTTAATCCGTTAATTAAGATATTTTTCTCTAAAAAAGGAATGTAATTTTTTCCATTGGTTAACATGGGACACCTCGTAATGGCCGCCTTGGATGAAGAGTCGCCTTAATCACGTGCTACAGCCGAAATGCATTTCAAGTATTACATTTTAAAAGGTGATCAAAAACATTTTGATTTTTCTTTAATTTTTTACTGGTCCCCTTTTCCTTTTCAGGACACAACTTTTGCTGAAATATATGAGGTATAACGTGTTCTGTACGCTACGAAAGTTTCAAGACGATTCCGAAAGAACTTTTCTAACTATTTGACAAAATGTCTACATCCGAAAATGTACAAATACTTGTTGGTAGGGTAGTGTATGAAACTGCAATATTTTTTTCTTTCTTTCTTTCTTTTTTTTTTTTTTTTTTTTTTTTTTTTTAATAGAAGGATTAAAAGTAGGAAAAGATTTACATTAAATTAAAAACACTTTTAATGTATTGTCATTGAACCATTTTATTCAAAAAGTAAGTATAAGTAGTTTTGAATGGCTGTTGAATTGGTATGTTTGACAGTTTTCTCTTTAAAACATAGCAAATTCAGGAAAAAATTCCCCAGTAGTAAGTAGACTGTTAAATTTAAACTCTGAAATAAATTTTCTAATTATTGCATAAGGTTCGAGCAGCATTCAGGGTTATTATATACTATTATTATTGTTGTTACATATATTATTATTATTATATTAATGCCTTTTATTTTTTACAGAAAAGAAAAAAAGTGATTATACCATATATATAGTTTTTTAATAACATTAAATCAGGCGATAATATGTCCCATTATCTAATAAACGCATTCAGCAAATTTTGGGCAGCACGTGCTCCTTCTGCTCTACATCGATGTACTGTGATTATTGTGTGCGGCACGCAATACAATGAAGCCTTGTACGTGTCCCATCTGCCTGTCTCAATATCTGCTTCTTTTTTCCCTGGTGAAACAATACAAGTTCAGGTTTACCGCATTCACAAATTTCAGTTTTATTTTACTTTTCCATATAGATGTCATATGTTTAATATATTTAATTGGTGGAAAACCATTTATGAAATGGGTTATTTCATACAGATTTAATCATACTTTTTATTTATTTTTGTTTATTTATTTGTTTTCTCAAAAGTCTAAGCTGGTACAGGGTGTCCCATAAGTCTGTTATACATTTCAAAAATTCATAATTATTGAATGAATTGTTGGAAATGAACGCAGTTTGCGAAAAAATTACTCTCGTGAAGAGATTTTTTTTTTTAAGGGGGGGATAAAGAAAAAAATATATTTAAATTTTTTGTCAACGATAGTTAGACAAATAGTTAAATTTCTCGCACGGATGTGAAAGAAAAATATGCAAAGAAAAATCATATAAATTGCACAATTTTGTGATTAGAACAGTTTATTTCTTATTTTGCCTCTTACTTGTGCATATATGAAATTTTAATTGCGATGCTGACAGGACGGATAAGGCGTTATTGGTGAAGATGTTTTCCCTCAGGTAAGAACCGCCGATTGAGGCTGCAGTTAACAGTGTTATAACTAGTTTGCAAACTGTAATTTGTGGTGACGACAGACACATAGAATAGGATTTATATGCCTGTAAACATTTGCATGCGAATAAGTACAGTTTTTCATGAAAATGTGTGATCTGGTCATGCACAGCGCCCTCTATCGACAAATAGCTTAATTATTATTTTTTCTTTACCATCAAGAATTATTAATTATTATTTTTTCTTTACCAATCCACCTTCACGAGAATAATTTTTTCGCAAACCGCGTTCAATTCTATCAATTCATTCAATAGTTATGAATTTTTAAATGTCTACAGACTTATGGGACACCCTGTACTCATTTATAAAATGACCTAATACTTCATGCATTTGGATAAAATGTTAAATGTGTGGCAAAATGTATAAGTTTTATCATAGCCTCCTAAACTAGATGCCTGTCGCGTGGCTCGGAAGCTTGGCAACAGTTGAAGCGGTAGACAGCGCCACCTGGAACATATTGCGTGATTTTTTTATTCAACAGCCACCAAAAAATTTTAAAAGTGGGATATGATATGCATAAAAGGCGAATAGAATCGAAGAAACGTCGATTATATATATCATATATCACTTCTTAAAATTATTGGTGACAGTTGAATAAAAAACTCACGCAATCTGTACCAGGTGGCGCTGTCTACCGTTTCAACTGTTGCCAAGTTTATTAATCACGCGACAGGAGACAGAGTTTTATTGAAAGAGATAGACAGAGTTTTCAACCAAAAATTAAAACAAGAATCACTATTCGGTTATCGATTTATTTTGGTCTGAAAAACCTCTTTCATCCACAGATAAACGTATTTTTTCCGCGCACCTATAACCAAAATGGATAGCTTCATTTATAAAATTATTGTTAGGAATTATACTTATTCTAACTTCTCACCAATGCAGTGAAATTAGTTTTATGCGTAAAAGAATTAAAATTGGACACAATGAATAGAATTTAGGACAGCAAAGCTAAAAATATTAGCAACTTTTCCAAATTATTTAAATAAATCAACTGAAGTTATGAAGCATATATTTTTTAAATTTGCGTTTCAAACTTGTGCTTCGAAATCCGAGAAGTATGCTTTCTTCTCCAAATTTTCCAACTATTATTTTTTCCGTTATCAGTTATTTGATTCATTAAATATCTCTTCTATATTTTTTAAAGGTTATTTAAAAAATGAATTTCCTTGTTAGCTGCCAGAATTAGAAAGCCAGTAACTAGAAAAACAAAATATTACAGAAAAATGGCGCACAATTACTCTGAAAATCTATACCAAAATTGTTAAACATATCAAAATGTTAAGATCTAAAATTATTAAAAAAATATTTTTTTTTAAATACTTTTATAGATTAATTTAAAAGTTGATTGGTAAAAATTTTTAAACGGTATGTGCAATTTCTATATCACTAGCTCCCTTCGGCCGCTTAGCGGTCGATATTTTCATATAAACCTATTTCTAAATTTGCTGCTTGCATATCATCTCGGCAAGTCGGATTCACCAAATCAAAAACAGTGACCAAATTTCTTAATAAATAGTTAATAATTAGAAAAAGATTGCTTAAAATTTAACTGTGTTTTATTATTATTATTATTATTATTAAAATAACGATATTCAAACAATTAAATTATTATAAATGTAATTATTTTTAAAAAGAATCTTCAGCGCAATTTCATTAAAACCATCGCTAGTTTATTTGTCATGAAGTAATAGTACCTAAATATCGGAAACTTATTGCTCTTTTTTTTTTTTTTTTCCCACGCCAATTTAAATTGTTTGTTACTGAAATACATAAAATATTTATTTTTGAATAATTACAAACAATTTCTTTATTTCTTTTATATTATTAGCAAATCTGCTTGGACTTAAATAACAAAAATGGTATATATACTTTAATTATTATTAATATTATTAATACTATAATTAACTTTTCTTTTTATTTTATTTATTTAAAATCATGGATAAAATTTCCCCTTTATTTATTTATTTATTTATTTATTTATTTTTAGTACATCGTTACAAATGTGACTTCATTTTCTCTATTAAATTAAACTTTAAAAAAAAAAATTATTTAATCTTTTGAAAACAAAGATAGTGTTTTGTTTTCTTTATTTCAATGTATTATCCCAGCAGCTATGACATCAGTTTCGATCGTTAACTTTTAGAAACTTGTTCTTTGAATGCTAAGATTATTATTATTATTATTATTATTATTATTATTATTATTATCTTATTTTGTACTATTATTATACATTTAAAAAACAACAACAAAAAAGCTACTTTGTAAAAAATGAATAAGCATCTTAGATTATTAGCTATAAAACAATAAAAAGTATGTTTTGATAATGTTTTTGCATAATTTTATTTTGCAAAACCACATATGCATTAATACGTGTATATTTTTAAGAAAAAATATGCATTTGTCAATGATTATTCAATAATCCTTCAGATCTATTTTAGTATTTAATCACTTAAAATTTCTAACTGATAAAGTGCTGTTCTCGCTTTCAAACTAAAAATTAAAACAAGAATCACCATTCGGTTTTCGAGTTATTTTGGTCTAAAAAGCCTCTTTCCGTCAGAGATAAATGTATTTTTTCCGTGCCAGCTATTTTCAAAATGGATGGCTTCTTTTATCAAATTGTTGTTAAGAATTTTACTTATCCTAACTCCTCATCAATGCAGTGAAACTAGTTTTATAGATAAAAGAAATAAATTGCAACACAATGAACTGAATTCAGCACGACAAGGCTAAAAATATTAAACTATTTAGACAAACACAATGAATATGATTCAGGACAACAAATCTTAAAATATTATCAACATTTTCAAATTATTTAAATAAATAATCTGTAATTAAATATGTAAGCCGAACTTTTGAACATATTTGTGAAATTCTCATTTCAAAAACGTGCTTCAAAATTCGAAAAGTATATTTTCTCCTTCTCCAAACTTTCCGGCGATTATTATTTATTTTATTTTATTTTTTCACTTATTGGCTTATTTGATTTGTTAAATATATCTCTTTTATATTTTTCAATTGTTATTTTAAAAATGAACTTCTTTGTTAGTTACCAGATAAATAATTAATATATATGTTAATATATATACAGAAAAAAATATATATATAATTACTCTGAAGATTTATACAAAAAATTTTAAGCATGTCGAAATCTTAAGAATCTGAATTTGTTAAAAATAATTATTTTAAATACTTTTATAGATCAATTTAAAAGTTAATTCTTAAATGTTGTAAAACGCTATGTGAAACTCTATATTATTATTCTTATTATATTATTCTGTATTATGATCTTAAATTTAAACAAAAAAAAAAAAAAAATGCATTTATAAAAAAAAATCATAAATATATGCGTTTTATAGCTATAGTATTATTTCATTTTGTTTTTAGTATTTGTGCAGAAGTACATATCTATCGATGCGTATGTTTTTAAATTAGGAATATGAGTTCGTCAACGAATAATTAATAGCATTTTAAAATCTATTTTAATACTTAAAAACTTAAAATTTAAAACTGTGAAGCTATTGTTCTCGCTTTCTAGAAAAATTTAAAATAGAACCAGTATCTAGTTTAAGAATAGTATAGTTTCAAATATTGGCCTTAAAAAACATTTTCAATCAGAAACATATATATAATTCCCGTACATCTGATTTCAAAAAATAGCTGCTTTCCTTTCTCAAAATTATTTTAAATATTTTACTTATTCGTAACTCCTTATCCATGCAGTGAAACTAGTTTTACAGACAAAAGAATTAAATTTCGATATACGAAATATTGATATACGAATATCGATATACGAATATCGGATTTATATTGTTAAACATTTTTTGCTAGATTGAACCAAACCATAGTATTATATTAGGTGCAATTAGAGCCATGCATCGGGTCGGGTCGGATTTACTTTAATTTTTAACCCACGAGTTTACAATATAAAGTTTTCTTCGAAGAATTTTTTTAAATATATGTTTATGAATCTTTTAAACTACCTTTTGAATGCAGAGATTGGGCGACATTTTCCTCCGTATTAATTTAAAGCAATTACGTTAATATTAATACTTAACGATTAAAGCTTTATATGTGAAAATTATTCGTCTTCCGATGTATATTTTCTTTCCCATTTTACTTTTTTCTTATGACTTTAAAATATTAGAACAGTGGATTCTTTAAAAGTAAGTTTTACACATTTGAAATATTGTTATACTGTACATTGAAATTTTGTCTATAATTAAATAAGCATAGGGGGGGGGGGGGGGGTTGTAACAGGCTTTAGAAAATTAAATGTATATTGAAATGCATTTACGTTTTCCTGTTTATAATTGCTGTTTTCCACAGCATACATATTCATCTCTCATATTCATAAAAAAAAAAACCTTTCGTTAATTTTGCTAATTTTAGCACAAAAAATATTTTTTTTTTTTTTAATTATTTGCCTGTTACAATTTGCCCCGTATTTGGGGCAAATTGTAAGAGATACGAAGGGAACACTAACAATAAAAGCGACAACATTTCGAAATGTTTTTTTGTTATCAATCATTTATTAATTTAATAAAAAAAGGCAAGTAATAACTAATATTAAATTATAACCTTCTTGGTATAGTAACAATGAATTATATCAAATTATTTATAATAAAATAAAGAGAAAATTAAATATATAATCAACATAGAAGTTAATCTTAGTCAGAGTTGGAATTAATTCAAACAAATGGTATGTTGTTCCTCTCATATATTAAACGTGTGGCCACACTTTGCAAATTAAGCATTATACCCATTCTTCTGCCTCAGAGAAGGTTTAGCAGAGCTCGAATTCTCCGCCCTTTTATCAGGACACTCTCACTGATGAAAAATTTCTTCTTTTTTTTCTACCACTCATTTTATGCAATATTTTCTAATTCGTGATTAAATAATCACGGCACTATAATGTAAGAACACAGAAAATATTTCTGTATAAATATAGTAGTGAGTATCAAAGAAGCCAAAAATTTTTCATTTCTGAAAGTTTCCTGAAAATGGGCGAAGACTTCGAGATCTGGCTGTAGGCATCTCCACAAGCCACTCCTCTAATTCAGAATCTGTATCTGGAGTTAAGGACATTTTATTTATATTTTTATCGTTTCGTTTATTTATTTATGTGTTTCTTCCTATAGTCTTTTCCTTTCTCTTTACGTTTGTGTTACTTTTTAATTATCTCTTCAAATTATTTTTCAAATATTTTTCTTTCGGGTGATGGGTGTCTGATATGTTAATTTAATGTTATATACCTTTCTAAAAGATTTTAGCTGTAACCAAATCGTATATATCTTGACCCTTTGAAGCTCTTTCAGATTTCTTTTTACAGTTCCTTATATTAAAAAAATGCATACAATAAATAATTTGCTTGTTAACATTTAAAATAGAATGTCTAATTGCATGAATCAAAACACAAAGGGCAAATTGTATTTGTAACATGTTACAACTTGCCCCATCCTATGGTTTTGGACATTTTGTTTATTTAAGAAAAAAAATAACGATTTATACAAAAAAATTAAACATGCATTTTATAATTCAACAAACAGACTAAATAAATCTGTACTGATAAGTATAAAGGATTTAAGTCCATATTCTTGATTTTTCAGGAGACGAAAAATAAAGTTAAACTAACTAAAAACTAATCAGAAGAATCGATTAGGAAAAAAGAGATTATGTTGGTTTATGCGCTTTATACCATTCAGTGATTGTCAATCTTCATTTAATAGAGGGAAAAATTGAATTAAATATTTTATACCAAAGATTAATGCTAAATTTCTGACTTGAATCTTTTTTTACCAATGAATTTTCTCAAAGACTAAATGACATGGATATAAATCCTTTATACCAATCGATAGAGAATTTTTTTCTGAGTCTGACTATGTACTTAACTCAAAATCGACATTTTTGGACTTAAATCCTTTATACTTATCAGTACAGAAATATAGCTATAAACACTCTTTTTAAATATAAATTAACAGAACTTTAATTAAACTATACAAAATACATTTTTTTCCCCCACTAACTAGCAAAAATGAAGCACGTGTGCAGAACCTCTCATTAACCATTTCTGCAAAACCCTGATTGTGCTTACCTAATAAAGCGCGTCATTAGAATTATGTTTATCGAAATATCTAATCAAAAATGTTACAAAATGTTTTGTAAATTGCGTGTTACTTCCTACCCCTGTTACAACTAGCCCCACGCTCCCTACTTGTAATTTTTTATATAACATTTAATTTTCTGAAAAACATGTTCAGTAACTATATTTTATGTATTAAAACTCTAATTTAATGTCTTATAACATAAATCAGCATTGTTTTATTGTGGGTCAAGTTTCACTGACCCGCGCAGGAATCTATTAGCATATAATCATACGATAGTTAACCCTTTAGCGTAATTTGGTACTTCCCCCCCCCCCCCAGTAAGACGTATCACATCTCAATAGAAAGTTTCACCATCGTACGGTTACCGCTACTGTAGTACCAAGTTTTGGTTCGACCTAGCATGTCACAGTTACTGCACTATGAAATTTTGGTTCAACTGGCACGTCGCAGCTACTGTGGTATAAATTTTGGTTCAACCTAGTACATCGTAGCTACTGTAGCAGGAAATCTTGATTCAACCTAGGTCGTCTCAGATACTTATAGCGTAAAATTTTGGTTCAACCTAGCCCGTCGCAGCTACTGTAATATGAAATTTTTATTCAACTTAGCATCCAAAATTTTAACAGCGCAGGAACCCAATATTGAAAATATTAACAACATTTACAAAAATTATTTTAATAAATAATATCGGAAATAAATTGGTAATAGACAGATTTTTGAAGCACGTTCACTGAGAAAAAATATATACCGCCTTTCTCTAGAATGAATAAGTGGCCATTTTCTAAATCCCTTAACTAGAAATATAGATTTCCGAGCTGTGCGCATAAGGCACGCCAATAAACTGAATAGACGAAATTATCGAGAATTTCTAGTGTACACATTTCTAGATGCATGGTGAAACAATATTCTGAATACTCTAAATATTCTGAATCATTTATATTGCGAGAAATTCTCGCTTAATTTTCTAGAATTCGGTAATAAACCAAGATTATAGTTGCAGAAACCCGTCTCTTGTAGTCTCATTTATTTGCAGAGATTTTTTAAATAACTTTGCCCTCGAGAATATAGGCAAACGCTCTAGAATTCTAATAGGGGCTTCTAAAACTCGCTTTCGAAGGGGACTGGAATTTAAAGGATGACATGGAACTATTTTTTCTAGAGCTACAATTTAGATTCTAGATGTCAGTTGCAGAATTTTTTCTCAGTGTTTCTGAAATTGGGTTTCATACACAAGTTTCAAAATTCTCGAAAACTTTCAGATCTTTTTTTTTTTTTTTTTTTTTTTTAATAATCGGTTTATTTGATATATACCTATCTCTTTTATGTTTTTTAAGGATATTCTAAAAATAAATGTCTTTGCTTTTTGCCGGATAAACAATTAGACGAGAAAATATACGGAAAGATGCCGACTATTCCTAAGTGGCGCCATCGGTCGCCATAGTTTATTCATCGTGGGTGGTCTTTCAAATGATATGAAAATAAAAGACGTATTTTAATAAGAAATGAGATAACAATAATGATAAATATAATATATATATAAAGAAACCTGTCTGGAAAATTTCTATTTACAGGGTTCGTACGGGCCTTATTTTTTCCCTGAGTCTCACACCAGTATTCTGAAATAATAAAATTCATCTTAATCAGAAAGACTTATTTTATAACAAAAATTGTTCTAAAAAATTACTGGTATAAGACTCAGGGAAAAAATACGGTCTGTACGAATCCTGATTTATCATCGAATGCGAGTGTAAAATTTCATCATACTTTTCGGAAATGCCAAGCAAAAGCATAAAAGACTAATTTTAAGCCATACAAATTTATTCAATATGTTCAGTGAAATTGGTGAGCACAGTTTTACTGCATACACATACACTGTTAAAAATTTCAGTTCAAACTCTAACCGCTATATGGAGTAAAATTATAAGCAATATCATAATATGGTTCAACCTCACTTTTTATTTTTCTACTTCTTGCGACTGAATTTCAGTTGCACCAGAACTTGGAGCTACCATACATCCACTCACAAGGAAAGTGTATCGGCGTACATGCAATTATAATTCCCTTTGTATTTAGATGATGGCGCCACTAACGCACTGAAAATCACCGGCTGTAAGCCGGAAAATGAAAATAAAATCTGTGAAATGAAATCGCGTGTGATTATGTCATTCAAAACTAACATTCATTACAAAAAAAAAAAAAAAAAAAAAACAGTTCTTTATTCAACTGATCACTAACCAGATATTACCATTAAAAAATTTATTGAAGTATATCCTTTTAAGAAAAGAGAAAAATCTATTATACAGTCCACGAAGTATGAATCAGTAAAATTCTTTTTGAAACCAAGCTTAAATTAAAGAGCGTGGTCAAAAACATAGGGTAAAGTGCAAATTTTGTGCAACAACTCACCCATGGGTCAAGATAAGATCCTAGAAAATTTAGCCTTTTGTATCAAAATCAACGAAACAGAATTAGTGAGCAAGAAAACGTGGCACAGTGCGAGAATGTTACACTTGAAACAAGATGGTCGTCAGTTCGATAGCCGCCTCAATCGAATGTTTTTTTTTTTTTTTTTTTAATACTTATTTAAAACATAATACCAATATTTGGTTGAACATAAAATTACCAAATCATGGTAAAAGGTTAAACCATTGGGTGGTTGCAGCTACTTTAGTACCAAGTTTTGGTTGAAAATAACACCAAATTTTTAACAGTGTACTGAAATAAATTATTTATTAACTGATTACCAATCGAGCAACTATTTACACATTTATATATATATATATATAATTTGAATAATTTAATTCCTTCACAACACTCAGCAAATGAAAGAGAGATGAAAATAGGAACATATGAAATTTTAAATGAGATGTAGTTCGAAAAATATTATAGTCACGGTGATAATTTAATTTAATTACACTGAGTAGTAAAAACATATTAAAGTACTTACGCAGAAAAGAAATGACACACATAAATCATAAGCCTAACGATGAGATAATTTGCATAATCAATTAATCCAATATAAACATTCATCAAATAATAGAAATGGAAAGAGATAAAGTAACCAAAAGGATCTGTTAAAAGAAAAGAGAATTCATGAAATGAAAAATAGAATTTTAAATGCTGAAAACTAGAAATGATCTTCATCAGGAAACTTGCATCTCTGTCAGCATAAGCAAGATTTCTGATCGCTGAATAGCTAATTCAAGCAATATACAACTCAAGTTTCTATCTTGCAACAAAACAAAGTAAAAAAGGAAATTAGATTAATCATTAACTCAACCAGAATTGAAAAATGGAATAATTATTTTTGATAAGTCCACATGTAACCGATTCCAAACAGAAGTAGTAGAAATAAACAGGTTGCCAAAACGAACAAACTGAAAATAAATGATTAAAAGTAAAGAAACGATTAATCGAACATATATATATGACAAACTAACCTAATTTTTGTTGTCGTAATTTTATGTATTTCCATTTGTTTTACTTGAAAATAAATAAAAATTATCAAGAAAAGTTATAGCTTTTAAACTGCTAGCTTTTCTTTTTTTTTTTTTTTTTTTTTTTTTTTTCAGACTATTTTTTTTTTAAGGAGCAGAGATATAAAATTATTTTTAAATGAATGAAGTGAATTGATTTCCCGCATGAAAACTAAAACAGGAAAGCAAAAGAATTTTTAGAATTAATCATGGCTTTTTAAGTGTAGAGGTCAAGTGCAAATCTTAAGCACGATCTTTTTAGTCATGTTTTTTCAAAAACTTTTTATTTGTTTACTATTATTATTTTCAGAGTTTTGTTACAGGCATAAATGTGGGCGCGGATTTATTATATCTGCTGCACAACCCTACACAAAAAGGTTGGAGTATGTCCCTAGCTAGCTCAATTGCAATTATCCTTTCTTAAAGAAGCAAATGATAATTTTCAAACACTACTCTTTAAAAAACAAAATGTTGATTACAATTTTGTAAAGCTAAAAATTATCGTATGAATAAGACGGCATTTAAAAATCTTTATATTTAATATATTTTTATATAGCACTATAAATTCCAAATTATGGGTGGTGGGTAGAACTCTTGACTTAGACGAGTGTCATCTTTCTGCAAATTGAAAAGTGGGTGTGAAACCAAGTTGTTTACACAATCACTTTTTAATAATATTATGTGTTTCAATATGAAAAAAAAAAAAAAAAAAAAAAAAAAAAAATTCCTCTTGGAAATTATCTTATTTTAAGAATGGGGTGGTGTTGGCCATAACCCCAATGATCTTCTCTAGTGACTCACTCATGCTTAAAATTAAAGAGGGGAAAAAAGGGGGGGGACATTTATATAATATTTTTTAATAGAGAATGCGTGCTTTCCATCTGTGTCTTATTCTGGTTCAAATTTAGTCCTTATTTTAATGTTTATATAAAAGTTAGAGAATGAATGGTTTGGAGTGACAATACTCTCATTGAATTCATAAACAAAATGGAACTGCATGGTTATTTGAACTATTCCAGTAGCTTAACTTAACATTTATTACCATGTTTTTATTAACTCGCTTTCTTGTTTGTTTGTTTGTTTGTCCAGTACAAATCTTGCAATCGACCAGCTAGACTAGCTAACTAACCGACTAGCTAGACCTTTGAAACTTTTAGAATAGCTCAGAACACGATGACAATGCATTATTTTAATACTTTTATTCAATTAATAAATGTTTGAAATTTTCTTACAATTGCTCTCTTTATTACGCATTTGATCCTTTCAAGTTGGTGGGATAATTCATAAAAAATTTTTTTTAAGTATTTATAAGTACATAGAATTGTCAAGTTTATATAATTCAACAGAAAAATTAAAAATATGGCATATAAAAATTTCTTTAATTATCTCATAATTATTACTCTCACAGGTAGCACATAATTAACTTACGGATACGCAATGCCTATCCTCGTGAACAACCAAACCCCCATATTATTTATTCTATGGAGAACTTTGATTACAAAATTACTCCTTTTTTTTTCTTTCGCTTTTACATTCAGAAAATTCACATAACAGTTAAAATATTTTTCTTATTCAAAAAATTCATTTTTTTATTTTTTACATTTTATTTTGAAGCTAAAAGGAAAAAAAAAAAAAAAAAAAAAAAAAACGAAAATTTTATTTAGTTTATGTTGATAGAAATCCCAATTTTTCTAAGCGCTCCACAAAATTAAAGAAAGCGCTTTTGTTTCGATTTGACTTAAACATACCTTTCAGTTGTTTCATTATTTATGAGTGATACCTGATTTTACTACATGCATGCACAACTAAAACTTTATCCCATAAGCCTCATTAACAAAAAATCTCGGAAAACACAAGCTTCCCCCTTCTAAAATTTAAAAGTGTCCCATAAGGACTAATGACAGAAACTTGAATTTTCAGTTTCAGTTTATTACAATGTGACTTTTTTTTTCCTTCAGAAAAATTACCGAAAGCAAAAGAAAATACATACAATTTTGGAAAAGTTCAATTTTTTAACCGAAACAAAAATCTGAACTTTCTGAATCAATGCGTTGCTGACCGACCATACGCTATCTTGATGACGAGGTTTCATGACATTTAACGGGCCGCAGTAGCACAGTCGGTAGAGCGCCGGCCTCGTAATTGGAAGATTGCTGGTTCGGAAATCGAGCCGGCCAAACACCGTCGTGTACACTAATGGTGGCTGGTGCACGTAAAATCTGTCGTGGCCGCAATGTCCTCCATGCTCCCATCAAAAATTATACCACTGGGGATCACCGAAGCGGGAGAGCCATCCCTTCCATGGAGGATCAAAATTGTGATGGCATGTCTCCGGGCCACCTCTAGGGGTGTGTCCCAGACCGTCGCCAATTGCCCATCTGCGCAGCACTAGTGTGACGTAAAAAAAACAAAAAAAATCCCAATCCCATGACACTTAACTTCTTGATGTACATTGTAAAAGGAATTTTATTCCACATCTAACAAACTGTGGAATTTCAATTCAGGTTAATATAGCCATTTTTTTTTTTTTTTTCAGAGTCCCCCCCCCCCCCAAAGTTTAAAAAAGGGCAGGGTGCTGCTAGTAAAAAAAAAAGGGGGGGGAGAGCAATTTTTAGATTAGTGAGGACAGTTTTGGATTCAAAAGAGCACATTTAATATTTCAAATCCAGACATTTATTGCAAAATTCAAGTTTATATATGGATAAAAGGAAAAGTTTTAAATTTTAACTTTCTTTACACCTTTATGTTGCTTGATACTATTTTTTGAATGAATGTTGATCATTATACATAATACTTTTATTTATATTTATCTACCATATCTTCAGTTTGAAGGCTATTTTCAACAAAAGGCAGTAAGAATGCAATCTCTTTAAATGAGAGGCAAGAAGAGAAATTTTTTTTCGATGAGGGGCAAAGGAGGGTACTATTTTTTCAACCATAGGGCAGGCAGGGCGCAGCACCTACGTGAAACTGTCTGGAAAAAACTCTAATTTTTTATATAAGAAAACATAGTGGGGAAATAATCGTTGATCTGAAAACTGCGAAGGCGTGTGTAAGAGTTAAAATTATAGCATTAAACAGTTTGTTTGTCTGTGTACAAAAGTTAGAAAACTTTACCCTAATGAAATGGAGATGAGATCCCCGAAACGATCCTGGCCTTTTCTTAAATTTAAAGGGAATTAAATAGTGCCCTGCCTGTAATATGGGAAGTGTTTCATCTTACTTTTTTCAGGTTACCAGTAATAACGATTTTATCACAGGTTTTTCTTGGTCTAATACTACTGAGGAGGGAAATGAATTTTCAATCCGTAGTCAATGTCTGAAATTTAAATTTTTATAAGTTTAGAAATCTTCAAAAAAATGTTTTAGAGCACAATTGAATAATACATTTTCAAAACACTTTAAATGCCACAACAGTTTCAACTACTAACCTGAAAAAACTACATTCTTACACTCACAAAAAAAAAAAAAAAAAAAAAAAAAAAAAATTATTATAAACATTAAAAAAAAAAAAAAAAAAATCTAACAAAACTATTTCATGCAGTCCATTTATTTCTCTTGGCGAAACTTGGCAATATTTTTTGCATCTGGCAACCATGCTAAACAACTTTTCACGGTCTTTTGTCCTCCAGGCATGTCAGATGGAATAATGTACACACCGAAGTCAGGTCGAATCAAAGAAACTTGTTTTTATATTTAGTTTCCCGCTTTCTTCCGTTGGTTCGAGGTTTGCTCCGGGGAATTCAGTAACTCATTTCATATCGAGAAGAGGAGAGTTATATAGTTCGTACAATATAATATATATGCGTAAAAGACTTGGGAACATTAATTCATAAATTTACGATGTCATCAAAATTAAAAATCTATTTAAAAATTATAAGATATTTTTTAAGTAATAAAAAATTAATAACTCATAAAGAAAAGTTCGCATAATATTTATTTTTCAATAACAGTTTTTTTTTTTTTTTTTTTTTTTTTAGTAATATAAATTATCTTATTGGCGGTTTTTATTTACAACTATAGTGGCTAAGTTTGAAAATTAAAACTTTTGCAATGATAATAATTTAACAATGTTATCTTAAAGGCCCCTAGTAGTAATGTACCCTCCTTTCTCCTGCCCCATGTAATCCAATCAGATTTTTGCTGCTTTGTTTTACCAGTATATCGCGTACAAAAATAAGTTTTTTGAATTCTGTTTTTTTTTTTTTTTTTTTTTTTTTTTTTCAGTTCCACTGTTTGAACACGTCACCTTTTATTTTAGGAAGAAATTTCATAATAATAATAATAATAATAATAATAAGTTAAATATATATATATATATATATATATTTGAGATCGAAAATTAGACCTTGAAGTTTGCCTCATGAAATAAAATAAAATATTTAAATTTATTTAAATTTATTTATTTATTTTTTAATTTCCGCCTAAGAAAAAAGGCGACATGTCCAAAAAGCAGAAATCAAAAAAACAGAATCAAAAAAACTTTATTTTTGAACAAGATATTCTGATAATACAGAGCAACAAAAATCCCATGTTGGAATACATGGGAAAAGAGAAAGGAGGGTATATGACTATCAAGGACCCTAGGGGTTACATATGTTCTAAAGGCCAAAAAAATCGCATTTTCTTTCTTTCTTTTTCTTTTTTATTCTACCTAATGAATAAAATATTTTAGCCAAAATTTTGAGCATATAAAAGAGCAACATTTAAACAATATTTTATAAAATTTTCATTAAATGATTTCAAAAATTCAGACATTGGATCCTGGTTTTCAGAGACCCTTCAGAAAAGGGTGTGGACATGATTTCTCAAAAACTAATGCACCAATCTTATTGAAATCATGCACACTTTTTGAAAATAAAATTGACTAGCACTTGGAGTAAGGATTTTTATTTATTTATTTTTCCCCTTATCGAAATCTAAAATTTATCGAAAATATAATTTAATAATTGAAAGCGATGTTATAATTTGAAAAAAAAAAAATAGTCCTCCGTCTTAAACTAAATTCTGCTTTTGCCAGAATTTCATCAATTTTTTTTTTTTTTTTTTTTTTTTTTTTTTTTTGAAAGAAAAAGAAAGGAAAGGAAAAATAATAATAATCAGTTTCAAAACAAACACTGTCGAAAAAGTGTTATATATATATATATATATAATTTTGATTTAGGAAATAAAAAGTGCGCGTGCAAAATGCAATAAAAATAAGTAAAAAAAAAATGAATTTAATGATTTATTTTTTTTTTTTTAACATGATCGCGTGCTATCATAAAAAGTAGATGTAAAATTTAAAGTTTATGGGGTGCGTGTGGCATCTATAAAAATTGTTTTAAGAAATACAATAGAATATAGAAAGCAACGATGTTGGTTGCATTTTGTTATATAGTTTGAATTTTTTTGGTATTATTTCTTTTTTTTTTTTTTTTTTTTTGGTAATTCTTTGGATCTTCAAAAAAGTGAATTATGGAGTAAGTCTTACTCTTTAAATAAAATGAAATAAATAATAATAATAATTCAGTTTCAGAATTCAGAAGAGAAACAAGAGGTTTTTTTTTTTTTCTTTGGCTAGAGTTTTGAAATTTAAAATGCAAATTTTATCGATTTATTTATTTTATTTTTTTCCCTCATCACCTCATGACATAAGCACAAATTTTATAACTACATAAAAATTATGTTTTTCTGCAATTCAACATATATTAAGTCAAATAGCAGCAAAATGATTAAAATTTGAAAATCAGTTGCAAAAATAAAACATAGTTCAGAATTGACACAAAAAGGAAACACTTTGTCAGTTTACTGAAAAATAGTGACATATTTCAGGAATCGTCTTTGAAAAATTATGTAATTTTTTTTGGATTAGCAACAAAATAGTTGCTTATTTTCAGTAACTGTAGATGCTAAAAAATATCGTTTAAAAAGTGTTGCAACAGTAAGCTGAAATTAAATGCATATATATATATATATATATATATATATATATATATATATATATATATATATATATATATATATATATATATATATATATTTAATAGCCTTCCAAACTCATATAACCCTTTAATATTCTGTGAAGCAAACAACAGTTCCAAAATACGACGTACTATAGTAATATGTTGGTTTGATAGTATGCAAATTATATTGTTTCACATTGTATTTTTTGCTTACAATATTCACTATACACCTCACTGCAAATTATATTGTTTCACATAATTTTTTGCTTACAATATTCACTATACATCTCACTATCATAAAAGGATTAATTCAATTATTGGTTCTATAAGTACCACAGATTCAATTTATCATTAATGGATGTAAAATAACTGATTCTATTAACAACTAATTCTAATTCAGTTAATCTTTGAGAAATTATTTAAGCAGAAAAAGCTTTCCATAATATATGAGACAACTAATTTTTAGATTAATATTGTTTTATCAATATTATTGTTTAAAAACAATTTTAGTAAGCTAAAAACGTAGGATTCTTGATATTTTTAACACATAATTTAATAGTTCATAAATTAATGGATAGAAGAATTTAAGCGTGTCTCAAGTAGAACATTAGTTTTCTCTTTCATAAAATACCCTATTAGAATGGTAATTCGTGTTAATTAGTAGACTGAATTAATCAGCCATTCACAAATTCGGAAATTCAGTTAATAATTCATTCATATAAAATGATGAATTAATCAATCACTTATTTGTTTCTCTTCTTCTTTTTAAAATATTGAAAAGAAGAGGAGAGGGAGGGATGAAGAAAGAGAGAGAGAGAGAGAGAGACAATGAAAAGTCTTCTGAATCACTTTTAAAGAACGCATTGAAGAAACTTGAAGATATGTACACTAAGAAAAGGGGCTTTAAAAATACTAAGAACGCAGAGTGGATATATTTTCGGATAATACATAACAGACCGTAAAAATAAAATAAATACCATTTTAATTAGTTCTTTCAACATGCAAATAAATAAACTAAAAAGAGAACCTTTTATTTTCTTTCTTTCTTTCTTTCCTTCTTTTTTTTTCCTTTTTTATTTATTTATTTATTTTTTAGTGTGACGGGACTATTTCTTCCAGATAGCGATTTTGAGTTGTCGCCGTTTTTTGCATTACTCCTTGAAGGGAAAAAAAAAAGGAAGGAATTGAAATTTTTTCATACTCCACATGATCGAGAGGGGGGAAAAAATTAGCATAATGAAAACATTTTAAAAACAACTGTAACTTTCAAAATATTAAGCAAAAATTTAATCCGGATGAAATGAAAATTAGTTTATAATTTATTAGTATGACAAGACTATTTTTTTCAGACAGCGATTGGCGATATCTTCTGAATATGTATTGATGATAGCTTCTGAATATTTGTTGCCAATTACTTCTGGATATGCATTGACGATAGCTTCTGACTATCTGTTGACTATATGAATAAATATTTGAAATTTGCCTTCGAAGCAACTCGGTCATTTCTCGCCAAGATGTTTACTTACGCGATTGCGATACACATTTTCATTCATCGCCAAAATGACAACAAAAATATAAAAAACGCCAAGGGGCTCCTATACTAAAGCTATACCAAAGTAATTTTAAGAAATTAATATAGTAACCGATGCTAGGGAAGGAAATACAGTTACTGCATGACTTTATATGGAAGAATAGATTTAAATAAGTCCCGTCGTACTAAATTAAATTTTCTTTACAAAGAATGTAAGCAGAACTTTTTTTCTCTAATAAGTGAAATACTAAAATAATGTAATACTCCGAAAATTGCGAATGTTACTTTTTGAAAGAGCATCTATAGATCATATTTTATTTTATTTTATTAAACACATTTCCTGTTAAACTTTATAGTTTAATTATGAAAGTACTTAATTAGGAATATTTTCTGCTGTTGCCTTTTAATTATCCATACATAATAATTCCAAAATTATAATTTAAAATCTTACAAACATTACATAAAATTAATCTAAAAATAAAAAATATATATACTCAGTCATATGTAATGAAATATCAGATAGAAACTTAGAATATTAGACAGAAAGATATTTCTTAAACGTTTATTTCCGGATAATATACAACAGAACATTAAGAATAATCTGGCGTGTCACTCACAGGACTGTCTCTTACCCTGAAATTTAATACTATTAATACAGTTTGGAGATTAAGAGGTAAGACAACGAGTACTGTTATGTAAACATGTTAAACAATACTATGTTTAACAATACTATGTTAAACAATTCAAATTAGGCTTCGGAAGAGATATGATAATGAGAGATATGATATGATAATTGTGAGAGGGGAGCTACCACCCCCTCAACCCCCCGTTTCATTAATGCACCTACATTTATATAGAATATAATTCTGTTATTAAAATTAAAAGTTTACTTAAAATTATACAGACAATTTTCTCACGTAACATTCATTGAAACTGTATCAATCTTGACCGAACTTTTCCAGCAACAAACTTAGGAACTTTCTCATTATCTGAATAAATTTTTAAGAGGCTATCATATATATTCATAGAAATATAATAGCTTTTTTAAAACATAAAAAAAAAAAAACTACTTTTTTAATTATAACACGTAGGGTATTAGACCCAAAGACATTTTCAGAAAATTTGGCACACTTCATTAGACACAGCATACCGTAATCAGAATGCCAAAAATTTTAACTATCTTACGAAATATGGGCATTTTTACTAAATAATTTTTATCTACGCTTGCGCTAACTTAAAAAAAAAAAATTCATTTGCATAATTTAATAGCCAAATGTATTGAGTGACTATATGAAAACCCCAAACAATTATTGTGTAAATTTAAAGAGTTATGAGAGATAGAATGGACAGAATTTCAGTTCTTCGCAAAAAAAAAAAAAAAAAAAAAAAAAAGGAAGACGATTAGGAGGTTTTATTAATATTTATTTACAATCGGCGAATACTGTACTGTTACCATTGGGCATTGATTGAATCAAAATAAAAATGTGAGGAAAAACCCTTATAGTTTATCTTTTATTTTGAGAGAACTGAAATTCTGTTCATTCCACCTCTCATAACTCTTTAAATTTACACGATATTTATTTGAAGTTTTCATATAAGTTGCTCAATACATTTGGCTATTAAATTATGCAAATGCAATTTTTTAAAAGCTAGCACATACGTAGATAAAAATTATTTAGTAAAAATGCTCGTATTTCGTAAGATAGTTAACATTTTTTACATTCTGATTGCAGTATGCTGTGTCTAATGAAGTGTGACAAATTTTCTGAAAATGTATTTGCTGTGGGTCTAATACCCTACCGTGTTATAATTAAAAAAAAGTGGATTTTTTTTTTTTTTTTTCAATGTTAAAAATAAAAGAGGTTATATCTCAATGAACATATGTGGTAGCCTTTTGAAAATTTATACAGATAATGATAAATTCCTCTTAATCACATGCTTCAGCCAAAATACATTTCAAGCATTACTTTTTACAGGGTGATCCAAAACATTTTGATTTTTCTTTCATTTTTTACTGGTCCCTTTTTTCTTTTGAGGACACAGCTTTTGCTGAAATATATGAGGTATAACGTGTTATTTATGCTACCAAAGTTTCAAGATGACTCTAAAATAACTTTTCTAGATATTTGACAAAATGTCTAAATTCGAAAGTGTCCAAATACTTATTGGTAGGTAGTGTAGTACAATAAATTTAGATTATTTTAGAGATAAATTATCATTTATTATCTACAAAATTGCAAAAATTATGCAGATAGAAAAATGAAAACTCATTTTACTTATAGAAAAACTAGAAATTTCAATTGAGAATAGGGAATGAAAATCTGGGAATGATACGCAGAAACAAAATTATTTATTTTATATGTACAAACTTAGAGAAAATCATTGCTAAAGAAATGGATAATTAAGTAATTTATATCTTTGTTCTATCCTTATTAATTGTGGACGTCTCACGATATGTCTCCTTTATGTTAGATTAAGATTATAACTGCCAATTATCATGTTCTTTATATGCAATAGTCCTGAAGAAAAAGAGATCCTAAAAAATAGGGTATACGGTACATTTAAATGCAGCAGTTATTTTAATTTAATCTAATTCAAATTACTGTTAATAATACATTTAAATTAAGTTAAAAACTTGTTTTAATTAATACAATATTCTAATTAAATTAATTAAAATCATTATAATTACAATCGAAAATAAATAATTATGATTAATTTATAGTAAGGTAAATTATACACACGATTATACATATATTGAACTTAAAATTGAAAATAAACAGTTATGATTATTTTATAGTAAGATAATTATTATACACATGATTATACATATATAGAATTTAATTTGTTTAAACAAAATACATTTTTACACAAAAGTTACGATGAAAAAACTACAGTAATCTCCGTTAACCGAAGCTAAAGTATACATTTTAAAAATGGTTTCATTGAAAACGGACAATTAATATGGTCATGCTTGCAAAATGTTTATTTAAAGTGTAAAAAAATTCAATATGTTGTAATAATATATATATATATATATATATATATATATATATATATATATATATATACACAGAATGATTAAAACTTTAATACTTTAATGAATGTTCTTTAAAATGTTTGCTTGCATTTTTCATAATTTAAAAATTTCTATTTTATGAGATATTTTGCATTTTTTGGTTAAAAATACAAATTTTATTTTTTAGAATAATGAATTTTAATTAAACAATGCAGTAGATTCTGATTAACCGAGATGAGTTTATCCATGCCTCTATACCTTTTTACCCACTAGAAAAAAAAAAAAAAAAAGGTCCAGAAAAGAGAAATGTTTTGTACAAATGTGGCGCGAAAACTTTTGGAATAAATCGTTTTTTTTTTTTTTTTTTTTTTTTCAAAAAAATGTTTTTACTGGAAAATTTCCAATTCGTAAGGTGTAGAAATTAGTAAGAGTACTTCGTTCAAGAATAAATTGAAAACAAAAAGTGATTTCTTTCATTTCTATAATATATATTTATATAAAAAAACCACATATATATTTATAAAATACATACATGCATATATATATTTATACATATATATAAATCAAACAGGTAAATTTATTTAGTTATTCTTATGAAGTTTTATACATACAATTACGATATTAGAAAAATTAAAAAAAAAAAAAAATCTTAAAAATAATGTGTTACAATAATAATAATAATATAATTTGCTAATAATTAAAAAAATAAATCTTCAATTTTATGAGATTTTTATTATTATTATTTTTTTTTTTTTAAGTTATCATTTTAAGAATATGGCTGTGTTTCTATAATATATCATTTTTATTAGGCACTGTCGGAGTAAAGTTATTTAACTACCTTTACAAAATATTTTTAAAGATAATTAACACAAAATTTTATGTTAATCGTTCAGTACTTAAAAGTACTTTACCTCTTATATCGATGAAATTTTTGTTTCTTATCGATAATCGAATTAAAAAGTAACATCTCTTCTGTAATAGTAAATACTGTCACCACACTGAGTATTAGCGAATCATATCTTTTTTAAAGTCAAATATTTAAATTCAAAATTAAACAAGAATGAAAAATCATGGGGTACGCATTGATTATTAACACTTTCCAACTGTACGTATTCGTCGTATCGTATAATTTCAAATGTTCTTTGCCTACATTATCATACAACGGACAGACTGAAAGACAGATGTATAGATTAATTGAATTCATAATCATTCATAAACAATGCTGGAAAGTGTTAAAAGTTTGACACAAATAGAAATACAACCCTTATGTTCCAATTGCAGCCCTTAATGCATCTGAATATTTTAGTGCAGCCCTGTAAATCTGAAGTCTAGGCACATATATCCTGTACAAAATAAAACATTATTTCAGCTTATTAACAGTAAATGTCAATTTCTTTATGATTTTACAGTAGAAAGTTATTTAGGTAAATGTGTTTTATAAAAATGTCTTTCCTAAAACGAAGTGCATTGGCATTTTTTGGGTGTTCCTGTACAGAAACCAGTTGTACAGGACCTGTTAATGCCATTTTTCAATAGGGAACATTCCATAGTGATCTCGAATAACATAAATCATTTTTAAGAAATTCTGCAAACATTTCTGGATGCAGAAGGGAGCGGACAGACAGATCGACAGACGGACAATTGGACAGACAGATACACTAATTCAAATACCATAACTCAAAAACTGTTAGAAAGCATTAAAAATGCTGAATTTAAAAGAAATGCAATTCAGTAATTTCCAATAACAGCCTTGTAACTGAATATTTTTATGTGGTTTTGTAATTTTTAATGCTAATCATACTGTATTCTATAGAAAGCATTGTTTTATGCATATGAATAACATATTTCAATTTCATTAAGATTAGTGAAAAGTTAAGTTATTAAAATATGGTTTATAGAAATACTTCTCTTAGAACGCAATGCTTTCGAATACTTTCGGGTGTCCCTGTATACAAATCATTGATGGTATTTTCTCCATTTTCAATAGAAAACATCCGATATTGAACTTGAATAAATATTTCAATTTCATTAAGATTTGTGTAAAGTAAAGGTATACAAATATGGTTTTTAGAAATACTTCTCATATAACGCAACGCTTTGGAATACTTTCGGGTGTCTATATACAGAAACCAATAGTGATATTTACTCCATTTACAATACGGAATATTCAATAGTGAACTTGAATATCATATATCAGTTTCAAGAATTTGCATGAATATTTACGGGAGCATGAATATTACGAACAGACAGACAAACCAAAGTCATTAACACTTTTCAACTTTGTTGGAAAGTGTTAAAAAAGGGAGAATTTTTTACCATTTTTTAGAATTATTGGTTTTATCCCATTAGATTTTAGAGCAAAGATGTAATCTACTTAAATGATGGTTTACTGTATTAAAGATTACATTCCTCACATGAAAGAGGATGTGATATATTTTTTTTTACTACTAAAAATACTATAGGGGTATGGATCGGATGTGAAATTGTTCAGAATGTGCGGAAATTCAGATGAGGTTACCCATGAACGGAAATTCATTTGTGTTCGATTGAATATAGCTTGATGTGAAACATCTGGATTATTCACTTTGGATTTAGTGAATTTATTACATTTCTGAATGCTCATACCTTTTAGTTATAAAAATATAGTTTTTTTTTTCTCCCCCTCTCCCTCTTCCCCCCTTTTTTTTCTGTTGTTATTTGATATGTAGTTAATACATTCTTAGTCATCCTGTTTATAACTTTAATATTAGCGAAACACTCACGTTAAATAACATTTGAATAGCTTGAAATTAAGAGAATTGATGTAAGTGACGTAGATATTATATTGGATTACACTTTTAATCTTGTGTAAAGTTTTGGTAATTTATACTATATCAATGAATGACTGTGTATTTTCAATACTATTCATTATGTTATCTCATAACACACAAACCGAGGTACGTTTATTGAAAATAACATTACAAGTTACAGCAGCATTATTATTGTAAAAGTTATGAATGAAATTCTGGATCTCGTATGAAAAGATGTACGTACTATATATTTTGAATTGTAATTCTGGTATCTTGTTAAAAAAATAAAATAAAATAATAATAATTAATTTTATTACTTTTTAACGTAAACCTCCCCCCCCCCATCAGTTTAGAAATATTTTTAATATCAAATAATATCAAATAGCACTTTGTATATTATTGCAATTCATTAAACAATCTTTGTCGTTAATTTTTTTATTTATTTTTTGTTTACTGAATTTAATATAAAAAAATATATTATCCAATTTTTTCTATAATAATTTTATGATTAATTGAAAAGGCTACAAGCTTTTGAAAATTATTAAAATGTTGAAAACAATTGAGTTATTTCAATACTTTAGAATTACATTAAATTTCATTAGTACATTCACAAAATCTGATGATCAGCATATTTTCTCATGAAATATTAAACTACGTGATTTAGGAAAGATTAAGAAATCTGTGGTAAGCAGTTTTTACTTTTAAATTTGTTCCAAGTGCCGCTCTGTACTTTTTTCCATTCCTAACGCTTTTTTCTTTTCTGCTCTCCGATAAGTTGAATTTTCTCACGAATATCGAATAAAAATAGTTTTTATTGAACACTAACAATAATTTCTACCTTCTTTCTCGTTCATTTTTTTTTTCTTTTAACGGTTAAAATAACCCAGTTTGCCTGCTTAACATATCTTGTAGGGGAAAATAATACTGATATTTTAGTCTCTTTCTAAAAACCGAGCAAAGTATTATGTATATGTCTTTCTTGGTATTGTATAACGTCTTATAAATGAGAAGAGGTATAAGTAAGTTTATTTATAAATAAATTTTAATTATTACAAATTTAAATCTATACGAATGCAATTTATGTAAAAAAATAGTATGTTGGAGCCATCCCAAAACTTTCTTTTATATTTTCCTATAAAATTTCACGCAGTACAAATTACTTATTAAAATTATTTTCCATGATGAAGGCAGGCGTTTTTCATCTCTGAGAAGTACTATAACAATAAATGTCGGGGAAAAAAAAGAAAAGGGAGAGAGTCTAGGGGGGAGAGGGGGGGGGGGTTACAGACGGCATCTTAGGAAAAGTTTTTTATTTATTTATTTACTAATTTTAATGTACAAAAAGAACTATAACTTTGTTTTAAATTATCACAGATCTATATGGTTCAACCATTAACCATACGTTTTAAAGGTATTGACGATTTTTTCTTTTAATAATCAGACTGAAAATTTACTACACTTGGGGTACTTACCCCCGTCATGGTCATAAAATTACAAAATAAATTTTCTAGTTAAGTATTGTTGTTATAAATAATTCTTTTTAATTTCACAATGATTCATTAAAATTTATTCTAATTGTGCAAATTTATACTAAATTTTATACTACCGTATTAAAAAATATGAGAAACAGGAGGGGAAGGCGATTTTCACCAAAAGTATATAAGCACTAATTTATATCAAGACGCAACTACATACAAATTTTAATAAAATTCTGTGTATTAGTTCTTGAGCTGTCATAAAAATTTCATCCCCCCACACAAACAAACACGTTCTAAAAATGGTAAAAAAATTTCCGGACCGCTTAAAAAATACAAATACCTCGAAAAGTCGAAAACTTTTACGAATTCAATACTTTATTTCATTGAATCTAGGAAAACGTACTAATAATCTTATCGATTTTTAAGATAGTGTAGTTTATGTAGTTTTTTTAATGAAAATAATAAATAATTTTTAAAATGAAATATTAATCATAAAAGTGAAAAAAAAAATCTTAATTGTATATTTCAAGTATTAATTCTAAATGCTTAGATTCAGTATGTTTGTGTTATATAGCTTGAGTCCTAGTAAATTATACATTTCGTTTGTTAAGAGCTAATTGTTGAATGATTTTTTCTTCGCGCAAGTAGGTTTTTAATTACATAAAATCCTTAATAATTATCTGAAGTGCGGATTATGCAGAATTGAGCAAAATGAATCGAATTGAGTTCATTGGATAGTTTTTGCTTAGTGCAAAAAAATAAAGAATAAGACATATTCCCATTTCATGAAAATTAATAACAGAAAAACGGCTAAAAAACAACTGAGGTACAGCAAATGTGGGAATTTTAGTAGAGTGAAAAATACGTGTAACCGCGTCATATAAATGAAATATTTTTGGATAAAAATAAATAGTTATAAATTGGGACTACACTTAATTGACGTATGAATAAGAAACGTATAAATGGAGAGTTACTGTTTATCATTTTATTTTTTACTAGCTGCATACCTGCTAACCATTTCATTAATAAGCGTAAAATTGTTAATGCCCCTTGAAAAAACGCCCCTTTTCCCAACACTACTTTATTTTTAGAGTAATTCTCTCCAAATGTTGTTACGATCAGTGTTGCCAGATTTGGAGACTTTTTTATTCAACTCTCACCAATAATTTTGAGAAGGGATATTTGCTATACATAATAGACGTTTATCTTTCGAACTGCTTAGGCAACCGTTACAATTAAAATTTAGCGGCGGGTGTTGAGTAAAAAAGTCCCCAAATCTGGCAACACTGGTTACGATTAAATAAGAATTAAATTACTCTAAAAAATTACTGGTGTGAAAAAAAAGGCGACGACTAAAAGTTTTACGTTTCATAATGAGATGGTTGGCAAGTATGTACTGGTTTCGCCCGCTTTGCCGGTCCCTATATTTAAATGAATTTTCTCAAAAAATGAATAACTATTTTTCTTTTATATGACTTTATAACATATCTTTATATATATATTCCAGTGAAAACACTTTGAACTTCAATTCGGTTACTCGTTGCCTACGGCAGCGTCTCTCCCAGTCACTCTATATCGGGTCCGGGTTTTCACTGCTTGCGGCAACGTCTGTCCTCCGCACTTCGATTTGGGTACCTATGGGGCAACAGGTGGAATTGCTATTATTCAAGAACTATGATTTTAATTATGGTTGTATCGCAGTATCTATTAAATATTTTAGTTTTGGTACTATGTATTTTATAGCTCTCACCTTCTCTCATATATTACTATTTGATTCCGAAAAATATAATAATATTAATAATAATAAAAAGATTTTCCTTTCAAAGGGATTAAGTAAATAAAAAGTAAACAAATCTTATTTAAACTTAAATTTTAATAAGTTTAATCCTTTTGCATTTTCCCCGATATATACAATAAATAATAATATTAACGATTTTAAAAGAAGATTAAATAAATGAAAAGTAAATAGTGTAACAATCGTTGGTAATCGATGCAGAAGATTGAAATGAAAAAAAAAAAAAAAAAAAAAAAAGAAAGAAACAGAAAAATCACTGGTTAATAAATAAATAAATAAATAATAATAAAAATAAAAATTCGTATTTAAATAAATAAATAAATAAATATATATATATATATATATATATATATTGATGAGATGCACCACTCTAGGGTCGAAATTACCCCTTTATTAAGTTCTGTAGTATTGAGATCAGTAGCCTGAACGCCCTGAACTCAAAGCGCAGACAGACACACACAGACAGTCTATTTATATCGATTAAAATCACTGTAATTTAATGAAATAATGTTGTACATATCTTTCTAATAGTTTCGAATGCTTTTGAAAAATGTTAAACGATGGTGAATAATTAATTTGTTTTAGTATTATGTTCAAGTATGAGATTTTTCAGATTTTACAAATCAACGTTTGTATTTTCTGATGTATATTTCTGTTATATCATCTAATTAAATAAGGTTTTACATGTTCATGTTAATGAAAACAATCGGTTCTTTTTAATAGGTTAAAGATAAAGTAATTAAATTATATCTCTGTAATACACTTTTGCCAACAAAAATTTCTTTTCTTGTTTTAATGTCGGTTTTTTGATTAAAATTTCATCCTCCCCCCTTTTGTTAATTTTATCCTAATAAGTTAAGACATTTTACAAGAAAGTAATTAAATATTATGAAAACACAAAACTAAAGTACCTTTCCGTAATTTTTACGTAATCAAGATTTACATGATAAATAAATACTATTAAAAATCTGGAGTGACTTCACTCGGCTTTCCGAACATTGAGTAATTAAGAGTTTTGTAGATAAAGTAAAGAAAGAGGAGTTGTTAAACAAACAAAAGAGAGAAAACCATAATAGAGTGTTTGAGTATTTTTCTCCATATATTACACGATGTTTTATTTAACGCTACTGAACTTTGAGTCCATAGATCATAATGATAAAGAATTTTTCGTTGTGTCCCTGTAAAAACCTACAAATGCTCCAAAATGCTTATAGTTAGTGCAACAGTGATTTATAATATTCATATAAATTTTCAGCTAAATTGAATAAGGATGCTATCACACTTTTAAAAATTTGGCTCCATAGGCCATAATGATAAAGAATGTTTCTTTGTGCCCCTGTAAAAAAACTGTAAGTGCTAAATTCACCAAAATCTATACAGTTCGTGCAACTGTGACTATAACATGTGTAAAAATTTTTTGCTCAGATTAATAAAGCATTTAGACGCTATCACACTTTTAAAAATTTGGCCCCATAGGTCATAATGAAATATTTTTCCTGGTAGAATTTATAAGGATGACATGGCACAATTTAGATTCTAGATGTCAGTTTCAGGATTTTTTCTCAATGTTTTAGTTGCAGCTAATTAGAACCGTTTTTTTTTTTTTTTTTTTTTTTTTTTTTGTGAAATAAAGGATTTTATTTTTAACGATGAACAAAATTATATAAGGATATTTAAGAAAACTTACTGGAAATTTTCTTTTAAAAACTTACTATATTTAGGTTATATTAAGCTTGATTTATAAATACTTACTTGTATGGATCGAATGCGAGATAACTTATATGGGAACTTATCTATTATTCTAATGATTACTGATCTATTATTTTTAGCAATCAAACATATGTTTTTTAATTTAAAATGATTTATCATAAAAACAAAATCTGTATTACTAAGCTTAAAAATAAGACAGATAAATAAAAATACAATTGTTGTAATTGAAGACTTTTAGCAGTTTTAGCCCTTAATTTAATACTGTTTTCTTAAAAAATAGCAATCGTCATATTATTTAATCGAAGAAAAATACTACAAACGATTACTGAAGTTTACTATTAAAAAAAAAAAAAAAAAAGTGTCTTTCAATTAAGGGATCGTTAAAAGTCATGTAATTGGCAGGTAACTTCAAAAATATAACCAAACATCTTCTTCTTCTTTTTTTTCCCCCACTCATTTGCTGTGCTGGGCTTTGAAAGAAATTGTGTAAGGTTCTGGCAAACCAATTCTGTAAGATTATGTGTGTAATGCGTAATCCTTCAAGAGACAGCTTTCATTATAATGAGATAAAAGTACATACCATCTCCATCAAGAACGAATAAATTGGTCATATTCTGAATCTTTAAACTAGAAATTTAGATTTGCGAGTTATGAGTATAAGGTAAACAAGTAACCTGGATAGACAAAATGATTGAGAATTTCTAGTCTACAGTTTTCTTGATGGTGAAACAATATTAGGAATATTATGAATCTTTTGTATTGCAAGAAATTCTCGCTTGATTTCCTAGAATTAGGTCATATAACCAAGATTATAGTTACTAGAACTCGCCTACTGAGTTCGCCTATATTTGCAGAGATTTTTAAATAAGTTTGACCATGATAACATAGGAAAATGATCTAAAATTCTAGTAGGAGTTTTAGAACTCTCTATTAAAGAGAAATATAATTTATAAGGATGACATGGAATTATTTTTACTAGAAACACTATTTAGTTTCTAGATGTTAATCACAGAATTTTTTTCACTGTAAAATGTTTTTTAAATGTACTTTTCCTATACTGTCAGTGAAGACATATATGCATATCCCTCTGCCCAACATAACTCCTCTTGTTTTAAAGACGAATATTTGATAGGTTCTTTTTAAATTATAACGATTCACCTTAAATTTAGGGATTTTTTACTTATTTATTTATTTATTTTTCAATTATCCGTTTAAGAAAAAAAATAAATAAATGTATACCCATTCTTGCTTAATACGTTTTAGTAGAATTGTGCTTTGAAAATTTTGAACAATATTTTTCTCACCAGAGTTATTGTCAGTTATGAAAAAGATATTTATAGATTTTATAATACAATACTTACAATAATTTAAGTAGTATGACTAGGATCGAAACCATAAACCCAAATGGGTTTCAAGTGTCCCACGCACTAACAACTCGGGCTTAGATTTAACACGTTTAATTATTCTGACTTGTTTGCTAATTTTTCTGGTATTAATTAATTTTTTTCATTTCCATACTTGGGATTGTGCGTTACTAGTGTTTTTATTTATTTTGGTCTAATATAGAAACGGATGGATTATGAAGGAATTAGCGAAAAATGTATTGACGCATAGGTTGGTAGTCAACGAGGAAGTTATTTGTTTACATACTTGTGATTACGCGTTATTACCATGTTTTTATTAACTTCGATTCTTGTTTGTTTGTATGTATGTTTGTTTGTTTGTCCAGTACAAATCTTGCAATCGATTTTTAACTAACTTCCCGACTAGCTAGACATTTGAAACTTTCAGAATAGTTCAGAACACGGTGAAAATGCATTTTTTATACATTTAGCCAACTGTTTGTGTTCCTGCTGTCTTCGGCAGCGTTACCAGTACAAAACTTACAATCGATTTTTAATTAACTTCCCGACTAGCTTGGTATTTGAAACTTTCAGGATAGCTCAGAACATGGTGATAATACATTTTTTTAAATACTTTTAGTCAATTGTTTTAGGTCCCTAATGCCTTCGGCAGCATTTATATTTCAACAGAAAATTTATTTAACTAACTTCCCGACTAGCTACACATTTGAAACTTTCAGAATAGTTCAGAATACGGTGAAAATGCATTTTTTAAATACTTTTAACCAACTGTTTTGGGTCCCTGCTGACTGCGGCAGCGTTACCAGTACAAAGCTTGCAATCGATTTTTAACTGATATCCCGGCTAGCTAGCTAGCCATTTGAAACTTTTATAATAGCTCAAAACACGATAACAATGAATTTTTTTAATTCTTTTAGCCAATTGTTCCGGGTTCCTGCTGCCTTCGGTAGCGTTTATATGATTCAACAGAAAATTTAAAAACATGGTATATAAAAAGTTCTTTTTATCTTGTACTTATTTATTTATTTATTTCAGTCTGATATAAAAACGAATGGATTAAGAAGAAATTAGAGTAAAATGTATTGGAGCATAGGTTGGTATTCAACGTGGAAGTTATTTAAATAGTTGTTTGAGCCTAATAGTAAATTAAATTTTGACAAGTGAAAATTACTGGTTGTTTTAAAAAAGGAATTCACAGTTTTTGCATTCTCTTACAATTTTTATGTGACGCATGCCGAAAGAAAAGAATGTTTCAAAACGCTTATTTTCTAATATATATATATTAAAAATTTACTTATTTATTTATTTATTTATTAATATATATATATATATATATATATATATATATTTTTTTTTTTTTTTTGGGGGGGGGGGGAAATGAAAGAAAAAGCAAAACATGATCGAAAAATCATGTGCTTCACACAGATTTTAACACTTTCCAACTGTACTTAATCGTTTCATCGTTTAACTTTCAATGTATTTAGCCTACGTGATTACACAACAAACAGACAGAAAGACAGACAAATAGTTTAATTGAATTCATAATCACTGTTAAACAATGTTAGAAAGTTCTAAAAAACTTAGCATGAACGGAAATGCAATACAAGCAATTTCAAATTGTAGTCTTTAATTTATCAGAATATTTTAGTGTAGCCCAGTAAATCTTAATGCTAAACATACCATATTCTATAGAAAATAATCTGGTGTGTCACTCACACGACTTTCTCTTACCCTGAAATTTAATACTATAAATACAGGTTGCAGATTAAAAGGTAAGATAACGAGTACTGTTATGTAAACCTCTGTTAAACAATTCATATTAGGCTTCTGAAGAGTTTTATATGATAATTAGTTCTGTGTGAGGGGGGCTACCGCCCCTCTCGACTCCCCGTTTCATTAATGCACCTACATTTATATAGAATTTAATTCGGTTATTAAAAATTAATTCTGTTTTTAAAAAATAATTTATTAAAATTATTATTTTAAAAAAATTGTCTTTTATGATAATGCAGACGATTTCCATATTAGAGAAGCAGTATAACACCAAATATCCAAAAAAAGTCCATTTTATTCTCAATTAAAAAAAAAAAAAAAAAAAAAAAAAAACAATTTTTTTTCTAAGTTTTTTTTCGTTAAAAGTAAAAAAAAAAATCGATAACTTTGTTTTAAATTATCGCAGATCGATGGTTCAATCATTCGTTTTAAAGGTATTGGCGAGCTCTTTTGAAAGATACCCATCATGAAAATTTACTCCTCTCGAGAGGGCGGGGGGAGGCGAGGCTCCTACATACACAAATTTTTTTTTCCCAGTTAACTATCTCTATTACAAAAAATATTTTTTCATTTCATTTGGTTTAGCGCAGTCTATAGACGTTAAACTCTTACCTGTAATTTCCTCCATAGATGTAATGTATTAGAATTCTCTTGATTGTCCCTGTACACGGACCATTTGCTTGATCTTAACGAAAAGCTTACTGTAGCATCCGTATATGATACACATTTAGAATACCAAGTTTGAACTTTCTGCCATAATTTGTTTTTGAGATATGCTGATAACAGACAGACACACAGACACACACACAGACCATTTGCTAAAAACATGATTTTCGTATTCAGGGGACCTCAAAACGTGTAAATATAATAAAATCTCGCGTTCGAAAATTTGACCCAAAAACAATATTTTCTCTACCTTATGGGTAAGAGAAAGTAAAAATTAGTCTATGTATAATAATGATTAGCGTATGAATAATAATGTCACTTTCACTATGAATTGCTCAGTACAAAGTTATTTAAATATGATTTTAAAATATGCCTGTTATGGAATGCAATACATTGGCATTCTTTTGGGTGTGTCTGTACATAAACCAATGAGCTGTTTATATCTTTTAAATAAGGAATATGCCATAATCAACTTGAATAACATATATCATTTTGAAGAAATCCTGAAATATTTACTCACGCTAGAGGCGGACTGTCAGATGGAAAGTCAGATCGACTGTCAGATTGCTCTTAAACATTGTTAGAAATTTTTTAAATGGTTAATAAAAATGAAAATGCTATTGCAGTGATTTACAATTTTAGCCTTTATTTTATCTGAATATTTTTGTGTTGCCTTGTGAATTTTAATGCTAATGATATTGTATCAGATAGAATTTTGTGCATATAAATAAAAAAAATATCAATTTGACACGTTGTTATATCTCTTAATACTGCTTTTTGAAACTTCATAAGTATTTATTAAAAAAATAAGATAAAAGCACGTTTTATAGGCTTTTTTTTTTTTTAAATTGAGAATTTTTGTCATTCAAAAATTGTACTTTACCATGTTTTTATTAACTTCGATTCTTGTTTATTTGTTTGTTTGGTACAAATCTTGCAATCGATTTTTAACTAACTTTCCTACTAGCTAGATATTTCGAATTTTTGATTAGTTTTCTTTTAATTAAATAAGATATGAAAATAATAACATCCTAATAGCTATAAAAATAGCCATTAAAGTATAAGCTATAAAAATAGCCATTAAAGTAGAAAATTTAAAAACATGGTTTATAAAAAGTTTTTATTTTTATTTTATAATTATTTGCTATGATTTTTCTTCACTTTTTTTTTTTTTTTTTTTTCTGTCTTAAATTTCCATCTCTCTCTCTGTCTCTCTCTTTTTTTTTTTTTTTTTTTTTTTTTTCCATTAATGTCTTTAAATTAAATTAAATTTGTATCATTTTATTTTATTTTATTTTACATGAAAAATTTTTTTTCCCCTTTAGTTGAGAATTTTTGTTATTTTTTTAGCATTAATAATCTGGTGTGTCACTCACACGACTTTCTCTTACTCTGAAATTTAATACTATAAATACAGGTTGGAGATTAAGAGGTAAGATAACGAGTACTGTTATGTAAACCTATATTAAACAATTCAAAGTAGTCTTCGGAAGAGTTTTATGATAATTAGTTCTGTGTGAGGGGGGCTACCGACCCCCTCAACCCCCCGTTTCATTAATGCACCTGCATTTATATAGAATTCAATTCGGTTATTAAAAAAGAATTCTGTTTTAAAAAAATAATTTATTAAAATTTTTATTTAAAAAAATGATTTTTTATGATAATACAGACGATTTCCATATTAGAGGAGTACTATAACACTAAATATCCAAAGAAAAGTTGATTTCATTCTCAATAATACATTATTATTATTTTTTTTAATGAAAAAAATCGATAACTTTATTTTAAATTATCGCAGATCGATGGTTCAACCATTCGTTTTAAAGGTATTGGCGAACTCTTTTGAAAGGTACCAATTATGAAAATTTACTCCCCTCGAGGGGGGACTTACCCCCCAGGGGGGGGAGGTGAGGCTCCTACACATACAATTTTTTTCCCCAGTTGACTATCTCTATTGCAAAAAATATCTATTCGTTACATTTGGTTTGGTGCAGAATATAGATGTTAAACTCTACTTACCTGCAATTTCCCCCATAGACGTAATGTGTTTGAATAATTTTGAGTGTCCCTGTACACGAACCGTTTGCTTCATCTCAACGAAAAGCTTACTGTAGCATCCCTATATGATACACATTTAGAATACCGAGTTTGGAATTTCTGCTACTATTTGTTCTTGAGATATGCTGATAACAGACACATAGACATTCACACAGACAGACACACAGACCATTTGCTAAAAACATGATTTTCGTATTCAGGGGAACCTCAGAACATGTAAATATAACAAAAACTCACGTTCGAAAATTTGACCCTAAAACAATACTTTCTCGATCCTATGGGTAAGATAAAGTAAAAATGTGTATTTTTACTACGACTTTTCTCCCATATGATATTTTTTGGTCTTTTAAATTTTCTTTCTTTCTTTTTTTTTTTTTTTCTTTGACATCTTTAAATTAAATTATTTTATTTTATTAATTAATTAATTAAATTATTTTTTTAAAGCAAATTTAGAATTACAAAATGATAAATGGTCTTTAATAAGTTTAATGCATGTAATGTTACAGCTACGTATTGAAGGGAAAGGAAAATTACAAACTTTATGTTAGTGATCAATCTTAGCTATGAAACTGTGAAAGCCGGTTTTTACTTTTATTCAATGAAGATTCATTCACTGAAGAGAAAATATGTTGCAAGGACACTCCTTCAATAAATTCTTAAAAAGCGCTAAGTGGCCAAATGAGGCTAGCGAATCGACCAGCCCCAAGGGGGCTACGAGGCACAAGATGAGCTGACCGCCAAGGGAAACCCAACCCGGAAGCTTTCGCTACAATCCCGTATAACGTAACCCTCAGTCATTAGAATTTTGCTGCTAATGCCGTTTGCTTCTCGCTGTACGATGGGCAGTAGAAATTTTACCTGTAGCAAGTTGTTTCAGTTTATTGAAACTGAAGTAGAATTAATAAATGCAATTTTGTTTTTATTTTACTATTCGATAGCTCTACATTTATTTATTTATTTACATGTATTTTTGTCCCCTCATAATATTACTAAATTGCATGCATAGGGGGGAAAAAATCTCTTTTTACTTTCTCTTACCCATAAGATAGAGAACGTATTGTTTTTGGTTCAAATTTTCGAAAGTGAATTTTTGTTATAGTTACAAGCTTTGAGGTCCCCTGAATTCAAAAATCATGTTTTTAACGGTTGATCTGTGTGTCTTTGTGTGTGTCTGTTATCAGCATATCTCAAAAATAAATTATAGCAGAAAGTTCAATCATGGTATTCTAAATGTGTATGATACAGGGATGTTAAACTAAACTTTTCGTTATGTTTTTTGACATAAACCATAAACCTGGTGGTTCTCTCCATGAGAGATTGTTAATCTACAATGAAGTAAATTCATATTAGACTATAATCTAATATGAAGTAAATTCATATTAGATAATTCTTTTAGAAGTAACATCCATCCTCAATAATAATAATAATAATAATAACAATTCAGGTACATTATGGTTTATTGTACAATTACACGAACTTGGGAGAATATAATGTTCAGTTATGTTTATCTACTCATTAAAATTTGGGTACAACTATAGTATTTCCCCTCAGCTGAATTTGGCGTTTTTTCTTTGGCGCCGATTTGACCGATAACGATGTCGTTCTGGATTGTTTGCGATATAATATGGCAGCCTACATGCTATTTATTTTGGATTTATGATTTCATGATTTATGATTTATAGTTTAGCTTACGATTTTATCATTTATGCTGTATGATTTATGATTTTTAGATTTATGATTTAGCCATAATCGCCAACGAAAAATCGCCAAATCTAGCTGAGGGGAAATACTATAGTTGTTCCAAAATTTGTTTAAACGTTAGATAACTATGTTCGGAAAAGCGAATGGAATTACTACAGATTTTTTTCCCCAGTTTATTTTTTAATATTGAAATCGTTTTCATTGTGTAAGGAATATTAGAATTTTTTTGAAATCTCGATAGAAATATTTTAAGACAATAAGCATTTCGAAAAAGTAGCTTTCTATATCAGATGCACAAGGAAGGGAGTTCTGTTACAGATGACCTGGTAACTGAATAGTTAGCGCTTGGCTTTCAGTTCATGGGTGCTGGATTCGAGTCCCAGTTCAGGCATTAATGTTTGGGATTGTTCGGAATCCACCTGAAAGCGTAGGTATTGGGCTAATTATTCTTAGTGTGAAAAAGAAGGAAAAAGACCGTTGAGCAGTAACCCAAACTAAACATGTCACTGACCACGCATTTCTTGCACACAATGAAGAGAAATAAACACTTTCGAAACGCGCAGTTTCTCTCTCTCTCTCTCTTTTTTTTTCTTATTTTGTTTTAAGGAAAGTTTAATGTTCCTTATGTGTCCTATGTTTAATGTCCTATGTGTTCTGCAAAATTTTTACTTATTTTTATTATGGTTATATTACATAAGAATCCATCGTGAAATCTCAAAAGAGCCTTAAATATTTTGAAAAATAATAATGTTTTAAAACCTGAAATATTTTGTGCTTAAAAAAATTCATCATTAAATTTTTGTTTTAAAAAATCGCACTCCGGTAAAAAAAGTGACACAAGTAAAAAAAAATTATCAAATATGACTTTATACATAGAGAAATGTGTATAATGTGCCCCAGCGTGCACAAAAAGCGTCACATATCTAACTCGAAAATTAACCACCTGGGAAGCAGTTGTGTCAGGTTTATGTCATTGCTATTCAATGCTTTATTGTTGTCTTTAAGTAATTTTTCTCAATAAAGCATTTTTGATATGTATCACTTTTTTGCCAGTGTGAGAAATATTTACAAATGCCTAAATTTAATAAGAATGTTTTTGTTTGTACAACAATTAATAAGACACATCATACAACAACAATATAAGTAACATTATAGCCTTTGTTAACTGATTTATCATATTTTATAACAATGCTAAAATTAAACGACAACAATGATCAAAATAAAACGGAGTATCTTTATCCACGGGACCGTGGACATAATAATGCAAACACGGGACCATGGATTTAAAAAATAAAAGGAATACAGATAGATTCACGGGAGGTTGCTGATGACATCATAAAATTCTATCCAATCAATGCTTTCCCGTGTAGCTAACAAAATTATCTCTGACAATGTTAAATATACGGTTCCGTGCATGTAGTCGCAGCCAAAATAAAAAGCACACATTGGCTTTCTGAACAATAATTTCTTTGCAGTCATTGAGCAAATTACGAGTAGCATGTAATTTGAGACTGTCTCTTATCAAAAAGCTTATTTTGAGAAATTTTGTGATTTAGTTGAGTTAATTTTGTTTTGAAAATGGAGGAATTACGTAAAAAGTATCGTCGGGGTGAAATAAGTAAAGGAATATACAAATTTAAACTCTCAGAACTGACTCTTATGAATTTGGAAGGAATCAATTATATCTATGCGGGAAAAACAGAGGATGGATTTGATAGTTTCACCATCGAATTCAAAAGTAGCAAAACACAATTGAATGTGACCATAAAAGTTTTACTGGGCGACCAAAATGTAAAAAATAAAGTCAAGTGGCCGAAAATCATCACAGAAAAAGTTAACCTACTCCTTACATGGGAAAATATAATTGGACGTCAAATAAGAACTTACTGTACAGATAAAAATGTCTTCGGAATGAAAAAATAGGTAAAAAAGGTAAAGCACATCATACTTTTGCAGAAGAAAGCCACCCAGTTAGTAAATATGTAATTCAAGAAAATCGATTTAACAAAATATGTCAAGATAACGTCAATAACAAAAGTAGTCCGATTGTGAAATCATGTGACATCACTATAGCAACATATGCAAATATCAAAGACAATCCTCCTATGTTTGAAAATTCCGCTGAATAAATATAAGAATATTCACAGTTTGATTGACTATATTATGCTTAAAAGACGCGAGCTTATAAAATCAGAAAATGTATCTAATTGCGACACGTCTGTAAGAAAAATGAGCAGAAATGAAACCGAACAAGTTCGTGATGAAAATTACTTTGAGAAAAAGACCTGTAAAGAAACCATACAAAAAACAGCAAAGTTTAAAATTTGTTTCAAGAGCAATTCTGTTAATGAAAACAACATCAAAATGAATGAAAATGAAAATAAACCTGTTCAAGAAATAGTGCTTCATGAGAAGAACATTCCTCTTAAGCAAAATCTGGCATCAACTAAAAATAGTGTTCGCAATAATGTCAGAACTATCAATTTAGATTCGAATATAATGGAAAGCTACGAAATTGAGCTTATATCTTATTTCAATGTAAACAATTCTCATGAAAATTGTAAAATAGAAACCGAAACAGAAAAAAAAAAAAAAATCGCCGCAATGTGCTGTTCCAAAGAAAAAATTAAACTACGAATTTGGTTGGAGAAACAAAGAGACAATTTTAAAGATCATTCCTTTACTTTCTTTCCATACTGCAAGAAAAAGGCTCGAAAGCGACAGTTGCCGTAAATTACTGTCTTCTCTCTTTTTAATCTATTTAAAATATAATAAACAATATAAATGACCTCCTGATTGTTCTTTAAAAGTCTTCAATCCATAGCTCTGTTTTGCAATATCCTAAAAAACTGGACCCTCCAAAACTCAATCCGCCCGAAGCAGTTCTATCTGCATGCCATCAGCAGAAATGTCATCTAAATGTATTTTGTACTGTATATTTTTAAGTTAAAATAAACACTGCTTCGGGTAAATTGCTTTGTGTGTTATTGTTTTTAACTTCTTTTGTATTTTTAATTTCTGAACTTACATTACACTCAGACTACTAAATCCGATTAAGTGTTTTTTTTTTTTTTTTTTTTTGAATTGGTCAGTACATATGAGTGTGTACACTGTAAAAAAATGTTGTAATTTTTCCTGCACTTTCTGTTGCATATTTTACAGCACTGATACAGTTAAATAAAATTAATGCACTAAATGTTGTTAAAATTGATTTCCTGTGGACTTTAGACGAGAGCATCTGCTCAGAAACATAACATCTGCGTCTGTGAACTGAGATGCAGATGAACGATGAATGAACGCCGAGAATATCATGGAATGAGCAATGTCCGTTAATCAGAAAGGTTAGTTGTTAATATTTTGTATTGATTAATTAATATTTCGTTAAAATGCATTAGTTTTAAACTTATTGCAGCATGCTATCTAAATCACCTAAGCAAAATCGTGTGCCAATATCCTAGCACTTTATTTCAGTGCTGTAAGTAATGCTCGAATCTGGCTATCACTTTTGTCTTAACGATTTACAATTAATTTTTAAAAAACAAAATTTCTTGTTAATCATTCACTATACTTCTTTTAAAGGTTTATCATAAAATTCCATTTCTCAAGTTATGTGTTGGCTAAGCACTTTTTTTTATATCGAAAGATTTATATGTGTATAAACTTGCACTCATGTCATTCAATAAAAAATATTCATTATTTATCATAATAAATTCAATATTTTTATGATTACTCCTTAATATTTTAAAAGAAGATTTTTTTAACTTTTAACTGAAACATATTCTCTTTGACATCAAGTCTTGATAAATTATATAAGTATAAAAGCATATTCCTTGAAATATTAGTTGACTTTTTTTTTTTTTTTTCTTTTTTTAAATTACTAACAGCAAAAAATTTTTAAAAAAAAAATGTTTAAAATAAAGTATGATGCACATACTTAATTTTAAAAATTGAAATAGGGGTAGAATTAGAACAAAAATTGGGACCACTTTAGGGCCCCTTGTCATATTCAATTTCATATTACACTTAATTTGTGCAGAGATCTTACAGCTTAATTTGAAAGTTTTATTTGATCATTTAAAACAAAAATCTCATATTACATTCTGTATTTTGTTTCATTTTAAGAATTTTAATCCCAATTTAAATAGAGATCGAAATATAACAAATTTTAAATAATTAATTTAACTAAATTAGGATGAAAATTCTTTTGTTTTAGTATAGCTTACCAATTTGATTTCGGCGACCAGCTGGTTTGTGATCCTTCGGAAAACTCTCCGTTTTTTCAATATATTATGTATGTATATATATATATATTATATATATATAGAATTGTGATAATCAACAAGGAAAAGTTATTTGTGTATGGGCATCTCCTCCCTCCTTTCGAAAGAATAACTGCTCCCCTCTCCACAGGAGGTATATAAATTTTCAGTATGGATATATAGCAAAAGAACTCGTCAATACTTTTAAAACGAATAATTGGTCCACTAATATGAGATAATTTAAAACAAATTTATTATTATTATTATTATTTCATAAAAATCCTTTTTGAAAAAAAAAAAAAAAAAAAAAAAAATACTGAGATGTCTTCATAAAATTGACTTTCTTTCGACATTAAGTGTTAAGCTTAGTTGTAAATAAATGTGGACGCATACTTACGAAGCGCTAAAATTAATACAGCGAAGTAGGGAAAGCGGTGAAGGTATATTTGTAAACTTTTAAATTAAAGATTGGAACTATAAAAATAGTAATGCTATTAATAAATTCTTTGAGTGTAAAATCACGGAATTTTACGATCAGAATTTTCTATGGTCGTTTTTAAGGGGAGCGAACAGGTGTTTTAAGACGGAGATATCCATATTTTGTTTAAATGAAACAGTATTAATTTGATATTAATTATTAAACAGAGTAATTGCTAAGACAGAAAGATTTGCTTTTTTCCCCAAACAACAACAACAAAAAAAAAAAAAAAAAAAAAAAAAAATCTGTTAAAAATAATCTCAAAAAACCAAAATATATATTCGTGCAGATTACAAACTAAACATGTTATGTTAAAACGGAAATGAGAAGTTTTTGCTGATCTAAGATCAACAAATACTGTGCAAAAGGTTAAAAAAGGTCATACAAAGACGCAGCCCAAACAGTTATATTATTTAATGCCTCGAACGCAGCTGAGCAAAGCATTATTTCCATATGTCTAATTCCAAGTGTAAAATAATTGTCTATCATTAGATTTAATGCATCTTATTGTGTGTTTAATAGAAATATATATAAACTCGGCTTACAGAGTACTACATTTTTATTTTTATTTTTAACGTAAAAGAAATAAATAATAATAATAATAATAATAACTGTACATACAATTTCCTTTCTTTTCCTTTTCTTTCTTTATTTGTTTTTTCAATTATTTATTCTTTTTCCCCTCAAAATAATACAATATCCATAAATAAATAGCATTTCCCTGCATTAAGCGTTAGTTAATAAAAATCTATGGCATATTTTAGCAAGCATACACCTAAATTCTGAAATATGCGGATTTATTGCTAAATATTTAATGTTTTTTTTTTTTTTTTTTGAATCCACAAAACAGTTCGATTTTTGACGGTTAAACACAGATATATAATATCCCATTTTAGTAATAGATGATATAAAAAAATACGTGATAGAGTAATTAGCTGCAATTTAACATAAATTTTATAAATCAAGAATATAATATATTTCGGCAGACACACACACACAAAAATAAAAATAAAAATAAGTAAATGAATAAAATAAATAAATAAATAAAATAAATAAATAAATAAATAATAATAATTTTGATACACTATTGTCAAAAGTCATTTGTTTTTACATTTAAATAAAAACAGTGAGATTTATAGTGAATGAATAAGATACCTGCCTATTCTTCTGATTACGAATAAAAGGGATTATTTTCTAACATGTCAAAAAGCGATTTTAGGTTTCATAATAGCTTTAGTGCGATAAATTTATATAAAATCTCCTATAATTATTAAGAGATATTTCATTTTTCTTTAAAAAAAAAAAAAAAAAAAAAAAAAAAAAGAATCTGGGTTTAAATGATAATCTCATAAATCTAATAAAATTTTCTAATAATTTATTCTGCGTCTATCTGTGGACTAATTGAAACGTATCAGGGATAATGGAAGAATCTAACTTGTTTGTCTGCTTTTGAGCTCCAGGTCTTCGGAGAAGTGCATTCCATTGCGGTTTTCCTGTGAGTTTTGGGGAAAATCACAGAAAATTTTGCAGGACTATGTCGATGGGTATGAACTAAGTTTGAAGCTAGCATAGTCTAGTCTACAAAATTTTAGGACAAATTTGGTAAATTATACCTAGCTAGATATAAACTGAAGATTATTTTTATTTATTTTAAATTGAGTAGGCAAACATTTGCTGCTTTCAACACAAATATAATAAATCCTGTGCAAATTTATGTTATTTGAGAACAAAACCGTCAAGCATTAATGAAACTGTAATATTAAAGTCAAAATTTTACAAAACAGTCTTTCAATTTCCAAAGGCATTAGTTTTCTATTTTGCTTTAGAAGCGAGTACTTTTTGCTCCTGTTTCTATATAATACTGGAAATATATCTATCGATACATTAATTATGAAACCAATTATTTCTTTATAAGAATTTTAGCATGCATCACAAATAACATTCGGATTTTTTTTTTTTTTTTTTTTTTTTTTTTTTTCACCACCCTTGTTTCTATTACGGAAACATTTATTATATTTTTACAGTTTGTTTTTTCCCTCAAATTAATTGATATGTTAATCAGTGTTAGAACATCTCATTTTTGTCATATACATTACATACCTAACAACAATACGGAATCGAGCTTCTTTCACTGTTAATCATTTAGCTTTAAAAATAATAGCGGTTTAAGTAAAATAATGCATTTACCAACTAAATCTGTAAATATAAATATAAATAGTACAAACTGATACAAAAGTTAGGGAAATGTGCGAATTTTATTGATTAACAACGAAAAAAAAAAATGCTTTAGTAATTAATTGCAATTAAACGTAAATTTTAACAAAGAAGAGTGAAGTGCTTGTATATTTCATTAATAGTTTGCAGAATTGATACATATTACGGGAAATAACATCGAAGAATTGCTAATTTTATCGATGATATTTAAGAAATAATTGTAAACGTCGGAAATTATTTACATTTTTAAATGTAAATGTTGACATATAACGACGAATTATTCAGTACTTCAAACATACGTTGTAAAATTATCGCGTATTTCTTTCTTTCTTTCTTTTTTAAGGTTGAACTTCCTGGTTTCTCGACAACATAACAGCCTATATCAGAAATTATTTCCATTATTAACCTGTAACGCTATAAAAGTATATTGGGACAAGTAGATGACTCTTATAATCTTGATAGGATTAAATGTAATAAAAAAAAAAAAAAAAAAAAAAAAAAAAAAACTCTTTTTTTTTTTTTAATTGTTATGTATCAAAGCTTTGTTTTCATTATTTATTTATTTATATTTTTACTTTTTAAGATTACGGTACAAGACTTCTTTGTTGACAAGTGTTTTGGAAATTTCTTTAAAGGAACCTATACATATCATGCCTTAATTTTGCATTATTATTATTATTTATTTATTTTTTTTAAATAATTTTCGTGTTTTGAATAAAATATTTTTAGACGCAGTTGGTGTAAAAATAATTTCTTACTTCTGTGTTAAATTTGTATACTTTGTTTTCTTCGTATGTGTCCTTTTGTTTTAAATGGTTTATTATGTACAGTGGGTGAACAAAGTATTAGAAATACTTCTAATTTTGACATTTTTTCGATTTTCAAAAATAAATAAATAAATAAATAAAAATACTGGATGCAAACGATCAGTTTTTTTAATTAAAAAAATTATCTCTCAATGAAATATTTTAAAACATTGGGTATTTAAGGAATTATATTTTCCTGATGTTTTTCTGTGAAGATTAGTTTAACACAACATTTAAGAGCAAGAACAAATTGAGCAAAATCTATAATGTTTGTGATCACCCTGTATCATTAAATGAACGAAATAATCTGTAACTTTAGGATGTATTATTATAAACCAATTACAATTTGTGGATGAATTTGTGTGATGATAGCAAGTTAAATAAAGGAGATATAAGCATTTATTTACTTAAAAAAAAAAAAAAAAAAAAAAAAAAACACTTTTGAAACAATATACTGCAATTGAAATACAAATATCTTAAACATCTCATGAAATGTGAGTATTTTTTTGAAAAACGTTTTCACTGCGTATGCGCAAAAGATAAAAAAAAAAAAAAAAAAAAAAAAAAAGAAAAAGAAAAAGAAAAAGTATTACATAGGCTGAAAGCTAGATATTTGGGCAACTTTTGTCAAAAGTTCATTTGAATAAACTAAAAAGTAAGCAAATTGTAGGCAAAACAACGAGTTAGATTTTAGGTATTTTTTCAGAGTTGAAATTTAATAAGGACTTTTTACATGGCGCGTGATTAATTTGAAGATTCAATTATTTCCATCTCTTTGAAAAAGTTCTTCTTTGTCGAGAAAATCCCTTATGATCTCACAAATCTTAATAAATAAACAAAAATAAGTTAGGTCTACAGGCTTATAAAGGTTTTTTCATAAAAGAGTACTTTTGGAGCGTGGTTGAAATAATTGGATCTTCAAATTAATTACACAACACGGGAAAAACCCTTTATTAAATTTCCTACTCTAGAAAAATATCTAAAATCTAACTAGTTTTTTTTTTGTTAAATGTTTACTCTGTTCAAATGAACTTTTGATAAAGTTGCCCAATATACTTAGCATTCAACTCTGTGTAATAAAAGTTTTTCTATTTTTCGCGCATGCACAATAGAAGCATTTTTCATGAAAATGTTCATATTTCATGAGATAGTTATGGTATTTGTATTCCAATTGCAGTATATTATTTCAAAAGTGTTGTTCAGATTATCTGAAAATAGGAGTAATTTTCGTTTAAAACTCTCTAGATTATTTTTTTTAAGTGCGCATTTTTTTTTTTTTTTAGTTTAAAAATAAATGCATTTATCTCTGTTATTTAACATGCTATCGTCGTACAAATGCATCCACAAATTGTTCTGGGTATATATTAACTTAGCCTAAAGTTACAGATCATTTCGTTTATTTAATGGTACATGATCACAAACTTTATTGATTTTGTTGTAGTTCTTACCGGTCCCCTAAATATTAGTCTTAAAAATTCGTCAATGAAAAACATGCGGAAGACCAAGTTTTTTAAATATCCAATTTTTGAAAATATTTCATGGAGAGGTATGTTTTTAAATTGAGAAAAGCTGGTCGTTTGGAAATTTTGTTAAACTTTTGAGCAGGAGAGTATGTTGGGTAACATACGTTAAAAGTTCAGCAAATTATCGTCAAAAGAATGAGCTAGATTTTAAATGTTTTATAGAGTTAAATTTTCACAAGAGGTTTTTTACATACCAAGTATTTTATTTAGAGATCGAATGATTTCAAGTATATTGCAAAAATTCTTTTTTATAAAAAATTCCTTGTGGGCTTATAACTCTAATATATTTTTAATTATTTGCTAAGACTTCTGAGCTCCTATTTTTTTTTTTTTTTAATACAAAAAATAACTTTTCAAATGTGCTTAAAATATTTGGATTTCCAAATTAAAAACGTGGTTATGTAAAAATCCCCTTATTAAATTTTAATTGTGAAAATTATCTAAAATCTACCCCATTCTTTTCCAGATAAATTGCTTAATTTTTACTCTATTGAAATGAACTTTTGACATAAATTGTCCAATATAAATAGAGTTCAACATGTAAAATAATAATCATAACAACAACAATATCTATATATTTGGAACATTCGCAGTAAATATATATATGTACATATAAATGTTCATATATCAGCGAATATCAAACATGTAAATTTTATGTTTCAGAGTAATGTATCTCTAATGTTTTGTCAAGTTTTCAGCATCTTTTCTAAAATTTTGTTTAAATTCCTTCTTGTTATTATTTGTTTCGGTGAGTTTTTCTGTTTAGAATTTTTGAAAGATTAATTATAAATTAACCTACATAAAAAATTGTGCGATTCCACACAAAAATTACTTGCAAATATAGAACATAATAAGTACAACAATGTGTTAAAATTACAAGACATTTGTAACTTTTTTATGATACAGGGTTATCCAAAGTGTTTGTGCTTTTCTCCAATTTATATTTAATCCCCTAATTATATTCCCATGTGAGTATAAATATTCTTTAGATGTCTGTAGTTCAAAGCCATTACGTCCAGTATTTTTTTAGAAAATCGGAAAAAAATGTCAAAAATAAATTAATAAATAAATAAATCTAATAATTTGATCACTCACTGTGGTTTTTCTAATTATTCTCTCTTGGGGAGAAAAAAAAAAGTTTTTTACAAGACTTCATTAGTTGATTTAATTTTCACAGTTTTCCCCGCGTTGTATTATCCAATTATACTAGCCAATGCTGCACACTATATCTTTGCATGACCAACTATCAAGCTATTAGTCACTGTGATGAAAGATTACCTCAGAACAAGGAGGTGTGTACAAGCCTTTGAAAAATGTCAACAAATAAATTTGCGATAAGAAATTTCTCTTTATTTCTGACATGAATTCTGGATGTTTAAGCGTTTAAATAAGGAAAACCTTGCTAAAATTTAGTGTTTGAAATTTTTCTAAAAGCTTGTGCACCTTTGTTCAGAAGTAATCTCGTGAATATCTAATTATTTTATTTGTTTTAAATAATTCATTAAATATTGCTACAATATTCCTAAGTACTCTGGATTTTGTAAGATTCTTCAGCCAGCATTTTTTAAGCAGTAAATTTGTTATTAAAGACATTTTTATTTAAAAAAAAGTGCCATACTAAATTGATAGAGAAATCTAAAGAAATTTTAGGACCATTTGAACTCTGTGCTATATCGGTACTACACCGAGATGTATCAGATATACATATAATTTACTTTAAAAGCTTTCTTTCTTTCTTTTTTTTTTTTTTTTTTTTTTCCAGAGTTATATTATTTGAATCCTTGATAGAACATATATCTGATTCTAAGTTTACCCATCCTGCTATGCTCAGGAGGGAAAAAGTGAAAATCATTGCTATGTTCTTAAATAATAATAAAAATAGAGTAAATTAGTAGCATTGTGGCATTCCAAAAGAATAACATTTAACTATTCACTTACTCACACGGATAAATTTTTTAGGTGACCAAGTGTGACACTGTAAAAAAAATGACTTTCGTAACTACAGTAATACTTAATTGTATTTTAGATTGGGAATAATAAAGTTTAAATGCTATGTTGTAGAAAGAATAAAAATGATAATTTTACTTAATTTTGTGAGGTAAAATCAGTGTTAGGAGTTTGGGAACTTTTTTTTATTCAGTTGCCACCACTAAATTTTAATTGTAACGGTTGCCTAATCACTTCGAAGATAAATAATCTATTATTTATATAAAATATAATTTCTCAAAATTATTGGTGATAGTTGAATAAAAAAAAGTCCCCAATCTGGCAACACCGGGTAGAATTTTCTAGAAATTGGAAAAAAAAGATCAAAGGGTAATAAACAAGGAATAATTAAATAGATAGGATTCCTGTCAGAGTAACGACAATTATCTTAATTCGAAATAATTGGTATCAATTTTGTGATTAGGAATAACAAATGTGTCATCTAGAAAATTTGTCCTTAAAATATTAGTTCTACCGGAAAGTTCTGTTCTTTTGAATTAATAAAATGAAATTTTTATTTAACAATTATCATCTTGAGAGTTACACAAGAATGCCTTAATATTATCCAAGATAACTTTCCGATGTACGTATTTTAATTAAAAAGAACAAAACTTTCCGGTAGACCTAACATATCTAATATTCACATTGGAAAAACAAAACGTGAATTGCTCCTAGCAGAATCATGTTTTCACAGAGAACCAAACATCATTTCCCTATTCTTACCTATATAATTTTGATGGCACACCTACACTGCAGTTCCCCTGGTGTTCTCCCCAGGAGCCAGGACACCCTTGAGATATCTTGAGAAATAAAGAACACATTTCTTAGAGATATCACAAAGATGTACTGGGGGTGTATTGTTAGGTCATCTGCGCGAAAATACTTTATTTTTTTTATGACTTCGTAATAAAAAGAATAAATAAATAAAAATAAAAAATATTTTGTGATCTCTGCAATTAAATACAAGACAGGGATCGGTGCAATCACTTTTTTCAATAACACTATTTTTATAAAGTAATATCTGTAATATTCAATCAAAGATAACTGCTAATACAAAAATAGAAACAAACTGCATTTTTTTTTTTTTTTTTTTTTTATGGAAAAAAATTAAATTAAACATAGCACTTAAAAAAAGTATGTCACCCCCCCCCCCCCAATATATATATATATATATATATATATATACCATTGAACAATTAATTATAGAAAGGATACAGCAACTATGCAAAAAGTTGAACCAAAAATCGGAAGCAGTATCAAAAAATTGTTATAATTGATTCAGAATTTAAATCTGCATCAATAAACATGAAGTAAAACTTAGTTTTTAAAATGTTATTGTATTTTTCGCATTAATTTTTCTAAAGTTTTTAATATTTGAACCACATCACCTGGCATTTTGGATCGTCTAATTTACTTGTCTGGCAAGAACTCTACCAATGTAAAAAATTCTTGCATAATAGTATACATCTAAAAAACTGATTTCTTATATTTGGATAGCTGCAGTTGGATATATATTTACAACAGACAAATCATAAACAGACTTTAATATAATTTTGTTAACAAATTATAAGCATGTAGCTCAGAAAGTGAGACTTTATAATACTAAAAGTAATTTCTGAATAGAAAAATACCTTTTTCGGAAAGCTTATGAAAAGCATAAAAAAACAAGCACGTTCAAGTAATAATAATAATAGTTATTATTATTATTTTATTTTATTTATTTATTTATTTATTTATTTATTTTGTCAAACAAAAAATTAAGTTACAAATACAATAAGAAAATAAATACTATAAAAAAATTATTTTTCAAAACGGTATTAAATCTTGAAGATATTTTAATCAGAGTAACTCAAATTTGTCGAACCAAGCTAAAATGTTTTTTTAATCTTTAAGCCATAATACAAAATCAACAGGTTTAACTCTCTAATGAGTAAGGAAAAGTAGAAAATACTACATTCCAAAAATAGTTTAAATTATTAGTCCATGTCTCCAGTTATACTTTTTCTGAAGCTTTATTTCAGGCTTAACATGGCTTTAAAGAAAAAAGAAAAAGAGAGAGGGGGGGGGGAGAGAAAGATGAAAAAGAAATAAACCGATCTTTTCATCTGTAAGTTTTTACAACAGTGTTGTGAAATTTATAGCGCTGATAAGAACACCATCCTGTAAAATTTGCAACAAAATGTAGTGAATTTTACAGAATTATAAAAAATGAGAGTTTGTAGCTCAGCAAATGCTCAGAATCTGAAGCAGCAACTGAATTAAGATGACATGGCACCTTTGACGGCATTATTGAATGCAGCACTCGTGCCTATTTTGTTCGCCTGACAAACGATCGTGAGTTCTTTCGACCCGAAAAATTGTTGCGAGTTTGCATTTTATGGTGATTATCCAAAGTTCTGTAATTATTATTGAAGTAAGTTTCATATAATAGCCTATATTTCCACTTAATATTTATAAACTGGACTATAAGGTTTGTCTATTAAAATATATATTCCGGTATCAATTCTTGTGGGTTTTAATACTTTTTTTTTTTTTTTTTTTTTTTTTTTCAGCATTGAAATCTATAAATTATGTTTTCTCAGTCTGCATTTTTTCATGAATTAATGATCTTCAAACAGCTAAAACTTTTAGAGATATTTAGGAAAGAACTGGCAACTTTTTTACACGTTTAAGGGAAACGATTTAAAAAGAATTACGTATGGGTTTTGAAATTTATTCATTAGTTAAAAAAAAAAAAAAAAAAAAAGTTAAAAAGTGCTTGGTAAAATTTGGGAAGAAAGGGAAAAAGAAGGTGATTTTTCTTAATTTTTCTTTTAAAGATACTGCAAAATCGATCCCCAATTCTTTTAAGTTCTATTAAACATTCATACACATTAAGTATATTCTTAAATATCTTTGGAAGTCTTAGATTTTGAAGATCATAAATTCATGAAAAAATGTAAACTGAGAAAACGCTATTTAAAGATTTCATATCTGTAAAAACAGTCTATCAAAAACCACGAGAATTGTTGCCTGAATGCATATTTTATTGAACAAACGAAAATTATAAATATTAAATGTAAATACAAACTTATAAATAAAATGTACTATTAATAACAGCATCTTATGAAGTTTACAGCAAAGTGCAGTAAATTTCACATCACTGTTAAAAACAGCATATTGTAAAATATACAGCAAATTGCAGTAAATTACACAGCACCGTTAAAAACAGCAACTTGTGAATTTTACAGCAAATTGCAGTAAATTACACAGCACCGTTAAAAACAGCAACTTGTGAATTTTACAGCAAAGTGTAGTTAATTTTACAGCACCATAAAAGACAGCAACTTGTGAATTTTACAGCAAAGTGCAGTTAATTTTACAGCACCAAAAAAGACAGCAATTTGTGAATTTTACAGCAAAGTGCAGTTAATTTTACAGCACCAAAAAAGACAGCAATTTGTGAATTTTACAGCAAAGTGCAGTTAATTTTACAGCACCATAAAAGACAGCAACTTGTGAATTTTACAGCAACTGTGCTGGCAGCCGCGGTGCCAGCAACTTTTGTTGTAAAATGTCGAAATTTTTTTTTACAGTGTATCTGTGAGGATTCTTTTTATTACATCACCTAAACGAAAAAAAAAAAAAAAAAAAAAGGGTAAGTTATAATTAAAACAGGTTTAGTGTACAGGTTCGTTTCGATTATGTTAAATTGTTTAAAACTGGAAAGACTTATGTACGTGACTCTGCATTGCTAAAGTATGATCATTATAAGAAATGATGTGCTTATTACCTGTGGATTTTTTTACAAGAAACTAGAATTTACACGTATTGCGTCCAATCAGGGTTATCTAAAGTACATTAAATTATTTAAATAGGAATAATAGTGATATTTGTTTTAGAATTTTGCTATGGCATGATCGTTACTGGAAATTATATGCTTACCGTTTTTATCTATTTCTACATAGATCTACAAAAGAATTCTGATAGATTGTGGTCATTGTACAAACATGGATTTGGGACAAATACTCGAACACCCTATTATTATTTTCACTTTTGTTTCTTTTTTCTTTTCTTTCTTTCTTTTTTTTTCCCCACTTGAGGAAAAGAACAGAATCGTCCTTATGTTTTTCAATGAAAATTTGGTTGTGGGGATAATTAGGAGGCCGACAACAAATTGAGTAAAAGAATTGGCGTTTGCGACCAGGTTGTATCATTGAAAAGATGAAATGATCTGTAACTGAAGTAAATGTTAATGTAGACCCTGTACAACTTTTTCGATAATAACTATAACAACAAGTTAAATAAAAATGTTACAAGCATTTGACTTATGTATTTATTAACTGGAATGGGGGAACTGTTGAGGAACATCTGTTGAGCATTGGCACTCCTAAAAACTTTAAAATAAATAAATAAAATCAACTTGCTTTTTATTTAGTACTATAAGCAGAGTTTTTTTTTTTTTTTTTAAGACATTATTTATTGCCATTAAAAGTTTTAAAAATGAAAAAATGAGCTAAGTGTACTTTATAGCTTCAAAATGAAATCTTATGAATTTAAATAAATAAATAAATAAATTTTAGAAAAAAGTGCAAATTTAACGGTTGTGAATTTTCTAAATATAACAACAGAATCGAAATAAATAAATAAGCAAATAGAAATAATAATAATAATTTTGAAATGAGTAAATAAATAAATAAAATAAACTTGTTTTTTACTTACAATATGCAGAGTTTTTTTTAAAGACATTTATCGCCATTAAAAGTTATAAAAATGGAAAAATGAGTTAAGTGCACTTTATAGCTTCAAAATGAAATCTTATGAATTTAAATAAATAAATAAATAAATTTTAGAAAAAAGTGCAAATTTAACGGTTGTGAGTTTTTTAAATGTAACAACAGAATCGAAATAAATAAATAAGCAAATAATAATGATAATAATAATAATAAAACATGATGTAATGTGTAATTCTTATAATAAATTTCTCCATAAAATAACAAGGGGTTTTGCAATTGGAGATGGAGGGATTGAAAAAAGAAGAGTTAATAAACCTTCGATATTAAATCATTATAAAATTCCCTACATTTTCCTCATTATAAAATGTAATGTCTTCACTCGATCCAGAACACATGGGATGAACCCTTAGAAAGACCCTTCACGGACGGCATACCACCAGACATAGAACCCAAGCGTAGACAATCATCCAAACTTCAAACACACCTTCCCAGAACATTTCCATATAGTGCTGTGGGAATGTATATTATTTTAATATACTTATTGATTTTAACGATATTGTTTATGTATATTGGGATATGGTTTATTAGACATTCGTAATTTGATAGTTTTTCAAAAAATAAATGAATAATTATATTGAATGAAACAATAAATACAGTACTTAAAATTAATTAAGTGGTAAACAAATTTTAAATTAAATTTCTAAATAAAGGTTATAAATTTTAATTAACAATTTAAATTTACATTATAGTTATCTAAGGAAAAATATTACTAAAAAACACATTTTGCTGCGTAAATGACACATCTGAGGAAAAAAAAATAATAATAATGAGAAAGGAGAAAGAGAGAGAGAGAGAAATCCCTATAGTTCAGCGGATGTATCCCATAGGGGATTTTGAAAGCATTGTTACATAACAATTCAAAATAGAGTCAAAATACCGTGTGACGGAAGTTCTGTGTGGGGCGGTCTCCTTTTTATAAAATCAAGGAAATGCAGCCACTGCTTACGAAATATGTTTTTTTTTTTTTTTTTCTGATAGACTCTTTTTGCGAATTGTGTGGTGATTTGCCTAATGAAATTGAAATAAAAAAATACTATTCTTCTTCTTATTATTATTTTTGTTTCATATTCACTATTCAGTCCATATTTTCTGGGATTATTCTACATATTGTAAAAGAATATGAAAGCAACTTTTATGTCGGATAAAAATTATAGAACAGCTTTTCACATTGTTCATGCTAATTTAATTTCTTGTCCTTTTTCATTAGTAGTAATTTTATTTATTTATTTATTTATTTATTTTTAAAGAAATAAAAAGAAAAAGAAAAGATACGTGTATTTTCTAGATATGCGCAAACTACCTGTCTGCTTTAAAGTTTTTTTTTTTTTTTTTTTTTTTTTTTTTAAATATGACAGTTATTTATTTTCTTAAGCATAACATAACTGTGTGTGTGTGCGTGCGTGTGTTTTACTTGTTCAAAAGAGCTACAAAGTAATTATTATTCCTAAAAAATATATATTTTATTTATTTATTTACTTATTTTCGGTAGAAAAGTTTGCCTGATATTTATCATTCATCTCAGATTTATTTACAATGAATGGTGCAAATGTTTTACTCTTATACTTGTTCAAAATCTAAAACGCATTTTCTTACTATGATACAAGCTTAATATCTACAATACAGAAAAAACCTTATAAACATATCATTATCCAATACTTTCCAGGAAAAAAAATGTGCATAATAATAATAATAATAGTAAAAACTACTGTTTTTTAACTACAGTTTCACTTAAAAAAGTGTGGTGGTGGTGGTGGTTGTGGTGTAAGAATTAAAGCCGGTTAACTACACGATAGTCCTTGGCCTTGGTGAATGCCCTCCATGAAGGTCTTTCAAACGCGTCCTAGTCCGTATTCATGGGATTTTTGCAGAAAACTATGGAAAACTCGAAAGGGTTTGTTGAACGAGCCATATGGAAAGGGAATATATTCATAAGTAATTACTGTTAACAAATATATAAGATAATTTTCTTACAGAGATTAGATGTAAATATTTTAGGTGTCCTGAATCAGTTTTCTTTTGTATCTCAGCTACTATTTAAAATATTTTCATAAGTAATACATCATTAGAAAGCTTTGTTGATTTGGAATCGAACAGTAGACTACAGAAATTTCTACAGCCAAATGGCGATGTAATATTTTCAAATTTCAATATTTCAATTTCTAATTATGATTAAATTATTTTTAATTCATCATTCGAAAGATATTTTAAAGTTCTTTTATATTATCGAAAGTTTTCACCAGATTTATACATTTTGAGGTGTCCTGATTAGGTTTTCTTTTGCATCTCAACTAATTGAGTTAGACCGTTCAAAATTGGTATATGTAGGTTAATTAGGAGGGACTGAAAGTGTGGGGAAGAAATAGGCGTGCACCGCGCTCGCGCAGCTCGCACGGGACTGCAGTGCCGAAGGCAGTGGGGACCCGGTCCGACTTTTTAACCGATGAGAAATGATTTTCTTTTTTTAAGAATAAAAAATTGATTTGAGAATTAATATATGCGCGCAGCGCGCGTATACCTTCACACGTGCGCACGCAGCGCGCACGGGACTGTGCTGCCGAAGGCAGTGGGGACCCGGTGTCAGTTTTTACCCGATCAGAAATGATTTTTTTTTTTTTTTTTTTTAGGGGGCGCGAAGGGTCAGGGAAGGAATACGCGCGTGCACGGGACTACGCTGCCGAAGGCAGTGGGGACCCAGGACGACTTTTTACCCAATCAGAAATGATTTTTTTTTTTTTTTTTTTTTTTTTAATTTCTTTTCTTAACACTAAAAGTAACTGTTAGTGATTCATTAATTATAGTGATTCATTTGAAAATACTGACCCGCTAGTTTTATTTTTATTATTTGCTGAAAACGAACCGTTTTCTCATTTTATGATGCATGCATAATAATTACCATACAGAAGAAGAAGAAAAAAAAAGATGAACTTATTGTGACGTCCTCTCCCCTCCCCCCTCAGTTAAATCTGATTGAAAAATTATAAGACGAAAAATTCTGGAAAAAAAAAAAATGTTCTTAAAAAAAAAAAAAAAAAAAAAATTAAAAATGTGATACAGTATGACAGAAATCTACCATGAAGCATTAAATAACTAAAACCATCAACATAGTCTGATCGATTGTATCCCCAGTTCAAGGTGAATGAAAAAGTATAAGCGGAAAAGCTGTGTGAAAGATAGAGCTCTCTCTTTTATATTCTTTTTTTCGTGTCACTATTACATTCCCGTATGTTTCCTGTTCCTTTTATCCAAATTCACGTACTTCGTTACACATACTGTGGAATTTGATGAGTCATAACTAATGCTCTTTTTTTAGGTGGTGTTAAAATATCAAAGTTATGTGAGATTTAGGTGGTAAAATGTCACACCCTAATTTCAATGTATTGTAGTATATTAGGCGCGATAAAAGTGTTCCAGTTTCACACTTAAAAAAAAAACTGGAGTGACTCCACTCGACTTTCCGAACATTAAGTAATTAACGATTGTATAAATAAATTAAAGTAAGATAAGTCTTTAAACAAACAAAAGTGAAAATTATAATAGGGTATTTGGGTATTTTTCTCCGTCGTTTAATTTTACGCTATTGCACTTCAAATAATTCGAGCCCATCGATCATAATGATAAATAATATTATAGTTTTAAAAAATTAAAGAACACGCTTTTATTGAAATGTGAACTAAAAAGCACAAAATATTTATCTTTATAGTATTAAAATGCAGGGTAAGAAAAAATTGTGTGAGTGACACACTCTATTACAGGATGATTATAAAATAATTTAGAATTAAACAAAAACCATTTTAAAAAATTCCCCCTGACTGGGCTCGAACGTTAGACCTTTAGGTTCGTAGCCCGGAGCTTTACCTCACAGCCACAGCGTTCACGTAGGGAAAGTCTTTTTTTTACAATATAGATTTTTTGTTTGCTTCCAGAGCGGTTACAAACATACATACAGGTGAAGCTAATAAAAGCGTGTTAAAGATTTTCGTTGTTCTCCTGTAAAAATCTATAAAAGCTATGTCAGATCAATGCAATTCACCAAAATCAAAGAAATTCACCAAAATTCCAATTCAATTCGCCAAAATCAATGCATTTCATGCGATGGTAACCTATAACATGTATACAAATTTTCAGAATAAAGCGTTTAGACGCTATCGCATTTAAAAATATTTGAGATAGGCCATAATAATAAAGATTACTTCTTTATGTCTTTGTAAAATAACTACAAGTGCTAGATTCACCAAAATCTATACAGTTCATGAGGCTGTGCTGTGACCTATAATATGTATATAAATTTTCAGCCCAATCGTATCACGTGTTTACTCGCTACCGCACTTTAAAAAATTTGGGCCCATAGACCATAATGATAAAAAAAAATATTTTGTGTCCCTGCAAAAAACTTATAAGTGCTAAATTCACTAAAATATATTCAGCTCATGGGTCAGTGACTTATAACATGTGTATAAATTTTTAGCTCAGACGAATAAGACGTTTAGACGCTGTCGCATTAAAAAAAAAAAAAAAAAAAAAAGGCCCATAGGCCTTAATGAGGAAGAATAGTTATTTTACAGGAACACAAAGAAAAATAAGTCTTAGATTCACCAAATTAAATAGGGTTCGTGCTATGGAGACCTATAACATACATACCAACTTTCAGCTCATTCGAACAAAGCATATAGGCGGTATCGTGTTCACTCACATACATACACACATACATCATCGTAAAAATGATAAAGTGAACTCAGGGGGCCTCAAAACGTGTAGAAACACCAAAATCTCAAAGTAAGATTTTTGACAAGATTACAATACTTTCCTTTCATATGTATGTTGGGGGAAAAAAAAAAGTGACTTCATATAGATTTGTCATATCTGATCTTTATAGTCATTTAGTTGGTAATTTTATAAATTAATTTGCTGGCTAATTTGACATTTATTCTTTTTAAATTTATATATTGCTAATTGCAGGTATTTATTACAACGAAAACTCATTATTAAAATGTACGATTATTTGAAAAACGGAAATGTACATATTTTCTAATTTCTGTTAAATTTGAATTCGTAAATTAGAGCATTAATTACATTCAATGCATTTAATTATGCATAAAATTTCAAATGATTTATAATATGTAACTATAGTACAATATAGAACCCATTCAATCTAAATTAATTATTGTATATATTTGTTTCCCTACTTTCTTAAATGGTGAACGACATCAGAAAAAAGATCTGACTTGAAATTTGTAGCTGTGATCTTAATACGTCTGCAGATAGAATGCTGCTCGTGACATTTTAACTTTTCTTTCTCGAAAACAAAAATTCTGGTCACGTTCCTTTCAAAACTGCTTCCCAAAAATATTGTTTTTAAGGCAGCAGGGGTGAAAGTGACCTTATCTCTGATATAATTGTCCTTTTTACTTTTCGAACACTATAGTGAGGAAAGTATTGTAATCATGTCAAAAATCCGAATTTTAGATTTTGATGTTTCTATACGTTTCGAGGTCCAATGAGTCCGTTTTCCCTATTTTTGCGATGATGTATGAATGTGTGTGTGTATGTATGTGTGTATGTCTGTGAGTGAACACGCTAGCGTCTAAACGCTTTTTTCGAATAAGCTGAAATTTGGTACGTATATTGTAAGTCACCATAGTACGAACCCTATAGATTTTGGTGAATCTAGCACTTATAGTTTTTTTACAGGGACACAAAGAAAAATTCTTTATCATTATGGCCTATGGGACCAAATTTTTAAAAGTGCGATAAACGCCTTATTCAATTGAGCTGAAAATTTATACGAATATTATAAATCACTGCTGCACTAACTATAAGCATTTTGGTGAATCTAGCATTTATAGGTTTTTACAGGGACACAACGAAGAATTCTTTATCATTATGATCTATGGGCTCAAAGTTCAGTAGCGTTAAATAAAACATCTTGTAATATATGGAGAAAAATACTCAAACACTCTATTATGGTTTTCTCTCTTTTGTTTGTTTAACAACTTCTCTTTCTTTACTTTATCTACAAAACTGTTAATTACTCAGCGTTCGGAAAGTCGAATGGAGTCACTCCAGATTTTTTGCTTTAAAATCAGTTCCTTTGAGCTGTTTTGAAACTAAATTAAAGATTTAACTGAACAATAAGCAAAATCCGTTATTTATATGTGAAAAACGGCGTCAATATTTATTTACTAAAATAAGGAAATCTACATTTTTATAGATTTATTATATATTTTGAATTAAGTTAGGACTTTCTCCTCTTAAAAATATGCACTTATGCATTTTTATTTTTATATACATAAAAAGTTATTTCATTTGTGAAAATTTTTGATTTATGGTTTTTGATAAATTTACGCATATTGTGTTGCCTTAAGTATTTTTCAACACGCTTTTATTAGCTTCACCTGTATGCATGTTTGTAACCGATCTGGGAGCAAACAAAAAATCTATATTGTAAAAAAAAGACTTTCCCTACGTGAACGCTGTGGCTGTGAGGTAAAGCTACGGGCTACGAACCTAAAGGACTAACGTTCGAGCCCAGTCAGGGGAGATTTTTTAAAAATGGTTTTTGTTTAATTCTAAAATATTTATTTCTCATTCCTTCATTATATTATTTTTAAGATAATAATAAAAAAAAAAAAAAATCTAAAAATATATTTTGATTAAGTCACATAATAATTTTTAACTTCCGAATCTCATTAATAAATGAGATAAATTCCATTTCACTAACTCCTCTATTTTTAACATGCTTTTATTACCTTGATATGATGTAACTATTAATGTATGTAACGGAATCTTGCAATTCAATTTTTGACTACTTCTGTTCGTTCGATTGACCTGAAATTTTTCACACGACTTCATAGTCGATGACAATACTACATACAAGTGTTTCCAGGCTCCTATCCCATGAGGGACAGGTACTAGGGGCAAAGAAAAAAACCTATATATATATATATATATATATATATATAACTCTATGGTATGTGGCACAGAATTTGGCCGTATTTGTAAAACGTCGAGTGCCAATAATTAATCTTTTTTTTTTTTTTTTTTTTTTCATTAAAAATGTAAATATTATGATGTGTCACTCACACGATTTTTTCTTACCCTGCATTTTGATATTATAAAGATAGATATTTGTGATTTTTAGTACACATTTCAATAAAAGGGTGTTCTTTAATTTTTTAAAAGTATAATTTTATTCAGAAGATGTTAATAAGTCTCTCTGTATATATGCGACACAGACTTCATGGGCTATTTAACTAGAGAACTATTGCACAAAACTGTATAAGACTATATATTTTTTTGGATGTCTCTATCACTCTCTGTGTGTATGTGTTTTTATGTTATAAAAAAGTTTATAGACATTGCATTTTAAGAATAAATTTTAATGAAATATTATATTCAGTTGTACACTGACATAAAATGACACTGATAAGTTTTTGGCGTATAAAATTTATTAATGGGCGCTATTTTGTTCCATTTTTTGTGCGATATATATCTCATTTTTCGTAGCACTGAACCAAACCATAAATTATATATTATCGTGACAAATTAAATCTCTTTTCTCCTTTATTTGGGCTGTTACAGTGAAAGTAGATTTACAGTCAAAATGAAAATAAATGGCATTTCCCTTCACTTCCATTAAGGTCATCCTTGACAATTTGACTTAGCGATCAAATTTGGCGAAAATTTGAAGTTTAGGGTTTTCTAAGTTTCTAAGCTCTGTGATGAATAGAAGCCGATTTCTGAAATTTTCCGTTAGATTCTAGCTTGAAAATGAAGAGAACCGAGCCAAATTACAATCGTCAAAGGCTCAAAGACTATAAATAGCAGTGGATCCACGATCGAGCGAGAGCCAGTGTATTCAAAGAGTTATTCTGAGCGACTGCGTTTTAGAAACTGTGTTCCAAGCGACTGGTGTTTGTTTCTGAACACTCATTTGTGGAACAAGTGACTGTTTTCTTGGGCTGTCTCCAGAACATTCGACGAATAGTGAATTTTATGATAAGAGCGCCAGATTTATTGGACTGTTTCTACTACTGGACTGTTCTCTACTTTCACTGCAACAGCTCAATTGAGGTAGAAAAGAGATTTAATTCATTGCAACGGTATAAAATGTTCATTATCAGAAAATGTGCTGGTTTAAATTTTTTGAGCATTGCCTGGCAGATTGCTTGCAATGCTCTAATGTTTGAAAACTATAATGTCGATTTCTAAAATATGAAATCGCAACAGATTCGATATGCGAAAGTATTATTGCAAAGTTAATTCTGGTTAGGAAAAAAAAAAAAAAAAAATAATAATAATAAGGCTGTTCTGGGGGGAAAAAAAAAAAGAAAAAGAAAAAGAAATTTTTGATATTTTATTGAAAATAGCTTGCTTCTAATTTCTAATATGATATTTTAATTTGTTACAACAAGCACATACTAAAAAAATCAAGACGAAACATGCACGCATTATACAGGTATATATAATGCGTATATGTATAATCCTATATATTATACATATAACAGATTATATGTATAATATATAGGAAATATATACATATGTATACGTATACATATGTGATTCAGTATTTCAGAAAGTTTGATGTATAGTTCAGAAAATATTGTTTTACTCATTATTATTCCTTCATTAATAAATACTACGATGTTTCGTTTTTCTTTTATATCACTCAGCTAGGAGAACTACTATGTTATGCTTTTTGAGTGAGTAATATAGCTATTTGTAGACTTTTATTATGCCCTCCCCACAAAAGCTATTTCTTCCAATCTGCGATAAAAGCTTTGTCATTCTTTTAATGAGCATATATGTGGGAAGTTCCTTGCAGAGCCAACAGATGGCGCTGTCTCTGATGCTTATCATTGAACGAGATGACAAACGGAGGAGTTGAGATCTGGCTGCAGTGGAGATCGGTTGAGACCTTCAGCGCGTAGGCTGACAGGCTCATTTTTCTGCTAATTAGAGCTTGTTGTGCTCTGTATAAGTGTGTAGAGCCATGGAGAGCTCTATACCATAATCTCACTTATTAGAAATAGTACGCGTAGGTACTAATGCGAATTGTAGAGCGAGTCAGTGCTCATATATGTTACTTTCTGTTAGTCCTAGTAATGAAGAGAGCTTGTTATGTGTATTAGGCCTCGAAACCAGCAAATGTTATTGATGGAAACCCTGCTATTATTATCATTTTATCTTTGTGTAAACTGTGTTGTGAACGTAATAAATGTTTTTAGTTATCTTAATCGCACCTCTTCATTGCCCCACCCCTAGACGCCCAGCTTATATACTACAAGTGGGGACTCTGCCGCGATATTACCACCAACAAGTTATAAAAGGTAACTGTTATTGTTATATATTTATCATTGTGTTTGATAGTGGATAATAATGATTAATGCATATATTGAGCAAAAAGAGTTTGAGTTACTATTTTGAATTAGAAATTAATGGTGAAATACTTTTGAGAACACTTTTGGTTTCAATGTGTGATGAAATAAAATAAATAATATAACTTGAGAAGAATGAATAAAAATAAGAATTATGATTGAAAAAAATATTCTGAGTAATCTTTTATAATTTTGCTTATTACTGTTTGCAATAATATTTTAACAATATTATAACAATATTATTTTAAAACGAAAGTGATAACAATTATTAAATAGAGAACAATAACAATAATGGTGATATTATATGAAATATGTGTAATAATTAAGAAATATATAAGATGATCTAAGTATTCTGTTGTATATTACAAATTGTTCTGCAGGTGGTTATTTAAAAATCATGATAATTTTGATTTGAGAACAAAAAGCATAGAATCATTTTTAAGAAATATGTTCTCATATTATTTTGTTCCTATTTAAGTATGATATTAATTTGGTAGAAATATTGAAATATTTTTTGGTATAAGTAATTATTTAGAGTTATAATGGCCCAAAACGTGTTACAAGGCATTAGAAAAGCAGATTTAAGAACAATTGCTGAAGAATTAGGCCTAACTGTTCCGGCGGAAGCGAAGGTACTTGAAATCAAAACTTTAATTGAGAGTTCTGATATTTATAAAAATGATTTAGAATTTGTTAGAGGTGTTATTAAAATGTTACTAGAAGAACAAAAGTTGAAATCTGTAGAAGAACAAACCAAAATTGAGATAGAAAGAATTAAATTATCCCAGTTAGAAAAAGAAATAGAGTTACAGAATTTAAAGTTACAGGCTGCAGCAAATAATTCTAGTAATAATGTTGAGCAATCAAATTCAGAAACTACTTCACAATCATTAGAAAATTTAATTAGAAGTATTCGAACATTAACCATTTCAGTACCTGAGAAACCGGAAGCTTTGCACTTATTTTTTCAATCCCTTGAAAAAGCATTCGTTTCTAAAAATGTACCGTCTAAATTTAAATCGGAAATATTGATTAATTTATTGGGAGATAAATGTAATCAGGTTCTTGCGTACGTAACCACCGAAGAAATTAACGATTATGAAAAAGTTAAGGAATTAATTTTAAGACAATTTCAACCAACGCCACGTGAATGTTTAAGTAATTTTAAAAATGCGTTCCGTAATCCTTCAGAATCTCATGTCCAATTCGCTTCACGTCTAAGCGCTTCTTTTGATTACTATTGTAGATTGAGAGGGGTTAACGATGTTAAACAATTGTGTGATCTTATAGTTTCTGATAAATTATATGAAACGTTGGATTCTAGAACTAAGGAACATATTAGTGTTCGAGAAGGTCAAAATTGGTTTAAACCCAACGAATTAGGTCGGGAGTGTGATTTATTCTACTCTTCTAGAGGCAAATCGTTAATTGAAACTAATAATAATACGCGAAACGAAAGTTCAGGGAATAAGCGGTTTGTAAACAAAACTCCTTTTAGAAAGACACATTATAATAATAAAGATCCCATAGTACGTAATTCGGTATCTAATCAAACTCACGAAAAGCATGAAAGAATGTGTTATATTTGTGGTGCAAAAGGGAAAACATTTCATTTCGCTAGAGTGTGCCCTAAACGTAGTTCAGAGAAAAAAGAATTCCGTGAAAATCTTCCAACGAATTCAGTAGTTCAATCCGAAACAAGTCCGATTAACCTAATTGTTAATGAGCTCGAATATGTTGATATTTTAGTGGATGATATTCCACTTAAAGGGTTAAAAGATTCTGGTTCTTCGATTCTAATTGTAAATAAAAATAGCATTCCACAGACTAAAAATGTTATTTCTTCAACCACTCTAGTTAGCTGCTTTAATGAAAAGAAAGATGCAAATCTGACTGAATTTAAAATATCTTTACCTAATCATGATTCAATAAACATAATCGGTGCTTTATGCAACAATTTGACATGCGACGTAATTCTGCCTAATAATATCTTTCATATTTTGAAACAACAAAATAAAGAGGAAACACATGTTTCGAATTCCAGCGACGTAGCAGGGGGGAAAGATAATTTTTCGCGTTCGGGGGAAAGCAATTTCGATGAAGCAGGTGGGTGTTCTTTTCCTGTATTCGATCGAAAGGAAAATGAAATAGATACTTTTTTTTCAAGTATGTGCAATTTTTCAGAAGAAGAAAAATTCGATGTCAGTTATATTTTAGATAAGTCGTTAAAAGAGAAATTAAGCGAATTAATAAAAAGTTATAAGCCAGTTAAAACAAAAAGTACTGATTTAAAAATGTCCATTATTTTATCTGATGATATACCAGTGTGCTCACGCTCTCGCAGATTATCATTTGTAGAGAAATCAGAGGTGGACAGACAAATTGACCAGTGGTTAAAGGATGGTATAATTAGAGAAAGTACATCAAATTATGCTTCGCCAATAGTGGTGTGTAGGAAAAAAGATGGAGGAATAAGGTTATGCTGTGATTATCGTGCTTTAAATAAGAAAATAATTAAAGATAAATACCCGTTGCCAAATATTGAAGATTTATTTGATAGATTAGGGGAGGGTAAAGTTTTTTCGACACTAGATTTAAAGAATGCGTTTTTACAAGTTGATGTAGAGGAAAAAAGTAGGAAATATACAGCTTTTGTGACCGATAATGCCCAGTATGAGTTTCTAAAAGTTCCCTATGGATTATGTAATAGTCCCTTAGTATTTCAAAGATATGTAAATTATGTGTTTAAAGACTTATTAAAAGATGGTACTGTAATTATTTATTTAGATGATATAATTATTCCATCTAAAGATGAGAATGAAGGGTTAGATAAATTAAAACGTGTGTTAGAAACGGCATCAAAATTTGGTCTAGAGTTAAATTTAAAGAAATGTCAGTTTTTGAAACGTAAGATCGATTTCTTAGGTCACATAATTGAGAATGGCACGATTAAACCCTCAGTAGAAAAAACTCTCGCAGTACAAAATTTCCCAGAACCCCGTAATGCTAGGGAAGTGCAGAGTTTCTTAGGTTTAACGGGTTACTTTAGAAAATTTATTCGTCCATATGCCAACATAGCAAGACCACTCAGTGACTTATTACGTGCTTCCACTCCATTTAAATTCGAGCAAGAGCAGAAATTAGCTTTTCAAAAGCTTAAAGACATTTTATCTAATGCACCTGTCTTACACCTTTTTAAGCAAGGCTATAAGTTAGAAGTTCATACAGATGCATCTAAATTAGGATTCGGTGCGATCCTATTACAACAAGATGACGATGGACAGTACTATCCAATCCATTATATGAGTAAAAAGACCTCTGTACAAGAAGAAAAATTCTGTAGTTATGAGTTAGAAGTGTTAGCGATAGTAGAAGCCCTTAAAAAATTTAGGAACTATTTGTTAGGTAGTAAATTTAAAATTTATACTGACTGTCAAGCGTTCACTAAAACTTTAGATAAACGTGAATTGACACCTAAGGTAGCCAGGTGGTCTTTCCTGCTACAGGAATTCGACTACGAAGTAGAACACCGTCCTGGTAAACAAATGCAGCATGTTGACGCTCTTAGCAGACACCCTGTAATGGCTGTAAATACTGATACCCTTACTCATCGTATTGCGACTGCTCAAGAAAATGATGAGTTTATCAATACTATGAAATCTCTTTTACAACAAAACCAAAATGACGAATATGTGTTAAAAAATAATGTTTTATATAAAGTGTTAAATGATAGGGATGTACTAATTGTCCCAGAGATCATGCAACTTGAGGTCGTAAAGAAATGTCATGCCTTAGGACATTTTTCGGCTAATAAAACTGAAGAGCTAGTAAAAAGAGACTACTATTTTTCTAATATGAAAAAATGCGTAGATAACGTTGTAAAAAGTTGCGTAGAATGTATTCTCGTAAATAAGAAACAGGGAAAAGGAGAAGGTTTTTTGAACCCAATCCCTAAAGGGGATATACCATTATCCACGTATCACATCGATTTTGTGGGTCCATTACCAACAACTAACAAAAACTACAATCACATTTTCACCGTAATCGATGGATTTAGTAAATTTTCGTGGCTATATCCAGTCAAATCAACTTCTTCAGCAGACGCCTTGCAAAAATTAAAACAGCAAGCTGCTATTTTCGGTAATCCCGCAAGAATAATATCCGATCGTGGACCTGCGTTCATATCTAAGGAGTTTGCAGATTACTGTAAATCAGAGGGAATCGAACATGACACCATCACAACCGGAATCCCAAGAGGGAATGGTCAAATTGAGAGACTTCATCGAACAATCATTCCTGTATTATCCAAGTTATGTATAAATGACCCTAACAAGTGGTACAAGTTTGTTGAGGCTGTTCAGAGAACTATTAATTCCACCACATCGAGAAGTACCAAAAGAACTCCTTTTGAACTACTCACTGGAGTAACAATGAGAAAGAAAGAAGATAAGAGAATACTAGAACTTCTCGAAGAGGAAAGGATAAATTCCATGCTTGATAATCTTAACACCATTCGTGAAGAAGCAAGAAAAAATATTCTTAAGATTCAAGAAGAAAATCGCCGATGTTACAACAAGAAGAGAAAGAAAGCCCATGTATATAAAATTAATGATCTAGTTGCCATCCAGCGAACTTAGTTTGGAACCGGCATGAAACTAAGACCAAAATTCTTAGGTCCTTATAAAGTTGTGCGAGTAAAGAACAAAGACAGATATGAAGTCGAGAAGATAGGCGATCACGAAGGACCTATACATACTAGTACTTCTGCAGACCATATGAAATTATGGTCCACAAACTAAATAGACTGAACTAAATGGACTGATAAACATTACAGAAAAAGTTAACTGTGAATTTTTATGTACATAATTTTTTTAATGTCTGTTTCTCTTTTTTGTTTTTTTTTTCTTTTAATTGTATTTTGCAGATATCCTTTAGTATCCCAGGTTGGTTTACGGTGAGGTCACCGCAACATCAGAATGGCAGAGCGTTGTGGGAAGTTCCTTGCAGAGCCAACAGATGGCGCTGTCTCTGATGCTTATCATTGAACGAGATGACAAACGGAGGAGTTGAGATCTGGCTGCAGTGGAGATCGGTTGAGACCTTCAGCGCGTAGGCTGACAGGCTCATTTTTCTGCTAATTAGAGCTTGTTGTGCTCTGTATAAGTGTGTAGAGCCATGGAGAGCTCTATACCATAATCTCACTTATTAGAAATAGTACGCGTAGGTACTAATGTGAATTGTAGAGCGAGTCAGTGCTCATATATGTTACTTTCTGTTAGTCCTAGTAATGAAGAGAGCTTGTTATGTGTATTAGGCCTCGAAACCAGCAAATGTTATTGATGGAAACCCTGCTATTATTATCATTTTATCTTTGTGTAAACTGTGTTGTGAACGTAATAAATGTTTTTAGTTATCTTAATCGCACCTCTTCATTGCCCCACCCCTAGACGCCCAGCTTATATACTACATATATATAATTTTTTTGAATGTTTGTATGTTTGTTATAGAAGTATAACGTCACTTGCACATGCACACATACGCAAGCGCACATACACATGCACATATGTAATATACATAGAATTAAATAATAATTAAATCACATTTATAATTTTTTATAATAGTGACATATTTTTTTTTTAAAACCAGTATTAAAATATTTCTTCAGAATAAGCAAAAAAATACTTAAAAGAAAATGTAAAATGTAAATATGTTCATTATCGGAGTTTATTACATTTTTGTACTTATAAAATTATTATTATTATTATTATTATCTAAAAGCCTTTGAAATTAATTTTTTAGATATTTTTAGATTTTTTTTTTTTTTTTTTTTTTTTTAGAGTTTTTCTGAGTCCCCACTGTAAAAATTATGTCCTATTTTCTGCCAGAAATTTTCTGTAATTACAAAAAATACGTTCTCACGTAATTTTTCCGTAAATTACGCGTATTTTCTCAAATTACAGAGAATTTCTGGCAGCAAATAGGACATATTTTTTACAGTGTAAGATGATAGCATTTTGGATCGCGTTGAAAATTTCAAATACAGTACAGATTATAGGTTTTTATTAATAGTTTTTTAAAAATTGTGCTTTTATGAGAGATACATAGATTTCTTTGTTTTAAAAGTATCCATTAGGAAATAAATAAATAAATAAATAAAAATGTGGGTTTTCTTTTACAAATAGAAATATAAATTAAATATGTTTTAAAGAAACAGCTTGAAAATTTTACTATGTGTACATTTCAAGCGAAAATATGATTAAAAATAAAATACTAATGTTTTCATTTGAATCCATAATTTTATTCGAATTTTTTTATATGTTTGTACGAAGAATTAATGAATTTAAAAACCTAGTTTTGATGATAAAACTTTAAAAGCAACGATTAATTAAGGAGACCATTAATATGAAATTTTTACATTGTGCTTATTTACAAGCGTTATCTTTAATCAACTGTCATTGCTTTCATTTGCACATGATGGTAATTTACATTACAATTAGAAAGAGTTATTTATTAGTAAACGTATAATGAATTTATTCCTTATATAACGCAATGATTTACTAGTATTAATTTATTCATCATTAAAATGCTTATTTAGAAATATTTTTCGTATTCGTGATGGCATCTTTATTTTGTTTTATTTTTGAAATTTTCTCATTGCTTAAATTTTTCTTTCCCATTTATTACTGAATTTTTTTTTCATCATTCATTTTGAATATTCATTCATGCAAGAACATTTTTCCTTCTTGTTATTCGTTATAAGTCTAGACGATTTAATCAATTAAAAACTATGTCGAAATATTTAATTTACAGACTAACTGAAAATACTTTGGTTGGAATTAAATATTTTTATTTTGATTAACTATAATAATAAAGAAAAACAGAACCAGTGGGTAATTAGACATAACTCAAGGTCTGATGAAGGTTTTATTTATTTTTTTATTTTTCTAACTTCCCAGGTGTTATTCTAACTGATTAATAAGTTCTGTTTTATTTTATTTTTATCTATTAATATCTTAATGAAATTATTTAATTAAAATTGTTTACGATTTTTCAAAAGAGTTGATTTGTAATAGTATAGTTAACATTATTTTTTGCTCAAAGTATTTATGAAAATAATGAATGTTTGTAACATTATTTTTCTAGGTAAATAGTTATTTATGTGTTAAGAGTGGACAATACCTAATCTCGCCGGCAGCCTTCGCCCATGTTATTCTATGGGAAAATTTGTTTACATAATTACTCATTACCTAATGAATATTTTTCAATTCTGTTTTCACATTTAGAAAATTCATAAGCGTTAAATTAGTACTTGTTTTCCAAAAATTGATTTTTTAAAGTTTTTGTATTTCATTTTGCGATTAGAAAATGAGAAAAATGCATTTTGTGAAAAATCGCATTTTTGAACTCAAAATTAAAATGTAAAAATTAAAAAAAATGAATTTTTCAAAAATGAGTACTCATTTAACGGTTATGAATTTTCTGACTGCGAAAACAGAATTTAAAAATATTCATTAGGTAATGTGTAATTGTAGCAACAAATTTTCAATAGAATAACATGGGCGAAGGCTGCCGGCGAGATTAGGTATTGTCCGCTCTTAAATGCTATATATACATATAGGGGAGAACGGGGCACAGTGGACCTAGGGGCACAGTGGACCTAGGGGCACAGTAGACCACCCCTATTTAAATCTTTTAATATTCAACTCTTTTAGTTCATATGGAGGTTCATGTATAGCAGCATGGTACTAGTTGTATGCAGAAAAAAAAAAAAAAAAAAAAAAAAAAAAACATCAGAAATAGTAAGGTAACCATTTTGAGCAGTTTTTATGTTTTGAGCTGCTCAAAGTAATTTTTCCACATTGAGTTTTTAAAAATTTTATAAAGATTGAACTAGTGACTATAAATACTATATAGCTGTTGATGGAAGGCAAGATATTGCTGTTTCCAAATTCCTAAAAATTATTAGCATATTTATAGTCTATATATTATTTTATTATTATTATCTGTTTTACTCTGGCATGGGGCACAGTGGACCACCTTCCAATGTGCCTAAAAGTACAAATTAGATTTAATACTTATATTTATTTTAGTTAAATTTATAGATACAAATGAAATGTAAAGTATTAATATCTTAAAGTAATAATATCTTAATATTATAATAAAATAAATGAAAAGAATAAATGTTTGAATAATAACATAATCATTATTAATATCTAAATTTATTAACTATTTGAATTATATAGCATTAATAAAAGAAAAAATATCTAATTTAATAAATAGTTGGAATAATTTATTAATATTGTTGTTTTTAGAGATCACATGTGAAAAGCAAAAGTAGCTTTATATATTTTAGTTAAATTTATCCTACAAGTAAAATGTAAATTAATTATATCTCAAAATAATTAAAAAATATAAAATATTCGAATAGTTGTATAATATTTATTAATATTTGGATTAAAAAAAATATTTATATAATATTAATAAAAGAGTCAAAAAACAATTATCTATTTTAACTTAATTAATTTTCTAACTGAGATTTGACTTCTTATTTGTTTATTTTAGTTTAATTTTGGTTATTTTATTTCATGAAAATGCTTGAATTATGTTCTTTAGACAAGAATAATACAAGAAACTAATTTTAGAGACAGAAAAAAAGCAATTTATATTAATTTAATACAAACAAAAGAGGCTGGTCCACTATGTCCCGATGATGGGGCACAGTGGTCCACTTTGTGAGTGCTCACAATTTATTTTTTTATTCATAATGTATTGGAAATATTGTTATAAAAAAATTAAGACATATCAAGAAAGGCTTAGCGGTTGTTTGCTATTTTTTTCAAATACATTGCTTTTCTGTTTCTTTTTCTTTTTCTTTTCTTTTTTTTTTTTTTTTTTTTTTTTTTTGTGAAAAAAAAAAAAAAAGTAAAATAAGAGTGTAAAAGTGGTCCACTGTGCCCCGGTCTCCCCTATAATGTAACAAAATTATAGAACTCAAGAGGAACATATAATCACATGCAAATTTATCTATAACATTCAAAATAGATCTATGCAGGAATAGTTTAAAAAATATATGAATTAATAACCGCTACTTACTTTTTAATGAAACAGAAAGCTGTGAAGATGAGGAACATGCTTCAGATATATATATATATATATATATATATATATATATATATATATATATATATATATATATATATATATATATAGGTCTAAATGATATAACCTATTTTCTCTCATGAGGTCTATCATTGCAATATTAAAAAATAAACTTATTAAGTCAAAAATATAGAAACTTATTAATTCCAATTACGAATTTTTTTTTAAATTAGTCTTTTAAAAGCATTTGTAAATTTCATGTATTCAAGATAAAAGTGATTTTATGTTGCAGAGGATTATAGATTTTTTTTTTTTTTTTTTAATATTTCATTAAAATTTAGTTTCTTTTGAAGATTTATAGTTTATGCAAGTTAAAAAAAAAAAAAAAAAAAAAAAAGATAAATAGATTTTTATATATCTGATTATAGATTACGGATTTTATAATTATAGATAATAAAATCTATTCTAAATGTATTACATTAATTTCTTTTGAAGATTTATATTTTTATGCTAATGGGAAAAAAAAAAAAGCTCCGAATTATAACACAGTAATTTTTGTTTACATCTTTAGCTTTAATGATAAAAAAAAAAAAAAAAATCGTTGAAATGATTGGGAAATTATGCAAGATATCAATTTGTAACTGAAACTTAATGTGTTTTTTCGTGTTAAGGTAACATCAGTAAACAATTTAACATGCTGAAAATAACGAGATTTAAAATGGATGTGAATGCTGATTAAAAGTTGAAATAGAAACAACTTAATTCTTCAAATCATGCCCTCCAAAACACTTTTCAATCGACAATAGATTCGATTACAAATGATTAAGCGTTTGAAAATCGATTAAAATTTCATGCAAAAGTTTTAAAAATGAAATTGGAATAACATTAATTATATTAGAATGTGATGTAATAAACTTTATCAGCTAATCACTGTTGAAAATTTAGTGTTAGTTTGAACCAAAACTTGGTACTGAAATAGCTATAACTACCTGATGGTTTAACCTTTTACCATGATATGGCAATTTTATGTTGAACCAAATATTCGTATTATATTTTAATTAAAAATAGTATACAACATTCGACCGAAGCGGGGATCGAACTGAAGACCTTCTTGTCTTAAATCTAACACTTTGGAACTGTGCCACTCGTTCTTGTTTGTTATTTCTGTTTCGTTGATTTTGATAAAAAGGGCTAAATTTTCTATAGTCTTATCTTGACCCATGGCTGAGTTGTTGCACAAAATTTGTGCTTTATCCTATGTTTTCGTTTAAGCTTGGTTTGGTTTCAAAAATAATTGTACTGATTCGTACTTCCTGGACAGTATAATAGATTTTTCTCTCTTCTTAAAAGCATTTACTTCAATGAACTTTCTTATAGTAACATCTGGTTAGTGATCAATTGAATAAAAAAACTCCAGCTGGTGATTTCCAGCTAGAGACCCTGTATTAGAATAAATTTAGGGTCTCTATTTACAGCGCGCTAGGGGCGCCATCTCTTGAATGCAAAGGGAATTACAATTGCATGTACGTCGAAACAATTCTCCAAAATTTGGTGCAATTTAAATTCAATCGCAAGAAGTAGCAAACTAAAAAGTGAGGTTAACCATATTATGGTATTATAACTTTACTCCATATAGTGGTTCAAGTTTGAACTGAAATTTTTAATAGTATGTTTTACATGTAATTGACATAAATGAATATAATTCTGTCTATTTCTAATGTACAATAATGCAACTTGGTGAAAGCTGCTTGTTAAAAAACAGGTAAATATCTAACATTTATTATTTTAGGAAAAAAAAAAAAAAATGTTGCTACTGCTCATAAAAATTTCAGTATTTATAAAATATTTTCAAAGCATTTCAATTTGGTGAAAAGTACTTTAGGTTAATTATTTATATTCAAAATATATTTTGATAATTTCTTTTCATGCATTAATTATAGACGTTTTTAATAATTTATTAAAGATTTTGTTTTCTTTTTCTTCTTTATTATTATTATTATTATCGTTATTGTCATCACACAAGTAGCTATTCTTTAAAATTATGCTCGTCCAGAGTTTTTCTTTTATAAATACAAAAGTTTATAGAAAAATAAATATTACTGATTTCATGAACAACCCTCTTAATGTTACCAATAACTAAAAGAACTATCTAAATATTACCATTCGTTCTAATAATACGCGAAAATTTATAATCTTGCAAAATACACCATATTCATCTTATTGAATAATATTTTTAGTGAAAAGTAAGTATCGATAATACATCATTAGTTAATTTAATTTAGCATCGATTTTGGTGAACATCTGGAAGTTGTGGAATCTGTTATGAATAAGTGAAATTTCTTTAATCAATATAAAATAGTAAACGAACAATGGAAAATTAGAACAAGTCATTTGCGAATTTGTTTCGCTTTGGTTAAAATAGTTAATTAATCAAATACAAACTTAAAAGAACTTTCGTATTTGTTAGTTTTAATTTCACGGTACAAATTAATTGTACATATTTAAACTAGTATATACACTATTTCTTTTATTAATAAATTTCAGAATCCATATCTTTATATTGCATGAAAAGTAAAAATCTGGTGAAAGCTTTAAATGGTGCTCAAACTGTTAAAAAGTTATAGTTATCATGATGTATCAAGTAGCTCCCGATTTTTGATTTATTTTATTATTGGATGGGGGGGGGGGGGAAATCAAGTCTTTTAGCATTTGGGTTGAACAAGTGGTGAAAGTTTGATTTTTTGTTGCATTTTTAACACTTTTCTCTTATAGTTAAGATGTTTTTGCCTCAATAACTATGAAAATCAATAGTATTTACGGAAGTATAACAAGATGGCTTTCTTACTTTTTCTCTTTTCCTTCAAGTCTTCGCTCGTCTGCCAGCTTAATGATTAGCACTGTAGTCTTTAGTTTCTAGGTACCGGGTTTGAATCCTGGTATAAGGGTTCAAGGAAGGATATACGTAATGTTTTAGATTCCATTTTAAGCCTTAGGTATACCGGTCTTGGGCTTAATGTACAAAAAACTGACCGTAGAGGAACAACTCTAAAGTCGTTTCTTTCCTTTTCGATAATACATGTCTGTATATTGTTTTCAATTTTTCATAAGACTGTGCAATATATTTCCAGTACAATGTTATCAAGGAAGAGGTATTATTCATGTATTTTATTAAATTTTAATTTTAATATATATTTTTTCTTTTTACATTTTTAATAAAATTTTAGCATGTTTAAGTTAAAGCATTTGTAGTTCAAATTTTTAATCTGATTATTATTATATATTTTTTTTTATTGAGACTATCGACGAAGAAATGTCACATGCATCGTAAAAATAAATAAATAAATTTTGATTCGTTTTAAATATATGCAAAGTATTACGCAAATTCATGTAAGAAAAAAAAAAAAAAAATCAGAAATACAATTAATATATTCACTGCATTGTTTTTTATTTTTAAGAAAACAAAAATGCATTTGCATTGTAAGTTTGCTAATAATATCCGGTTCTTTGATACTCGTTATCATGCTCCTTTTATTCATTTTTTGATTGTTGAGTTGAGTAGTAATGTAATGTCGATTGTTTTGAATTGAATAAAATAATGACATAAAGAAGGAAGTCATGGGGTTTTCCGTTAAGTTTTGTTTTTCAGTATGTATAAAAATATTTTCTAGTCATAAGATCAGAATCTTGAATTACTTTGTCATTTCACGATTGTCTAATATACACCGCCTCCTTTTTTTTTTCTTTTTCTTTTGCGAATTTATTTGAGATGCAACATCGTCTCTGTTTCATCAAGACAAGCGAATTATTTAATATCAATTACTTAAAAAAAAAAAAAAAAAAAAACTTTATTCATAAGCAAATTTTGTGACGCTGGTTAAAATATTTACCTTCTAATTACATTAATAATCGTTATAAATAAATAAATATATATATATATATATATTGCTGCATTAAAAAAAAAAAAAAAAAGTAAAAAGTTTGATTAATTTATGTATAAAAAGTTATGTATATGAAGATTTATGTAAAAGTATGCATTTTAATGTTTTTAACGTCAATGTTTCAAAATATAAGATTTCTATTACTGATGGTGATAGTTTAAATTTCATATATTTAATTCATCCTACAAAATAACAACAACAGCAATAAAAACAGGAGAAACAATAAATGAAATATTGAAAAAAAAAAAAAAAAAGTATCTCATTTCACAATTTTAAAGTACACAGCGATAGAATTTTTTTTTTTTTTTTTTTTAATGATACTTAGTAAGGAATTTTTATCTGCTGACTGCTCAGCCTAAGCTAGATATACGTATTTGTATTTTCTCTTTCATCTATTGGTGCATTTAACGTTCCGTTTTTTTCGTACACGTTAAAAATTTTTGAATGATCATTATTTTATATTACTTTATTTGTTAACTATTTAAGAACTCTTTGTATTTAATATCGAAATTGCACACAATTACATTTTTACAAATTTATGTATACCTTATAAATTTTGCACGATATCCTTTATTTTGTGTACACATATTCAATTTTATATACTATTGAAAAAAAAAAATCCATAATTAATAACATTTATAATTATTAACATTAATAATTATTAACAATCTAATGTCATTAATTTGTCTTTACTTATATACTTTTTATTCAAGTTATTATTAATAATTGAAAATGAAAGTAAGCCATAATTAATACGTTAAATGCATAGTGCTCTTTTTTATTTGACTTTTCAAGAAAGTAAACAACGTTTATTTGAATACTTAAAAGTATTAATTAGAATAAATTTAGTGTAATTGTCTAAAAGTGAAAGATTTGAATTTAGAAAGGTAAACAAACTGAATAAAAATGTTTACAAATATTAAATGGATTATTCTAAAGTGAAATATTACCAATTATGACAATCTAAAATCTTATATCTCACGTTACAATTGAATGAAACCCTTTCATAAAATACATATGATAAAAAACGTAGCATACAATTATAGTCGAACCCCGTTAACGTGAATCTCAAGGGGATAAAAAAAATTGTTCATGTTATCAGTAACTAATCTTTATATAACTAAACCAACCTTCATTTTGACGGGGATTGGGGAAACAGTTCATGTTAAAAGTAATTCACGTTAACGAGGTTCAACTGTATATGAAAACACTTGAATAAAAATCATAACCCCGATTTAAAAAAAAAAAAAAAAAAATGTCCACGTTAAAATTAAATATTGAATATATTAATAAATCGTAGAAAAATAAGTTATGGGGTTCTATAAAGATTTAATCTTAAAAAAAAAAAAAAAAAAAAAAAAAAGATTTTTTGGAAAAATTATATGTTGATATATAAACCATCCCGAACATTTTGTAGCTTTATTTAGGCTTCTACGCACTTTGGTTCAAACCTATGAGCAAAGGTGTAACCGATATTGAATTTCATTACATTTTCAAACTTTAACTTCAGTTTCTCAAAAGTGTTCTTTTCTTTTTCTTTCTTTCTTTCCTTTTTTTTTTTTTTTTTTGATAAATTGGAGTGTGAAGTTGATTTTATACCAATTGTGTAAAGTATGGCAGAGCCGGGAATCGAACCCAGGATTTTCGCTTATCGTGCGAATGCTTTACCGCTCAATGGTAGAGGCAGTAGGCTCGCAGTAGTAGAGCATTCGCAGGGTAAGCGAAGTTCCCGGGTTCGAGTGAGCAACGTTTTAAAGTAACAGGTGATTTTCTTTCCCCCCAAACTTTTACGTATAGTGGCAGTAAAGACCTTTTGAGAAAATAAATTTTAGAGGTGCAATAAAGACGTTAATCAAGAACCTTAACATCAGACACAATTTTGCTCATAACTTTCGAATCAAATTAAGTAGAACCATAAATGCAGCATCAGAAGGTTCAGAATCAGCCGAGCCATATATAGACATATAATTTTCCTTTTTCAAAAAATTGATTTATTTGAAAATTAAAACCTCCTAAACCCTTTGAAAGTTTCATAATTTTGTAAAATTCATTCGAAAGTTTGTAAAATGATTATTCCAGGAAATGAATGAAATTATGTTGTCATGGAAGTACTTATTCATTCACTTGCAAATGCGTGAATGAATGCAAAATATTTAACATTGCATCACTAAATATCAGTGAGATTTAAAACCTGTTTTATATATACACTGTTTCTCTTTTGTAATTTGCAAACTTTTTAATACTTTCCTTAAAAACAATGAAATAATACGATCACATCACAGATGATTACTACGGAATATGTACTACCGAATTCATAATTGTGTAAAATTCCTTGAAACTGAATGAAATCTCTAGTTATCAAAGTACTTATTTATTCACTTGTAAATATGTAAATGAATATAAAATGTTTAGTTAGAGCCCGATTAAGCCAAAAGTGGCCTAAGGGCCAGTGTGCATTCTGCCGCCTACCACCTTTCCTCCGTAGTTTTAACCACTCTTTGAAAAAAAATCCTTAAATTTTCCCACTATTTTTCGAAAATTTCAGTCATTCATGTCAAGAGCCTCTGGCCACGGTGCAGTCGGCCTATGCGTTAATCAAACCCTGTACTTAGTATTGCATCATCAAATTGATAAACTCCAGAATCAGTTTTGTGTACACATATATCTCTCTTTTGTACTTTGTAAACTTTGTGATGTTCTTCATTAAAACAACCGAACAGTGCGATTATACGTGTTTGTTATTAAATATGTATACTACTGAAGTTCATGTAAAATTCATGAACAAAAACGTAATTTTGTACTTTAATGTTGGTTGGTGGAGTTGTAAGACCGTGAAATAACGATAATGAAGTCGAAAATTCAGCTTTTTTTTTCTGGCAGCAAAAGAGTTTATGATCCCAGACTAAATTTGAATGATGCTATAATGCGTTACTCAATCTGAAATTGATGAACCATGACTGTTATTATTTCTTTATTTTTGCATGATTCAAGCTATATCGACATCAGAATATTTTATCTTGAGAGAAAATGTGTTTTCGTGTACTTTTTCTTTTCTTTCATGCGTTTTATTTAACGGAAGAATGCTCTTTTGTATTCAGTGCCACATTTGCATGTCATTTAATCTTAATAACATCGGTAAATAAATTTGTTATGTGAGTAAATTAAATATTGTAACGCTAGAATAATTAGTAAACTTCTCTTTTAATTTTTAAAATAAATATAATGCAATGCGTTTCTCTTATTAATTCTTTTAGATATTTAATCAAGGAATCAAGTTAATTCGAATTTTATTATTTATTTTTAATACTAAATAACGTTAAAAAAAAAAAAAAAAAAATCTGTTATGTATAATTAGTAGGTTTACTTGGCACTGCTTGGATTGAAGTTGTGCTTATAAATTTCTGAATGTTTTTTTATACACTGAGAAAAAAAATTCTTGAACCGACATCTAGAATCTGAACTGTGGCTCTAGTAAAAATAGTTCTATGTCATCTTTATAAATTCTAGTCCCCTTGGAAAGCGAGTTCTAGAGACCCCTATTAGAATTCTAGAGCATTTGCCCATATTATCGAGCTCGAACTTATTTAAAAATCTCAGGCAAATAAATGCGAATACAAGAGGCGAGTTTTAGCAACTATAATCTTGGTTTATGACCCAATTGAATTCTAGAAAATTAAGCGTGAATTTCTCTCAATACAAAGGATTCAGAATATTGTTCCACCATATAGAAATGTATAGACTGGAAATTCTCGACCATTTCGACTGTTCAGCTTATTGGCGTGCCTTATACGCATAGCTCGGAAATCTATATTTCTAGTTTAGGGATTTAGAAAATAACCACTTATTCATTCTAGATGAAGGAGGTATATATTTTTTTTCTCAGTGTAATACTCACAATTATTATTAAAATATTAATGGTAATAAAAACATTAATCAATAATGAATTACTATAAATGTAATTAGTTATAGTATTTTAAAAGATTATTCGATTACAATAATTGCCACCTACAGATTACTAATAATAAATTTAAATAAATTTTAAATTGCTGCAGATAAATATTAAATACGCAGCTCTATAATATCTCTTCACCTATCTTTTCGGTTGAAAATAGTTTTCCCAACCAGGCATTAAGTTCATATCAGATTTTAAGGCTGTGCATCAATCAGATTCCCTCTTCCTTTCTTTCCATGTTATTCTATAGGATTTTTGTTGCTCCGTTTTATAAGGATATGCCATTCAAAAATGAAGTTTTACGAATTCTGTTTTTTGAATATTACTTTTTGAAAATGTCACCTTTTAGCTTAGTGAGGAATTTTTTGAAAAAAAAAAAATTAATTTAAATATTTTATTTTATTAAGTAAATTTAGGAATTTAAGTTCGGATCTCAAAACGAAATATTAATTTTTCCAAAAAATTGCTTACTAAGCTAAAAGGCGACATTTTCAGAATACTATTCAAAAAACAGAATTCGAAAAACTTCATTTTTGAATTAGATATCCTTGTCAAACGAAGCAACAAAATTCTATAGGTTAACACTGGAAGGGAGAAAGGGAGCTATCTGACTGGTGCTATCATCCCTATGTATGATCTTATATATCAATGTTTAAATCATGTAATATATGCTTTTAATGTTATCGTTTTGCAATCTAAAGAATCGAAAAAATAACCAAGAGTGGCAATAAAGGTTTGCGATTAAAAAAAAAAAAAAAAAAAAAAAAAAAAAAAATTAGTTTTTGGAAAACGAGTACTAATTTAACGGATGTGAATTTTCAGAATATTGAAACGGAATACAAAAGAATGGATACTTTTATGAGCAATTGTGTTAGCCATAATATTGCGAAAGTTTTTTTGATATTTTTGTGACGCCAGCTGTGATGGGTTCAGCACGTACGAGTAATTTTTTTCTTTTTTTTCAAAGGGAGGAGGGGGTGGGGACAAACTTAATATATTTTTTTAAATTAAATATATATATTTATACAAATATGTACATGTTCTTGAGATTATTATATCTACTTTTCAAGCATTTTGTAATAATAATAATAATAATAATCAAAATGTTAACAAAAAGCAGGTTTGACTCATTTATGTCCTAACATTCATGAAAGGGTCAGGTCTATTGCATATTTGATAGCTGATTTCCAGTTGGAATCTCATTTGGACCATTATATATACATATATAAATATAAATAATAATAATAAAATTGCAAATGTTTCAATATACAGTCGGTAACAAAAGTGTCCGAACACTAGCAAAAATTCCTATGTAAAAAATGTACACTTAATACTGTTTTGTTAAATAAATCCTTGTTGAATCCTGTTCTTAGTCAGTCTAAGAACTAGATTCGACAAGGATTTATTTAGCAAAACTGTATTAAGCGTACTTTTTTTACATAGGAATTTTTGCTAGTGTTCGGACACTTTTGTTACCGACTGTACTTAACAAAGTTTAGTTACTCTTACTTGGTTGGTTGATATGATCAAACAAGCTTGTTTAAATTTGCTGAAGGACAACAATTTCATATGAATGATAAATTTTTAATATATTTTTAAAACTATAATTTTAAAAAAGATAATTTACAATATGAAAATTTTATAATTTCTTGTATACCTAGGAAATTTCTTGATGAAATAGCCTGAAACAAGACAGCAAATTTTCGCTACAAGCGATTGTTTTCAAAACAAGAAATTTTATTTACAGAAACTACACAGATTGTTTCAAAACAACAGGCAATCGAGGAAAAAAAAAAATAAAATAATAATAATAATAATAACAATAAAAGTAAAAATAAATAAAAAATACAGTCAAATAGACCAAAACTCTACTCGCAAAATAAATAAACAAGTAAAAATAAAAAAGTAACAAGTAAACTAATAAATGAATAAATAAAATAAAAAGGTAATGTCAACCTAATTTGGTTGTCAACCAAATCGGTTTGGCTCTGTTATAAATTTTATGTGGCAGTTATAACTGTCGAAAATGATATGAAATAATTTTAAAACTTTAAACAGGCGAAAAAGTGAAATTTTTACTGATTAGAATTTTTAAAGAGTGGGCAAGGGCACCTTTTCGTGTCAATGACTATGTAAACTAGCTTTACAATCTTGTTAAATTTCGTCGTATTAATTTTGAATTTAAAGTATAACAATTTACCAAATATAATTCTGTTAATTTGTTTAATAAAAAGTAATTTTGCAATTCTGTTAATTATAAATGGCTGGAAGTTAACTATTAAAAATCCTCAGGTATTATTTTTTGAGCCGGGCTGCTCAAGTATTTTGCGCTAGGGCCCCCCAAGTTGTTAGCGCCGCCTTTAAAATTGAGTTTCTGTAAAACGTCTTTTTCAATTCATTTATGAAAAATCATCTATTAGGTAGCCATAACTTGTTTCTCCCGCGCAAAATAAAGGCCACTTATTCTTACAAGATCAAGGTAATTATACTTACTTCCTCATTCGGTCATGTTATAGTTTTTTTTCTTCTTTTTTATGAGGATGGCGAACGTAGCTTCCGTGACCTTTCGCGCAAGTACGTTGCTTGTTGACTGATGAGTTGAGAGGTTCCCTGGTTGCGAATTTGATGTAAACAGAATGATAAAACAACAATAATCTGTATATCAAGCATATAATTTTTTGTTTATAGTAATACGTTTGAATAAAATGAGATCCCCCCCCCCCCTCCTTCACTATATTTTTAAATTTTTTGAATTAGGGAGGAGAGTTCATCAAAAGAATTTCCTCTGAAGATGAAAACTTTAAACTCTTTCAAAGCGACAGAAACGATTTAATTAGGAATTGAACAATATTTTAGCCATTTTATGGAAGATTTTTGAAGAAAAATGAACCTCATTTATACTCAACCTCTAATATGTTTAAGTTAGGGACCTATTAGGAAATATCTTAAAAAAAAAAAAAAAAAAAAAAAAAAATCCCACCAAATTTTAGAAAGCTAGAAAGCTAATTTAAAATTTTCAAGTGTTTCTTATAGAATGCAAGTATAATTGCCGAAACTTCAGTGGAAGCCTTTCTGTTGAGACTCAAAAAGTTTTTTATATCTATGTGTACTGCGATAGAGGCCGCAAAAATCACTCTATTGACTTGCAAATTGGTACATATGTTCATGCGCTTTAGAGAACTAACTATAGGGTTTTCCAATAGGGATGATACTATTTTAAATGGTTAGAATGGCAACACTGCATATTATTTTTTGACAGTTCTTGTGTCATTTGCGTTTAGTATTCTATGCCATTTAATCATGCAAAGATACACGCTCGAACAACGTTTCGAAATTATTAAATTGTTTTATCAAAATCAGTGTTCATATGTGAATACTGAGAGAAATTTGAGAAGAATTCATGGAAGACATTATTCAATTAATCGACTTGATCGATTGTGATTTTTTTTTTTTTTCTTTGGGTATATGTTAAGTCATAAGTTTATGCTGATAATAGTGATAATCCAATAACAATTGAGCAATTAAAAACAAACATTGAACGTGTTATTCGTGAAATAACACCAAATTTATGTGAAAGAGTGATGGAAAATTGGGTTGACAGAATGCGGTATGTACAGGGAAGTCGTGGTGCTCACATGAACGATATTATTTTCATACTTAATGGCAGAATGTAAGCTTTTAAAGAAAAAAAAAAAAAAAAAAAAAAAAAAAAAGAAAAAAAAAGAAAAAAGAAAAAATTGTGTCTCACTGAATAATTTATGATTTTTTTTTTTTTTTTTTAATTGTATCACTCTTAATGGAAAACCCTTTGTTTGTGTATATTTTTTATGATTCGTGTTCAGAGCCAAAACACACTGACACACTAAACTATTTCTTATCATTAAGGCATGACATACGGACAGAACTTGTGCGCATCGCGAGAGCGGCTGCAAAATTCACCTGATTGATTTGTAAATTAACGCACACGCTTATGTATTATAGAATTAGCTATATATTTTTTAGTCTACATATTTTTTTCTAGTTCATGTACAGGAACACACCAAAGTATTTCTTTTCATTAAACGGCCTATGAGTGAATATCGTTTAAATGCACTTTAGCGTGGTTACATTGCATTAAACAAAATTAAATTAACGTACTTTTTTGAGATGCTTAAAAACATGTTTTCTATAGAAAGAAGTGCCCCCTTACCACACACAAAATAAATAAATAAAAAATAACAAAGTTATGTAATTATTTAAATGATGTCAAATTTGGCAGAATTATTTTTCAGATGCGTTTTTTGTATAGTTTTTACTGGTGCATACAATGTTTGTGGTTCGTTTATAGGAACACAAAAAAGAATTTTGTACCATCAAAGCCTATGAATATATTTTTTATTTAAGTTTAGAAAAGTTTTGCGATTAGGAAATAATTCTTAAAGACATAAGCAGATTCTAGTCGATGAATGCACTTTACTTAATGAATATTCAGCTCGCAAATAGAGCCCGTACTTATACTGTTATGAAAATCGTCGACATTTTGCATGTAGAAAGTAATTTGTAAAGATACAAGCTGGCTGTAGTTAACGAATGCACTTTATTTGAGGAATATTCTGGAAACAACTTTCGAAGAAGTTAGTTTTGCGCTAGAAACTGATGAAACTTTCCAGAAAATTCCAGAACTCTTTTTTATTTTATTTTTTAAGTTAGAGCTTCCAGAATTTGGCAACCCAAACTAAAATTTTCCATGACAGCCAAAATTTGCGTTGGCAAAAAGCTTGGTGACTTGGCGCGATTAGCGACAAAATTTGGCGGAAAATATTATTTTAGGGTGGTAAGAGTTAGTAAAACCTTTCTCTAATTTAGATGGTTTTGGTATAAAGCATTGTTTCCTACCATTCATTCTCTCCAAATAGAACAAAATTACACTATCTAAACTGTAGTGATTCTATTAAACTCTAAGCTGTACCAATGAGGGATTCTGTAATAATAATCTGTAGAACACTGTTTCAGAGCAAACGATATTTGTTTTCTGCGATGTTTATAATCCTACTGTCGTGACTTTTGTGATTGAAGTAATAATTTTCTTGGCTTGTTTTCAGGAATGTTTACGGAATGGAACCTGCTTGTTTATTTACGAACCAGTTATCTTAAAAAAATTGACGAGGCTTTCGTAACAATATGTTTATTTCAATAGGTGTACAAGGAAGTTATGTGGTGTCCACATCAGATTTATATATATATATATATAAATTTGAAGAGCTCACAAAAATAAAGCGCTAATCATGATATCCAAATCGTGTTTAGGCCCACCAGCGGCCGAGCGGTTCTGCGCTCAAAGCTGGTAGATGGGAGGTGCCGGGTTCGATCCCAGGTCGCGCTCATCGACCTAGCCGTTCGGAGTTTTCCGTGGTTTCCTCCAAAACTTGCGTAAATACGGGCTAGGACCCCTTAGAAAGACCCCCATGGAGGGCATTCCCCCCTCTAGGCCTAGGACACATTAGGAGTCAATCGGCCTTAAATCCTACAACCAACCAACCAACCAACCAAATCGTATTTAGTAAGAGTAAATTACCTGTAAAATTAATTTAATAATTTCAAAAATTTTGACAAAATATTTACTCTTCTTAAATGACTTTACTATAAAACTATTTTAATTATTTTACTTTAGTTTATAATTCCTTTAATATTTAAGACTTATACTTTCGACCTTATTTACCATAAATTATTTGTTAATGAATTGTTTGGATGATTGTAGTTAGAGCAATTATTTTGTAACAATAATATCTTCAACGTAAGTAGGATTGAAACTAGTTGGTACCTGCTCAGTTCCCCATCATACGCAGGTTCTCATAAATATCTAGTGCAAAACATATTATATTCATGTTAAGAGAGAATGAAATTCCCGCCTAATATTCTACCCACCATTCAGTTCCATATAGTTATCTTATTCTAATCTATTAATTTATTTAATTGGGATTAATTTCGTAGTTTAGTTTTCATGCTACTATTTCCAATGTAACAGTTCCCAAAATGTATATTTATATGGAATATCGCCCAATTTTTGCTTATGTTGATAAAATCTTAAATTTCGAATAACTTACGAAATTTTACTATTAGAATATTTGTAGTCGATGATGTTCAAATAAGTATCATAAATGTTATTTTGAAGTTGTCTGATATATTTTTGATCCTCAGAATGGATATTTATGCTCAATTTTGCACTATTCTGTCATGTTAAGTAAATCGTAAATTCCAAATAACTTACGAAATTTTTAAATTAAAACATTCATAGTGAGGGATGTTCATGCCAGTATCCTAAACGATATTTTAAAAGTGTTCTGACATCTTTACGATGGAAATATCACTCAAAACCGACATTTATGCGAAATTTTGCCCTATTCTGCCATGTTAAGAAATTCGTAAATTTCGAATAATTTGCGAAATTTTCAAAGTAGCATGTTTATAGTTAATGATGTTCATCCCGGCATCAAAACAGATATTTAATAGCTGTTCTTACATCTTTACCTTAAAAATATTTCTTTTCATGCACGTTTAAGTGAAATTTTGCCCTATTCTCCCATGTTAAGAAAATCGTAAATTTCGAGTAACTACTGAAGTTTTTTAATTAGAATGTTGCGAATGAATAGGGTTCTTGCCAGTGTCATAACTAATGCTTTAAAACTGGTCCGACTCTCTGCGATCATTTGTTCATGAGATATCGTGTAAACAGATTAACAAACTAACAGACACCCTATAGACGGACACCATACCCATTTGATATTTTCGTATTCCTCACACCTCAAAACGTGTAAAAAAAGTAAAAGAAACGAGGTCGAAAATGTTCACGATTAACTAAGTTCCTCATACCTATAGTATGATGGGGAACTAAAAATTAACGCAAACAAGTCAGAGTTTTCCTTGTATACTTTATGATGACCATTTTTCTCACAAATAAATGTAAAATTTGATTAAAAGTTAAAATGATTATATTGGAGATATTTAGTGAGGTGCGGGTATTTTTTAGGAAAAACATATATTTAACTATATAGGCACAAAAAATAATATATATATAAAGTATTTTTTGTTTCATAAATCTAGTGTACAATACAACATAACAGTATGTGCGACGGTGACGTAGACTTGAATATAAATAAAAAGCTCAATCAAATAATGCATTTTCACGTCATCGCACTTTAAATAATTTCAGCACATAGGCCATAATGATAAGGAATTTTTCGTTGCATACATGTAAAAAGCTATAAGTGTGAAATTCACCAAAATTTATACAGTTCGTGCGACGGTGACTTATAATATCTATATAAGTTTTTAGTTGATTCGAATAATGCATTTGGATGCTGTCATACTTTAAAGAATATCAGTCCATAGGCGAAAACGGTACAGAATTGTTCTTTGTGCCCCTGTTAAAAAAAAAAAAAAAAAAAAAAAGGTGCTAGATTCATCAAAATCTGTACAGTTCGTCAAAGCGTTTAGCTGCTACCGTGTTCACTCATACACATACACATACGTACATCATCATAAAAATAGCAAAAATGAACCCAGGGACCTCAAAACATATAGATACACCAAAATATCAAAGTCGAATTTTTGTCAGGATTACAATACTTTCCTTACATATGTATATGTATATATGGAAAATAAAAAGTGGCATTTCAATTTTATTTATTAATTAACTAGCAGGCTTTGCCCGCTTCGCTGGACATTAAATTTAAATGAGTTGTCATTAATCTTTATTAATAACACAAGTTCTCGCTGTGATTGGTAGAGGTTTTCTCGTTCGCAACGTGAAGAGTCTGGGTCCCCACTGTCTTCGGCACAACTTACCCACTTCTTACTTCCCCTTCCTCAGAAGGTGAGTTCGAAGTTTTGAAAAATCCCACTAATGTACATAATGCGTACACTTAATCAATATCCACACACAAAAATTCGCCATTCTAAGATAATTCAAAGCGATTTCAAACGGAAAAACGTGTTTTTACACATGCTTATTGCCCTCCGACTCCGAGAAGGTGGTGGTGGGGGGGGGGGGGATTTCGAATTTCGTAAAATCCCGTTACAATAAGTGCCGGTTGCATACAAACAATTTTTTCACAAAATTTCGTGACCACAGAAGTCTTTAATAGAGAATATTATTTAAAAAAAAAAAAAAAAAAAGTAAGTAAAGAAAATATATAGACACGACATTATTTCATTATTTAAAACATGAAAATCTGACATTGACAGATTTTAATTTAGTGCCAGAGGCCTACTGCTAAACTTGTTAATATCGACAAATTCTTCTTTAGTTAATTCGTGACGATCTAAATTCCATGATAAAGTTTTCATTAAATCAAACCAATGTGTTTCAGCTGCAGATACTGTAACAAATAACGTTGGAAGTCCAAACTGTCTTATAGCCGCAAAACAACGTTTTTTCTTTTTTTCCCAATGAGGGGGAGGTGTGCCTTGGGGGGGACTCATGTCAAAGGTGTGCCTTGGGGGGGACTCATGTCAAAGTTGGGCCTTGGGGGGACTCATGTCAAAGTTGGGCCTGGGGGGGACTCATGTCAAAGTTGGGCCTTGGGGGGACTCATGTCAAAGTTATACCTTGGGGGGGACTCATGTCAAAGTTGGTCCTGGGGGGGGACTCATGTCAAAGTTGTGCCTTGGGGGGACTTCATTCAATAAATCCCCATTCAATAAACCGACTGAAATAGGCCCTTAGCACTATTAAGAGTGACGTATAAAAATTCGGTAAAGCTGTACCGACTGAAATAGGGGTACCTTAGGGGGGACTCATGTCAAAGTTGGGCCTTGGGGGGACTTCATTCAATAAATCCCCATTCAATAAACCGACTGAAATAGGCCCTTAACACTATTAAGAGTGACCTATAAAAATTCGACAACGCTGTACCGACTGAAATAAGGGTACCTTGGGGGGGGACTCATGTCAAAGTTGGGCCTGGGGGGGACTCATGTCAAAGTTGTGCCTTGGGGGGACTTCATTCAATAAATCCCCATTCAATAAACCGACTGAAATAGGCCCTTAGCACTATTATGAGTGACGTATAAAAATTCGGTAAAGCTGTACCGACTGAAATAGGGGTACCTTGGGGGGACTCATGTCAAAGTTGGGCCTGGGGGGGACTCATGTCAAAGTTGTGCGGGGACTTCATTCAATAAATCCCCATTCAATAAACCGACTGAAATAGGCCCTTAGCACTAATTAAGAGTGACCTATAAAAATTCGACAAAGCTGTACCGACTGAAATAGGGGTACCTTGGGGGGGACTCATGTCAAAGTTGGGCCTGGGGGGGACTCATGTCAAAGTTGTGCCTTGGGGGGACTGCATTCAATAAATCCCCATTCAATGAACCGACTGAAATAGGTCCTTAGCACTATTAAGAGTGACCTATAAAAATTCGACAACGCTGTACCGACTGAAATAGAGGTACCTTGGGGGGAACTCATGTCAAAGTTGGGCCTGGGGGGGGAACTCATGTCAAAGTTGTGCCTTGGGGGGACTTCATTCAATAAATCCCCATTCAATAAACCTACTGAAATAGGTCCTTAGCACTATTAAGAGTGACCTATAAAAATTCGACAACGCTGTACCGACTGAAATAGGGGTACCTTGGGGGGGACTCATGTCAAAGTTGTGCCTTGGAGGGACTTCATTCAATTAATCCCCATTCAATAAACCGACTGAAATAGGCCCTTAGCACTAATTAAGAGTGACCTATAAAAATTCGACAACGCTGTATCGACTGAAATAGGGGTACCTTGGGGGGGACTCATGTCAAAGTTGTGCCTTGGGGAGACTTCATTCAATAAATTCCCATTCAATAAACCGACTGAAATAGGCCCTTAGCACTAATTAAGAGTGACCTATAAAAATTCGACAACGCTGTACCGACTGAAATAGGGGTACCTTGGGGGGGAGGACTCATGTCAAAGTTGTGCCTTGGGGGGACTTCATTCAATAAATCCTCATTTAATAAACCGACTGAAATAGGCCTCTAGCACTAATTAAGAGTGACCTATAAAAATTCGACAACTGTACCGACTGAAATAGGCCTCTAGCACTAATAAATACAAAAAGCACAGCTTTAGTATGGGAACCTTTTGGTGACTTTAAATATTTTAAGCCATTTTTGCGATGAACTGAATTGGCTATCTCAATTGTGCAATTAAAGATCTTGGCGAGAAACGTCAGAACTACTTCGGAGCCAAATTTCAAATTTTGCCAAAGGGATCCAATACTAAAGCTGTTCCATACCGAATCTTTGTTGAAAACGGAAAAAGGGTAAAATAAATTAGAAATATCAGACCTATATTTATAAATTTGATACCAAATAAAAGGGGCGATTTTTCTGAATCCAGGGGTGCAAACAGAATTTCGATTCGACAATTAGATTTTTAAAAAATAACTAAAGTATGAAATTTAAGTGGCAACGGAAAAACGGAAAAAGGGGAAAATAAATTAGAAATATCAGACCTATCGTTACAAATTCAGTACCAAATGAAAGGGGTGATTTTTCTGAATCCTGTGGTGTAAACAGTTTTTCAATACGACAATCAGATTTTTTAAAATTAACTAAAGTATGAAACTCAGATGGCAACACATCATTTCAATCTTTTCATAATTTGTAGTGCGAATCACGCGAATAAAAAAGTCTTTAACTTAAAAATTTATTTTTATATTTTATTTTTCCATTCAAAGCGTTTTAGTGAAAAAATATTTATGGCGCATGCGCAGGCGTTTTTTACCCACAATTTTAACACTATTCATAATTTTGAAAATTTCTATAAATATAATTTCAAGTTGGGTGAAGACCTAAGTTTTTGTCAAGCGCCGTTGAATTCCGTCCAGCCGTTCTCGAGTGATGCCCGGACAAACATGTTTTAGTCTTTTACCCCCTAGGGGGGGAACGGGGGGGAATTTCTGAAAAGTTGATAGATATAATTTTAAGTTGGGTGAAGACCTAAATTCCTGCCAAGCGTCGTTGAATTCCGTCCAGCCGTTCCCGAGTGATGCCCGGACAAAAAAAGCGACATTCGGACACGATGACACACACACAGACACACACACACACACACACACACACACAGGCAAAATTTTCTGAAGTCATTTTCGGCTTTCATGGGGTGTGAAACGTGAAGATATCGCAAAATTTTTCGATTCCGACAAATTTACAGACAAAACTCTGATTTTATTAATATAGATATCATATTTGTAGTACTTTAAGAAATATATCTTCTTATATGCATTATGGAAAATGAAAACAGTAAAATATCGTTTATAATGTCTTTCAAGGGGCTGGCCTAAAATGATGTATTCATTGAATAGGCAGACAATGGAAATTATCATAAGCAACTTAAATTTAACTTTTATACGAATTGAATTTTATGCAAAAGAATTAGTTTTAAAATTTTTAAAGATGGTGTAGCTTATTATTTCATGGTAGTAATGCTATTAAAAATAATAAACGAATTTTGAAATAAGAATTTCATCTTGATTTATAAAGTAGTATTTATGATTATTTATCTTAAGTACGATTACGTACATAATCTTGAGTAATATTATATTATACTCTACTTATGTTAAGTATTAATTACAGTGAATGATAAAATTATTTTAATTTTTATTTTATTTTATTTTGGCATTTTTTCAATTTTATATTAAAAAAAAAAAAAAAAAAAAAATACTGGACGAAATGCCTTGAAACTTCAAACACGCAAAAAATTTTAACAACTCACATTTTTCACTATCGATTTAGTTCAGAGTGCAGTTAGGGGGTCAACCATAAATTGAAGAAGAGCGCAAATACTTTGGATCCCCTTGTATCATAAAAGCTATGTATGTGAAGAGGAGAACGTTGTGATTGTCATTGATCAAACGGAGCAATCACAAACGGACATCTGGCAGATGCAACAGAAACGATTACAATAGTTATCTGGATGTTAATCGATTGAATTACCATGTCGCCATCTTGTGGGAAAAACATCATTACGACAATTGAATCAGTATACTATTGATAAACACAGAAGTTGAATGGGAAAGATCAGTTACAATCTAAACAAAACGGCAATTGTTAATTGAAATTATAGAAATAAAGTTTATTCAATTGAAAGTAAATAACTAAAATAAGTATAATTTAATTTATAATATCTCATACTTGTCAACATACTAACTAACATTCTGTAGTATTGTTAGCCCCGCCTTCTTTTTCACACCAGTATCTTTTTAGAGTATTTTTCTTTTTATTTAATCGTAATTGCATTTGGAGGATAATACTATTAAAATTTACTGGTGTGAAATAAAGGACGGGACTAACAACACTACGGAATATTAATTAGGATGTTAGCAAGTATGAATATCTTTATTAAATTAAATAAATTATTTAATAAAAATGATAAAATGACATGAACTTCTAAAGTAGAAGATGTAATATAAGTAAGTGTTAATATCTATAGGTATGAGGGAAAGTAAGTAGGCGATGAGAACCAAAATAATGATTTTTCTCATCAATATCTTGACGATGAAAATATCTTTTAAGATGGATGTTTATGCGGAATTTCGCCCTATTCTGTCATGTTAAGAAATTCGTAAATTTCGAAGAACTTACGAAATTTTCAAAGGTGAATGGTTTCTTAGTTAATGTAGTGCATGCCAGTATTTTAACTGTTATTTTAAAGCTGGTCTGATACTCTTAAAGTAAAAATATTCCTTTTAATGAACGCTTAAGCGAAAATTTGCCTTATTCTCAAACGTCAAGAAAGCCCAGAATTTCGAATAACTTACGAAGTATTTACATTAAAATGTTGCAAATCAATAGAGCTTTTGCAAGTTTCATAACCCTTTTCGACCCTGGTCGTACGATCGTGCGGGTTAGAAATTCACGACATCCACTTACATTTTTGCATCTGAAACAGTCGTACGTAATAAAATTAGGAGATGAACGATCGAGCTAATTAGCAGAAAGTGTAAAGTACAATTTTCAATCAACAAATGTCGGTTATAGTCCATATTTTTCTTTTAGTTTGCAAAAACAGAAGAATGTAATGTTTTAAGGGGGGGGGGATATTTCGGGTCGGAAAGGGATATGTAATAATTTAAAACCGGTCCGATCTCACTGCGATCATTTGTTCTTTAAGTATCGTGTACACAAAGCAACAAATTATCACATTACTAACACAGTAACAGACACACTACAGTTACAGTCGGACATCATACCAATGTTGTGTTTTTCAGATTTCTCAACCTAAACCTGAAAACGTAAAAAAGTAAAAAGAAAAAAAAAAAAAAATCGAAGTCAAACATTTTTAAGAATACCCAAGTTTCTCATATCTGTCGTATGCTGGGGAACTAAAAAAGAAAAAGAAGAAGAAAAAAAAAAAATAATAATAATAAAAGAAAAAGAAAAATAATGCTTGGGTTAAAAAGAAAAAGAGATTTTTTAGAAATGTGAGAAATGACTTATAACCGATATTTGCGTCATCATATAAGCGAAGTTTTTTCCTATTAAAACGAATAGGTATGAGCTAAAACTATATGAAATCGGCATGTAAACATAAAAAAGGCATAAACGGTGTTTTACTGCTACATTTTAAACGTTTAAAACCCTATTTCAACATACCACACTTACACAACTCGATAAACGCTTAAGAATTTATATTGTTTCACGGAACTACTAATGTGGATAAGGCTACAAAAAAATATCTCTATCTCTACACTTTCTGAAACACTTTCACCTGTGTCTTCCAATGCTAATTTTTTTCATCGAGTCCATTTCGACCTTGGAAAGTGATTTTTCAAGATATCTCGATGCCAGATTGTCTGTCAGAAGAAAAAGCCCGCCAAAAAGTAAGAAAAATATCTCGTTTGGAATTTTTCTAGCCGCCAGGTAATTAAATAGAATAGAGCCTTTTTCAATCTAACAAAAATTTGTTTTATTGAAGAATGCTTTGAATAGCTTCCCTTCACGATAACATTTTTTCTTCTTATTCATAAAAGATACTTTTGATAACTATTTAAGCAAGTTATGCAAACAGCGTCTACATTGGAGGCCAATTAATGACTCGTTTTATTATAGTATTTTTCAAAGAACCTTTGTATTGCAGTAAAATAATATTGATTAAACTCTTATTACTTTTGATGTAAGTGATTATTTGAGCGGCGAAAATTAATCCTTTATAAAAGGGGATTATTTGTATTTCTTGCATAATGATAAAGTTGAAATTTTTAATTTTATTTATTTTAGTCTTTTCCCCCTTCCTAATCTATTTGTTATTATGTCTATTTTGCCGCCATATGAGGCCTTGGTTCTTAATGCTTCGGCTCCAGAATAAATTATGTAATTTTGAAGTAATTACTAATAACTAAAAAAGTGAAATATCCAGTTTTGTATTTTTTGTAAACACCAGATAAAATTAAACGGAATAGTTTCTTTTTAAATTCTGTTAACTATGTTTGGTAGGCGAATATTGTAAATAGGTTATTATTCTTTTTAAATCTTTCGTTGCCGGTGGGAAATATTCTCTCCTAATTTTAATTCTCAATTGCAAGAATTCATCTCCGAATTTTTCACTAGACTTTTGCTTTTATAACTTATTGTTTAAAAATAATTTACACCTTTTCTTTTAATTTTGCTGGTAATTTCTGATGGACTTCGATATTAAATAGATGTAAGGATATTGCCTATAGGTTTTATCACGTGTTGTAGCAATTATCTACGATCAAATGTAATTTTTTAAAAATCAGTATCCAACTAGTTCCACATTTCAGCAATCGTCCGAAAAAAAAGATATTTTTTTAGTCATCGATAAAAAAACGCATATTTCATCGACTATAAAAAAACGACCTTTCACAGTCAGATTTATGCAGATAGATTTATAACCCTTTGCCGGTCCTATTTAATTTCACACCTCTGGTTCAAAAGGTGATTTTTTTTCCCCTCCCAAGCAACGAAGTTCCGCTCACTTTATTTTTATTTTATTATTATTATTATTATTATTATTTTACGACAATGATATTTAGTATTTACACCAAAATAAGCTTCTTATTTAAGTACAGTCGGGGAAAGAAAAAAAAAAAACCGCAACACCCGCTGTAATTTCGTTATTTATTGACGCAGGAATAGTGCAATATTTTTGAAGTAAAACTGTCTATTATGGCTGTACTGATCACCAATAAAGCTTAAATTTTCTTTTGTAGGTGTAACAGAATATACGAAAAGAAATAATATAGATATATATATACAACAACGCATAAACTAAACCTTTTCGGATAAATTATTGTAAGGGTTCATGAAGTAAATATTAAACAATTTTAATCGCACTTGCCAGTTTTGGGTCAGTTGAACTCTTTGGAGCTGTACGATTCGTTTTATAATTTCTATGAAAATATAATTTTTTAATTAATCCTTTCGCGACTGCTGACATAGATTCACGCCATTTGAAAATTTTAACTCTGTCAGTGGGCGTTTCTTTCGTAATTTGTGTGTTACTTATTTTTTAAGTGCGTACTCATTGTTCCTATTTTTCCAATAAAATATACTATGGATAGAAACATATTGATTAGAAAGAATATAATTATAATGTATATCCATTTGTAATATAATTGTGAATACAGAAAATTTGTTCTGAAATATTAAGCCTTTTTTTCTATTTAAAACAGTAAACCCCGCCTATTTAGTTAATTTTTTTCGTCTAGTCTCGTTTAAAATATTCAAAATTTATCATCAGTAATCGATGAAGTAAATACCACTTGTCCATATTTTTGTCAAGATAAAATAAGGGGTTTAACACGAATACTCGATGTCACATTTACTTTTCTTTTCTGTATTGTTTTGTTTTGAAGAACGATAAAGTCGGGGCTTGTCTTCTTTAGAAAACAGGAATTCTTGATGACTAATAACTAAAAATCATCATTTTTGTTTCATTTCTTTGCGTTTTACGTTGTTGTTATATAATTTGACCCGTAAGTAAAAATTAAAATTATTTTGTTTAATTTTCTTTGTTATTTTTTAAGATTTGATTCATTATCTCATGCAAAACTTTATAAGAGACGGCCCCTTAAACCACTCGAAAAGAAAGATTTATTTATATCTCGAAAACTAATAACTGGAATGAGCTGCAAATTTGCACACCCATATTTTTCACCATCAGGATTCATTTTATGAAAAAGTTAATATAGGTCATAATTCATAATTTTTATAAATATGAATTTATTAAAATTTTTCAGAATTAACAATATATTTTTCAGAATCAAAAGTAGTGATGGATTATGTTTGGGTTTCTTCACTGTATCTTGTAAAAAAAAAGTTATATCGATCAAGTTATTTTTTGTGAAGATATTAATAAAAGTTTGAAATATGAATTTAACATTAGCACCTTCAAACTTCGAACGCTTATAACTCTGTGAAAAAATAAGTAAAATATACAACCAATATACTTTTTCGCGTTGTCGCGATCCCAGGAATTAAAATATAAAATAAAAATGGGGCATTACTATTGGAAAAATCAAAGTTGGTGCGCGTTTTAATAGGTAGACGACCCCCAATTCAAAATTCCACTTCATTTGTGGAGTTTGCGCTCCTGCAAACTCCATCTTAACTTACTTAATTAGATTACTAAGAGAACACAAGACTTTAAATAACAATAACTAAAGTTTATTTGAGCAGATTAATGGGAGGGCGGCCTGGTAAATTTATATAGCTCAGCCAGCGTTTTACTTAATCAAAATATATGAATCAACAATTTAAGTAGATAATCTTAAATATCTCACCACAGCAGATAGTCGAAAGTGTAGAGACGATTGCACTCGTACTTCACTAATACGGCTTCACTATGGGACAGAGGATTCCCTTCTATCCCAGCTTGAACCTTCCGAAAACTAGTAGACACTCACCAACACTCAACGCTACTTAACTTCACGCCGCTAAATCTCCTCTACTCTACTTTCGACATTCACCAAAATAAGAATCATTACATTCGCTATAAGATCCTCCAACATCCACTATCGATCCTCCAACATCCATCATACGATCTTCCAACATCCACACCCTCTACTAAAACCATCTCTATTTTTATACTTCTTCCTACACCCTCCTTTCACTACATTTCAATCCGTACTTTTAAAAATCACTTCTAATTTAACTAATATTTAAAATCTAAGTCTTTTAATGCAGCACCCTGCCGACACAAAACTATCTCGACCTCAACCGTCACCGAGCCACTGGCGACGGAGTGATTTTAACCGTCCCCACTCCCTACTTTGCTGGATCCAGCTTAATTAAAACAACTGTGGTGACGTTCTGACGTCTCAACCTCACAGTCCCCCTCCAAGAAAAAAATTTAGTCGGGAAAATCCCCAACGGATTTGAACGAGTAAATTTAAAGAGCTTCATTCCACCTCTAACTATCTCAAATCTCTGAAGTGTGAGGTGAAGCCGTATTAGTGAAGTACGAGTGCAATCGTCTCTACACTTTCGACTATCTGCTGTGGTGAGATATTTAAGATTATCTACTTAAATTGTTGATTCATATATTTTGATTAAGTAAAACGCTGGCTGAGCTATATAAATTTACCAGGCCGCCCTCCCATTAATCTGCTCAAATAAACTTTAGTTATTGTTATTTAAAGTCTTGTGTTCTCTTAGTAATCTAATTAAGTAAGTTAAGATGGAGTTTGCAGGAGCGCAAACTCCACAGTGGCGCCCAACGTGGGGCCACCGAGGACAGAACCCCCAACCTCACACATTTTCTGAGAATTCCCCCCAACTACTCACAATTCCCCGTCGAATGATGCCTATTACATTTTTCTACATCGATTAGCAACGAAGTTACGTTGAGTGTTGCGTTTTTTTTTTTTTTTTTTTTTTTTTTCCCCGACTGTACATTCATTTTAACACATTGTATATGGTTGCTTACGCGACTACAAGGTAAAGTACCGCCCATTTTAAATCACAATAATTTCTGTCTTGATATATAATCATACTTGCCAACATCCTAATTAATATTCCGTAGTATCGTTAGCCAGGCCCTTTATTTCACACCAATATTTTTTTTAGAGTATTATTCTTCTTATTTAATCGTAATTGAAGTTGGAGAATATTACTCTTCAAATTTACTGGTGTGAAAAAAAAGGAGGAGCTAACGATACTACGGAATATTAATTGCCGAAACGTCAGTGGAGGCCCTCTGTTGAGACTCAAAACGGTTTTGGGCTGTGTCTGTCTGTCTGTCTGTCTGTCTGTCTGTCTGTCTGTCGCGCGATAGCGGCCGCAAAAATAGCGCTATTGACTTGAAATTTGGTACACGTGTTCATGAGCCCCACGAAATCAGCTGTATAGTTTTTGGTATGTACTCCATTTGTAGTTCGTATACAGGGACACGCCAAAGTTTTTCTTATCATTACGGCCTATGGGAGGAATTTGTATGTATCGCGATAGCGGCCACAAAAATCAAGCTATTGACTTGCAATTTGGTACACGTGTTCATGTGCCCCACGAAATCAGCTGTATAGTTTTGGGTGTGTATTCCATTTGTAATTCGTGTACAGGGACACGCCAAAGTTTTTCTTATCATTACGGCCTATGGGAGGAATTTGTATGTACCGCGATAGCAGCCACAAAAATCACGCTTTCGACTTGCAATTTGGTACACATGTTCATAAGCCCAACGGAATCAGCTGTATAGTTTTAAGTGTGTATTCCATTTGTAGTTCGTGTACAGGGACACGCCAAAGATTTTCTATCATTACGGCCTATGGGAAGAATCTGTATGTACCGCGATAGCCGCCGCAAAAATCAAGCTATTGACTTCAATTTTTGCCGAAACGTCAGTGGAGGCCCTCTGTTGAGACTCAAAAGGATTTTGGGTTCCGTCGGTCCGTCCGTCGGTCCGTCCGTCTGTCTGTCTGTCTGTCTGTCGTGCGATAGCGGCCGTAAAAACCACGCTATTGACTTGAAACTTTGTACACATGTTCATGATCCCTACGAAATTAGCTGTATAGTTTTGGGTGTGCATTCTATTTGTAGTTCGTGTACAAGAACACGCCAAAGTTTTTTTTATTATTACGTCCTATGGGAAGAATTTGTATGTACCGCGATAGCGGCCCCAAAAATAACGCTATAGACTTGCAATTTGGTACACATATTCACGAGCCCAACGGAATTAGCTGTATAGTGTTAGGTGTGTATTCCCTTTGTTGTTCGTGTACAGGGACACGCCAAAATTTTTCTTATCCTTACGGCCTATGGGAAGAATTTGTATGTACCGCAATAGCGGCCGCAAAAATCCTTCGATTGACTTGCAAATTGGCGCACATATTCCAGCTTTCCATATAAGTAGCTGTATAATTTTCATTGCTATATTTTTTATAAACTGTGTACACGCCAAAATTCTTAACATTACGGCGTATGGGGTGAATTTCGTTTAAACGCATTTTAATATCATTACTTTGCAATGAAGAAAATGAAACTAGAGTACGTGAGTAAGATGCGTAAACTTATGTTGCTTGAAGAAAATATGTGCTCTTAAGCTTTCTAATTAATGTACAGGACCTTACAAAAGTGTTCTGACAATGTCACTTACTCATCCAAACGATGTTAAATTTGGAATAATTATTAATTTTAAACGCAAAATAAGCTGAATAGTTTTTACTGGTGTATACAATGTTTATGGTTCGTTTACAAAGACACACGAAAGAATTTTGTAACATTAGAGCCTATGGACGAAATTTTAATTTAAGCGCGCACTTTAATGCGTTTATGCTGAATTGAACTTAATAAAGTTAGCATACATTATAAAGATGCTTAAAATCATGTTTACTCTAAAAAAAAGGTTATGTATAGACTAAATAATTTATGGGACCACACAAAATAATTCCGAGTATGTACTGTAATCATCCAAATGATGTCAAATTAGTTTGAAAGATTAATGAGTTATAATTAATTAGATTTATTCTTATTATTGGCGTTTATAATGACTGTGGTTACTTTTCCGGGATACATAAAGGAATTTCGTAATTTTACGGTCTATAGTCGGTATTTCTTAAAAGTGTATTTTAACATGGTTACACCCCATCAAATATAATGAAATTTTATTAGAATTTTAAAAGCCTGTTTTCATGTTGAAAATTGTGGGCACAGAATTGATAATTAGTTTAAAGATTACGCAAAATATTTCCGATATGCTATGTAATTTTTTTTTTTTTTGTATGACATTCGGTATTTATGAATTTCCGGGAAATAATACAAGACCGTCGTTTAATAAGAATGCATATTGTTGCGTATTTGGGGGGTTCGTAAGTTGTCCGAGAATGAAAGGCGAAACTTGCAAAAATTCAGTGATTTATTCACAGAAAGTTCCAGAAGAATACAGGTCTATAAACCAAGTATCAGCTTCAATTCAACCAGTAAACATAGCTTAAACAACAGCCGTTAACAGCAAACCAACAGTACAAACTGTTCAGCAATAACAGATAAAGCAAGTCTCATTCAAAGAGGCTCAAAGCAAAGCAAGCATTTGACGAAACCGACACAGATCTGAGATTGGAAACCTTGGCTAAAAAAATGCTCCTTTTATACTATTCTATCGAACACAGACTGTTCTGGAAAATTATCTAACAGGGAGCAGCCCCCGCTCACCGCTCGAGGAGCGGTGTTGAGCGCTTCTAGGATAATCCACGTGAGCTGCTCCGACATTTATTGAGAAAAAAAAAATTACATCATGCATCGCCTGGCTTAGCCAACCAGCGACAGAGGGTGATGAGTATTTACAGATATTCATGTACATAAAGTATTTGGTCGGCATGCCGGGCCCAGCCGGCCCCACGCGACAAATGGCATGCTGACGATAGTTGTTATTGTAGAGTCGAAACCATTTGACTGGAAAATTATCGTATCTCATCAGCCAATGAGATTAGAGCTTCCATATTTGGTATATCCCTAATAAGGATTTTCTCGCCAAAGTCGCCAAAAAAATCGCCAAGGAGCGAAACAGTCGCAAAATTTGGCGCCAAATCCATTTCTTCCCTTATTGGAGCTTTTCAATTCGTTTTTAAAGGAAAATTAGGCTATTTTAACGCTAAAACGACTAGAAATGCACAAAATTAGCATTTTATCGACTTACTAAGCCTCTTTGAAAAAATTTATACAAAAATAAATGCAATTATTTACAATTCTGTAACACTTTATATGATATACAAATAGGTATAGAAAGAGAGATAGAGCGGGGGGTTGAGGGGGGCGGCAGCCCCCCTCAGGAATGTATCTGATTATGGTAATAAGTCGATCGAATCAATATATACTATTATATAATAAGAAATAAATAAAAATGACCTATTGAAAAATGTCTGATGCAAATAGGACGTTGAGGCTCCTGATCTGCAGATCCACTAGTTAGTATGTTGGCAAGTATGATAATACATTATAAATTAAGGTATAAATGAATGCATAAAGTTGTATTATGATACAAATAAATATAAAATTACGATACATATAATAAATAAGATGTAATTTTGTACATAATTATTGCCTAGAAAGAATTACTATAGTGAGGTGTAGGCGATAGGCAGAGTGCAGACTCCCATCTGGTAAAAACTCCGTAAAATACGTGTTCCGCATATTATTTGTTAAATGTACATATAGCAGAAAGTATATTTTCTCTTCAAAAATTAATCATAACTATTAAATTATAACAGATAAAGCTCATAATCCTTTTTATTATATTTTTATTATTTATTTTCACTTAAAAAGAAAACTCTTAAAATTTTTCTGGTAGTTGTTTAATAGATTCACTGAGACTATAGTACGAGAGTTTTAGAGTGTTTATTAGAGCAGGGGACATTTACATTTAGGGCATTAGGGCCAGCAAAGGGTTAATGTTTGTAGATTTAAATTATCTCACATAAATGAGGTAAGAAGAAGGTCATCTTATTTATCAAAACTACATTTGTGCAGCATAATTTTGTTATCTATAATTGGCATCAAACATTTCAATGGTTCAATTCAATCAAACATTTGCTATATTCTTCATAATAAATAAATCGGATTTGAAGAAAGATAGATAGTGAAATGATTATTTTATTTAAAAAAAAAATCTCTTTTAAAGAATATTTTTTATGAATGTTTATGATTCATTTGATATTTTCATCATTTCTTTTGGAATTTCGAAGTTGGACGTTCTAACTCGTTTGAATTTAATGTTCTACAATAAGGCAAACTTATGTAAATAACCTCATTTTAGATTAAACGTTCAGATTTTTAAAAAGTTCTTTTCAACTTTTTGTGATATTAAGAGCAGGTTACTGTTGTATATTTAAAACCTGTTTAAATCTGGAGTGGTTTTTATGCCATATTTTCTATGCTTTTCACATACATACAATCTCAGCATATGATGTCAAAACTCCAATGCTACGCTTTAACATAATTGCTCAAATCAGCATCTAATTAAACCTATTCTTGGTTAGATGTCTTTAAGCCAAACGGTTGTGCAAATTGTATACTTAGCCTTAAATAAGACAGGTTAATAGGCATATGTTAAATATATTTAGAAAAAAAAAAATATATATATATATTATAGGATATTAAAATTTAAAGTTAGGCTTTCGAATTTTGTACAGAAATGGCCGTAGATTGTTAGATTTTTTTTTTCAACATTCTGGGAAAAAAAAAAAAAAAAAAAAAACATAATTTATTTTTATGATTCTTTAATTGGAAAATTTTTATAAATATGTAATGTATTCTTGAAGAAATCTGATAAATATGTAAATGTATTTTTCAATTGCTCTAAATTTAAACTCTTCATTTTTGAGATGCATAATTGGGTACTTTGATAAAATAATAATAATAATAATAATAATATTAAAATTAGCTTTTGACGAGACTTATTTATTATAGAAAAATAAATGATGTTACTTCTAAAGGTATATACGACAAGTCAAAATGAAATTAAGTTAGGAAATAAAAAGCTGTTTTATGTATTATCGAAACATGTTTTTATGGCAGAGTGTTCTAAAAAATAAGTAATTTTAAGAATTATTTAAAATGATTAGACTCTTTACAGCGAAAAAAATTTGAAGCATTGTAAATTGTTAACTTCTTTAAGAACATAAAATTTTAAAATGTAAAATATTTTGAAAAAGTTTTGTCATTTATTAATTTAGAATTTAATAGTTCAAGATCCACTCATGTGAGTTTTTGTTACTAGTCACTTAAAATACTTATTTCAGGCAAAAAAAAAAAAAAAAAAAAAATGATGAACTTACACATTTTTAGAACGCGATTCGACCATTTTCAGAAAATGCTTGTGTTTCTGTGTGTGTGTTACAAAACTTTTGTGGACGCTGTGTACCACGAACCAATGGACGGACATTAAGGGCCCTGTTCACTCACCGCCGCCGGAAGCCGAAACTAATGTTATTCTATGGGAAATTTTTCTTTACAAATAACTTATTAACTAATACATATTTTAAATTCTGTTTTCACATTCTGAAAGTTCCCAGCTGTTAAATTGACGCATCTTATCTAAAAAAATATATTTTTTTAATTTTTTATATTTTATTTTGAATCTGCAAAATACGAATTTTCAATACGTGAAATTTTTTCATTTTGCAATTTCGAAATAAAATATTAAAAATTAAAAAATTACATTTTGAAAAAAGGTCCGTCAGTTTAACAGCTGGGAATTTTCTGAATGTGAAAACAGAACTTAAAAATATGTATTAGTTAATAAGTTATTTGTAAAGAAAATTTCCCCATAGAATAACATTGGCTCGGGCTTCCGGCGACGGTGAGTGAAGAGGGCCGTTAAACAAACTTGACGTTTGTTTGGACTTTGACTTAATTTGGTGCTCATTGGCTTTTAAGATATGTCGCCCAACAAGTGGAGTTATTATTCTGCGATTTTCCGCATTTAACTGAAGACTCTATTCAAGCTTCTATAATGTACACATGCACCAAACTTGGCATGTAAAATGAAAATTAACTTAAACTATGCTGATTCCATTTGCAAATATATCGACCAACAAATGGCTGTTCTATTATTTTCAGTTTTTTTTTTTTTTTTTTTTTTTCAGATCTGTATATTCCAAAAATTTTTCGCGAAAGTTGCACGAAATCACATGTAGAAAATATTGTGAAAAGTTAAATTGACTAAAATTTTATGCATCATATAAACTGATAAGCGGCACTGTTGTATAGAATGATATAGAAGAAAGTTTTGTGATGACCACAACATACTAGTTTTTTATTCATTAAAAGCCATAAAAAGTTATTCATATCGTTATTATAACCTCAGGTCTAAAAAGGTTAATAAACTGATAGTTATAACATGAAATAGAGAATTACGATTATTTATGGTTATTTGTGAATATAAATATTAATTTTTTTAGTAAATAGACTTTCATCTAAATATATAAGAGTATTACATAAGGCATATCTGTTAATTTTATACAAGTTTTCAAAAGATACAAACTAATGCAAATAAAAGGGAGAAAATAAATCAACTTTTGAGTATTTGTCGTATGATTAAAATACGGTTTGTTTAAAGTATTTTAAACTGCTCTATTTAATTTTTAACTTAAAATTTATTACACTGTAACATAGGAATGGCATACCTGCTAACATCCAATTTAATATACTGTAAAATTGCTAGTACCGTCCTTTTTCCCGCACTATTTAATATTTAGAGTAATTTTCTCCAAATGTAATCGCGATTAAATAAGAAGAAAAACACTATAAAAAAAAAAAAAAAAAAAAAAAAAAAAAAAAAGACTGGCGTGAAAATAAAAACGGGGCTGAAAATTTTACTGAATGTTAATTAGAATGTTGGTAAGTGTGGAATGGTAAACACTTAAATTGCTTTCGAATGAAATTTAAAATTTATTATAGATTATAAATAAGCAGTAACATGTATTAACGCTATTAATACGCCATTCCTAAAAAAAAAAAAAAAAAGCCAGATTTGCTCTAACATGTAAAAGGATATTGATATAATGCCAATGACTACATTTTTACTTTCCGAACACTATAGTGAGGAAAGTATTGTAATCATGTCAAAAATCCGAATTCGAGATTTTGATGTTTCTATACGTTTTGAGGTCCCCTGAGTCCGTTTTCACTATTTTTACGATGATGTATGTATGTGTGTGTATATGTGTGTATGTGTGTATGTGTGTATGTCTGTGAGTGAACACGCTAGCGTCTAAACGCTTTGTTCGATTAACCTGAAAGTTGGTACGCATATTGTAAGTCACCATAGTACGAACCCTATAGATTTTGGTGAATCTAGCACTTATAGTTTTTTTACAGGGACACAAAGAAAAATTCTTTATCATTATGGCCTATGGGAGCAAAATCTTAAAAGTGCGATAGCATCTAAACGCCTTATTCAATTGAGCAAAAAATTTATACACATATTATAGGTCACAAATACTCAATCTGTATAGATTTTGGAGAATCTAGCACTTATAGTTTTTTTACAGGGACACAAAGAAAAATTCTTTATCATTATGCCTATGGGGCCAAATTTTTAAAAGTGTGATAGCGTCTAAACGCCTTATTAATCTGAGCAAAAAATTTGTACACATGTTAAAGATCACAGTTGAACTAACTGTATAGACTTTGGTGAATCTAGCACTTACAGTTTTTTTACAGGGACACAAAGAAAAATTCTTTATCATTATGGCCTATGGGACTAAATTTTTAAAAGTACGATAGCATCTAAACGCCTTATTGAATTGAGCTGAAAATTTATATGAGTATTATAAATCATTGTTGCACTAACTATAAGCATTTTGGTGAATTTAGCATTTATAGGTTTTTACAGGGACACAACGAAAAATTCTTTATCATTATGATCTATGGGCTCAAAGTTCAGCAGCGTTAAATAAAACATCGTGTAATATATGGTCAAAAATACTCAAACACTCTATTATGGTTTTCTCTCTTTTGTTTGTTTAACAACTCCTCTTTCTTTACTTTATCTACAAAACTGTTAATTACTCAATGTTCGGAAAGTGGAGTGGAGTCACTCCAGATTTTTTTTTTTTTTTTTTTTTTTTTTTTTTTTTTCAAATATAGTTTTTATGGATACTAACACAAAATTAAGAAAATAATTCTCCATATTAATAGATTTAAATCGAACAATTAAAAATGGTTAAAATGCATGCCAGATTATTTAATTGGTATCATTTTAGAATTCGATATTTATATATGTGTGCGTTCATATGCACACACGAACGCGATATTAATGTGTATATGAGTATCAAAATGGTATCGGATATCGCAAGCTAAACTCCCATTGTAAGGTATGACACAACGCTGACATCAGATTTTTATATATTTATTTATTTATTTATTTTAAATGGTAAATGTAAAGCAACGGAATAAGCACCGCAAATTCCTAGCTTTTCTCTTACTAAATTAAACTGTATAAAAGCGGACGCCAAATACTTCTTATTTACACTTTAAAATTATTAAAGCAGCACCTCTTGTGCTTGTATAATAATTCCTATAACATTAAACATAAGAAAATTATTCTTACGGTAAAAAGTAGTTCACTAAAATTAAAAATTCCAACTATATGAAAAAAATGCAACTAACATCGCTGCTAACTTTATTCTGTTCTATTTCTTGAATTAAGAAAAAAACAAAACTCTGTGGATGCCACACGCATCACCTAATCTTTACATTTTAATAAATTTTGAAGATAGCACGCGCTCATATTTTACATAAAAATTAAAAGCATTAAATTCATTTAACTCTTTTTTTCTTTGACATATTGTTCAGCACGTGAACTTACAAAAAATAGAGGATAAATAATAAACAAATTTATACACTGAAATTGAAAATGGCTCAGTTATAACATCCTCCCACCTTTTGATTATAGGTTATAATCAAAACCAAATGTTGCAGGTGTAGTTCTCAATACATTAGTCTTTCAGGGACTTTAATTCTCCTTCCCGCTTTGCTATATCTGACTGGTTCCTCTTCTGAAGTTACAACGGGTTTAACAGTTTGAGCAGAGGTTTCCTTTGAATGGTATGCTTCTTTCAGTTTTGAACTATTATTTGATGATGTTACTTCTAAAGGATATAATCTTTGAATAGGTCGTAAAAGTTCATGTTGCGAAGTTTGAACCTTTACAAGTCGAACTTTCTTATCTTTGCCAGGAATAAGTTCTGTGGTACGGCCTAGTGGCCAGTGGATTCGTTTCTTGTTGTCAGATCCAATTAATACAATATCTCCGACAGCGATACCCTTTTCTGACTGTTTTCTATTTGCTCGCTGTATGAGAGCACCCAAATATTCGGACCTGAATCGATCTCTCAAAGCTCTGAGTAGGGACTGCCTGTATCTGAGCCTCTTTGATAAAGAATTTTGTTCAAGTGCATCAACATCTGGAAGCTGAATTTCGTGAACATCTTGAAGAAACATAGATGGGGAGATAGGCTTTACAGTCGCATCTTCAGAAAGGTATGTTAGAGGCCTTGAATTCACTACACTTTCAACATCAGCTAAAAGAGTTGTCATTTCTTCGTACGTAAGACAGGCGCGTCCTAAGACTCTTTTAAGAAGATCTTTTATTACCCTAATCAGCCTCTCCCAGAAGCCACCCCACCACGCCGCCGTTGGCGGGTTAAACTTCCAGTCTATGGAGTTGACAGACCCATATTTTTGTATACATTGCCAATCTAAGCTTCTCAAATAATTAGCTGCGCCAACAAAATTTGTTCCGTTATCACAGTAGATAACAGAGCATCTTCCTCTGCGAGCCACAAATCTTCTCAAACCCATCAAAAATGCATCTGTGGAAGCAGAGGTCACTAGCTCTAGATGAACAGCTCTATATATAGCACATGTGAAAATCAAAATCCAACTCTTCTTATCATTCTTAAGATACAAAGGACCAGCCATATCCATGCCTGTAACTTAAAATACGGCAGAATCTTTTACTCTGTTTTCAGGTAGAGGAGCACTAGATGTCCATAAAGCCCTTGAATTAAACCTTTTACAAATCACACAGCTGGCTAACACAAGCTTTACACTCTTTCTTCCGTTGAGGATCCAATACCTTTCTCTAAGCAAATTCAAGAGGATTTGTAACCCCGCATGACAGTTCTTTACATGAATATAAAAAATAAGTCGCTTAACAACTTCATGCTTTGAAGGGAGAATTATGGGATGGAGAAAATCTTCACTATCTTTCCTGTAAGTTATTTTAGTTTTCAAACGAATGATATCTTGCTCATCCTTACAGGCTTGTAATGTCTTCAATCTTTCATCACTTTCCAAAGAGAAAGATTCTTTTTGAACCATACGTAGAGTTTTTATCTCAGCTTCCCGAAATTCAGTAGCCGTCAATTCGCCTTTACTCTTCTTATCAGGATTTAAACAATTATGCTTAAAGCGAAGAATCCAAGCAACTAAACGTATGATTTTTTCATAACTTGAAAAGTAGCGGTAATACCAGTTATTGTTGGATGGAAATTCAGGTTTCGTCAACATACAAGTAGACTTTGACCTTTCTTTCTGAATTTCTTCCTCATTCCAATCTTCATCGGAAGTGTTCATATGGTTTCTAAATTCTGCTGAATCTTTCATCCAATGTGGGCCCTCCCACCATCTGCTTAAAGCTAATTGCTTAGCCTTACAGCCTCTAGACGGCAAGTCTGCTGGATTCTTCTCACTTGGTATATGTTTCCATGATGAAGGACTGCTTAATTTCTGAATCTCTTGAACCCGATTTCGGACAAACACAGACCAGCTCTCATTTCTTGATATCCAAACAAGCACTGTTGAGGAATCGCTCCAGTAATATCTCTTCATTTCCTGCCAACCCAAAGTATCCACAACAGTTTTCGCCAAACGAGCGCCAATAGTAGCTGCTAATAGCTCCATCCTTGGTACAGTCGTATTCTTTAAAGGCGCAACTCGGGACTTGGCAGCAAGCAGAATTATTTCCCCTTGATCTTCTTTTTCTATCCTCAAGAATACTACTGCTGCGTAAGCATCTTTACTTCCATCAACGAAAGTATGAATTGTGCATGCATGTAAGTTTTCTGGAGTGATTTGGATATGTCTTGGTATCTTAACATCGTTTAAATATTTAAGTTCTTGGAACCATAATAGGAATTCTTTTTGTAATTCACCAGTTATTTCGTCATCCCATCCCGATTAATTCCTAATTTCCAAGCTTTCTGTAACATCAATTTAGGATAAAGCATCACCGGAGCAGTAAAACCAAAAGGATCAAAAATTTTATGAACTGCCGATGACATACTTCGCTTGGTAATCCTTTCTGTGCTGAAATCGTTTAGCCATTTCATGTTGACTTTTAATGTATCGGAAACCTTATCCCAAATCAGACCCAATACTTGAGTTTCCTTCTGGTTCGACGTTTCATCGTGATCACCAGTGTATTCCCACTGTCTTAAATCAAAACCACCATTTGCCATTATTTTCTTTGAGTCCGAGATAAATTTCTTTAGATCTTCTTCACTGTGCACACTAGTGGCGACATTGTCTACATAAAAACTATGCAAAAGCCTTTGCTTGAAATTTTCCTCAAAACTTGCACTATTTTTGATGTGATATTCAATTACTGATGATAAAAGAGAAGGGCTACACTTTACACCGAAAACGACTCGTGCATGCCTAAATACTTTAAGTTTCTTCTCTTTTAGATCTTTCCACCATAGAAATCGCAGAAAATCTCTATCCTTTTCACAAATGCTAATTTGAAGAAACGCTTTTCTAATACCAGCGGTTACACCGAATTTTCTTTCTCTGAAACGTAGGAGAATATCTGGGATAAGCTCAATCAAATTTGGGCCACACTGCAGACACTGATTTAAAGATGGATGGTTAGCCAACTTTGCTGAAGCATCGAAAACCGGACGGATAGGTGTTGTACTACTGGTCTCTTTAATAACTGGGTGATGAGGTAAGTAATTACCATAAGAGTTCACTTTGGTAGCAGGAACTTCTTCTATGATCCCCTCATTCAACCAGTCCATAAATATATTTTCATGTTTTCCGTACATGTTCTTAGATAATAACTTAGAAGTTGTACTTTCCAAACGTCTTACAGCCAAACTCAAGTTATCTGGTAATGCAGATGTGTCGTCAGCCCAAGGAAGACAAATTTCGTAACGACCATCCTTGTTAATTTTTACTGTCTCTAAGAAATGTTCCTTTGTTTGACGGTCAATTTCACTTTTAGATTTCTTTTCTATAGTATCTGTTATTCCGATCAAGTCCAATCTCCATAAGTTTGATATATCAGCTTCATTTACAAACAAAGACGTCACCATCATTGCTAAATTATCTGTTGAGACTTCGGTGTGAGGCGCTTTGCCCATCAATGTCCAACCAAGGTATGTTTCTATGGCAACAAGACCAGATGTCAATACTTTTCTTTTGCCAGTTAACATCTTTCCCATAATATCAGCACCAATCAATATTTCGATAACTTCACGGCAATGACTTACATCAGATAATTCGATTCCATATTCTTTCAACTCTTTAATCCACGGACCATTAGTGACCGGTTGAATGTTTTCACATATAGTAATTTGATCCATCACTTCAAAATTACAGGTGAACTTCTCCTTCATATCCTTAACCTTTATTCTATAACAATTATGTTGGCATTCCTTTGTTGTAACTCCGCCAAACAATGAATGCATCATTTTTTCTTGACGAATGGGAGTATAATTCATCTCTTCTGCTATACTTTTGAAAATATAAGATTTTTGGGATGCTGAATCTAACAATAAACGAACTGTTTTTTGCTTGTTTTCGGAGATGAGTTTCACTTTTAAGGTTTGAAGGAATACTTTAGCACTTTGCTTATTAAAATTTGTCATGTTTACTTCACTACTGACTGAATTTTCTTCAACCTTTTCTTGTGCAGTTTTACCTTGAGAATCACGCAAATCGCACATCAAAGGCACATGCTTCTTAGAACAGATAATGCATCTTAAAACTGCTCGACATTTTTTCACTGTATGATTAGGTAACAAACAAGCGAAGCAGCAATTTTTATCCTTTACAATCTTTTGTATTTCAGTTAAACTCAATTTTCGAGCTGAAAAGCATTCAGAGCTCAAATGTTTGCCTTGGCAAAAAATGCATACCCTTTTGAAATCTAAAGCAGAAGACGTTGTCAATAAACCTGCAGCTGTCGATATCTTATTTCGCATATAGTCTGCACTTGCACTGTTTTTCCTTTTAGAATATTTATTATCTTCACGCTTTGTCAAACCGAAGCCCGCTACAGCTAAAGATATTCTCTCTTCACCTTCTACTTCCGTTTTCAAAAAATGCATCAGATTATTCAACCTTCCTTTAGCATCTGTATTAGAAGAAGAGAGATTCGAGCGATTCCAGGCCTTCAAAAAGTCTGCTGGGAAACAAGACTCAACCATAGGGTATAAAATGGAGGCATATTTATCAGTGGTAACACCTAATGTTTCTAGCGCCCGTAAATATGACTCAAGCTTATCATATAATGAAGTTAATGCAAATCTACCTTTTGTTTGCACAGATATTATCAATTTCAATAACTCTCGTATATACACTTCTACTAGAATATCTTCCCTGCCAAAACGAGCATTTAAACTTTCCACTGCCTTTGAATAATTGGCGCCAGTTGGCGGGAAACTTTCAACAACTTCTCTTGCGCGTGAACCAGCGATTGTTGCTTGTACTAAATACTGGAACTTGTCCTCTGGGGCAATCTCATCATCTTTATCGATTTGTTCAAATTGGCTCCAAAAAGGCAACCAATCCTTAATTTCCCCGCCAAATTTCCTGAATTCCAGCTTAGGTAAAGTAAATTTTCGTCTCATAGTACTATTTTTATAATTACTTAAAATAGCATCAGTTTGAATTTGCCCAAATGATTGTATTCTCGCCAATTCTAAATCATGATTCAATCTTAATTTCTCTTTCTCCAGTTCTGCTTCTTTTTCCAGCCTTAATGCCACAGCTTCTTTTTCCAGCTTTAACTTCTCGAGTTCTTTTCCTTTTTCAGCTTGTTTTTCTTCTTTCAAATCTTGTTTTTCTTCTTTCAATTTTCTTTCCGCTATAGCATTTTCTAAGATATCTTTCACAAATTCGGGATCCTTTTCATACTCTTTACTATTTAAAATCAGCTCTTTTAAGCTTGCTATTGTGAACGACGAAGGCAAAGTCTCTCCAATTTCTTCAGCTACCCATTTCAAATCTTCTTTTTAAAATCCTTTAACGGTTTTAAACATCTTTTTAATCTTAATATAATCAAAATAATTTTACTTCACTTGAAAGGTCCTGTCGCAGTGACTCCAGTATTTTTATGTAAAGCAACGGAATAAGCACCGCAAATTCCTATCTTTTCTCTTACTAAATTAAACTGTATAAAAGCGGACGCCAAATACTTCTTATTTACACTTTAAAATTATTAAAGCAGCACCTCTTGTGCTCGTATAATAATTCCTATAACATTAAACATAAGAAAATTATTCCTACGGTAAAAAGTAGTTCACTAAAATTAAAAATTCCAACTATATGAAAAAAATGCAACTAACATCGCTGCTAACTTTATTCTGTTCTATTTCTTGAATTAAAAAAAAAAAAAAACAAAACTCTGTGGATGCCACACGCATCACCTAATCTTTACATTTTAACAAATTTTGAAGATAGCACGCGCTCATATTTTACATAAAAATTAAAAGCATTAAATTCATTTAACTCTTTTTTTCTTTGACATATTGTTCAGCACGTGAACTTACAAAAAATAGAGGATAAATAATAAACAAATTTATACACTGAAATTGAAAATGGCTCACTTATAACAGTAAACATCAAACAAACTTGCTGGTTATGCAAAATGGCATATAGTGTATTTCTGAACCTTTGCAGCAACTTAGGAATGTGACAACATTTAACTAAATGAAACAAAGTTGCCTTCTGTATCCAAATACTTATTGATCCAAATACCCATTGATATTCCGAACTGATATACATACAGGGCCACTGAAAGAGTTATTACGCATTTTAAATACTTCTGATGTCATCATCACAACTTAAACAAAACAAATAAATTTGTTAAAAATAATAATGAGATATTTTCAGAAAGAGTTGTGAATAAATATGTTAATTTGGCTTGAAGTGAGATTTATTATTAAATAAGGTAATTTAAATTGCTGGACTGCCATAAGCGATTTTTTTATATTCTTTTTGTACCACTATTTCCAAAAAATAAAATTTATAATATATCTTTGTTGATAAATCAGCTGTTTGTCTTCATAAATTTATTATAAATTTTATGTAATGCAATAATGACACGAAAGTAATAATAACAATAATAATAATAATAAGATAATAATAATAAGTCGTTTGATGCAACCCTGAATTTGTAGTTAGATGAGGGATTTTAATTTTGTGCTTAATTTTACTCACTTCTCTCCCCTCCCCCTCTTTTTTATAGATTAATTCGCCATGAATTTTAACAAACCGTTGGTAACTAGACGATATACCAACAAAACAAATAACCAAAATATTTTAATGTAAAATAAACTACAATTTAACCAACACCAATGAAATCTCTTAAAACATGTTGTGTTACGTATACTGTAATACAAGATGTCCAGTATTAAAAATTTGAATATTGTTAAATTTTTTTCAACTTAGCGATTTTTTTTTTTTTTCCCGCTGTACGAATTTAAAAATATTTATTTCTTAATATTACGACTAATATTAATTCAGTGTTATTACGTGACTGTAATAACACATCAGGTAAGAAATTTTAGCAAACCATAAAAAAGTAATTCAAATGTACCGTTTTGTTTCGCTTTCAGTAAAATATATCCACCTTAGTGACGTCATCATCTAAGAATTTACTGATGAGAAGGTAAAAACTAACAAGACAAATATGCCAGCTGCGATATGGTAACTTGCGGCTAGCACGAAAATGGCCAAAAAAAGAAAGTATACGACCCTGACCTTCAAACTTTTTTTTATAAGAACGGGTAGTGGCTTGGCTTCGTTTGATATTGGTTTGAAAGCTTCTCTGCTTCACGTGTGTAAGCGTCGTTTATAGTAAATTAATTTCTATGCAATTTCTTTAGATATACTAATTAAACGACCAAATTTTTCATATTTTCAATGAAATTTACAACCACTGTTTCTTGGGGATAGTTAGTTATTAAGTTGTGTGTTTGCAGAAAAGTAATATAAAAAATATCCATATGAAAATAGTGTTATTTAATGTTTGGAAATTTTAAGAGTAGTTGAAACCTAAGACACTTTTATAAATGGTATAAATAACATTGTTTGTTTACAAACTGCATGCAGTTTGTACATAAATATATAATAATAAATAAATAAAACTGAATTTATAAAGCGCTTATTTTTAGAAGCTTTAAAAATAAGTTAAAAGCAAAACTCTTTTGTCAAATATTTTTTCGAATAAAATGTTATGTGAATAAAAAACATGAATAAGTAGAATTGGAGAAATATACAAAAGGCTTAAAAAAGGTGTTTTCTTCAGTGTGAATGGTAAACAAAAAGTTCTTAAAAAAGTTTGAAAAAAGAAAAAGCTTTTCAAGCCATTCTTTACAAAAATAATCTGGTGTGTCACTCACACGACATTCTCTTACCCTGAAATTTAATACTGTAAATACAGGTTGTAGATTAAGAGGTAAGATAACGAGTACTGTTATGTAAACCTATGTTAAACAATTCAAATTAGGCTTCGGAAGAGTTTTATATAATAATTAGTTCTGTGTGAGGGGACTACCGCCCCCCTCAACCCCCCATTTCCTTAATGTACCTACATTTATATAGAATTTAATTCTGTTATTAAGATTAAAAGTTTACTTAAAATTATACAGACAATTTTCACGCACAACATTCCTTAAAACTTATCAATCTTAATGAAACTGTTCCAGCAACAAACGTATATTAACTTCAAAATTCAACATTTGGATCTCCGAAAAGGATTCGTTTTTAAGTCACTTTAAGAGACACAGACAAAGATCAAACGTTAAAAAATTTGACTAGGGTAATCAGGAAGCTTCAAAACGTGTAAATATACAAAAAACAAGCGATGAATATTTAGCTTAAACCGTACATTATTTACCATATCTCTATGGGGAATTTATTTCAATTCCCGAACAGCTTTCCTGGAAATGGTAAAATATTATTAGTAAAGCACAACCACTAACAACAACAACAAAAAAAATGTTATCGCTTAAATATTTGCAGCCCTGTATATCTTTCGAAGATTATATACAGACCAAATGGTGCATCTAAATATTATCCTATAGTAATCATACATGGCCCAGCCTGAAATATACTTCCATCAATTGACACGATTGTCGCACTTTTATCTAGTTCTTTTGTGTTGCCCTGTAAACGAACAGTCAATGATTTCCCTACTCTATTCTACACGAGACATGTTTTTATGCATATGAAAAATATATATTTGTTTCATTTGGTTTAGTGCAGTCTGTAGATGTTAAACTCTACTTACCTGCAATTTCCCCCATAGACGTAATGTATTTGAATACTTTTGAGTGTCCCTGTACACGAACCATCTGCTTCATTTCAACGAAAAGCTTAGTGTAGCATCCCTATATGATACGCATTTAGAATACCGAGGTTGAAATGTCTGCTACTATTTGTTTTTGAGATATGCTGATAACACACACACAGACAGATAGACACACAGACACACACACAGACCATTCGCTAAAAACATTATTTTCGTATTCAGGAGACCTCAGAACATGTAAATATAACAAAAACTCACTTTCGAAAATTTGACCCTAAAACAATACTTTCTCTGCCTTATGGGTAAGAGAAAGTAAAAACAAATTACACTCTCTTGCAGATTTTTGTAACTTTGTCTACAATGGCTATTACATTTTTTAGAAGTGTGAGAAAGGTTTCATAACTTATGAGTTATGCATGGTTTTACTTTCTTCTTTTTACTATAAGATGGATTTATCCTATACATGTGTAAATACACACAATGAAACTAAATTCTTCATTTTCCTTCTCTATAGCTTTCTTCTGTACAATGAGAAAGTATTTATTCTAAGTCTAGCACACTAAAAAGATGCATTGCAGCCTTGCAAGACTGCATTGCAAGACTTTTATTGCAGCTTGAAAACAGATAGTAAACAAACTGTAAGCTAATAAATAGAAATGAATTTATCTTATTTATCACTTAATAACACCAGTATTTTTAAAAAAGTAAGATTTTTCTACTAATTTTCGATTGAGTAACACGAAGATTCGACGATGAAATAATATGAATCACATTATCTTACAGTAATAATGGTGTAAATTGAAATTTAAAGTATACTCAATAAATGAATAAAATAAACAAAATAAATAAAATAAAATAAAGAAAGAAAGAAACTGTTAAGAGGTTAATGAAATTAAATAATATTAGATTTATAGGTCGCAAGCCTCCTTTCTGTTGAGTAAAATATAGTCATACTCCCCATCTCATATTTTTTACTCCAGATATCCTCATTTACAATTTTCTTCTTTCATACGCTTTCATCATAATATGTTATATATTCATTATTTTATTCTGTATAGAACTTTTGTTTCCTTTGTATGTTTCATCATGTCTTTAAAGCTAAAATAATTAATATTTTCTCTTTTATGGGATTCAATATCTTCTAAAATCTGTTTTCCTCTATATAAATTTTAACTGATTATTTAAATTTAATATATATATATATATATTATTCTTGAAAAAAATTAAGCAATATTTATACCTATTCAAAGTGTGGGGTAATGCACAGCTCTTCGTGAAACGATACTGAAAAAAAAAATTAGTAAAAAAACAATAATTTGTTTGTTAAATGCTACATAGTTTCTGAACAGTTGAAATATTTTAATATTTTATTTTATTTATTTTTTTTTTCCAAGCAAGACCATTAACAGAGGGAGTGGGAGGATGTGGTCAAGCGATCATTCTGAATATCGGTAATAAGAAAATATACAAAATATTTATTTTTATTAATATTTTGATTTTAATTTTTTTAAAAACTGTTATTCGTAGAGCTGTTAAAAGGGGAGAAAGATAAAATAAAACAAAGAATTAAATGCACCAAGCATTTTTCATGCACTTCTTCCGACACAAAATGTACAATGACGATGCAACAATAATGACTCCAATAAATAGCTGTAAAAGTACCACAAGCATGACATGGCATCGTCACAAATGCGTTTATGCATTCATAAAACACCCCATAGGTTTTCAATGCAAGGACACGCGTGGTCGTCCATATGATGTTGTAAATCGACCTTTTTTTTTACTATGTAAAAAATGTTTTGCTTGTCAGGTTATTTTTTACCATTATATGTCACTTCATCCTTAACAAAACCATGCCCAAGCGTCACGGTCGTCTAGTTTTGATAATTACATTTTATCACAAACCTTCATTTCTTAATGAATTATCCATTTATAGTACTAATTACACCCTTGCTTACAGATCCTATCATTGATGTATTGTTTTAGTTTTTCTCTTTCTTTGTAATGAAGATAATATTAGTACGCATTATGAAATGTCTTTTAGACGTACTGCGGCTAGAGTTGTGTTAAGACATTTTTAAATTTGTCATTTATAAATACATTGATTATAATTAAAAAATGATTTACATATTGAGGTCTCCATCACCAGATTAAAATTTTTCTTTCTTTATTCTCCCCTCTCCCATTAAAAAATAAATAAATAAATAAATAATAATAATAAAAATAAAAATAAAATAAAGGACAGTCGCTTTAAAATAACTTACATATATACTCCACCCACCATTCGATTTTGTGGATCGACCAGGGTTTCAAATTTAGAGCGCTATGCCAGGATTCATGTTTTGATAGCTTGGAATCTACCCCCCCCCCCCTCCCATATAAAAAAAAAAACAAATAAGCAAATATCTTTTATTTAAAAAAAAAAAAAAAAAAAAAATCACCAATCTTTCCAAGTTTCTTTCTTTTTTTTTTTTTTTTAATAACAATTTTAAAAGAGTTACGCTATAATAATATAAAATTCTGAGTCATAGGTTAATTAATGGTGGGTTTAAGCACCTTCAAATATATTTTGAATTAAAAAGAATTATATATATATATATATATATATATATAATACACTCTTCCTATTAAATATTTTTACTCACTGCCATAGAAACATATTATTTTTGAAATTTCCTTTCCAAGAAACATGCATGTGTGTGCATCCTCATCTTCAAGAAAAAAAAAAAAAAAAAAAGATGTGTTTGACTATGAATGGATTTCTACATTAAGTATGACTATTAGAATTACAACGACTATAGACTTAAGCCAAATAAAAAAAAAATCAAAAGGATTTTATTTTCATATTCAGAAGAAAAACTTGAAAAGTGTCAATTGTGGAGCCGTTTTCATCGGATACCCAAACATGTGCATGTGCATCGAATGCCCCTCTGTAAATTAGTCCGTGCATTTAAAATCGTAGCCATAGCAAAAGGGAGAGGGGTAGAAAAAAATTGCAAATTTGTTGCAAATTATTGAGTTGTACTACATTTTTATCACATAACATTACGCGCTATAGTTTGCACCCAACCCCCCCCCCCCCCCAAAAAAAAAAAAAAAAAAAAAAAAAACCTGCATACGGGCGTGCATTATAACATATAGTCATAGTTTTTTTTTTAGACTACATATTAGATGAAAGGTTTGTGCAAATTAAAACTTTTGAACTTCAAATGTTAATTTAGAGCAACTGAGTGATAAAAAGAGTCATTCAACTGTTTTTTGTCATAGCTGTCACGCTACATTTTTACTTTATCAGTGTAAAACATTTTTTTTTAGATTAAAAGTTTTGTATTATCTGTAAATAAGGCATACAGATACACCAGCACACTGAAATTCATTAAGATAAATTAATATTTAATATTGAAAAATTAACGAAAAAGCTCTCTGATGTCAGGGTTGTTACAAATGAAATTAACCCTTCGTGTGATAAAAAAGCACCACAGAACTGGCATTTAAAAGTAATAAGTACAAAACTTTGAATAAACACCATAAAATGCAAGAACACGCAGCAATTGTTTCGGGTTGAAAGAAGACACGACCCTTCGTCAGTCGAACAAAGTTGGCACGAGTGCTGCAAATAAAGCAACAACGCACCTAAAGTAGGCACGAGTTCTGTATACAAAGCGACAACGCACCTAAAGCAGGCACAAGTGCTATAAGCAAAAAAAAAAAAAAAAAAAAAAAAAAAAAAAACAACGCTTTATTTGAAGCACTCGTGCCTACTTTGTTCGCCAAACGAAAGGTTGTGTCTTCTTTCGTCCCGAAACAAGTATTGTGAGTACTTGCATTTTATAGCGTTTAATCGAAGCTTTGTACTTATTAACCCAATGTTTCTTTTCCTGAAAAATAAATAAATAAATAAATAAATAATGTTTAAACGCTTGGTAACTACTAAATGTTTGAATAGTCGAGTGAGTTTACTCTAGATTTTTACTTTAGAAATTCTTTTGCTTCCTTAATGCACACACTTTATCTAAATAGAATAAATCTTATAAATAGGAAATGTTCTGTTTCCTTAATTCTATTTTTTTCCATTCGGGTATATTATTCTAAAATATTTTATTTGTTTTTCATTTTAAATGAATGTTTTCAAATGGAACACAAGTCTCGTTTCACATTCGGAATTCAACTTTAACTTTACCCTTTTTAGCATAATGTTTTCACTTCTTTTTCCGCATAAGTATTTGCAAATCTAAAGCAGGAACTGAGAAGGAGAAGACAGCATAAATTAAGGCATATATATATATATATATATTATTTTTTTCTGGTGAATAATTCACACTTCTCTGAATCGCATTTCTCGTAACAGTAGACGTATAGTTTATATATATATAGTACGTCTTGAATTTCGATTTTTTTTTCTGTTGTTTAAAATTGTCATGGTGGCATACTTTCTAAATTCTGTTATACGATATGCTCGCCTTCAACTGAATTTGCTTGAAAATTTTTGTATTTTTGTTGTTCGGGATGGAATATACATGACTTGGTTTCACCGTTCGTAAAATAACATCTACCTTGAGAGAAAGTACTTTTTTTTTTTCTACACACACACACACACACACACACACACATATATATATATTATGGACGTGAAGACTATTTATTCATGAAAAACTTTTTTTTTTCTTTTCTTCTTCTTCTTTTGTTTTTCTTTTGATTTCGGCATTAAGTGTTAAAATAATATTAAATATAAAATTTAGAGAAAACTCGCAAAAGAATATTTTAGAAATTATTATAATGATCGTTTTTTAGAAACGCAAACATTTTAAGGTGATGAACCATTAAAAAAAAATCCTTTGGGTTTAAATCAAAAGGTAACTACTACATTAAATTATATAGAATAATTATATCAAGGGAGTGAAAATTGTTTATTTTAGACAATATTAGAGAAACTAAACCATTGGATAAAGATTAATTTGGTAGTCATATAGAATAAATTTAGATATCTGCAAAACTTTGAGTTTTTTGTCTGGTTTTCGGAAAAAGTTCAAAGTATTTTTTTTTTTAATGAATGTAGAGGCTTCTTTGTCACCAAATTAATATCTGTAAAGCACAGACTTATTAGGACCCGTTGAAAAATATATAGCTTAAAAAAATGTGCTTTATGAATTATTTTTAGCTTTAAATTTACTATACAAAATTCTTGCATTTAATACATAACATTAAGCATGCAATCGATTTAGTAATAGAGACATTTTGTTGATAGCATGAGAAAACTTCTTAAACACATACCAATAAATTACAAACTACACAACAATTTTTCATATTCAATATAAACACGATTCTTCATCAGCCGAATAAATAAATATATAAAAATAAATAAATAAAATAAATACGAGGGCCGCATGAAACTACAGAGAGACTGGACATTGAACAAATATAGCGAATGCTCGTTCAAAAAACCAGTCGATCGCCGTAGAATGTAATTTAATTTTACCAGCGTCTGAATCTTTTCTTTTAATTAAAATCTCGATAAAACATTTTTATTTATCTTCAGATGGCTTGTAGAGTGCCATTTGAATTTTTTGAGATTGTAATCAAGGCCGTAGCCAGGATTTTTTTTCGGGAGGGGCCCATCACATTTCTAATACAAGGTCATCGAATATGATATACTAATACGCATACCCAATGAAAAAAACATACGTACACGCAATCAAGGGCCTGATTAACACAGGGGCACATGGTGCCCCGGGCCTTGAGTAGCAAAGAGCCCTAAAACTGGCCCTGAAAATGCCCTTTTGCCTCTAAAAATGACAAAAGTGGTATCATAAATTACAAAATTGTTATTTTAGTTTCATATACAGGTATATATATGTACTTTTGCTGATTCCTGTACAGTACGAATGGTGGGGGTGGAGCCCACGGAAGTGTGTTAACCCAGGGCCTCACACGAAGTTAATCAGACCCTACACAAAAAGACCCTGATTAACTTCATGAGAGACCCGGGGCACGCATAGTATCGTGAGCCCGCCTCCTCCTCGCATTGTGCACCGATAAACACAGGTACATATATACCTGTTTATGGGAGTAATATGTCAGAATTTGCACTACATGATACCATTTTCAGGTCATAAAAGGCTAAATGGCATTTTTAGGGCGAATTATATGGCCCCTGTTATTCAGGTCACATGTCTTACATGCCCCTGCTTTAATCAGGCCTTGCACACAAATCTTTCGTCTATATTTTCCTATACAAATTCACTCAATACCAATCATTTTTTTAAAACTTTTATTTATTAAAATTAATTTCCATGATGAATGCAGATGATTTGTTATAATAAAAATGTAACACTTAATGTCCAAAGAAAGTCAATTTTATGTTCACTAACGATATCTTTAAAAATGTTTTTTGCCCTTTTTCGTTTTGTTAAAAATAAGGGGGGGAAAAAGGAAAACTTAGATTCAAATTATCATACATTAATAGTTCAACTGTTAGTCTTAAAAATACTGACAAGTTCTTTTAAAAGATACTCATATCGAATAACTGTCCACCTCCGGGGGGAAGAGGGGACTTCACCCTTTCTATGTGTGCCTACTTGATTATTACTATGATAAATAATTCTTATTGTGTACATTTATAAGAAATTTTGTACTATACCGCCAAGTTAAAAACTGAGAAAAATTCAGACGGCTTCGCCACCTGTTGGACAATTTTCACCAAAAAGTGTTAGGCACTAGTTTATATCATGGTGCAGCTGCATATAAATGTATATGTAATTCTGTGCAGTGCAGTAGTTCCTGATTTACAATTGGAACAAAATATTTGTCACACACAGACAGACATTTTCTAAAAATGGTCAAATCGTGTTCTGGATCTCTCAAAACATGTAAATTCATCGAAAACCGGAAATCAAAATTTTTTTTTTCGAATCCAATACTTTCTTCTATTGAATACAGAAAAAAGTAAAAAGATTGAATTCATGACGTAGGACAGTCCATTATAGCTTTGACAAGAAGATGGATGAAATTAAGCGAATAAATATAGCGAAATTAAGGTTGAATGGGTTTTACGGCGCTCTAGAGCTTAAATATAGAAAATAAAGAACGTAATGGGAAATTTAATTAAATGAATAGGTTTTATTACATTATTTTTAAATACTTTTTTTTTTTTTTTTTTCAAGACAGCAATGTTTGCCTGATACATACTACACGAAATCAGTCTTTCATCATTTATTTCGGGGGGGGGGGGGCTTGGGCCCGTCGGCCCCCCCCCCTTGCCTACGGCCTTGATTGTAATGGTATCGCATATAACAGCTTGAACAAACATGGCGGATCGGCTGGCGGGTCAATCTCTTTTCATGTAGGGTCTCTACATGAAATCAGCAATATACAAAATTAGAATTAGGGGCAAAATAAAGTAAATAAGAGCAATTTTATGAAAATGCTTGTGAGATTCGAATTTAATAACAGTTCAAATGGTATATAAATAAAAAAATGAATATATATATATGTGTGTGTGTATAATGCAATATAAAATAAAATTACAAAAAGCAAGCTTTCGGACATTAGAAATGAAAATTCTTGGACATTAAAAAAGAAATAGGATAAATTCTTTTCCCATTTCATTCATTTTTTTCCCGCCTTATTCTTTCAACATCTTTTGTGCTTAAAATTAGGTGTTTTCTCAAGGTGAAATGTAGGTTGAATAAACGTTTTCTGAGTATGGATTACAGGTCACTTACGAAATCTTGATGTCTTTAGTTTTTTTTTAATAGCCATCAATCTTGTTTATTCTTATTTGATTTCAAGGAAATTGAATGGTTTTAAATAGATTTGTTTCTTTCTTTTTTCTTTTTATATTCCTTTCTAAGAATAAAAATTTCTCATTGGAAAAAAAAAAAAAAAAAAAAAAAAAAAAAAAAAGAGAGAGAGAGAGAGAGAGAGAGAGAGATCTTGTAATATTTTTGAATTGATTTTTCATATTTTTGTTCATTTGATATTTTCGTTTCTAGAATTTGTTTCCGTTTTCAATGACAAATTATTACTCACCGCTTCGTACCTTTTACCATTGTTTATTAAATTCAAAACAATATTATCCTTAAAATATCATTAAAATAGAAAATAAAGTTTAATTATTGTTTAAATTAATATTTAAGTTGTCTATTTTCAGATATAGTAAATTTCATTTTCTCAATAAGAGGTTTTCAATTTTTTTTTTTTTTTTTTTTTTTTTCCCAAACAAATTATTTATTGCTCTATATCGTCTGTTATTATTAAATTCAAAATGACGTTATCTTAATTAGATTAAGTTGGAAAATAAAGATTATTTATTATTCATATTAATATCTAGATTGTCTGTCTTTGGAGACAATTCAAATAAGAAAATAAATGTATCGGAAATAAATCTAAAGGAAATCATTATCTTTTTAAATAAAGAGTCTGTGTATCTGTGTGTCTGTCTGCGCTCTGCAGTTCAGACTACTGACTGCAGAGCTACAAAACTTGGCAGAGGGGTAGTCTGCATCTTGCAAGTGTGCACCTCGTCGAGATTGTTTTCAAATTTTGAATTTAAATTCTTTTAATTATTATTATTATTATTATTATTATTTATCCATTGAATGTTCTATTTCATTTTCTAAAATTTATTTTGCTTTCATTTCAATCGTCTGCGTATTTTAACAACGGCTATTAAATTAATCTTAGTTTCTCTTACCCATACATATGGTAGAGGAAATATTGTTTTGGGGTCAAACTTTAGAAATAAATTTAGTTATATTTACACTTTTTGAGGTCCTCTGAATTTGTAAATAAAGTTTTTATTGGTTGGTCTGTGTATATATATCTCTCTCTCTCTCTGTGTGTGTGTGTATGTGTCTGTTATCAGCAGATCTCACGAACAAATAGTAGCAGAAAATTCAAACTCGGCATTCTAAACCTGTATCACATAGTGATGATGCACAACAATTTCACTGAGATCAAGTAAATATAGTTTGGGTACAGGGGTATCCAAGAAAATTCAAACACATTGCATCTACGGGGAAAATTTCTCGCAAGTGCAGTGTAACATATATAGGCTGCACTAAACAAAATAAAATTGGTAATTTTTTTATTTTATTTATTTATTTATTCATTTTTACATCCATAAAAGCATGTTTTGCATAGATTGTGGTATGGAATCATTCATCATTCGTTTACAGGGCTACCCAAAGTATATAGATTGGAGAAATGCTGGAAGTTTATTTCATTTTGCTTTAGGCGTTTTTCATATAAGACTAAATTTTGGTACACAATGTGATAGGCATGTAACTTATAGACAATATACAGGGCTATCCAAATTAATCTAAATGTTTTTTTTCTGAATGTAATTGAGGGAAGAGCCCTGTTACATTTTACTATGTCGACGAACACTGCTCAGAAAGGCAAAATTAATTTTTCATACGCATACAGTATACAAAGTATTTTTTGAAGCTCTATTTTCAACTCTGGCATTTTGTATAACATCACGTATTGTGTGCCCTGAATATAGCTTAATCTGCTTATATATATATAAGCAGATATATAATCTGCTATATATAATCTGCTTATTAGCGGTTAATTTGTATATACATCTGTTATCAGCATAACTTAAAAATAAATAACTGCAGTAAAATCAAATTTCTACAGTGAAACCTCTCAAGTTGGACACCCCTATAAGTTGGACGCTTTTTCTCGGAACGGAATGTATCCATTAACATTATGTCTAACCCCTATAAGTTGGACACCTCTCTAAGTTGGACACTTTTTCTTGGAACCGTAGGTGTGTCCATCTTAGAGAGGTTTTACTGTATTTTGGTGTTCTTATTAGTTTGCCATTTGAAAAAAATTGATCAGGATTGGCAAGTTTGAAGGCAAATTAATAACAGCCTTGATTAAAAAAATAAAAATAAATATAAATATAAATAAATGTAGGCTACTATAACTGAACGGGTTGTTGAGGGGAACACTAGCCCCCCTCATACAGAATAATATGTCAAATAGAATTTTTTCTAAACCTATTTTAGATTATTTTAAATGTACATTGAACTTTATTATCTTGCGCTATTAATCTTAAAGCTTAATATGCAATCTATTTTTATAGTATTGAAATGCAGGGTAAGAGAAAGTTGTGTGGGTGACGCGCCAGATTATTTTTTTAATTTATTTAATTCATCCATTTAAAGGCGAAATCTTTTTATTTTATTATTTATTATATTTATTGATGATAATACAGTTGAAAAAATTAAAGTGAAGTGAGTGAAGAAATGAATTGCCACAATAGTTTTCTTTTTATCATATGTGTATTAAAACGAATTCTATTATAAGCTTTTAAGCTTGTATTTTAAAACATTCTCTTTGTGGTTTAAATGTTTGTGAGAAGAGTGCAAGAATGTTTGCGAAAATAATGTTGTCAAAATTTTTGCCAAAATGTCTAAAACGCTGTGTACACAAACACTGCATACAAAAATCTAAAACTCTGTATGTATACTACATTATGTTTGTCATTTGTGAATATTTGCCAGTAGAATGCAAGAATGTTTGTTAAAATAATGTTTGAAATGTTTGTCAAAGAAAAGTTTCTCTAGAACGTTTGTAAAAAATAAATGTATTGATATTAAATATTCTTTTATGAACTTTTAATTACTAATTGTTTGACCATCAATGATATATTTTCTCATAACCTGAACATTTGCTGCTTCACAATGAGCATTGAACCGCATTTAAAACAACAATTAATTATTATATTACGGAAAAAAAAATCTTTTCTTTTCGGTGCCTTCTATTGCATCGCAAATTATCCTTTTTGAATAATAATTCTTTTTTCCCTTTCTATTTTGAGGCGTTGCATTTTTTTTTTTTCTAAATTTTTAATTTACGAAAACAAAATTAATAATATATTTTTTTAGATATTATAAAAATGCGTAATTCATGAAAATTCTTTTTGAATATGTCTCACATTTCTTTAAGTTGATACAACAGATTAATCTTGACACGTTCCAATCTCTTCGTCAGTCATATTTTTGCAGACACCTCTCATATTCCCTTTGAAACGTGACGCAATTAATGAACAACTCCTAAAAGAAATTTTCTTATTGTTCATTTTTCTCATTAAAGCTGAGTAATAGTGTCTTTTAAAGAAAGTTTTAATTTAAAATATATAATATGAAACAGTAATTAAAAGCTTTATGATTACAGGTTAACATTACAGTTTGAAAAACTAAATATAAATAATCTGGTGTGTCACTCACACGACTTTCTCTTACCCTGAAATTTAATACTATAAGTACAGATTGAAGACTAAGGGTTAAGATAACGAGTACTTTTATGTAAACCTATGTTAAAACAATTCAAATTAAGCTTCGGAACAGCTTTATTTAACAAATAATTCTATGTGAGGGAGACTACCGCCCCCCCCCCTCAACCCCATCCCTCGTTTCATTTTTGTATAGAATTAAAATCTGTTATTAAGGTCAAAAATTCATTTAAAATTATTCATACAACTTTCCCACGCATAATGCCTTGAAACTTATCAATATTGAACAAACTTTTCTTGTAACAGACGTATTAAATTCAACATACTACAACATTTGGATCAACTGAAAGTATTTGTTTTTGATTTACTCTAACAGATACAGACAAAGATCAAACGTTAAAAACTTGATAGGAAGTTCAAAATGTGTAAATATACAAAAAACCAAGCTATGGATATTTAGCTTAAGAAAATACATTATTTACCGTATGGCTATGATGAATTAATTTCAATTCCTGAGCAGCTTTCCTGGACATGGTAAAATATAATAATAAAGCACTTCCATTAACAAATTAAAAAGAATGTTATGGCTTAAATTTTTGCAGCTCTGTATATCTTTTGAAAGTTATGTACACATCACATGGTGCACATAAATATATTCCTATATTAATAACACACGGCACAATTTAAAGCACACTTCCATTCATTTTCAAGTATTGTCGCATTAAAAACTAGTTATTTTGTGTAGCCCTGTAAACAAACTGTGAATGATTTTTATTCCATATTCTACACGAAACCTGCTTTTATGCATACAAAAAATATATATTTGTTTCATTTGGCTTGGTGCAGTCTATAGATGCTGAACTCTGCTTACCTGCAATATCCCCCATACACGTAATGAATTTTCAATTCTCTTGGGTGTGTACACGAACCATTTGCTTCATCTCAACGAAAACCTTAGTATCCCTATATCACATTTAGAATACCAAGTTTGGACTTTCTGCTATTATTTGTTCTTGAGATAGGCTGATAACAGACATACACACAGACCAACCGCTAAAAACATGATTTTTAGATTCAGGGGACCTCAAAACATGTAAATATAGCAAAAACTCCCGTTCGGAAATTTGACCCAAAAAGAATACTTTCTCTACTTTATGGGTAAGACATCAAGTATATTGCGTATTTATAAATGCAATTTCTAAATATTAAAATGTTACAAATGTTACTATTAATAATAAAAATAATTATTATTATAACAAGAAATGACATTTTTTTTTTTCATTATTTTATACCTTAGTTACATAATTTTTATCTCTTTTAATGCGACGTCTTCGGCGCAGTATAATTATAGTCAATGTAAAAATGAAAGCTTAACAATGAAGTTCTGACTATAATTACATTGCGCCACTAAAGGGTACGTATTTCAAGATAGACTGTTAGATAGAAAGAGATATAATGTAATAATATTTATTGAACGCAACCTCTTTCACAGAAAATTTTAATTTAGAGAAAACTTCAGAATAGAACACATATAATTTTTATGATTAAGAAAGAAATGTAAATTTGAAGTAATAAATTTTAATCCTTTCAGGGGCGGTCTAATTTTAATTCCCAACTGCAAAAACTCGTCCTAGAAAACTTTAATAAAATTTTAATGATATAGAGTAAAAACTTTGTTTATTTCTTTGCTTTTAGACTTCTTCGTAAATACTGGTGGCAGTTGATTTTAAATGATGAAAATTTCTTTCTCCCTGAAAAGGTCAATGAAAATAAATAAATAGGCAAAAAAAAAAAAAAAAAAAAAAAAAAAAAATAAATAAATAAATAAATAAAAAAATAAATAAATTGATGCATGCTAATTTTAGCGCTATAGAAAAAGGAATTATTCTTGGGGGAAAAAAAAACTGCTTTCTTTTTTTTAAAAAAAAAAAGCTTTAAACATACAATAGTTTCATGGCGAGAAAAAATAAAATCATCCTTTGAGAATGAGCTACTTTAAAATTCAACCTAATACACCTTTTGCATATATTTAACATAACAATGAGTATAATATTTTCTTTAAAATCTTCTAATTTTTTTTTTTTAAGTTGAAGTTCATTTTTTTTTCTTTGAATAAAAAGATGCTGAATTAAAAAAAACTTCAGTTTGAAATTCATTATCAATACCTCTGTATAAATGCTACGTGTTTTATTTTTGTTGAATTTGACATTTTTTTGTGCGCGTTCATTTGAGATTATTGAACCGCAATTTGTAAATAAGATAAATGCTACTCCTTCAAGTGAACACAGAGTTTTCATCAGTATATTTATTTCTTTATTTATTTTAGAGTGAGGTTTTACGAGTATGTGTGCGTGATTAATTTATAATTCTTACTTAATTTTAAACGCTTCTGAGAGTAGCTTTGAACCAATAACAGACTCAAGCATTTTAAAACTCAGCACTTTTTTTTTTTCATAATGATTTTATAGTGCATCCCATGCATTGCATTAAAGATTCATTATATTTTTTTATCTTGTTTTTAAGACCATATTATTCAGAAAAATATTTGAAACGTATTCATTATTTAAAAATCAAAGACGGTTTGAAAATATCAAACGGTAAATGAAGAATTAAACAATGTGTGAAAATTTAGCAGTTTGAGAAGATAAATACGTTAGAGCAGCACTGTATCAATTTAACAATAATTATTAAAATGTTAATATATCTAAATGCTAAAACTGAAAATTCAATAAAAAAAATATTGAAAAGTTTTGGGATAAACATATTACCGAAATATCCAACCTTTCATTGACCTTTACCGGAGATTTTCCCTTGATGAAGGCTTTGATAATTTTTAATAATTTTAAAATTTTTTTTACGATTATAATTTTTTTTATGATTATATTTCTGTTTTTACTTTCGGACATGCATATGTAAGGAAAGTGTTTTATCATGAAAAATTTTGAAATTGAGATTTTGGTATATTTATACATTTTGAGGCCTCCTGAGTTCATTTTAGCTGTTTTCACGGTAATGTATATATGTATATGTGTAGGTAAGTGTATGTGTCTGTATGAGAAAGAACATGATAATATCTATATGCTTTGAACGATTCAGCTGAAAGTTAGTACGTATGTTATAGGTCACCGTCTCCTGAGTTCATTTTAGCTGTTTTCACGGTAATGTATATATGTATATGTGTAGGTAAGTGTATGTGTCTGTATGAGAAAGAACATGATAATATCTAAATGCTTTGAACGATTCAGCTGAAAGCTAGTACGTATGTTAAAGGTCACCGTCACACGAACTGTATAGATTTTAGCGAATATAGCACTTATAGTTTTTTATAGGGACAGAATAAAAAATTCTTTATCATTATGGCTTATGGGCTTAAGTTATTTAAAGTGCGATAGCGTCTAAATGTCTTATTTGATTGAGCTTTAAATTTATATACATGTTATAAACCTCCATAGCACTAAATGCATAGATTTTGTTGAATCTAACACTTACAGTTCTTTTATAGAGACATTAAAAGAAATTCGTTATCATTATGATCCATGGGCTCAAATTAATTGAAGTGCAATAGCATTAAATTAAACAATATACAATTTGGGGGGAAAATACTCAAATACCATATTATAATATCCTCTTTTGTTTGTTTAACGACTTCTCTTACTTTAATTCATTCGAAAAACCTTTAATTATTTAATGTTCGGAAAATCGAGTGGAGTCTCTGGAGACTTTTTAGTTTATAAAGACTTCAAAAACAAAGAAATACTACTACATAATATACATATATTCAAAATTAAGAAATACTAACACGTAATTTAAATATTATGTATTAACTAGAAGACATGTCTTGCGCACTTTATATTATAGAGAAGAGATGTTATATTTAATCTTACATAAATAAATATATAAATTATGTTACGGAGAATTTTTATAGCACTGATTTTAACAAAAATAATAAAAACAAACTTAAGTGAAAAAAAAAAAAAAAAAAAAAATTATTAAAAAGTATTATAGTTGCTAATCAATTTTTTTTTACAACCTCATTCAGTGCAATGAAAATCTATTTGGCAACTGCACTGTTAAAAATTTCAACAGAAAACTCTGTGTAATCTACACTCCTTCTCATATTTATAAGGACACTTTATATTTTTAAATAACTAACATAAAAATAATTGTAAACAAGATTATACTAAGTGCACTTAATATATCTAGTATTCTAAAAACCGAAACTGTTATAATTTTTTAATATAAAACAAAACTAATAAAAAAAAATGCAAAATGTGTTTTTCTCCACGTTTTAGATGTTCATAATTATAGGGACAATCCAGATTTTTTCGTTTTATTTAACTTACTAGCGGATAAATTACAGTTGACATGCGAATTTGTTAACTACTGGGATAGATTAATTCATATATAAGCCTTCAATTTTTCTTGGACGGACATTACTGATAATTCCTCGAAAAAAAGAACGTTCAAGTAGTGAAGTATGATAAATGTGTTTTTTAAGTGGAAGGATAATTTCAATCCGCCGAATTTCTAATGAAATTCGAAGGTCTAAATTTGCTGAAGGAAATGTGATCAAACGTTGAACTGCTGGTTCGATAGGAGAGAGATCTGATGCAAAATCAGAGTTGTTTTATAGAGATCGAAGACTCATAATTCCTCTTACTGTTCTACTCATAATGATTGCTGTCGAATTTGCTCGTAATTTTTAATGAAAGGTTAGGGTCTACATATATGCATGTTTAAAATAATTAATAATATGTTAAAATGAATAAAAAACCTGTAATAATCAATCAGCATTTAATGGGGGAAAGAACGTCTGTGTTAAAGTTGAATAAAGACAATATTAAATGGTAGAATGTTGCATTTTCGGATGAAAAACATTTTATTCTTGATTAACCAAATGGTTTTAACAGTTGCTGCCACGATCTGAAGATAGCGAAAGACAGAGCAGATTTCTTAAAGGCAGATATGAATCGGGCACTTTAAAGGTGGATCTATGGTGCACTGGGGAGCTGCTTCTACTGAAGACAGAATGAATTTAGTAATTTTTTCTATTATTATGAACATCAAGAGAATATCCGCAAATTTTAAACGTGGAATTATCAGATTTTTGTTAGATTTTGGGGGGTAATAATATTTTTTTCAGCAAGACTTACATTTTTGCTCTAGTTTTAGAGAATAGGAAATAGTTTGAAGAAAGAAACTTCTGTATTATTGCCTTTCCCATGGCCTAAAAGTTGCAAAAACCTTAACTTATGATATTAGAAAAGTGCATGCAAGTGGAAAGCAATTTTAAATAGTTTAAATGTATTAAGAATATCATATATGCTATATGAAATGGTATTGAAAGTGAATATTAAAAAAAAATGTATATATATATACCAGAGAGAATGTCTGACTGTTGAACCCTAAAAAGAGACCCCATAAAATATTAATTTAAGGAATAACTGAAAAAAATTACTAACATTCGAGCTGTCCTTATAATTGTGAACACCTGAAAAATCATCTTTTTACCATATTTAAAGTTTTTTTAGATAGAAAAATGATAACACTTTTAAAATATAGTCTATTAATGAAATTCAAATTAATTAAAAATATATTTGTTTAAATAATAGTGTTCAGTGTTTAGTTTATATAGAAAAACGGGTGTCCTTATAATTATGAGAAGGAGTGTATTATCTTAAGTCTTACGTAAAATTACAGAGAAAAATAAACGGAGATGTTTAAAAACTTATTTTATGCATTCATTTTAATAACTAATATTAATTTAATTAATTACTGATGAGAATATATTTCGGACTCGGAATGCTTTTTCTAAAGTAGAAACAGTCATTTTTAATTTTAATTAAAAAATTAAATAATAAAATTAGGTAAAAATACAGAATAAAGATTGAGAATCTCGATTATTCACTTTTAATTAAGAATTACTGTAAAATTACAGAGACTCTGGATAAATATTTACATTAACTTTACAGAAATTTTTAACAGTGTGCATATAGTGTTAGTGCAACGCATTAATGCAATTTACGTCGTTAACTTTTAAAGAAATGTAACATACTGCCCTGCACTACAGTATATGACTTTTTAATTGCGTTAAAAGAAATAAAATATATTTTTGTGTTAATTGTTAGGCAACATATTGTAAAACATGAAGTTCTGTTCTGCTTTACGAAATCGTGTATATATTTTGAGCATTATATATATTTAAAATAATAAAGTTACTACCAGTATAGCCCAAGGGGAAAAAAAGCAGTAAAAATTTTCGTGATACATTTCATTCAAAATAAAGTCTGCTATAAATATTGTTAAAAATATCCTTTATTTGTTTGAATATTGTGCTAGAATATAATTTGCAACGAGACGATGTATATTTCCAAATCTTATTTATTGCAGGATATTAGGTACTCATTTATTTTGTTATATAAGTTATTTCGTTTCATCAACTCTTTCTTTCGATTTTAGAATTGAGGACAACTTTTAAGGTGACAATTTAGCGGCACAAAAATTTTTTGCTAAATTGTCATGACGTAAACCTTAAGCGGCACAGTTCATTTTTCAAAGTAACAATTTAGCGGTTCATTGAACCGAAAACTTTTTTTCGATTTAAGGAACTATGTAATATGATAGTTTTATGAAGAAAACAAAAAAAAAAATTATAAAATTATCTGAAGACAAAGATTATATATATGCAAATGAATATAAAAAATTTGATCTGTCATACACTTCTATTACTATTATATTGATCATACCTCAAAGATCTTACACATATTTTTCTTTTGATAAGTAAACATATCGAAAAAATTGTACTGATAAGCTTTTGCTGTTTTATCTTCTCTTTTTTAGTATTTTATTTTTAAGTGTAAAAATAGGATGATTAAAAGTAGTTTCCTAAACATCCTATAAAATATGTTTTAATTCATGCAATTTGATATTTATAACCAATTTACACACACACACACACACACACACACATATATATATATATATATATATATATATATATATATATATATTATTTATCCTCTTAAATAGCAGTAGACGATCTAAATGACATTATGAACAAGAACAAAAACTCATGAGGTTCACATAAATTATTAACACTTTCCAACTACTCATACACGTTGCATCGTTTAATCTTTAATGTATTTTGCATATACGTGATCATATAACTGACAGACAGAAGACAGAAAGAGAGACAAATACACTAATTCAAATTATAATAACTTTTAAACATTGTTAGAAAATATTAAAATTGCCTAAAAAACGAAAATACAATTCCAGCAATTTCTAATTGTAGCCCTTAATCTATCTGAATATTTTAACGTTTATCTATAAATTTTTATGCTAAAAGTACGATATCATTTTTCTTAGAATAGTAATAATAAATATGAAATTCATTATGTTTTGTGTTTTTATTTAAAGTTATTTAAATATGATTTATAAAAATGGCCCTTATAAAACGCAATGCATTGGAATTCTTTTGCGTATCCCTGTACAAAAACCAGTTATGTTATTTATACCATTTTGAATAGAGAATATGTCTTCGTAAACTTGAATAACTTATATCCATTTTGATGAAAAATATTTACGGACGGATAGAAAGTCAGACACATAGTCCAATTCAAATCCTAATCACTCTAAAACATTGTTAGAAGAGGTTAAAATGCTTAATAAAAACAAAAATGCAATTTCATTAATTTCCAGTCTTAGCCCTTAATGTATCTGAATATTTTTGTTCAGTCTTGTAAATCGTAATGCTGATCATACTATTTTCTATTAAAAAAAAAAAAAAAAAAAAAAAAAAAAAAAAAAAAGAAGTTTTTTTTTTGGTGCTTATGAATAATAAATGTAAATTTTATTGTGATTTGTACAAATTAAAGATATTAAAATATATGGTTTATGGAAATACTTCTCATAAAACACATCGTTTTGGGACTATTTCGGGCATCCAGTGTACACAAAGCAGTGATAACATTTCACATTTTTAACAAGGAGCATCCCACAGTGAACTTGATTAACGCATATTAGTTTCAGAGAATTTCATGAATATTTACGGGAATTACAACGCGGAACGAAAAACAGATAAACCGAAGTCATAAACGCTTTTCAACTTTGTTGGGACGTGTTAAAATGGAAAATGATACCTTTCTAAAATCTGTATTATTCATAAAACAATTATTTTGATAATTGATTGTATTTACCTTACAGGCAGGAAGTTGATATCCCAGGCAGTTCACAATTCCCCCTCCCCTTAGAAAAATAAAAATAAATCAAAAAATAAAATAAAAATGAAATAAACAAGCCATTTTTACATTTTTATATGTCTGAAAATATGTGTATATGTAGTTGAGTATATTTTCCATGACCCCTAAAGTTCATTTAAGCTAAACCTTCTACGATGCCTTAATCAAGAAAGAAGGCCAAGTTTAAAACAATTAACATTTTATTTATTTTATCATTTTACTATATAGATGTCAGTGTTCGTGGATGCTTGTTTCTTAAAATACAAAATAAGCTTTGGTTACTTCGAGATATCTGTCTGTACACCTGTAACCAGCTGTGAACCTATACGTTATATTTGTTCATTAGTCAGTTGAGTTCGTATAAGTGGATGCATTTAACTATGGCTTAAAATAAGCTTTTGTTAAATGTATAATTTTCGTTTTCTTATTCTGCTAATAGTATGTTAAGCGGAAAACTGTTAAAATTAATCAATGAAGTGAAAACAAACAGTGTAACCTGCTCGGTGAAAACAAATGTTCTTAGTATAAGAAACAAAAAGAAAGTAATTTTTACAACTGTGCGCAGAAAAAGTAGCATTCTTAAGCTATATAATTTTGGCTAACTGTTGAACATAAAACAAGTTTTGCTTGCTATTCGTAATAGTGTTTGGGTCTTTGTGATAATTGAACTACATCCAAAACTCAAAAAAGAAAGAAAGAAAGAAACGGAAAAATTGATCTAAATGCATACATGAATGCGTGAATTCTACCAGAAAAATAAGGAAAGGAATTAGAAGTTTTATTTTACGTAATAAAATTAACTGATATCAGATGAACCTAATCGGTATTGGTTCAGTCTTATTGATATTAAATTTACTTTTTCTGAAGGTGTTAGTTCGGGAATGTAAATCATTCAATATTTTTTGCTCTGAAGGGCCGTAAAAGTTGCGTTGAATAAATTTAAAAAAAGGATGCCGCACAACCAGATTCTTAGAAATCCAGAGGACTGAAAAGGAAAACATTAATAGCACAATAATGAATGGAGAGTAAACAACATGGCCGCATTTTAATACCTTTATTTATCTGCAGATACTAGAAGACAGTTATGAAGAATGGGACGGTGCCTTACTGTACACTGACTTAAAATACAATTCTGTTACATCTTAACCGCTCAAGTGAATGATCACTTTTTGCCAATTTTCAGCAAAGTCTATCATTTTGGCATTTAATTTTCACGCTACAAGAACATATAAAATGGAACAACTTTTAAGATACGTTATACTCTAATCAAGCTAATAATTTTGAATACACAGAGCAGGATTGGCATTATAGTAACCCTTCAATTTCGTCAAACTTTCGTCATGCGAAATGAGAAACCACAACGGACAGATACATTAAAAAAAGTGATATAATTTAATTCTGTTCAAGGATAATTTGGACTAACTAAATAAAATTACGCTAGTGATTAGATTAGACTGTGATTTAGGGGGAACATAAAAATGATGTGTTATTCTTTATAAGACGAAATGATATCATGAGATTTTGCTTGCAGAGTGATTTTCTTTAACATTTCTTTTTTATTTATTTTGTTGATGGAGAAACAATTCGGCGGTTACTAAAGATTTATATTGAATACACAAGTAAATTATTACGTAAAGCGTTAAAATAGATTTAAATTAAAGTTAAACAGAAAAATTAAAAAAATATATGTGATTTCTACATCACACTATTAATGTTAACAAAGGCATTTTTAACCTAGTTCTGTCCTTAGAAGGGTAAATTAAAAACTGCTGTCGAATAATCGATTTTACTGTATAAAGAAAAAAAACAGTTGGCATATATATATATATATATATATTAATATACAACAGATTAAAATACTTGTAAGATGTAAGAGTGCATAAGATGTTCGATGTTGACAAGACCGAGAAAAGTTACAGTATTGGCAAAAAAAGAATTGAGGAAAATACATATTTAATGCATGTAAAAAAAAAATATATATATATATATTTAACCGTAACGTCAGTGGAGGCCTCCCTGTTGAGATGCAAAAGTTTTGGGGTTCGGTGCATCGCACAGTCCATCTGTACCGCGATAGAGGCCACAGAAATCACCCGATCAACTCGAAAATTGGTACACATGTTCATGAGCCACACAGAATCAGCGTTATGTTTTTTGGCGGGTATTCTGTTTGCAGTTTCTGTACAAGAATATACTAAAGATTTTCTTATCGTCACGACCTATGGTCAGAATTTGCATGTACTGCGATAGCGGCCGCAAAAATCACCCGATTGACTTGAACATTGGTACACAATCATATCTGCATACTTCTGTTCTGGGTCTGTATTCTATTTGTAGTTCGTGTTCGGGCACAGGGACACGCAAAAGGTTTTCTTATTGTTGCGACCTATGGACAGAATTTGCATGTACTGCGATAGCAGCCGAAAAATCACCCGATTGAGTTGGAAATCGGTACATATATTCCTGGCCCATACAGACATATCTGTATGCTTTTGGGCGTGTATTCTATTTGTAGTTCGTGTACCTGAACATACCGAAATTTTCATACGTCCCTAATAAAATGCTTTCAGAAATGGATGGATAATGAAATGCTTCCAGAAATTTTATACCTTCGGTAAAAAATTACTAAAAAATACTAAAAATTGGTATTTTTCCAAAAATATTAAAAGCAGTAAAGAACAGACTTTCAGATGACGCAATAAATTTTGAAAAAAGTTCATCCGTTTACACCGGATTGCAATTTGAAAATAAGTTCTTTTTTATTCATTCTATGTTTATTTATTTCACGATCTTGTTTAAGATAAAATTAATGGTATTCTTTAAAATAACAATAATCATAATATATATATACCGGGTGATCCAAAAGTCAGGACAAATTTTAAAACTGAATAATTCTAAAACGAATCAAGATACAAAGATACGGTTTGCACCAAACGGATGGAAAAGAAGCCGGGTTTTGTGTGGCAAAGAAAAAAAAAAATAGTTCTGTTGGCGACCAACAGATGGCGCTGTCGTATTTCTGATGTAGGATTATGCAAAGCAACAAACGATATAAAAAGGAACAACTACAGCAGGTAATGGTAGTCGAAGCTTATATACATCGAAATATCGCATTCTCAGTCGCTATTTTAATCACGCATGGCCTCCAAGATCTCCCGATCTGACATCCTGTGACTTTTGGCTGTGGGGATTCTTGGAAGTCAAAAGTGTACCGCGACCAACCGGCATCAGTAGCAGCACTGAAAGATGCCATCCGGCAAAATGTGTCTGCCATAACGCAAGAAATGCTACTAAATGCTGTGAACGATGTGGTGAATCATCTCACAGCTGTACTTCTGAATGATGGACATTGAATAGTTACTGTAGTAGTACTAATTAACTGTAATTAAGCTGACTTGTAAATTGTCAACATTTTTTTTTCATTTGTAAATCATCTTTTGGTGAAATAAAACACTATAGCGCCATCTGTTGATCGCCAACAGAACTAATTTTTTTTCCTTTGCCACACAAAACCCGGTTTATTTTTCATCCGTTTGGTGCAAACCGTATCTTTGTATCTTGATTCGTTTTCGAATTATTCATTTTTAAAGTTTGTCCTGACTTTTGGATCACCCGGTATATATATATACCGGGTGATTCAAAATAGATGTTACAGCGATTATCTCGTAAACTAAGAAAGATAGAAACATACTTCCAATTACAAAATTAATGCAAATTAAGAGTAGATTTCAGATATGGCATTTTTTTGTACAAGGGGCTGTATACATATTAAATACGAAATTTAATTTTTATACGGCCCCTCCTATCATATGACTTATATTTAAAAAAATATTCTCCTCGCTCTAACAATCAAATTAAAAAAAAAATCATCTCTCTAAGTCAAAATCTTGCTGAGTTATTGCAATTTCAAAATTCTAGCATTTTTCGCCAAATCTTAAGGGGTTGTATCAAAAGTGAGAATTGTAATTACTATAGCTTTTGTAATAAGGCACACGTTGATCAGCGTTTGGGGGGGGGGGGAAGAAAAATCATTCAGGGAAAGACGGCTATTTTAACCTATAATGTCTCTGTGAATACACAAGAAAATACTCATTGATAATTTAACAAATAAAATTTATGTACTAAAAGGGAATTTTCAAATTCATTTTTCTTTCTTTTCTTTTATACATTCTCTTACTCATATACACGGTGTAGAGAAAGAATTGTTTTTGAGTCAAATTTCCGAAAATTAGCTTTTGTTATATTTGCACGTTTTCAGATCCTCTGAATTCAAAAATTATGATTTAAGCGGTTGGTCTCTCTCTCTCTCTCTCTCTCTGTGTGTGTGTGTGTGTGTGTTTCTGTGTTATTAGAATATCTCAAGAACAAATAGTAGCAGAAAGTCCATATTCGATATTCTAAATCCGTATCATATTGCGGTGCTACACTAACGTATCCGTTGCGATCAGACAATTGTTTGTTTACAGGGTCATCCAAGAGATTTCAAATACATTACGTCTGTGAGCGAAATTTCTCATATGTAGAGTGCGACATGTATATACCGCACTAAACAAAATGAAAAGAAAAGATTTTTTATACGCATAAAAGCATGTTTTATGTAGATTGTGGTATAGTAATCATTCATCATTCATTTACAGGGTTACCCAGAGTATTTTGATATATTGGAGCTATACTTAGGATTGCTGGAAGTGTATTTCAATTTATATTACTTGTTTTACAGATAACACTAAATTTAAATACACAAAGTCATTTGTATATAGTTTATAGACAATATACAGGGTTACCCAAAATTAATGTAAACAATTTTTTTATTATTAAATGTAATTGGCGTAATGTTTTGCTGCATTTTTTTTTTTTTTTTTTTTTTTTTTTTTTAGAAGAACACTGCTGACACAGAACGGAAAATAAATTTCTCATACCCGTACTGTAAACAAAGTAGTTTTTCAAGAGCGATTTTTTTTTCTGTATAATAAAACATTTTGAGGTCTCCTGAATACGAAAGGTAAATTTTTATTGGTTGATCTGTATATATATGAATTATCAGCATAATTTAACAAAATTAATCTGGTGTGCCACTCACACGACTTTCTCTTACCCTGAAATTTATACCATAAACACAGGTTGGAGATTAAGAGGTAACATAAAGAGTACTGTAAACCTATGTTAAAATAATTCAAATTAGGCTTCGGAAGAGTAGTTAGTCCTGTGTGAGGGGTAATCTCTTGAAATTATTCGTTTCCTGAAATTATTCGACGCAGGCAATAATCAACCTTTTAAAAATTTGACTTTGGTAATATACGGCACAACCTAAAATGCACTTCCATCAATTTTCAGCTATTGTCGCATTATAATCTAGTTATTTTGTGTAGCCCTGTAAATGAACAGTGAATGATTTCCCTGCCATATTCTACATGAGGCATGTTTTTATGCATATAAAAATATATATTGTTGCGTACTTGGGGGTCCGTGAGTTGTCTGAGAATGAAAGGCCAAACGTACAAAAATTCAGTAATTTATTCACAGAAAGTTCCAGAAAAATACAGGTCAATAAACCAATTATCAGCTTCAATTCAAGCAGTAACCACAGCTTAAACAACAGCTGTCAATAGCAAATCCACAGTACAAACTGTATACCAATAACACTTGAAGCAAGTCTCTCTCAAAGAAGCTTAAGAGCAATGCAAGCACTAGCGAAGCTGGCTGAGATCTGAACTGAACTGACTGCTTTGGCGAGGAAGCGCTCCTTATATGCTTTTCCATGGAACCCAGATTTTTCGAGAAAACTCTAGAAAGTGGTCAACCAATCAACTTACAGCTTCCATATCTGGTATATCCCATATAAGGATTTTCTCGCCAAGGTCGCCAAAAAAATCGCCAAGGTGGGAAAAAGTCGCCAAATTTGGCGCCAAATCCATTACCTGCATTACTGGGTCATTTTAATGCGTTTTTAAGGGAAAGTAAGGCTATTTCAACGCTAAAACGACTAGAAATGCACAAAATTAGCACTTTATCAGCTTACTAAGCCTCTTTGAAAGAATTTATACAAAAATAAACACAATTATTTACAATTTCGTAACAATATATTAATTTCATTTGGTTTAGTGATGTCTATAGGTGTTAAACTCTATTTACCTGCAATTTCCCCCATAGACGTAATGTATTTGAATATTCTTGAGTGTCCCTGTACACGAACCATTTGTTTCATCTCAATGAAAAGCTTAGTGTAGCATCCCTATATGATACATATTTAGAATACCAAGTTTGAATATCTGCTGTTATTTGTTGTTAAGATATGCTGATAACAGACAGACACACACACACACAGACCAACCACTAAAAACACGATTTTCATATTCAGGGGACCTCAAAACGTGTAAATATAACAAAAACTCACTTTCGAAAATTTGACCCAAAAACAATACTTTCTCTACATAATGGGTATGAGAAAGTAATAACTACAGGAAATGCGAATTTGGTACTTCGGATTCCATATCTAGTTGCCACTTGAAAAGTTGATCAAGATTTGCAAGCTTCAAGGAAATTGATAAGAGACTTGATTTTTGTTTTGATAAGTATAGGCACTATAATTAAACGGGGGTTGAGAATGGCGGTACTAACATAGAATTATACATCTATACGATATCATATTCTATACAAAACATTTAGAATATTAACAATAAATATGAATTTCCTTATGATTTTTACAGTATAAAGTTATTTAAATGTAATTTGTAAGAATGTCTGTCCCAAAACTCAATACGTTGGCATTTTATGTGCGTTCCTGTACATAAACCAATTGTAGAGAATTAATTAATGCCATTTTAGATAGGGAATATCATATAGTAAACCTGAATAACATATATCATTTCTGAAAATTTCTGAAAATATTTACAGACGCTGGGGGCGGGCAGACGGACAGATGGACAGTCAGACAAAAAAATATGCAAATTGAAATCCTATTCACAGTTAAAAATTGTTAAAAAAATGTTTAATGTAAACGAAAATGCAATTCCAGCAAATGTCCAATAATAACCCTTAACGTAACTGAATACTTTTGTGTGCCCTGTAAATCTAATGCTAATCGTACTGTACACTATAGAAAGCATTCTTTTGTGCATATGAATAACATATTTCAATTTCATTAAGATTTAGGCAAAGTAATTAAAATTTGGTTTATAGAAATATCTTCACATAGAACGTAATGCTTTGTAATACTTTCGGGTGTCCCTGTATACAAACCGGTGATGGTGTTTACTCCATTTTCTATAGAAAATATCCGATAGAAAACTTTAATAACGTATTTCAATTTTATTAATATATGCATAAATTAAAGGTATTACAATATGGTTTATAAAAATACCTCTCATAGAACACAATGCTTTGGAATACTTTCGGGTGTCCCTGTGCACAAGCTAGCAGAGGTTTTCACTCCATTTTTAATAAGGAACATCCGATAGTGAACTCAAATAACATATGTCAGTTTCAGGAAATTCCATAAATATTCACGGGAGTTAGAGCGCAGACACACAGAAAGACGAATGGACAGACAGACAAATCGAAGTCATTAACACTTTTCAACCTCGCTGGAATTGTTAAAGAGCCGAAGTCATTAAATTTTTCAACTATGATGGAAAGTGGTAAAAATAAAGCGCGAAAATTCCACACGGTTTTGCTAGACTTTTTTTTCCTCTCTTAACGTGTTTTAATTTGCAGGTGACCCTTAAGAAATTTAACTATTAAATTTTTTAACAATACGAAATAATGTAAATTTGCACTAAGTTCTCAAAACTGTTGATTTCACGTGCTTGAATGATTTTAGTTGCTATTTTAAAATAAAGGATCTTTTTTTAATTTTTCTCATCTCATAGATAACCCCCTAAATGTGGCCTTTGGCGTCGAAAAATAGATGCCAAAATTTAAAAAAAAAGTGGTGTAAGTCATCATTTTCAAATTGCAATAACTCAGCGAGATTTTGACTTAGAGAGATGATTTTTTTTTTTTTTTTTTTTTTTTTTTTTTTTTTGCTTGTTGGAGCGAGGAGAATAATTTTCTAAATATAAGTCACATGATAGGAAGGGCCGTATAAAAATTAAATTTCGTATTTAATATGTATACAGCCCCTTGTACAAAAATAATGCCATATTTGAAATCTACTTTTAATTTGCTCTAATTTTGTAATTGGAAGTATGCTTCTATCTTTCTTAGTTTACGAGATAATCACTGTAACATCTATTTTGAATCACCCGGTATATACACTACACATTGTATCATACTATATATATTTACAAAGGTATAGTATATTGAGCAATATTTTACTTCTAAAATTACTTTTTGAATATGTTACTTAAATTTTCATACGAAATGGTATTAATATATATATATATATATTTAAAGTATATTTGGAAATAAAAAAGACTTTTCGCATTACATATAAATTTATTGTAGATAAGCTACTTTCATTATATGTGTATACACATATATATATATATTTATATATACAATGGGTGACTTGTTAGGCTTGGTTGGTTTGCTGAAAATATATAGAAAAGATAAAAGGAAAATTGCTTTTGCTGTGCGTATCTTTTTTATTTATTTATTTATTTTTTCACGCAGTTATCATGCTGCTTGGATGCTGATAAATATATTTTTCAAATACCTTTGCAGTGTAAATGTATTTTATGATTAGGAATTGCTCATCATTATGTAGCTGTACAAAGAGTGGATGATACTTAAAAATATAATATATACGATTGTTTTAGTTTATATGAAATTGCCTTATAAATATTAATAATTATTTTAAAATGTAACACATATGATGGATTTTGTTTATTTAAATTTGCTTTATAATTATCAATAATTATAAAATAATAATTTATTTTTCCTCTAATAATATACAACTATTCATTTTCATTTTATTCTTTGTTATTTATATTAAAAACACTTTAAACACACGTAAAATTAAATTTTATTTAAAAGATGTTAAAAAAATTATCCGAAGCTTTTCGCTTTAATAGTAAAGCATCATCAGGGATTTTTATTATTCTTTTTCAATGAGCACTTTTTAAGTATTTTTTATTTTCACAGTCAACAGTTAAGTCTTTTAATAACGTGGATATCAGCGAAGTCAATATGAAGTCCGGTAAAGGTTGGATCAAGGAACTAAGAAAAATGAGAGAAGCTGGGAACTACTGAAATATCACACGAGGCTATTGTAGGAGAAAAACCATCATGAATTAGCAGAAATAAACCATTAGCTATTTTATAATATTGTGCCAAATTATTGGCAAAATTGCAGCATCTTTGGAATTTATTGTATTTTTGCATTTAATTATATTAATAGCTTCGGAAATGTAAAGTTCTTGGATAGTAGATGGTGCTGTAATAATTTTGGCTTTATCCCATATAGGGTTAGCGTTTGCGTTGGCATAAATGAAGTCGACTAGAGTAGAACTATTTCCTTCTTTCATATTTCGTATATGTTCTTGTATTCTTTTATTTAAAGTCCTCTTAGTCTGTCCAATATAATAGAAAAGTTCTTTATTGTTTTCAATGGGAATTTGATAGACTCTTCCAGTGGGTCAATTTAAGTCGTGGTCATGAAGGGTTAATCGTTTAATAGTTATAGGAGAACTGAATGGGATAAATAAATTAAATTTATGTTGTATATAATGTTTAAAGCTATAGAATTATTTACAGAAAGGGAGACTATTAGTATAACGAAATTTTAGAGTTGAATCTAAAGTGAGATTAATAGGTTTAATTAGCATGCGATTTTTTATTCTATTAACTAATATTATAATACTAGATTTACTATATCCTACAGCAATACCTATTTGAATAATATTGTTGACTTGTTGTTTTTCATTAAATTTAAAAGTAGTATAATTTATAACTCGGGTAATGTAGGAATTAAAAAAAACATTTTTATAATTAGTAGGATGAGCTGAATCAGCCGGGATCGGTAAAGAGATGAATGTGTTTTCGGAAAAGACGTCAAACCATATAGTTGTATTATCTTCGTTACGATGTATCTTAAGGTTAAGAAACGGAAGCGCACGATGATCTCAGTTTCATATGTAAATTTTATCGATGGAAATAGGTTGTTGAGACAATCAATCAATTAAATTAAGAAGTGCATTTTTGAATAAGGCCAGGAGATAAAAATATCGTCTATCTATATGGGATAAAGCCAAAATTATTACAGCACCATCTACTATCCAAGAACGTTTCATTTCCGAAGCTATTAATATAATTAAATGCAAAAATACAATAAATTCCAAAGATGCTGTAATTTTGCCAATAATTTTGGCACAATATTATAAAATAGCTAATAGTAGTTTATTTCTGCTAATTTATGATGGTTTTTCTCCTACAATAGCCTCGTGTGATATTTCAATAGTTCCAGCTTCTCTTATTTTTCTTAGCTCCTTGATCCAACTTTTACCGGACTTCAAATTAACTTCGCTGATATTCACGTTATTAAAAGACTTAACTGTTGATTGTGAAAAGAAAAAACACTTAAAAACTTCTCATTGGAAACGAATAATATAAATCTTTGATGATGCTTTACTATTAAAGCGAAAAGCTTTGGATAATTTTTTTTAACATCTTTTAAATAAAATGTAATTTTACGTGTGTTTAAAGTGTTTTTAATATAATTAACAAATGACACGGGTTTAATTTAACTCTTATTTTTAGAGATGATTTATAATTCTTTGTTATATCGTCTTGCATAGTATTTGGGAAAGTTGGGCACCCGACAACTATTTTAACTCGCTTACCCCTCTTAAGCCGTGATGATCTCTGCTCTTTCTTGTTGTTATTTCAGTTTATTTGTTCATATTTTTGTCCTTGTTTCCCACAGATTTCAGTTGTTATATGAAATATATGTATTCACTTTGTATATGTATATATATAAATAATAAAAACGCATATTTTTAAAAACTGTTTTCATAAAGGAAAACACGCACACACATACACAGCACATTTTTTACTTATCTTTTTTAAAAAGTGGCTCTTTTGAAGTTAAACTAACCACTTGGTGAAAATTTTGAGTCTGAGATATCTAAAGAGGGGAAAAATATCAATTTTTATGCTTTCATTTAAAGACGAAAAATGTAAATGTACCGTATCTAATCCCTTGCGCATTTAGAAGAATGTTGCATTAAACATAGAAATTTCAGACTATGAAAACATTGCAAAATGAAATTTGCTGCATTTAAAGAATAATACTTCAATTTATGTTAATTGTAGCAATCAATTAGGGTAGAAGGAGAAATATGTATTGAACTTTTTAGTTTAAATCTTTTAAAACTATGTACCAAATTAATCACAAAACGTGTAAAGATAAATAGACGAAAGATTTTTTACGCAAGTAATGCAGATAACATTTTAAAATGATTGCTTTCATGTTGCGTGCAATATTTTTTACTTTCTTATATATTCAAAAGAAAGAAAGTATTGGATACGTAAAAATTAAATTAAAGTTGCATGTTCTTGTCTCGTTATTGTATAATACAATATTACAATAAATGGGTGTAGAATATTAAATGGTTTCAATTTATTATTTTTTTACTTCCCTTATCCTACTACCGTAGGTAATGGAAGTATTTTTGTTCCAAAAACTCGATATCGAGCTTTTACCTTTTTTACACGTTTTTAGGCCCCTTCCCCCTGAGTTAAAAAAAGTAGTTTTTGGGTATTGGTCAGTGTGTGTGTGTGTATGTATGTACAATCGGTAACAAAAGTGTCCGAATACTAGCAAAAATTCCTATATAAAAAAAGTAGAGTTAATACTGTTTTGTTAAATAAATCCTTGCCGAATCATGGTCTTAGACTGACTAAGAACATGATTCGACGAGTATTTATTTAACAAAACAGTATTAACTCTACCTTTTTTTATAGGAATTTTTGCTAGTGTTCGGATACTTTTGTTGCCGACTGTATGTATGTATGTATGTATGGAATCTTCTGGCTACCATAGCTCCGAAACTATTACTATGAAACTTCAAAATTGATGCAGGTCTAGAGTACAGATGAATTTTCCAAATTTTGGTGAAAATTAGAAAACTAGAAGTGGATCATCAGAAACCGGAAGTGTGACTGTAAGTCCGTATCTCAAAAACGGCTCCAACTATTTTCTTCAAATTTGCTATATTAACACTCTATTAGATGTTCTTTCGAATGATATAGTTGGTTAGCTCAGGAAAATTGATTGGCATCCTGTATAAATAGCTCAATTTCAGGTCTCGCAAGCGTGTTTCTTTAAAAACGGCTGTACGGTTTTTTTTTTTTAAATTTGCCATATTAACTCGCTTTTAAATATCCTTTTGTATGTAATTATTGTTTTCCTGTCAATAATATGAGCACTTCAAGTTTTGGTAAATGTTGGTATCTCAAAAACGGCTCTAACGATTTTCTTGAAAATTGTTACATAAATCAATTTTAGATATCCATTCTCATGTATTAGGTGGTTATTAGAAAAAAAAATAACAGTTATCCTGCTTACGTAAATCAGTGTTAGTTCTCGGAAATTGGTATTTCAAAAGGTAACTCTACTTTTTTCTTATTATTTTTTAACTGGTAATGTAAGCCTTCTTTATATGTCTATACATGTGTATCAAGTTTCTCTTACCGGAAAAATTTTAGGTTTTTACTTCGTTAAGTCAATTTTATGTTTTCTGATCACATTATCTTAAAAAAAAGAAAAATAAATGCGTATAATATGTGTAATAGTGAGTAATGGAAGTCGTGTGGTTGTTTCACACCAGATTTTTTAATATATTCATTGGATAATTTATTTTGAATTCGTAAATTTTTTACTTTCGGTTTTCTATGAATTTGTACGTTTTGAGAGACCCATAACACAATTTGATAATTTAAAAAAAAATGTCTGCATGTCTGTGTGTGTGTGTGGGAGACATAAGTTTTGTGGCAACTGTATAATAAAGGGTTTATATAATATCGTAAGAATTTTTTCACATGTCGCTCATTTAATATTTAGATCCAATTATTTCAGTCACATTGTGAAAATTATTTTTTGTTAAAAACCTCTTATGAACTCATAGCTCTTAGTAAATGAATAAAATTACAGGCCCCAAAAGGTGTTTTTCACAAAAAGAATTTTCTGCAACGCGGCTGAAATAATTGGATTTACAAATTAAATACGTAGTTTGGGATCTATCTATGCAATATCTTATATAACATTTAAATTCGAAAACATGACGCAAGATTTCCCACACTGTACGATAAGTACTGCCTAAATCCCGAGATATTGCACTCACGCAACTGTTTCTCTTTGTATATATTGTTACTTGTTCATTTGGAGGAATGAATTAAAAAGCAGTTGACACGCGAAGAAAATCATAAATTCAAAATCTTAATTACAGAAGTTATTAAGCAACATACAGATGTTTTTAACCCTTTACCTGTCCCGGGCGTATAAATACGCTCTTCCGAAGAACAATCCTTTGTATTGTACTGCTACCAATGAAACTACTGACATGGCTTGACATTGCGATAAAATAAACTTGAAAGTGATCTTGACAGTGTTTTTGAAAGATTTACTAATTTCTTAATTGAAAGATAACAATGGCACCTTGAAGTGAATTTTGTAAATTTTTCTCGTAGGTAAAGGGTTTAAAAAATGAACATACAAACATAAAATTTGGATGGTATGTGTTTTCATATACAACTTTAGAATAAGTAATATTTTTTAAACTGATAACACTGGTCTACAGTGGTTCGGTAACAACGGTCAAATTATTATTTTTTATTAATAATTCCAATTTTTATTTAAATATCTGCAAGTAAAAAAGTCCCACCACGTCACATTTTTCTGTTAGGGTATCAGAGAATGGCAATTTTCACGACATTTTATCATTTTCACAGAATCACAGGTGGTAATCCTTCCTGCTGGCAACCCAGAGTCCTGGCAACTCAGACTCCCGGCAACCTTGTTTGTTCCCTTTTCTTGTTAAAGTATCAGAAAACGACAAATTTCACTTTTTTGAAATGATTTTTACAATAAAGTTGACAGCAAAAGTATTCGAGCACTAGCCAATAATTCCGATATCAAAAAAATACATATAATACTATTTTGTTAAATAAATCCTTGTCGAATCATGTTCTTTGACTGACTAAGAACATGACTCGACAAGGATTTATTTAACAAAGCAGTATTAAGTGTACTTTTTTAGACAGGGATTATTGCTAGTGCTCAGATACTTTACATGCCGACTGTATTACACGTGGTAATCTTTCGTGCTGTCAACCCTGCCTCCTAGCCATCCTCTCTGCTGACAACCCTGTATTCGTACCTTACCTGTTTTTTTTTTCCTGGCATTCTAGTTATCAGATATTCTTTGTTAAGTATGATTGTGCTGTTTAATAGTTAAAGTTTCATGTTCAAAATGGCAAGCTTTCAGTGTAGAACTTGTAAAACCGTACTCGATAAGTTTTGCTGTATTTTGTGAACTATTCATATTAAAATCACCAGGTAGACATTTAACACAAGACGTAAAAAAGCCTATTTTTTGTATTTTGGTTTCAAAATAACAAATAATAACAATTCAATCATTTCGTGTATTTTCCATGTTTTTATGTTCTATTTAGTCTACAATATGCATATTATCTCCATATTAACAGTATTTCATGCTAAATTAATAATATTGATAGTAATAATGCATGCATGTCTTCTCAAGACTTTTGTACATTGCTTCCAGTACAGATTGAATAATCATAACAAAAAGACAGTGTTACAGATTTTTCGCTATTATTTTTTAATTCTGTACTACTGAATTAGTTGAAAATAGTTAATTTCATTTCTGCTACTCCCCAAAAATATTTTTTTTTGTCGACTAGTGCAATTAATGAATATTTTTTAAAAATGAGCTTTGAAAAAAAAAAAAAAAAAAAAAAAAATGAAAAATTTCAACAACTTTAGAAAAAAAAAAAAAAAAAAAGGAAACCTCAATGAAAAATAGTCATACGGATTCATTACAGATTGGTGAAGATGTACTATATGCATCCATGTGTTAGATTAAAACTCGATTTTTCTTCCTGTATTCAATATTCTTTTTCTTCTTTATTTCATGTATGAATAACTTAATATATATATATATATATACATACAAACATGAAAATTGGATAAGACGTTCATTATAAAATTATTTATCGACATTTCTATTATACTGGTGATGCTCATAGTTTGGATATTAGTAATAATATTTTTTTCAAAATGTCTGTTATAAACGTAAATAAAAGAAAAGTAAATATGTAAAGAAAATTGGAATTTAGTTTGACATTTGAAGGCATGTGCCTCTTCACCTATCTGTAATGCGTCCTGAACATAATTTTTAATTTAGTTTTCTTTTCTAAAATTGTTGAAATTTTTCCTTTTTTCGAAAGCATACTTTTGAAAAAAAAAATAATAATTAATAGTTTAAAAATTATTATTTATTATAAAGCTACATAAAATTTTATTAATAATATGATAATAACATTCCACCCCAATTTTATGTTCATTTCTTTAAAAGTTATGCGCAAAAGAAGAAAACCAGAAAACAGGTTGCCCCTTTAATTTTGAATTCAGATTGTTTCTTGAACTATAACCATAGCCTCCTAAACTAGATGCCTGTCGCATGGATTAGAAACTTGGTAACAGTTGATGCGGTAGATAGCGCCACCTGGTAGAGATTGCACGACTTTTTATTCAGCTGTCACCAATGATTTTAAGAAGTGATTTATGATATGTATAATCGACGTTTCTTTGATTCTATTCGCGTTTTATGTATATCATATCTCACTTTTAAAAATTTTTGGTGGCTGTTGAACAAAAAGTCGTGAAATCTGTACCAGGTGGCGTTGTCTGCCGCTTCATCTGTTGCCAAGTTTCCGAGCAACGCGACAGGCATCTAGTTTAGGAGGCTGTGCTATAACTATAATGAATGTTCTCAGAATAATAAATCATTTAAATACAGAAAGAACATAGCATAAAAAAAGGACACAGAATAATCGCCAGAACAAGGATTTTTATTAGCCACATGAAAATAAGATGAGGTTACACTGTAACTATATGGATGGGAATTTAGAATATCGGAGTTTAATTTTGAACAACGAGCAATAGTCATCTGTAACAGTCAATGAATTTAGAAAAATCCCCGTCTGGCAGGAGGGTTGATAAAAGCTATTGCAAGGTATGGGCTATTGTTATACGGCTTCTTTATTGCACTATTTCTTCACAAATGGTAGCTGGTCTATTTTCAAATATGCTTTTAAGATTTATTTGCACATGAATCATTTTCTTGTGCGACGAAACATGGTGATTATGCGATGAAATCTATCAGAAAGGCCTGATTTTTTCTTGGCCATCCACTGCATAAACGTCTGTTTTTTAGTTAAGTTCTCTTTTGGATGACACTCAACATGATTTGTTTTCTCTACATCATTCTCATCACTCAGTCTCTGTTGTTCTTGATTTTCATTTGCTTCTGCCTGAACAAAGTCGTCAGAATCGGATGGAAGACTCAAAGATGAAGCTTTAGCAATAAATAAAGAAATCAAGAAACGGAACTTTTCAGGCGAAGCTTTATTTTCCCATACATCATTTTTATTTTGTGGAAACAATCTATTTCCACCGAACATTTTGTGTTCCAGCATGTCATCCAAAGAAGGTCGAAGTCCAGGATTCAAACATAAACACCCCTTAACAAAATTTCGTAAGATGTTAATAACTTCTTTATCCACCTTAGATTTCAAAAACGTCTTCTGGACTGCTTTTTCAAAATTATTTTTCTTCAAAATTTTAAAAATTCTGGGATAGAGTTGTTTGCTCCATGTACATTCGTTTTTACCTGCTTTTGCTGACTGATAGGATTTTAGGACAGCCTGATTTGTAAACATTTCCAGAGCAAGAAAGCCCACTGTATAAGCATCATAAGCGAAGCCATTCACTACTGTTTTTTCATCTTTTTCAGAAATGGCTGCTTCAGGCGGGCGGTACAAGAATGGCGAGACGTAAGCGTCGGTGCCGCATTCTGTGAAAGTCAATGAACTAAAGTCAGCTATCATACCTTTTCTCAAGTTGGATATTAAAACATTAGCTGGCTTCAAGTCCAGATGACACAACTTTTTTCCGTGCAAGTACTTGATTCCGTTTAATACATCTTTCAAACAAGATTTTGCAAAGTCGAATGCAGCTTTGTTCATGGAAAGCACGGAATCTTCTAGTGCCAAATCCAAAGACGACGGAATCAAAGGCATAAAAAATGCAAATGTCTCAGCAGATGGTATGTATTGTACATCGATGAGAGGCAAAACATTTTGGTGTCTTAATTCAGGCCATATTTCGGCCTCACTTCTGTTGACAAATTCTTGCAGCACTAATTTGACTGCGACACTTTGGCGCTGTTTGTTTCTCACTTCAAACACAAATCCGAAAGCACCTTCGCCCAAAATACTAAGAAACTCATAACCTTCCTCTCTCAGACTATTTACTGACCTAGTGATGGCTTCATTCCTAAATTCATCTTCGGTAATGAGGCCATTAGAAAACTTTTCTCTCACACTTTCCATCATGAAAGTTATCCAGAGATTTCAGTCACTAAAAAAATCACCTATTTCAATTATTTATGAGAAAATCGTGATATTTTCAGAAATACTGTAATGCTTCGCACAAGTCACAAAGTATTTGGACGTGTATTGTTAAAAATGTTTGTGGTATTGTTTTCTAGTATTGTTGTGAAAGATAGTAAAGTGACTATACCTAATTATTAAAAATATTAATTATTTTTTTCAAAAATTATTCATTGTTGTATGACTACTAATAGCGTTTTGCCGCTGAAAAAAATAATCTGGTGTGTCACGCACACGACTTTCTCTTACCCCGAAATTTAATACTATAAATATAGATTGCAGATTAAAGGGCAAGATAACGAGTACTGTTATGCAAACCTATGTTAAAACAATTCAAATTTAGCTTCGGAACAGCTTTATTTGACAAGTAATTCTGTGTGAGGGGAGAGGGGAGTTATCGCCCCTCTCAACCTCCGTGTCATTACTGTACGTACATTTATATGGAATTCAAATCTGTTATTTAATTCAAAAGTTCATTTAAAATTATTCAGACAACTTTCATACCAACATTTCTTGAAACTTATGAATCTTGATCAAACTTTTCTAGTAACAAACATATTAACTACAAAATACAACATTTGGATCGCCTGAAGTTATTTGTTTTTAATTTACTCTAATAGACACAGACAAAAATCAAACGTTAAAAACTTGACTTCGGTATTCTGGAAGCTTCAAAACGTGTAAATAGGTACACACACACACACAAAAAAAAAAAAAAAAAAAAAAAAAAAAAAAAAAACAAGCGATGAATACTTAGCTTAAAAAAATTCATTGTTTACCATATGGCTATGAGAAATTTATATCAATTCCTGAGCAGCATTCCTGGACGTGGTAAAATATTACAGTAAATCACTTCCACTAACAATAAAAAAGAATGTTATGGCTTAAATATTGGCAGCCCTGTATATTTTCTGAAAGTTATATATACACATCACATGGTGCAAATAAATACAATCCTATATTAAAAACACACGGCACAACCTGAAGTACACTTTCATCAATTTTCAAGTATTGTCTGACTATAATCTAGTTCTTTTGTGTAGCCTTGTAAATAAACAGTGAATGATTTCTATACGATATTCTACATGAAACGTATTTTTACACATATAATATATACATATTCGTTTTCTTTTGTTTAGTGCAGTCTATAGATGTTAAACTCTACTTACCTACTACTTTGCAATTTTTCCCATAGACGTAGTGTCTTTGAATATTCTTGTGTACACGAAACATTTGCTTGATCTAAACGAAAATTTAGTGCAGCATCCTTATATCATACACATTTAGAATACCAAGTTTGGATCTTCTTCTATAATTTGTTTTTGAGATATACTGATAACAGACAGATACACAGACACACATCGTGATTTTTGGATTCAGGGGACCTCAAAACGTGTAAATATAACAAAAATTCAATTTTGAAAATTTGACCCAAAAGCAATACTTTCTCTACCTTATGGGTACGAGAAAGTAACAATGTTGTAGTTGAACATACTAGGTTAGTTACAACACAGAAATTGACACACTATGATTTACCAGCTAAGTTTCAGAAACAGTTTAATTTGTCATATATTTCTACGTGAGAGAGGCCCCCCTCAACCTCCTTTTAATTACTGTACTGACATTTAACATTGCTGTTATATTTAAATATTTATTTCAAAATATTTTTTATTTTATTACAATACCTATGAATCTTCAAAATACCAAATTAAGGCTACCAGCATTTTTCTTTTAAATTTTCTAATATTAGACACAGAGACTAACCTTGCGGGACTCTGAGCCATTTTCTGTGCTTCTTGGGGCACCCTGCTCAACTCTTAATTCCTTTTCGCTATCCAGACCGTTTTGTCAACGCACGTAACGGTTTTTTACTATTACACTTAGGTTTTTTCAAGGATATTATTTATTTATTTATTATATATATATATATTTATATATTAAACTCCTGGTGCTTCACTCTGAATAATTTCTGCTAACGCAGAGATTGGTTCAGAGATTCAAAATTCAAAATTTATTCCTTTTTGGACCTTTCATTTCGGAAAATTATTTTTATGTTCGATTAATTTTTCGTTGGAGGTAAGCATTGGTAGCGACCAATTGCAGGTACTCCAAAGCACATCGTTGACTTGACTTGAGAGACCAACCTTTAAAAAAGTTTTATACAGGTGAACTCAAAATCCGTCATTTTAATAAAAATTCAAAGTCGGAATTTAAATTCCAAACAGTATCTTGTCAACCATAGGAATAAGAGGCATATCCAGCAAAACAACACTACCTAAATATGGCTCCTGCAGCATCACCACTAATAACGGCAGTTGTGTTGAATAAATCCCAGTTAAATTCATTAAATCTGCATGCCAGTACACCGTATGCCAACTCTTATTAATTTATTTTTCCAAGCTTGTTCAACAATTGCAGTCGCAATTGATACAGTTATTAGCGCATAGCTTACAGCACTAAATAACCTCCTGGTTTCTTCAAAACGTACAATTATTCACAAAAGCTTTCTAATGGTCAAAAAAAGAAAAAAAAAAAAAAAAAGGGAAAATGGACTCAAACTTTTTACCTATCGAAGCGGTTTGATAGTAGCAGAAGCCAATTATTTCTTTGATAAAAGAATTTAATGAGTGCCTCTCCATCTGCTAAAAGGATAGCGTAATAACTTTCATTGATCAGTGGAACAATATGAACAAACTAATGCACATTTTAGGCGTTCTGTTTTTAACATTCATGTCTACTAGGTGTCTTTTCGTACTAAATCGATGATGCTCTACAACTTTATAATGGACTTTATCCGTGTCACGCCAGCAAACCCTTGACATGAGACCACTGTCGGGAAAAATGCAACATTATAATGTTTACATTTGTATTATATGGGGAAATGTTTATATTCTACAGGGAAAAATTTGTATCCTATAGGGAAATTCATAGGGAAAAAAGAGAATCAGAAATCACATGTTGGGTATGATTTAACCTCGAACTGTCGCATCTAATAATGCATAGCTATTTTCTACGCCTTGTTACTTATCTTGATGACTATGACTGCAGCCGTTCAGCAGTTAAAAGTGTGAAAAAGGACTTAATGAAAATTCTGTTTATTCATTCAATTTTAATGTATTATGATAGGTGCTCCAGTGATTCACATGCTCCAGTAATTGACAAATTTCTCGAAATAATTAATAAATAAGAAAAAAATGAAATAACAGCACATGATTTACATATAAGAATTTTAAGATTGTATGTCAAGAACTGGAGCATAAGGGTGCCAATAACTGGTAAAATGAAAAACTAGCAGAGTCAAACACTAAAGCATAGGATGCTAATTATTGGTAAAATAAAAAACTGGTAGTGTCAATTTCTGGAACATTTAGTGGGTGTAAAAAAAAAAAAAAAATATATTATCAAATGTATATATTTTAACATATATGTGGTTCTGAAAGTCTTTCATGCCATATATATATATATATATATATATATACCGGGTGATTCAAAATAGATGTTACAGCGATTATCTCGTAAACTAAGAAAGATAGAAACAAACTTCCAATTACAAAAATGGTGCAAATTAAGAGTAGATTTCAGATATGGCGTTCTTTTGTACAGGGGGCTGTATACATATTAAATACGAAATTTAATTTTTATACCGCCCCTCCTATCATATGACTTATATTTAGAAAGATATTCTCTTCACTCTAACAATCAAAAAAAAAAAAAAAAAAAAATCATCTCTCTAAGTCAAAATCTCGCTGAGTTATTGCAATTTGAAAATTCTGGCATTTTTCGCCAAGTCTTAAGGGGTTGTATCAAAAGTGAGAAATTGTAATTACTATTGCTTTTGTAATATGACACACGTTGATCGGTTACGTGCTAACTCCGACGTGCCATCTCCGGACATAGTCAAAGGAGTCAATCCCCCTTTGTAATCCCTAACGTCTATTGACCGGAAATGTAGTCAAGATGAATTTTGGCGCTAAATTTACTAGTTTTTTACACACGCTCAATGTAACTAAAATAATTTTTCATGCTTTCTAACATTACTTAAAATTAATGTTGAATGGAAATTGAATTATTATCAGCTTCGCAAAATAAACCTTTGTTGATAGTGAACGGTTATCAACATAGAATACACAGAAAAAATAATGAATACATATCTATGGATATGCTTAAAAGAAAGACAAGAGAAATGTGCAGGAAAAGTTAAAGGATCTGGATTATAAAATGTTAAGTTTTAGTGAACATTCTTGTGTGCCGAATGCAGCAAATATTGAAATTAAAAAAATAATAGAAAAATGCAAAAAAAAAAAAAAAAAAAAAAAAAAAAAAAAAAGAGTTCGTGAAGAAATCGCATCACCTGTTTCCAGAATTTTTCATGAAGAGACGTCAAAATTATACAATAAAGGATATGAGTTTGTTTCAGAAACTCCAACTTATGAATCAGTCAATCAGTCAAATCTACATTATGTCGCGAAAGGAGAAAAGTTTTGGGATATGTGTAACACTCACTGTAATTTTTCTTAAACAGTAGGTGATAATTACACAAAGTTCCATTTAAATCAATAACACAGTTAAAGAAAAAAAAAAAAAAAAACCATCTGCACCACTTTCTTGCCTCCCCTCTCATTTCTCAGCTATATATAACACTCAATGCGATTTTCATAAAAAATAAGCAATAGTTATCAATAATAGGACGGTTTAATCTTGTCTCTTTTAAAATAAATAATAGGATGGTTTAAAAAATGTTTAATTTCCTTCTGCCCCCCCCCCCTCAACTATATGTTGTAATTTTAATAAAGAGTAAGTGGTAGTTATGCAAAATTTTATATAAATAGTTAACATGACAATATAAAATACTTTTTTCCGGATGCCTTTTATGTATATACAGATTACTGCTTGTTATACATCAATATGTCAAACAGCGTCAAATACTGTACAGAATTTTTTTTTTTTTTTTTTTTTTTTTTACACATGATATATTTCTTAATAATTATAAATACATTCTTTAAATTTTATTTTGGCAGTATAATTAATTTTACCCATTTTACTAAAATAATCTGTTAGGGACAATTTTATATTCTAATTACACATATACACACTATAATAATTTTTAAAGAAAATATTATGCACCATCTTGTGGAAAAAAAGGAACATCCCTTATATTAATTCTGCCCTTAAATTATGATAAATAAATGAAATTGGTATAATTCTTTAATATATTTATTATTATTATTTATACTTTAAAAACACCTTATTAGGGGTTATTTCCATATTGAATGAATACTGGATTTATTTATTATTTTATTTATTTATTTATTCAGTTACAACACTTAAATTTGATGACAAATAATGCTACATTCTTCATTTATCCTAAATATAAGTTTATGCGAAATTTTTAAGAATATTATCTTCAATGTTATTAATTAGTTTATAAAGAGAAGTTTATGATGATTCTTACCAATATGAAACCCGACTGTATTTTGATTAGTTACAACAGTTAAGTTTCTAGTAATACAATAAAATTATTTTATTTAAACTGTCTGAGAATGTCATTTATTCTGGTTTTAGGAATAATATTTTATATGAGTTATAATTAATATTTTATTGAAAATTAACTTTATAATTTCAACTACAAAGAAAATTGCTATTTTAACGCCTGGACTTTTAAATAATTGCTGCAAAAGTGCAAAAAGTATTAGAATTTTAAGACTAATGTTTTAGAAACTATAAATCTAATTGTTAAAAATCTAATATTTCTAATTGTTTAAATGTTAAAATTTCTTTGGATATGTATGAAGAAGATTTATTTATCAGTCTCATCAAAACATTCGCATTACCGAACAGAAAAAAGGAAAAGCTGTAAGCTACAAAACGATCATTTAGTTACTTATGGGACAGTACATCATATTTTCATTTTATGCTGCAATTGTATCTCTAAATACAGGGAATTACAGAACTAAATAAATAAATAAAAAGATTTTGAAAGAAATATTCTTTAAACAAAAAGAGTGTAGAGGCAAAAAATATTTGCCAACGAAGAAGATAAATACTTCTATATCAATATGGTACAGCTATAAATCTGTAACCCTAATAGGACTCCACCCCTGAGCAGTCCTTGGGGTGCGGTGTATTGTTATGGGATTTGGTCGCAATCAGCACGTCGGAGTTAGCACGACACCCGTTGATCAGCGTTTCGGGGGGGGGGGGGGGGGGGGGGAGAAATCATTCAGGGAAAGACGGCTATTTTAACCTGTAATGTCTCTCTTTCTCCTAGTGAATACACAAGAGAATACTCACTGATAATTTAACAAATAAAATTTATGAATAATTTATGTACTAAAAGGGAATTTTCAAATTCATTTTTCTTTCTTTTTCTATATACATTCTCTTACTTATATACAAGGTGTAGAGAAGGAATTGTTTTTGAGTCAAATTTCCGAAAATTAGTTTTTGTTATATTAGCACGTTTTCAGATCGTCTGAATTCAAAAATCATGTTTTTAGCGGTTGGTCTCTCTCTCTCTCCTTGTGTAAGTGTGTCTGTGTGATATTAGAATATCTCAAGAACAAATAGTAGCAGAAAATCTAAATTCGATATTCTAAATCCGTATCATATTACGGTGTTACACTAGAGTATACGTTACGATCAGGCAATTGTTTGTTTACAGGGTCATCCAAAAGAATTCAAATACATTACGTCTGTGAGCGAAATTTCTCATATGTACAGTGTGACATGTATAGACTGCCCTAAACAAAATGAAAAGAACAAATTTTTTACACGCATAAAAGCATGTTTTATGTAGATTGTGATATAGCAACCATTCATCATTCATTTACAGGGTTACCCAGAGTATTTCGATATATTGGAGATATACTTGGGAATTGCTGGAAGTGTCTTTCATTTTGGGTTACCCATTTTACATATAACACTAAATTTACGTATACAAAGTCATGTGTATATAGTTTGTAGACAATATACAGGGCTACCTAAAATTAAGGTAAAATTTTTTTTAATTATTATTAAATGCAATTGGTGCAAGCGTTTGCGGCATTTTTTTTTTTTTTTTCGAAGAACACTGCTGACACAGAACGGAAAATTAATTTCACACACTCATACTGTAAACAAAGTAGCTTTTGGAGAGCGATTTTATTTTCTGTATAATATCGCATTTTAAGGCCTTCTGAATACGAAAGGTAAATTTTTATTCGTTGATCTGTATATATATGAATTATCAGCCTAATTTAACAACAAATAATCTGGTGTGCCACTCACATGACTTTCTCTTACCCTGAAATTTAATACCTTAAATACAGGTTGGAAATTAAGAGGTAACATAAAGAGTACTGTTATGTAAACCTATGTTAAAATAATTCAAATTAGGCTTCGGAAGAGTTTTATATGATAATTAGTTCTGTGTGAGGGGGGATCTCCTGAAATTATTCGACGCAGGCAATAATCGAACTTTAAAAAACTTGACTTTGGTAATAAGGAAGCCTCAAAGCGTGTAAATACACAAAACACAAGCGTTGCATATTTAGCTTAAAAACATACATTATTTATCATATGTCTATGAAGAATTCATTTTCATTCCTGAGCAGCTTTCCTGCACATGGTAAAATATTATAGTAAAGCACTTTCACTAGCAATGAAAAAGAATATTATAGCTTAAATATTTGCAACCCTGTATATCTTTTGAAGAGTATGTACAAACCACAAAGTGCACCTAAATATAAACCTGTAGTAATAATATACGGCACAACCTAAAATGCACTTCCATCAATTTTCAGCTATTGTCGCATTATAATCTAGTTATTTTTTGTAGCACTGTAAATGAACTGAGAATAATTTCCCTGCCATATTCTACATGAGGCATGTTTTTATGCATATAAAAAATATATATTCATTTCATTTGGTTTAGTGCAGTCTATAGGTGTTAAACTCTACTTACCTGCAATTTTCCCCATAGACGTAATGTATTTGAATATTCTTGAGTGTCCCTGTACACAAACCATTTGCTTCATCTCAATGAAAAGCTTAGTGTAGCATCCCTATATGATACATATTTAAAATACCAAGTTGGAATATCTGATGCTATTTGTTCTTGAGATATGCTGATAACAGACAGACACACACACACAAACCAACCGCTAAAAACACGATTTTCATATTCAGGGGACCTCAAAACGTGTAAATATAACAAAAACACACTTTCGAAAATTTGGCCCAAAAACAATACTTTCTCTACCTTATGGGTATGAGAAAGTAATAACTACAGGAAATGCGAATTTGGTACTTTGGATTCCATATCTAGTTGTCATTTGAAAAGTTGATCAAGGTTTGCAAGTTTTAAGGAAATTGATAACAGACTTGATTTATGTTTTGATAAGTATAGGCACTATAATTAAACAGGGGTTGAGAAGGGCGGTAACCCCCCTGACATAGAATTATACATCTATACCATATTATATTCTATGCAAAACATTATTTTAGAATATTAACAATAAATATGAATTTCCTTATGATTTTTACAGTATAAAATTATTTAAATGTAACTTATAAGAATATCTATCCCAAAACGCAATACAATGGCATTTTTTGTGCGTTCCTGCACATAAACCAATTGTAGAGAATTAATTAATGCCATTTTAAATGGGGAATATCATATAGTAAACCTGAACATTAATGTCATTTCTCAAAATATTTATAGACGCTGGGGACGGGCAGACGGACAGATCGACAGTCAGACAAAAAAAAAAAAAAAAAAAAAAAAAAAAAAAAAAATGCAAATTGAAATCTTATACACAGTTAAAAATTGTTAGAAAATGTTTAATGTAAACGAAAATGCAATTCCAGCAAATGTTCAATAATAACCCTTAACGTTACTGAATATTTTTGTATGCCCTGTAAATCTAATGCTAATCGTACTGTACAGTATTGAAAGCACCTTGTGCATATGAATAACATATTTCAACTTCATTAAGATTTATACAAAGTAATTAAATTTTGGTTTATAGAAATATCTTCACATAGAACGCAATGCTTTCGAATACTTTCGGGTGTCCCTGTATACAAACCAGTGATGGTGTTTACTCCATTTTCTATAGAAAATATCCGATAGAAAACTATAATAACGTATTTCAATTTTATTAATATATGCATAAATTAAAGGTATTAAAATATGGTTTATAAAAATACCTCTCATAGAACACAATGCCTTGGAATACTTTCGGGTGTCCCTGTGCACAAGCTAGCAGAGGTATTCACTCCATTTTCTATAAGGAACATCCGATCGTGAACTCAAATAACATATATCAGTTTCTGGGAATTCTATGAATATTCACGGGAGTTAGAGCTCGGACACACAGAAAGACGGATGGACAGACAGACAAATCGAAGTCATTAACACTTTCCAATCTTGCTGGAATTGTTAAAGAGCCGAAGTCATTAAATTTTTCAACCATGATGGAAAGTGTTAAAAATAAAGCACGAAAATTTTACACGGTTTTACTAGTCTTTTAATTTTTTCCCTCTCTTAACGTGTTTTAATTTGCAGGTGACCCCCCTAAGAAATGTAAGTATTAGATTTTTTAACAATACGAAATAATGTAAATTTGCATTAAGTTCTTAAAACTGTTGATTTCACGCGTTTGAACGGTTTTAGTTGCTGTTTTAAAATAAAGGATCTTTTTTAATTTTTTCTCATCTCATAGATAACCCCCTAAAGTGAGCTCGTTGGCGTTGAAAAATAGATGCCAAAATTGAAAAAAAAGTGGTGTAAGTCGTCATTTTCAAATTGCAATAACTCAGCGAGATTTTGACTTAGAGAGATGATTTTTTTTTAATTTTGATTGTTAGAGCGAGGAGAATATTTTTCTAAATATAAGTTACATGATAGGAGGGGCCGTATAAAAATTAAATTTCGTATTTAATATGTATACAGCCCCTTGTACAAAATAAATTCCATATCTGAAATCTACTTTTAATTTGCTCTAATTTTGTAATTGGAAGTTTGTTTCTATCTTTCTTAGTTTACGAGATAATCGCTGTAAGATCTATTTTGAATCACCCGGTATATATAAGAAAGAAAAGGAAGACAGAGAGAGAGAGAGAGAGAGAGAGGGGGAGAGAGAGAGAGGGGAGAGAGAGAGAGAGAGAGAGAGAGAGAGAGAGAGAGAGAGAGAGAGAGAGAGAGAGAGAGAGAGAGAGAGAGAGAAACTCTAAAAAAAATTCTGTACAGTATTATTTCAAAAATTAAATAAAATGCTATATTAAAAATAGACTAGATACATTAATAGATAACACACTATTAATGTTAACAAAGGCATTTTTAACCTAGTTCTGTCCTTAGAAGGGTAAATTAAAAACTGCTGTCGAATAATCGATTTTACTGTATAAAGAAAAAAACAGTTGGCATATATATATATATATTAATATACAACAGATTAAAATACTTGTAAGATGTAAGAGTGCATAAGATGTTCGATGTTGACAAGACCGAGAAAAGTTACAGTATTGGCAAAAAAATAATTGAGGAAAATACATATTTAATGCATGTAAAAAAAAAAAAATATATATATATATATTTAACCGTAACGTCAGTGGAGGCCTCCCTGTTGAGATGCAAAAGTTTTGGGGTTCGGTGCATCGCACAGTCCTTCTGTACCGCGATATAGAGGCCACAGAAATCACCCGATCAACTCGAAAATTGGTACACATGTTCATGAGCCACACAGAATCAGCGTTATGTTTTTTGGCGGGTATTCTGTTTGCAGTTTCTGTACAAGAATATACTAAAGATTTTCTTATTGTCACAACCTATGGTCAGGATTTGCATGTACTGCGATAGCGGCCGCAAAAATCACCCGATTGACTTGAACATTGGTACACAATCATATCTGCATACTTCTGTTCTGGGTCTGTATTCTATTTGTAGTTCGTGTTCGGGCACAGGGACACGCAAAATGTTTTCTTATTGTTGCGACCTATGGACAGAATTTGCATGTACTGCGATAGCAGCCGAAAAATCACCCGATTGAGTTGAAAATCGGTACATATATTCCTGGCCCATACAGACATATCTGTATGCTTTTGGGCGTGTATTCTATTTGTAGTTCGTGTACCTGAACATACCGAAATTTTGATACGTCCCTAATAAAATGCTTTCAGAAATGGATGGATAATGAAATGCTTCCAGAAATTTTATACATTCGGTAAAAAATTACTAAAAAATACTAAATATTGGTATTTTTCCAAAAATATTAAAAGCAGTAAAGAACAGACTTTCAGATGACGCAATAAATTTTGAAAAAAGTTCATCCGTTTACACCGGATTGCAATTTGAAAATAAGTTCTTTTTTATTCATTCTATGTTTATTTATTTCACGATCTTGTTTAAGTTAAAATTAATGGTATTCTTTAAAATAACAATAATCATAATATATATATACCGGGTGATCCAAAAGTCAGGACAAATTTTAAAACTGAATAATTCTAAAACGAATCAAGATACAAAGATACGGTTTGCACCAAACGGATGGAAAAGAAGCCGGGTTTTGTGTGGCAAAGAAAAAAAAAATAGTTCTGTTGGCGACCAACAGATGGCGCTGTCGTATTTCTGATGTAGGATTATGCAAAGCAACAAACGATATAAAAAGGAACAACTACAGCAGGTAATGGTAGTCGAAGCTTATATACATCGAAATATCGCATTCTCAGTCGCTATTTTAATCACGCATGGCCTCCAAGATCTCCCGATCTGACATCCTGTGACTTTTGGCTGTGGGGATTCTTGGAAGTCAAAAGTGTACCGCGACCAACCGGCATCAGTAGCAGCACTGAAAGATGCCATCCGGCCAAATGTGTCTGCCATAACGCAAGAAATGCTACTAAATGCTGTGAACGATGTGGTGAATCATGTCACAGCTGTACTTCTGAATGATGGACATTGAATAGTTACTGTAGTAGTACTAATTAACTGTAATTAAGCTGACTTGTAAGTTGTCAACATTTTTTTTCATTTGTAAATCATCTTTTGGTGAAATAAAACACTATAGCGCCATCTGTTGATCGCCAACAGAACTAATTTTTTTTCCTTTGCCACACAAAACCCGGTTTATTTTTCATCCGTTTGGTGCAAACCGTATCTTTGTATCTTGATTCGTTTTCGAATTATTCATTTTTAAAGTTTGTCCTGACTTTTGGATCACCCGGTATATATATAAGAAAGAAAAGGAAGACAGAGAGAGAGAGAGAGGGGGGGGGGAGAGGGGGAGAGAGAGAGGGGGAGAGAGAGAGAGAAACTCTAAAAAAAATTCTGTACAGTATTATTTGAAAAATTAAATAAAATGCTATATTAAAAATAGACTAGATACAAATTTTTATGTAAGGTGCAATTATATATTTTTAATGTTATCTTTAAGTTAAAATTAATGGTATTCTTTAAAATAACAATAATCATAATTATATATATATATATATATATATATATATATATATATATATAAGAAAGAAAAGGAAGAGAGAGAGAGAGAGAGGAAAAAAAAAAAAACTCTAAAAAATTTCTGTGCAATATTATTAAAAAAAAAAAAAAAAAAAAAAAATGCTATATTAAAAATAGACTAGATACAAATTTTTATGTAAGGTGCAATTATATTTTTTTAATGTTATCTTTCCTATTGCATTTGTTATATTTTTACATTGCATCTGAACCTCGTAATGGTAAGTTTTTTTTTTTCTATTTAATGTAGGGTTATTTATTTTATAATTTAATTCATTCAAAAGCTACTTCCTTAATCATTTTTATTTTCATTTATTATTTTCTTTTTAAAGAATAATGATATGTTTTTTATTTTATAATCTAAAAATAACGTTTGAAATAGCAATGCTTTTATTATTTTAAGAACAAAATTTGTCAAAATTAAATATTAATATTTGAAATAGGATTCCATTATTTATTTATTTATTATTCACTAAACTTATTCATTACTGAATATTGCACCAAATTTTAATGAAATTTTTATTTTTAAAATAATTAATGTTTATCGAGCTTCTTAAAAAGAAAATTTATAATTTTATTTATTTATTTTTTAAATCGATCCAGTAGTAATCGTCTTCCTTTTGTATTTTTTACATATTTCTTAAAACTATACATTAAAATTTTTGCTGGTTTGAAAAATAATGATTAGTATTTCTATTTTCGGTACGTAACAGTTACTGAAAATAATGTTGAAACTCATTTATATAATTTTCTTATAAGTAATCATCTTTATTGTAATAAATCATAATTATTATTATTATTATTTTTTTTTATTAATGCAGATCTGAATACATTAAAACATTATAATTTTCTTATAAGTAATCATCTATATTGTAATAATAATAACTTTTATTTATTTTATTAATGCAGATCTTGAATACATTAAAACATTTTACATGCATTAAATCATTATAATTTTCTTATAAGTAATAATCTTTATTGTAATAAATCATAATAATTTTTATTTATTTTATTTATGCAGATCTGAACGCATTAAAACATTTTTTTTTTTTTTTTTTTTTTTTTTTACAAAATCACACAATTTGTGCACAAAATTTGTACGAATTGTGTGTACGAATTTTGTGTACGAAATGATATCATGAGATTTTGCTTGCTGAGTGATTTTGTTTGACATTACTTTTTTATTTATTTTGTTGATGGAGAAACAATTCGGCGGTTACTAAAGATTTATATTGAATACACAAGTAAATTATTACGTAAAGCGTTAAAATAGATTTAAATTAAAGTTAAACAGAAAAATTTAAAAAAATATATGTGATTTCTACATCACACTATTAATGTTAACAACAAAGACATTTTTAACCTAGTCCTGTCCTTAGAAGGGTAAATTAAAAACTGCTGTCGAATAATCGATTTTACTGTATAAAGATAAAAAAAAAGTTGGCACACACACACACACATATATATATATTAATATACAACATATATTAAAATACTTGTAAGATGTAAGAGTGCATAAGATGTTTGATGCTGACAAGACCGAGAAAAGTTACAGTAAGGGCAAAAAAAGTATCAATTTATTACACAATTTGTGTACAAAATTCCAGAAAGATTAAATGAACTATTCATTTAACGTCTTTTTTTTTTTTCCTGTCTAATAAATTTATTCATAATCTGCTTACATTTTTTGATAAACGTAAAAACGTATTGGGTAAAAAAAAAAAAAAAAAAAAAAAAATCTGTTTATTATTTTTGTTAGATTTTTTGATACGTTTTAGAATGTCTTAGATATTGATTTCAACATAAAGTAGAAAATATCTGTATCTTTTAATATGCGTTACAGAAATTTCGTGAAAAGTGTAGTGCAAGAACCAATGCATAAAATTACTTAACGGCCCTCTTCACTTACCGTCGCCGGAAGCCCGAGCCAATGTTATTCTATGGGGAAATTTTCTTTACAAATAACTTATTAACTAATACATATTTTTAAAATCTGTTTTCACATTCAGAAAATTACCAACTGTTAAATGGACGGACCTTTTTAAAAAATGGATTTTTTTCTATTTTTAATGTTTTATTTTGAAATTGCAAAATGAAAAAATTTCACATATTGAAAATTCGTATTTTGCAGCTTAAAAAAAAAAAAAAAAAAATAATAATAATAATAATTTTTAGAAAAGGTCCGTCAATTTAACAGCTGGGAATTTTCAGAATGTGAAAACAGAATTTAAAAATATGTATTAGTTAATAAGTTATTTGTAAAGAAAATTTCCCCATAGAATAACATTGGCACGGGCTTCCGGCGACGGTAAGTGAAGAGGGCCCTTAAAACATTTTTGAATTTTTTGTAACATTAGTCATCATATATATATATTATTTTAACATTTTGGTGTATATTAAACTAAAGTTGACACAGTTATAGTGTTTATAATGATATTATACGTTTTAGTATGCATTTCATAGAGTGATCTCAAATTTAATGTATAAGTTGCTTATTATCAAAAACTATAAAAATTTAATTTTGGTGTATGTTGTATAATACATTGTTCCCAAAGTTTACACTTTTTGATCACCTTTATCTTTGTAGAAAATGTTTTGCTTCATTTAAAGGCAACATTTCTTCCATTTAATAAGACAAATGAAATTTCTTTAAAATAGTGTTAGTGCATAAATATTAGCAATATTGCTCATAGTCCTCCCATTATTGTTCACTTATATATTTGTATAATATCTGATGTTGCAGAGAATCAAATAATACATGACATATAATATGATTATTATTGAAAATTACACTGATTATAATTCTCTGAATCAGTTTGCATAGACAGCTGTTGTATCAAGTGTTTTAATTTGAGTTCTAAAAACGTGCTCTAATTTTTATTGGGTAAAACAGAACCAAATTCATACCTAAGAACCCCAATATGAATATGAGCATAATTTTCTTGATTAAATTTTCTATTTTCTATTAAGATTTAGAAAGATATTTTTTGATAACAATAGCATGTTAATTAATATTTTTTTGTTACGAAATATCTTCGTTATCAATCGCAACGTCGATAATTTGCCAATAGCAACATTGACTTTTTTTTTTTTTTTTTTTTTTTTACACACCATGGATGACATTTTATTTTGTTTTACATTTCTTTGGAAACTATGAAGTCAGAGACAGAAAAAACAACGTAATAAGTGAAACTCTTTGCAAGTTGGCAAATGAGAGTACCTTTATTAATTCAAGGTTTTTAATTGATAACTTCTTTAATTAAAGCGATAGAAATTTCTAATCAAGATCAACATGTTTCTTGGATTATTCGGCAAACATCGGTACCTTTTGCGATGCTGAGGACCCTCTTATTCGAGAGGAGATGCGTTCGCAGACAAACAAAATTAGACAGCAGCAACAGACACATTTTAATATATTGAGATAATATGTAGTGTGTGAATTTGTATTGGAATACTCGTATACATAAGAAAATCTTGCAGTGGCCCCAACATACTAGTAAAATGTTTTTATTATTTCATAGTGAAATAGAGGGTATCGATATATATGTGAGAAATTTTATCAAGATGTTGATCGGTATAAAAATTTGATGACTCCTGATTCGATTCAAACTTCTGTATAAGGTTTAATGAACATGATTCTGAAGAGATTTGAAAAAAAAAGATTGCATATGACATAAAGATGTGCCTTATTATCCTACTGCCTATTTATTGTATTCCCTTTTTATCGAATTTTTGCATTTTAACATAACATTACATTTAACAATTTAATGATGCCAGTTAGAGAAATTTAGCTGTTACTAATTAATTTTGGTTCTAAGTTTACCATTTTAGTGGTGCTTACTACAAAAATAACGCTACAGAAATAATGAAATGTAGCGCATTAATTTTCTAAAAAATATTGGTTGCATTTAAATTAGAATCATTTTTCTGTTGAAACGTAATATTTTATTTGTAACAGAGTAATATTTTATAACTTAACTGCTTATTTCTTTGAAACACATATGTTATATTACTTTTCTTCGAAATTTCCACCCCTTAAAACTTTTAGATAGGCCTCTTAATAAATCCAAAAGAACAGGTGGTTGCTCATAAATCCTTACGCAAAACTTGCCCGCCCAAAATTCCCTTGACATTAAGAAATCATTGCGATTGTTTCATTTTTTACTCATTAGTGTTTGAGTGAAAATTAGAAAGCAAAAGTTGGACACAATAGTTGTGTTTGCGTGTCGGCATCCGATGTAATCTTTCACGTAACATTCCCTAGACACGAAATCCAATTAATGAAGTACAGACAAATGCGTTCGTGACAATTTTGTTACAAGGTGTGTCTTGTGAAAACCCGATGCTTCGTTCTTCAAATTCTAAGCAGCACTTTCAGGATGTATGCATAGAGAATAGGTGATAAAAGTTTTAAGGAAGGTGAGGTTCTTCACCGTGATGAGATCTGTTTCCTAAATTTGTTTTCGTCATTAGTAAATTTGTTTGGCGAAAATTTAAATATTGTGTTTATTCTCAAATGTCTTCCGGCATGATATTTGTAGGAAGTAGTGTATAAAAAATATTTCTAAATACAGCAATAACACGTACGTAAAATAACCATTAAAAGGATTTTTTAATCTCAGACGATTTGGAGAGCACGAAGGTAAATTTTTGTAAGAAGTTAAGAATAACCACCTGTTGTTTAGAATTCTTTTAGAAGTCTATCCAATTACACTGTGGCGCTTGTACAGTCGGTAACAAAAGTGTCCGAACACTAGCAAAAATTTCTATGTAAAAATAGTACACTTCATACGGTTTTGTTAAATAAATCCTTATCGAATCATGTTCTTACACTGACTAAGAATAGGATTCGACAAGGATTTATTTAACAAAACAGTATGAAGTATACTTTTTTTACATAGGAATTTTTTCTAGTGTTCGGACACTTTTGTTACCGACTGTAGAATCCGTCAAGGTTGCAATGTACTCCACTCCATATTTCGCAAAATAATATCAATGGAGATTTCCACAGCAGGGAAGCAAATCCCTTCATTTCCTCAAAATTTTAAATTTGTGATGGCATGTCTCCGGACTATCCTAGGGGGTAAATTTCGCACCATCGACAATTGTTCATTGCGTAATTCTAGTGAGACATAAAACCCACTCCACCTCTATATCACCCAAATGCATAGACGACGACATGTTTATTAACGCTGTTAAGTGTTAAACCTGGTCTACATAGCTCGAAGTTTAATTGGTGCATTTTTGAAATCTCAATTTTGAAGCTAGTGGTTAAATGAGAAAGAAATTTTGAAACAAAAACAAATGCATATAATTTAAGTTAAGAATAAAAAAATTAGTTCAAGTGTCTGTGTTGAGTCGACAGTCTTTTTTCACAAAAAGATTTTTAGCGCCAGAAATCTTTCTTCCAGATCGTCAAAAATTGTTGACGAGGAATTCTTATGAAGACTAGAGAGGATAATTGCCAAAATTAGTTGCTGTCAGTTGCCATCTTTATGAACTAAACTGTAATAGGTCTGGACATTCAGAATTTTACAAGGAAAAAGAAGAAGAAAAAAAAAAAAAAAAAAAAAAAATGGAATATTTAGTCGGTAATTTATTTACAAAATATATATAAACGCAACATTTTATGATCATAAAATTTAATTGATAGAATATACTAGTGAATCTGTTTGTAGGAATATCAAAACAAGAAATGCCTTTTAAAATAATAATGCTTTTTTCCCCTCCAAATTTTAAGGGACAATTTCATGATATCAAAGAACGAGTGATAAACTTTTTAAAATTAAGGTTATTGTTGTTTTTTGTGTAATTAAGGTCTACTGACTACACTAGTATCATGGTCTAAGTGGAATGCTGTCCATGGAGGTCTTTGTAAAGGGTACTAGCCCGTATGTGATTATTTAGAGAAAAGCAAGGAAAACTCAAAATGTCTAAGCCGACGAACGCGACTTGCTTTCGAGTTCGGCACTTCTTGCGTTTTTCGAAAGCAGAACCCCTCCAGCCGCTGGTGGGGCTGTAAAGATAAATAAAACGAATTCTTTTTACCACAGTAGTTATTGCATCATTAATTTGTTTTCGTGATTTGCGTTTTTATTTGGAAAAATTGGTTATTGTGCTTGTTCATACATGATTACAAAATTAATTTTAGAGATTGTGTTTAAAATAAAATAGTCTTAAAAACAATGACGTTAATTAATTATGAGTATTATTGCAAAAAGTAATGGAAATTGTTGCAAAATGTTTGTCTCTAGATTTATTTTGTTGATATCATTCATTTGTTCCGGCAGTATTATTATCCAGCAATACTGATCGTACAATAATAGAATTTATTTGATTTTATTTGATTTTTTTGTTCTACTTTGTAGTATAATGGATTTTACCAAATAGGTATTTATTAATTTAAACATGATAGATATTTAAATATGAAACAAATTGTAAGTACACATTTGTGACATAAAGCTGAGGATATAACTATTGAGTTTCATTACGCATTGCACTCCTTTTATATAGTAATGTATTTGCGTGTGCGTTAAGTCCTTTATATATATATATACAGTCGTCCCCGCTTAAACGAATATCTACCGTTCCAACTATATTAATTCGATTAAGCGGGGTATTCGATTATGCGGGGAAGACTAGAAACGCAATTACATGTATAACTATAAAGATTTTATGTTTACATGAAAAGATAAATACCTCTTTCTTATTTAAATATTTAATTACACTTTACTAAGTTAAAATATTTTCGTAATTTATAAGTGTAATTAATGCTGGAATAAATACAAAATAAATAAAGTATACTTAGAATTTCATATTTAACAAGGAAAAAAAATATTAGTTATGATGGATTACTTTGACATAGAATCTAAATATTTTTCGATTACTTTTTCTAAAGCACATAAATAAATTATAATCCCTTCTATGAGATTCAAAATGACGATGAATAATATTAAAGGATTTTACAAGTTCATCTATCTTTGGAGGAGGATCTGTTTGTTCTTCTTTATCACTTTCATTTAAAGATTTTGTTGAAACTCTTCCTCTCTTTCTGTTTCTCCATCTTTATCTCATCTATGAGTTCATAAAGTTCGATTTCAATCGTCTGAAAACTTTCAAGATTTGTAATTTCTAATCCCTGGAGATCATATGTATTTTAATTTCTAATTTCATCATCAGTTGCTGATTTTATACATTTGTTTTATCACCAATTTTTACCACTTCGGCAGAAATTCCGTCTTATGTTTAAAGGGCATGCCTTAGTTAGGTAAGTTTTTTAAAAGAAGAACAAAAATTCTTTTTTGAGTAATGAGAGGAAAAATCTGCCCAGAAATAGATAAATTTTATTTCAGAAACTTTGAGTGTTTATGCGATTAAACTGGGTGGCGTTGTAAAAAATATTTCTTTAAACGAGGAAATTTAACATTATTTCTATGGGGAAAAAATTGGTTCTATAAATTTATATTCTTTTAATCGGGGTATTCGATTATCTGTTACCCGATTAAGTGGGGACGGCTGTATGTATATTTCTTTATCTGGCTTAACCTCCCAGTATGACATACTTATTATATCTCTATATTTAATCATTAAGATTTTATTTAATTGCTAAGTTTTCAATTATCATTTTTACATAAACTTTGTAATTCATCATTTCATCACAAGGATACAAACATCCTATTTCATCTTAAATTTAAAATGAAATATTTCGTTTGCATTCCAGAATTTTTTAAAAAAATAATTTTCTTGTCTTGAAGCTAGTAGGTTTCTGGAAATAACATCAAAGAATAACTAGTTTATCTTCAGTATGTCAAAGCCACTTTCGAAAACTACTTTATTCTCGTTAGACTTGCTGTACATTGATCTTTTTTATTCTTTCCTTAGATGTTTCCCACACGGGACTAACTTTTCCCCCATTGCGTGTTGCCTTTCCACCGGAAGACCATCTATTAACCTAAAAAAAATGATGACACCAGTCATAATACTAAATGTCATTTTTCATGGAATTTTTTTTCTGGGGATTAGAAGAAAGTTGTAAAGTAGTTTGTTAACTAGGAAGCATGTAAGAAATAAAAATTTAAGTATGAAATATCGCAGTACAACTTGATATACAATTTACAAATTGGTTGGAATATTTTTCTCAGAATCATCAAAATTGTAAAAGCCAAACAGGTCTTTTCCGTAGTTTTTACCAGAGTATTAAAAAATTATAAATAAATTAATTTTTTATCAGGAAATTCCGTAATAAAATTTAATACAATAATTAATAATAGTGGTATGATAAAAATATGAAAATTTCTCTCTTATTTAGGAAATACTGCTACAAATAAAAATATAATTTCGAAATATCTATATATTAATTTGAAACGTGTTTTTGTCTGTCTCCACTAAATTGAGAGAACGGCTAAGTGTAAAAATTTGGTTGAGGTGTCTAAAAAAGGTCTTGGTCTGTAGATATGTTATGAAAAGAGAAAAATAAAAAAAGTTGAACGGTTCCCCCACCCTGGGGAGGCAGGGGTTAAACACACGTTGGCGTGCATAACTCAGCTCCAAATTACTTCACGGTGAAGAAATTGTACATGGAGGGATCAGACTCGAATATTAAAAAATCAATATATCTGATTTTGGAATTTTCAGTTTTAAAGGGTGTAAAAAGGGGGAAGTAGATTTGAAGGGGGGAGGGGGGAATTAGTTTGAGAGGGAAATCCGTTCTAGACCCACACATGTAGCACCTCATTTTAAAGGTCTTGAAATTTCATGTTCATTGGGGATGTTTGTATATAATATAGGGCGCCCCCTGGTGAGGAAAAATGGAATTTGGTGATTTTGTAGTAGGCCCTATTATGTTGCACCTTATTTTAAAGGTCTTGGTATTTCCTGACCGTTGGTGATGTTCGTACAGAACACACTGTTCCCCCTGGTGGTGTAAAGTGCCACTAAAGGATTTTGCAGTTGACAACACCATATGACACCTTATTTGAAAAGTCTTGGAAATTCAAGGCGATTGTTGATAAAGGTCTTGAAATTTCATGTTGATTGGGGATGTTTGTATACAATACAGTGCGCCCCCTGGTGGTTAAAAATGGAACTAGGGGATTTTGTAGCAGACCCTATCATGTTACAACCTATTTTAAAAGTCTTGATATTTCCTGACCGTTGGTGTTGTTCGTATAGAACACGCTGTGCCACCTGGCGGTGTAACTAAGGGATTTTGCAGTTGACACCACCATGTGACACCTTATTTGAAAAGTCTTGGAAATTCAAGGCGATTGGTGATGTTCGTATACAACATACTGCGCTCCCTGGTGGAAGAAAGTGGATTTTACAGCGCGTGCGTTGCATACCTGCTATACGGTGTCGCAGCCACAGGCAGCAGTAACACGAGTCAGAGGTTCGTTCGGTTTATGGTTAATTTTGAGAATTTTTTCTGTTATTAGCGGCCTGCATATACGTGCCGCAGGCACTGGGTCTCGAACCCGAGTTCCGTTCTGTTTGAGGTAATTGTTTTTGTTACAGATTATTATTATTATTATTATTATTTTTGTGATGTTTTCATTTAGAAATAGAAATTCAAACAAAATCGAGTTAAAGGTATAAAACCCTACAAATTTAAGGTGCATTTAAGGTCATTATCATGGGCCCGGGCAATGCTGGGCGGGTTCGTTCCGTTCCAGGTTAATTTTTTGGAATTTTTTCATGGCATTAGCGCCCCGCGTATGCGCTGCCACTGGCACCGGGATCACAAGGCAGAGTTTCGTTCGGTTCGAGGTAATTTTATTTGTTACAGCTGATTATTATTTTTTTTTAATGCTTTTATTTAAAAATAGAAATTCAAACAAATCGAGTTAAAGATATAAAATAATACAAATTTAAGTTTCATTTAAGGTTATTATCACGGGCCCGGGCATTGCCGGGCGGGTTCGTTCGGTTCCAAGTTAATTTTTGGGAATTTTTTTATGGTGTTAGCGGCCCGTGTATGCGCTACCGCAAGCATCGGGGTCACAAGGAAGAGTTTCGTTCGGTTCAAGGTAGTAATTGTTTTTTTTACAGATGATTATTTTTTTAGCGATGCTTTCATTTAAAAACAGAAAATCAAACAAAATCGAGTTAAACGTATAAAATAATACAAATTTAAGGTTCATTTAAGGTATCATAGGCCCGGGCAACGCCGGACGGGTCAGCTAACATATAGTCTTAGTATTAAACGAAATAGAAAATAAAAGATAGCATCTGTTTATTTGGAGTCAGTTTGACGTCACATTGACAGTACTTTGTAGAAAGTGATGTCATGTATAGTATTTCTATTTATAAGCATTTTTCCGACTTTCTTTTTTTAAGTGAAATGTCGTAAATTATATTAGATGTTTTAAGATGAAATACATTTGAATAGTGATGCGACGATCTTTGAAACATTACGATCTATAAAGTGATCGTCGAATTCGACGGGTTCCAGCTGGTTGTTGTTTAATTTCACATCCTTATAAAAAGCTAGTTGTCTTTTTTTCATTTATTGTTCTTTTCTTCCCTTATCTTATCTTTTTTTTTAATCTTATTTTATTTTATTAAAAGAAGAAAAAAAAATGTTTGTTGCATTTATCATAACTTCCTCGTACGCAATTATAGCATTAAGAAAAGAGCTCAATAGCATTTTTAATTGGAAAGGCTTTTTTTTTTTCTCTATAATTGAATCAAATAGGGTATACAGGGCTATTGGTTTGAGTACAAGGAATATAAAAAAATTCGGATATATCACGGTCTATCAGAAGTATTTCTTTAAAGCATATTTGGTATCATTATACTTCACAAAGCATAGCGAATTTAACGTGCACTATTTAGATGCACAGAATCTTATTTTTATTTATTTATTTATGAATACTTTTATTTAGAATATGCAGAGGTCGATCCAGAGAAAAATTGTGGCCTTTTAACTGCTCCTTCACAAAATTCTTCTCTATAAAAATGGACCCCTTCACAAAATTCAAAATCATAAAAACGGACCTTTCACAAGATTTTGCTTAAAAAATGATAAATAAATAAATAAATAAATAAAATAAATAAAATAAAAATAGAAACATTCCAGATGGTTCCCACGATCCGCCTTTTTCCAAGGACTTTTTTATTGCTATTATCTAAAAATAAACTTCTTAAATCTACAATCTACATTCTTTGCTGTGTGAGTGGGAGCCTTGTTCAGCGTGTTCAGTATTATTTCGACTGACTGTCTCTACTTGGTTTAATAAAACACTGCTAATTTGATATTAAACATTATATACACTACTAAAATGGAAGATTTCACATACAATATATATATATATATATATATTTCATAAAAAAATATATAATACGAAAATGGGTCCCAAAAATTAAAACCTAGATTGACCCGTAATATGGTGTAATTAGCATTAATGATTTGTTTACAGTGTCTTAAGCCTTATTAAGATATATTTTATTCCTATGTGTAAAAATTGTTCAAAGCGTAATTTTGGTTGCGTTTTATGTTTTAAATATATAAAACAAAATTTAAAAATTGAGGTTAAACGATGCAACGGTTAAGTACAATTAAAAATTGTTTTACAACTTTTGCGAATAACATGATTTTACCAGGTTTTTATTAACTCGATTTCTTGTTTGTTTGTTTGTCCAGTACAAATCTTGTAATAGATTTTTAACTAACTTCCCGACTAGCTAGACATTTGAAACTTTTAGAATAGCTCAGAACACCATGACAACGCGATACCTCGAAACCCAATTTTCAAATTTTTGATTAGTTTTCTTTTAATTAATTAAAATATGAAAATAATAACCTCCTAATAGCTTTAAAATTAGCCATTTAAATATTAGCTATAATTTAATTGTTGCCAAAAGATATTACGAGTTCATTTTCTTTCGACATAAAAATAAATGCGTGTAATTAAACGTGAACATTAAAAAAATATAAAAAGTTAAATTAGGCATCTCACAAAAATTGACGTCGTTATCACTTTAAAAATTTTATACACATTGATAAAGTGCTAGTATAGTTCTATAGCTATGATTCAACAGAAAATTTAAAAACATGGTATATATATATATATATATATTTTTTTTTTACCTTTCAGTTTTATACAGTACAAAAATTTTCGAATGATTCAGACTTATATATTCTGAATAAGAATACAAAATATATAGAATTTTCTATATATTCTCTATATTTTAGAAAAAAATATAAATTACTGTAAAAAATTTAAATCAAATAAAAATCAAAGATAAAACTTAGAAGAAAGATTTTTAGACATTTTAAAATAAATTTTCTTTATTTATTGCGACAGGCTCTTTAATATTTAATAGTTTTTGTAAAAACAGTACTTTCTGGTGTTTTTCTTTCTTTCTTTTTTTTAGACAGAGGAGAGAAATGGAATGAAAAAAAAAAAGTCTCTACGCATTGTGACATCCCCCCCCCCTTCTTTTTCATTGTTCACAAACCTTTTTAAATTAATAATATGTTGCTATGATACGCATGTGTGCATACATAAAAAAAACAATACAGATTTATTCACTTGGGAAATACATTTGTCAAGTTTTTTAAAACTAACAAATTGTAAGTCTTTGATAGACAAAAGAAAATATCCTCTAAAAATTATTTAGTCATTATTTTTTTCAGTTGCTAAACTTTTTATTTATCTATTTATTATTATTATTATTATTATTATTATTTAACTAAGTCTGTTACCATTTTGGTAAACACACACGCAGAGTCATAACAATAACAATAATAATAATAATGATGATTTCTAAGGCTGAATTCCACGATTGCGCAAATTTATTTAAATGGGCTCTTCCCACCGTCGTCTGCTCAATCACGTGATAGAGGAAAACGAATAATCGAATTCTGAGAATCGAATTCAATTAAATATTGTTCTTAAGAACAAAAATTTTAATATTTAATATAAAATAAAATAAAAGTAATATTGTGCATTTGTAAACAGTAGAATAATTGTATTTGTAAATTTAATAATTTTTAAAAAACATTTTATGTGTTTGTTTATTTTTACCTATAATAATCGATTTTCGTATATTGTAGTGTAACTGTAACATTAACTGATCTAGCAATAAATAATAGCTTCTTGTGGAATGTTTACGGATTATAAATTGAAATTTTAAAATGTTTTCATTTAATTTAATTGCATAAAGGTGTTACAACAAGTTAATTAACTTAGTTACTGGTCTAAATGGATTTACGTAGTACGATATTACACTGTCACTGATTAAAGTACCAAAAATCTGAGTATTTAAACATGTCTTCATGAACATGAATAACAGGTATAAACTAAATGATGATTGTAAATGTATACAGCAAACAAAAGATGATGAATAATAATATAAAATTGATTAAAAATGATGATGTATAAAAAATTACACAGATTAAATGCGATTGATCAAAAATAAGAATAGAAAATATGTTATTTCAGCAATCGCTCTAGATAAACAAGACTTCGTCTGCTATTTGTTTTTCCTCTATCATGTGACCTCTGACGTCAGGTGGGAAGAGTCCATTTTTTTTTATTTTTCTCACCCCCCCCCCCCTTAAAAATAAATAAATAAATAAATAAAGCGTATAATTTTTAAATTATGTGTGACATTTTCCGCGTTTAAATGTTAGAAATAATGTAAACTATATCCTCAAAAAGAAAAAAAAAATTCTTTAAAACTTAATTAAATATTTTGTTTTCGTTTTGTAAAATTTTGCTTTTATCTTACAAGTCTACCAGAATTAATAAATTTAAATACAAAGAGTAATTGAATATTATCATGTTGAATAACGACCACTACCATATACATTGCTATGCTATGTATGTAAAAAAATCTGGAGTGATTCCACTCGACTTTCCGAACATTGAGTAATTAACAGTTTTGTAGATAAAGTAAAGAAAGAGGAGTTGTTAAACAAACAAAAGAGATAAAACCATAATAGAGTGTTTGAGTATTTTTCTCCATCTATTACACGATGTTTTATTTAACGCTACTGAACTTTGAGCCCATAGATCATAATGATAAAGAATTTTTCGTTGTGTCCCTGTAAAAACCTATAAATGCTAAATTCACCAAAATGCTTATAGTTAGTGCAACAGTGATTTATAATACTCATATAAATTTTCAGCTCAATTCAATAAGGCGTTTAGATGCTATCGTACTTTTAAAAATTTAGTCCCATAGGCCATAATGATAAAGAATTTTTCTTTGTGTCCCTGTAAAAAAACTGTAAGTGCTAGATTCACCAAAGTCTATACAGTTAGTTCAACTGTGATCTATAACATGTGTACAAATTTTTTGCTCAGATTAATGAGGCGTTTAGGCGCTATCACACTTTTAAAAATTTGGCCCCATAGGCATAATGATAAAGAATTTTTCTTTGTGTCCCTGTAAAAAAACTATAAGTGCTAGATTCTCCAAAATCTATACAGATTGAGTATTTGTGACCTATAATATGTGTATAAATTTTTTGCTCAATTGAATAAGGCGTTTAGATGCTATCGCACTTTTAAGATTTTGCTCCCATAGGCCATAATGATAAAGAATTTTTCTTTGTGTCCCTGTAAAAAAACTATAAGTGCTAGATTCACCAACATCTATAGGGTTCGTACTATGGTGACTTACAATATGCGTACCAACTTTTAGGTTAATTGAACAAAGCGTTTAGACGCTAGCGTGTTCACTCACAGACATACACACATACACACATACATACACACATACACACACACATACATACATCATCGTAAAAATAGTGAAAACGGACTCAGGGGACCTCAAAACGTATAGAAACATCAAAATCTCGAATTCGGATTTTTGACATGATTACAATACTTTCCTCACTATAGTGTTCGGAAAGTAAAAATAAATTGATGTAATTATTTATGAAATATATTTAGTATTTTTTTTTCTTGTTATAAATAAACCTATGCGTATTATAAATACAAACATATTTAGGTGTACATAATAAAGGAATTTTTGCAAGCCAACAAAACATCGAAATCTGAATTAGCCCTTTCTTCTTTTACTGTACCTATTGTGTCATCTTTATTTAAAAGTCTAAGAAAATTAATTAACTTATGTAAATTCAAATATTTTTACTTTCCGAACACTATAGTGAGGAAAGTATTGTAATCATGTCAAAAATCCGAATTCAAGATTTTGATGTTTCTATACGTTTCGAGGTCCAACGTGTCCGTTTTCACTATTTTTACGATGATGTATGTATGTGTGTGTGTATGTATGTGTGTATGTATGTGTGTATGTATGTGTGTATGTCTGTGAGTGAACACGCTAACGTCTAAACGCTTTGTTCGAATAAGCTGAAAGTTGGTACGTATATTGTAAGTCACCATAGTACGAACCCTATAGATTTTGGTGAATCTAGCACTTATAGTTTTTTTACAGGGACACAAAGAAAAATTCTTTATCATTATGGCCAAGGGACCAAAATCTTAAAAGTGCGATAGCAACTAAACGCCTTATTCAATTGAGCAAAAACTTTATACACATATTATAGGTCACAGATACTCAATCTGTATAGATTTTGGAGAATCTAACACTTATAGTTTTTTTACAGGGACACAAAGAAAAATTCTTTGCCAAATTTTTAAAAGTGTGATAGCGTCTAAACGCCTTATTAATCTCAGCAAAGAATTTGTACACATGTTATAGGTCACATTTGAACCAACTGTATAGATTTTGGTGAATCTAGCACTTACAGTTTTTTTACAGGGACACAAAGAAAAATTCTTTATCTTTATGGCCTATGAGACCAGCGATAGCATCTAAACGCCTTATTCAATTGAGCTGAAAATTTGTATGGATATTATAAATCACTGTTGCACTAACTATAAGCATTTTGGTTAATCTAGCATTTATAGATTTTTACAGGGACACAGCGAAAAATTCTTTATCATTATGATCTAAGTGCTCAAAGTTCAGTAGCGTTAAATAAAACCTCGTGTGATATATGGAGAAAAATACTCAAACACTCTGGTATGGTTTTCTCTTTTTTGTTTGTTTAGCAACTCCTCTTTCTTTATTTTATCTACAAAACTGTTAGTTACTCAATGTTCGGAAAGTCGAGTGGAGTCACTCCAGATTTTTTTTTATTTAATTTAATTTATATATCATTATAATATAACTCAATGTATTCGTAAAATGGAACAAATAAAAATAAATAAATGCTAATGTATTCATTTATAAAGTGTTGACAAATTTTCTATTTGACATACAAACACATCATAAATTTCTAGAAGAAGTAAGAATGATTAAGTCTTAATTAGATGTCTCTACGTCATGTACGCCTTCCAGTGTGCTTTAAATATTTTCATTACGAGATTTATTTATTTATTTTTTGTCCCTTCTGTATAGTTTCGAAAATATATTCTTTTCTTAAATAGCGAAAAAAGAATAAATTCGCATAAGTGTCAGTCGTATTTATTTTCCTCTTACCAGTTCATCTTTTAAAACATTCCGACATTAGTATGCCGTTGGACTAACTTCATTTCGTTTTCAGACTTATGATTCTTTTATCTTAGTTACGCGAAGAGCTTAAGTCGTAATAAACACCAGGTGTATCTTGACTGCCTTCCAAAATTACTTAAGGCATTATGGTGAGAAAAGTGAAACGGCTAATCGAGATTAAGAAATGGGTTTTAATCTTTCAAATTACTCGCAGAACAAGTTGAATATTTAAAGCCCAGACTTTCACCTTTATTTCTTCTTTTTTCCTTTTTTTAATTTTCGAAATGACATGTCTCTTTGGGTTATATCACTAGGTCACTTGAGTTTTATGAAGACATCACTTTTTTTTTTTTTTTTTTTTTGAGCAGAAAAGAGTTGAAAGTCACTGATATAGGAAATTATATGTTAGAATGACTGCATCTTAAAATTTTCACATGTCAAAATGTTTTATTTATTTATTTAATTTTTCTTTTATATAAAACAGAGAAATGCTGGCTGTTTTGGCTTGAAAAAGTTTGCGTCTATCATTATGCACACCAGCCTTACAAAAAATATAATTTACAATTTTGCTGTATCTTTCACAGGAATTTCATTTTGAGATGCTCAGAGAGACCATATAAATGGGAGATTGGATATGACAGACATATTCTGTAATGCCCATCTCTTTTTCTGACATCTTATCGGCAGAACTTTCAATTATGAATTTTTAATTTGAATTCATAAAAAGCATATAGTTCGTTAGAAACTTCAGGTAACGAACTGTCATTACCTTTAAAAATTACCCTATGTAAATAGAAGGAAAAGTGAAACAATAATTATAAATAAGAAATAAATTTTTTCTATAAATCTGATTTTGAAATACTCATAAAGATGTATCAAATCTAATTATATATGATAGAAATATTAACTTATCAATTGCACGTCCGCTTAAATATAGTACATGACTCCACCAAAACAATTTTCATCTTCCCAAGTTATACATATATTTTTTATGTTACTCTTAAAATAAGTTAAGATTATTTAAATTTGGATTATTTGCCTAAATTTGATTCTGAGATAAAGAAGTATAAATATTATGTTTGTTATAAAGATATTAACTTATGAATTGCACATCTGTTTAATTATAATTATCTCAGCAATAGTGCAATTGTCAATTTATCTTACCATTACCACTAACGATTATTTAACTTGATTTTATTGAAAGAACGGCGATTGTTAAAAACTCTAGAAACTGAACTGCACTGAAAAAAAAAAAAATATATATATATACATATATATATATATATATTATATATATATATATTAATATATATATATATATATATATATATATATGTGTGTGTGTGTGTGTGTGTGTGTGTGTGTGTGTGTGTGTGACTGGTATCTAGAAACTAAATTGTGGCGGCAGTAAAAATTGTTCCATGCCATCCTTACAAATTCCTGTTCTTTTTTCTAGCAAGTTCTAAAAACCCCTCTCGGAATTCTAGAGCGTTTTCCTATATCATCGTGGTCAAACTTATTTAAAAATTCCTGAAAATAAATGCGAACACAAGAGGCAAGTTTTAGTAATTATAATTTTGGTTTATGATCCAATTCTAGAAAATCAAGCTAGAATTTCTTGCAATGCAAAAGATTCATAATATCGCTTCACCATCTAGAAAAATATAATCTAGAAGTTCTCGATTATTTCATCTATCCAGGTTATTTGTTTACTTCATACGCATAACTCGGAAATCTACATTTCTAGTTTAGAAATTCAGAAAATGATTACTTATTTGCTCTAGATGAAGGTGGTATACTTTTTTCTAAGTGTGCAGAAGCAGTACACTGACTATCACCAAAATTTAGTCTTAGGTATATGGTAAGAAAAGCAAAATCAATGACTGCAAATGAGAAAGAAGGGTTATATATTTTTTATGTTGCTGACAGAACGAGTTACGAATATTTAAAATGCTGTTTCTAATTTTCGGAATGGCATTTCTCTTTGGGTTATAATCATTAGGTCACGTGTCGTCAAGGCACAGAGATTTTTTTTTTTTAACTCAAAAATGTTTAAAGTCACGACTGATATGCTAAATTTTATGTTTTAATTTCAACATAAAATTTGAAATCAAAATTTACACTAAGCATGTGGTGAGAAAAATAAAACACTAATTTAATAAAAGAAATGAGGTTTCATATTGCTAAAACGGATTAAGTCTTTTTCTTGCCTCATTTGTCCTGTTGCAGTGAAAGTAGTTTTACAGGCGAAGTGAAAATAAAGCAGCAGTTCTTTCATTTTCAATGAAGTCAGCTTTGATGACTTGGTGACAAATTTGGTGACTTGGTGACCAAATTCCGCTAAAAATAGTAGTTTAGGGTTCCCGAATTTCGAAGCTATGCGACGCACAGGAGCCTAAATCTAGAACTTTCCATAGGTGTTTTGATAGAATCTGTGACAAGCTCCATCGCCAAAGGGTATAAATAGAAGTGAGTTGACTTCTGCCAGAGAGAGATTAGTATTCTGCGATTTAGTATTTTCAGAGACCGTTTCCGAGTGATTACACTTTAGACATTATGCTCTAAGCGACTGAACTTTGTTCGTAAGCTAGCGAATATTTTTGATCTGGTGTATTTTATGTAAATTGCTTTACTCCTGTGGAACAAGTGACTGTTTATTTGGACTGTTCCAGAACTTTCATTGAATAGTTACTTTTGCAGTACGAGTGACAACTTCATTGGACTGCTACCAGAATTTTCGATAAATTAACTGTACTGTTGGACTGTTTCGATAATATTTGATTATATATTATGTTACTCTCAGAACAAATTACGAATATTTAAAGTGTTGGCATTAACACTTTTCAATTTTCAAAAAGACATATCACTTTGGGTTATTTCACTAAATCACTTCGGTGTCACGAAACTGAGAAACGTTTTAATTTGAACTCAGATGGGTTGAGAGTCATTGATCTGCCAAACTATATGTTTAAAACAATGGGTCGTAAAATTTTACTATGTCAAAAGTTTTTTTTTTTTTTTTTTTTTTGAAGAGAGGAAAATGCTGGCCTTTTGATTTGAAAAAGTCTGCATCGGTGACTACACGTACGAATTTTACAAAAAAAGCACTTTGAAATTTTATTTTGTTATTCATACAAATTTTATTTCGAGATATTACGAAAAACATATAATCCTGAAATTAGATATGAGAGAAATATCAACTTCATAATTTCTCATTTTCTTTACTGGCGTCCTCTCACCGACATAATTTTTAATTATAATATTTTAATTTAAATTTATTGGAAATACCTTGGTTGTTAGAAACTCCAGGTGCCGTACTGGGGTTACTTTCAAAAATTACTTAAAATTAATAGTAAAAATAGTAAAACGTAATATTCAATTGCAAATAATCTTATTTTTCTATTTTTTGCTGAGCAAGTTAAGATTATGTAAAAATGTATCTTTTGTGTAATTGGATTTTAAGATATTTTGAAAGACGTGTAAACGTTTGGCATTAGTTATAAGATATTAACTTATTAATGGTACACCTGCATTCATTGCAATTTATTGTTAAAATAATAATAATAATAATAATAATAAAATTGTAAATAAAGAAAAATGTATATGTATTTTGGTAAACAAGAATTTTATAAAAGTAATTTATTATATTTGATGCAAGAAAGACAATAGTTTATTGTAATGCTAGGATAAAATTTTGTGTATCAGGACTACGGTTAATTGTAATGGTTACGACGACAGTTTTGTATACAAGGTATTGAGAGGGTGTAAATGGGTTTGATAATATCAGGAGACAAAAATGCATCCAAAATGACCTTGTGATGATGATGATGATAATAATAATAATAATAATAATAATAATAATAATAATAATAAAATCAATCTCTAACACAGACACCTTTTTTTATTATTATTATAGATATAAAAGAGGATTATTTAATTTTACTAGCACCCCCAGTAAACTTTTACAAAATTCTTATTAGATATGTAAAAAAATAATTGCCTTCATATGCATGTACTCTTCAGCTCTCAAGTTAAGAATATGGTCAAAACGACCTCTTTGATGTATAACCACTTCAGATATTGTTATTAGGTTTTATGGCTATCGAATTGCAAAGACACAAGTAAACATTAAAATACGTAAAACGTTTTGCTCATTATTAGAAAGAAGATGGCTAAAGTAGTTTTCCTGTATCAATAACATCCCTATAAAAATAATGTATCCTGTTCCATTTTATTTCATTTTCAATGCATACTTTTTATTTCCTAAATTTGGTTTTGTCTAAATCTAATAAATCATGGTACTACTTTAAATTTTTATTTTCGATTTTTATTTTTATCAGTTCAGCTACCTTAGCTATGAAATTCTCTAACGATAATATACCTTGGCTAAAGAATTTCTTCATGGACGGGACAACTAATCAACTGGCGAATAATATATATTCAGGTATAAAGTATACTCTATATTAGGCTTGTCCAACCCAAAACTCTTGTCGGACTGCACTGGAAATCTATTTTACACAGGCGGACCGCATTATATAAATGCATGAACCATGTACATGTAGTAATTCTTTTTCCGGTGAGCTCGTGAGGATTTAAAACAGAAAAAAATGTAAATTAAATATATTTTTTATTCATATTTTCACTATAAAAACAGCCAAAAACTTATAATTATATATTCATAAGTATAATAGTAAGAATCAGTTATTGATCTAATAATATTTTATCAATAACAATGAGCACGATATTTGTTTCTTTAGCTACCTTAATGATATTTTCATTAAAAAAGTCAGAAACAATTTATTAATTTTAGGTGTTTTAACTGAAGATGTCGAATTAGAAATTTCCTGAATTTTGTCACGGGCCGTAGAACGGGCCACAGACCAGCCCTGTGTATGGCTAATATATGTGTATTATATATAAATATATATACATATACATAAATTCTTACAAAACTCTATGCTATTGTATATCATTTTCTCCCCCCCCCCTTTTTTTTTTTAATTTATCAGGGATTGATTTTAATTTTGGTTGCCTTTTTTTTGTAAGGAAAAAAAAAAAAAAAAAAAAAAAAAATGAAATTTTTATTTATTTTTGTGGAAAAAATAGACACTGTATATACTCGCGTATAAGTTGACTCCTACATTCGAAGAAAAAACTTGGTTAATACCAGTATTTTAGACCAGTTTTCTTTGCCATATTTTATCACAATTGATTTTATGATTATACAAGCTGAAGAAAACATGTTTAAAATACTAGTGCAAATCATGTTTTCCTCTCGAATAAGCCGGTCGACTTATACACGAGTATATACGGTATATTGTTTAAAACTTTGTATTGGATTGGCAACTAAGTTCCCGCCGATTTAAAAATTTTAACTTGACACAGGAATCTATGTTTTGTCTTTTGTTCGATTTAAAGTCCTAAATTCCATGCTGTTGATTAGTTCTTAAAATGGAACAAAAAACAAAACATACATTCCGGTGCCAAGTTAAAATTTTAAACTCGGCGGAAACTTAGTTGCCAACCCAATATTTTAACAGCCATTCTGTATAGCGATTAGTATCAAGTTTATAGAGTTTCATCGAATCAATTAATTCAGAATAATACTGAAAACATTGAAAATTTTATAAAAAGATCACTTTTATAAAACAAAATCTTGTAAAGAGGTTCATTTTATAAGTCTGAATTTTGTGAAGGGTATTTTTATATATTTTTTATGGATTTGAATTTTGTGACTGGTCCATTTTTATGATGTGGAATTTTTTGAAAGGGCAGCAAGAGAGACCCAATTTTTGCCTGGATCGATCCTTGTTCATAGAAATCTTTTCAAATTTTTAAAAACAGCTTGATTCAAAGTTCACTGATGCAAATTTACACAATGCTAAAATTGTTGTCGAAAAGCAATAATCCTGTACGTTTTTAATCTTTTGACGTCTTTTATTTATTTATTTATTTATTTATTTTAATTAATGAATTAAAATGGCTACCGGAATTACGTAAATAAAGATCTTGGCAAATAATGTCCGAGCTACGTCGGTGCCAAATTTCAAAATTCGCCTAGGGGTTCTATACTAAAGTTGTTCCATTTCTTTAGCACAACTTCTCTCAATTTTATTTTAAATATTTTTTAACTTGGTGCGGATGGAAAAAAAAGAAAAATATTTTTTAATTGGTCTAAATATATAAAAAACGCAACGTTAAAAGAAAAAAAAGTCTTGTTCTTCAATTTTTAAATAATAGAAAATTGTTACGCGTTCATTCTTTTCCGACATAAAAATAAATGTCGGGAAAAAAATAAACGCGTTTTATTTATTTATTTATTTATTTTATTTATTTATTTATTTATTTATTTTTTTGGGGGGGGGGAGGGGGGCAATCAACTTGTTTCTGTCCTTTTAAATAATTTTAATTTAAAATAAGATTTTAATTTAAAATCTTTTGAACCAATTATCCGATTAAACAAAAAAAAAAAAAAAAAAAAAAAAAAAACAGGCGTTAGCTAGATTTTGTCCTGGTATTAAGTGTACCAATATTGATAGCGATTGGTTGAACGGTGTAGCTTTGTATGGCGTATTAGAACCTGGCATATTATATACATATGCTTGATTCAAGGTCGCCTACTGCAAATTTCTACAACGCTAAAATCGCTATCTGAAAACTCTAGTCCTGCCTTACTGGATAGAATAAACACAATATCGATATTTATTGAATATTAGAAAATTTATAGCTTAATGTATATTACGATCTAAGTCGGGAAATTCTCCGAAACGAAGAGGCGGTAATTTTTGAAAGGAACGAGGGAAAAAAAGTAAATGAGAAAATGAGGGTAAAGAAAAGCCGATGAGAAAATAGAAGAAAATTAAAACATGCAAATAGGAAAAGGAGGAGTTATAAAACGCCCTAAAAAGAGACAGAACTGAATAAAAAAAAACTGAAGATGAATCTTAGTTGTCTGGTCTGCTACTGCCTCTGATATGGGCCTGGTTGATGTCTCTACATGAGCTTATTTGCGCCCTATTCTTAAAAGAAACTGTCGCAAGTTGTCCCTCTAGAGATCTTAATGCTGGAGGGAGCCTGTATCTAACCATTTCCATGAAGAATGCCTAAGCAGAACATGTAATGGATCTGCACACGAATTTCCCAACTATGACATTTAGCTAATTAGAACCAGGCGTAATTAATGAGTAAGGAAAAAAATATATGGTAAAGCTAGGAGAGATTGCGCAGTAGGAGAGATTGCGCACTTAGGGGGTCAGCAGGAAGGAGTACAATGGGCGCTCTTTTTTCTCCAGGTAGTTCTACAGTATGGATAGCGGAGTGCCCAATTAAATGTGCATGTTCATTGCTTGAACAGTCTAAGATTAAACGTGGTTATTTTGCGCATTTTCAAAAATGTTTGCTCGAATTTTCAAAACCTTTTCTAGGAATTTTTAAAGAATGGTAGTACTACAAAATATTTTTAAACTAAACGATTGCCCATGTACTGGTTTATAAATTTTACTTGTGGCAGGTGGTTGCATGAAAGTTGCATCATTTATAACAACGAGTGCAACGACTATATACAACGACAGATTAGGTCAACAAACAAGAAACCATTCAAATTGAAAAGGAACTTTATTAATTTTAAGTTAAATATATTATCTAACAACTAAATGTTACTTTTTATTATCTTGTTTTGCTTTTTTATCTGCTTCTTTAATTTATTTTCTTTAAATAAAAATTTTTAATCGTTTTTAACTTTTCTTTTCATTTTTTTTTTTTTTTTTAAATTATTAAATTGAAATACCTAGATGTAATACAAAAATATTTGTTTACAAAAACCTTATACCAATGTCATTTAAGTGCAATTATCATTGTTGACAATTTAATTGTAGTTAAAAGTAAGCGCGATCTCTCCCATCCATTTGCGCAATCTCTCCTACCCCATAAGGAGAGACTGCACAAAATAGCTCTCTTGGTTTTATTACAACTGTTGCTTTAAATCATAGTATAACAATAAAATAGTAATAGAAGGAAGAAGGCGGCGGAAGAAGGATCACTTCAAAGCTATGCACCAACAATTTAGCAAAAATAATAATAATAATAATAATAATAATAATAAAATAAATAAATAAATAAATAAATAAAAAAAAAAATTAGATTTTTTTTTTTTATAATGTTTTGTTGAATTGTGCGCAAACTCTCCTAGCTTTACCTTATCTATCTATTTTTCTATAGTAATCCTAAGCACTTGAAAAAAATAAAATACATATATATACATACATATATATACATACATATATATACATACATATACATCTATACATACGTATATATAGGGGAGACCCGTGTACCTAGGGCCGCTTTTTTTCAACGCCCCAAAACAGAGCCCTTGACCTGTTTAAAATTATCAAACTTATATGTACATATCTTTAGGACTAATTACTTCCAATTGGGATTAATGTAAATACCTAAAATAATAAATTCCGACAAATAGAAGGTTTTTAAAAAAACTTCACTTGTGGCCCTAGGTACAACACCCTCATTGTACCTGGGGCCATACCTCATTGTACCTAGGGCCATTCTCACTAAATTAGATTTCACTTTGTAATGAATAGAAAATAAGCATATAAGCATGTATTTTATACAAGGAACAATATCAAGTAATATATTTATTTATCATATAATAATTATCATGTCGTTGCCTTAATTTAACACACGAATTTTTTTTTTATTTTTTTTCCTTGGGATAGTCTAACATATATATATATATATATTTTTTTTTTTTTTTTTTTTTTTCTGGAGTGTCTCTTGGATCTCTAGATCTCTCTCGTTTTCGGTCACATCTTTTCTTTGATGTGTGAGGCTTTGCTTTAGGTAAAGGTTTTGCTTAGGTTTGTACCTGTTAAAGCATAACACACGAAAAGATGTTAGATGTTGATGGTTTCGAAATTTCAACAGGACACGAAACAGAGACATCCAATTCTATCATTGTTGGTTCACTTTCTTCCTGGAAAATCTTTTTTTTTTTTTTTTTTTTTTATGGAGGGGTCTCCCCTATATATATATAAATGATTGATATCGTAATAAATTTTAATCTTAAAATTTAGCAATTAATAGATACAAAACAAAACCAACTCACAAAAATATAGAACTGATTTTAACTTAGAGGAAAGACTGACACAAAATTGTTACGATTTAGATTAAGAACCAATAAGAGACAAAAATAACTTAAATTACTTACGCCGACATGAATAATAATATAAAAAGGACCATTAAACTTGATGACAGAGAAAACAAATAAATAACCACAGAAATAATTGGATAAAAGTGCTTAAAATACTCGTCAGGGGACTGTACTTCATAAAGCTGTGAAAGTTGCATCGATTTCGTAAAACAATATAGCTAATCATAGCAATTTATATCGTTTCAGCCCCGATCGAAGCAGCAAAACCATATAGAATATATATATATAACACTTTTTTGATATGTATAGTTATATTTGTATAAGTTAATTATGTAACAGCACATTAATAATAATTGGAATAGCTAAAAACTCAAGTATAAGTGTTCGCTGAATATTCTTTTAATTATTTTTAGTAAATGAAATCTTAACAGAAGAAAAATAGAAAAATCCATAATGTCAGTTATAAATTAGAACCTGGAAATTGAAATAATCTATGCAACTCATACAGAAAACATTTAAAAAGCTATTTGTTCAAGTGGTTAATGAAAATTATTAAAAAAAAAAAAAAAAAAAAAAAAAATCAGGTGTCAGTTTTTTATTTAAACGGACAGAATTTTATATTAGACCTAAAATTTAAACAGAAATTGCTTAATATACATTTTCAGTTGTCTTAAGCCTTTTAAATAAATTTCCATCAAAATCGAAAAATCGAAGGATTTAAGAATGTAATAGGTAACTATAGTGTTTTATAACCTATGCGAACGAATTGATTTCCATTTCTTGTTTGTCTTCTGTATCATCTTTTCTCAAATTTTTATTGTTACATAAGAAGCTTTTATTCTGAAAGCATTAGAGCTTTTTATCATATTAGTTATCTTTAATAAAACGGTTTCATTTCATTTTATTTTATTTTTTAAGTGATGGAAACTCTGTGCCCGAGATATATTCTACAGTGCAGCTACATATCCTAAAACTTGCAGTGAGGACACGTCCAAAATGTTGGAAGGATGCCAGCTTGATCGACACTTTGAAATTTCGAAAACATCGAGTAATTCCGATCTCTGTTATTGCTCATTTTCTCTGAGTCAGATGACTGTCACCCAGGGTTTAACCTGGCAAAAAAATTACTTTAGCATTTTAGCGAAAATAGGCAAGCACTATTTTAGCTTTTTCAAAAGTTAATTAATTCTTTGGATACCATTGATTTCTTTTACTTAGCTTTGTTATCGTCAGTTTTGTTTTCAATTCCGTTTGTTCATTGATGATTTTAACGAAGCATCCATATCTGTGACTTTAAAAGTAAGAATCAGGGAAACTATGTTTTGATTTTAACAATAGAAAAAGAGGTACTCATATCATATGCGTAAAATGAAAAAGCAATTGAAAAATTAAGTAAAGTGTAGTGGTAGATATTTAGGAAATACTAGTGCTAAGAATGCTTCTATGAATCAAATTCTGACATACTTTTAAATATTTTTGCATTTAAACCCTATCATTAAAAATAAATCCAAATTACTACATAAATAATCATTCCCAAAAATTTCAGTCCTTTCGTAGTTTTTGCCTGCAAATATTACAAAAAAAAAAAAAAAAAATCGGAGTTATTATATAGAAATATTTTATACAGTTATCCAGTTTTAGCTTTTTAGCGAAATTCTGAGCAACATGTTTTAGCAAAATATGATACCTTTTAGCAAAATGCTAAAAAAACTAATGGCAGTTTAAACCCTGCTGTCACCCCTATTTTAGCGTTGGACTCGTTTAGTTAGCACTTGCGCAGATGCTTCCATGGTTTCATGAAACATGGTCGAAGAATATTTATTCTCGAAATATATACTAATTTAGACAACACTTTTTCAGAATTATCTCCTGTATCTTTATTTTTTAATTTCCCATATCACCATCCCATTTTTTTTTTTTTTTTTTTTTTTTTAATCGCGCTAGTGTTATATAGAAAGTTTTAATTTTGAAAGCATTATACCAGCTAATCATATCAGATAATATCCGTAACACCACTTTTTTTTTTTTTTAAATCATAAAAACTTTATTTTCTGTGTCTTTTTTCTGCTTCGCAATATATATGCTAATTTAAACAGCATTTGTCGGATTATCACAACAACATTTATAACAGTCACTTGAAGTAAAGTGACTTGCGTATTCAATAGATATTGTTTGATTTAGCGACACCCATTTTGGATAAATAGGTAAAAGCTTTTCCTTAGTTTTCTCAGGTGTAAGAGAGATGGACAAGGTCAAAACTTCAACGCCCGTTGATCTAATTATAATCGACATTCCTAAGCTGTTTTCTACGTTGTTTTGTTGTTACAGCTGTTTTGTTTTAAGTCGCGATTATTATTATTTCAGCTGTTTTTCATTCTTTTGACGTTATTCATTTTCTTGAAGTCCTCTTAATTGAAGGTATGTTATTGTGAATCCCTGTTTTTCCTTGAAGAAATAAAAAACAAAAGAAAAAAGACAGATTTATTTTGATTCGTTATATATATATTTTTTTCAACAAATTTTATATTAATACGTATTTTAGTATGTATTTCGTAGATTCGTTAAAAGAGGGGAGGGAGGGGGGAATTTTAAATTGTAACTGTTTAAAATGGAAGTGGCATTTGAATTCACTAAAATAATGAGAAGTTTGCGAAAGAAATGCTGTATTTGCGCTATTCACCAATATAAAATACCATTAATTAGCTTTTTTTTTTTTTTTTTTTTTTAATTTTCCCAAATGGAATATAGTGATTGTAAGTGAGAAAAGTCAGATAAAACTTTAAACTTTCCATAAACAAAAAATAAAAGAAAGAAAATATGATTAACATTTTTTCAAATACAAACCAGTGATAAAAGTTAAGAGTGAACGCGATCCGAGCTGTACTAGGGTTGATTAGTAATTCCATGTTAAATTAATTTTTAAATAACTTTGTAATTGTTTGTAGGATTTCTTTTCATATAATTAAAAGTAAAAGCTTTTTTTTTTTTTTTGTTTACAGAATAAGCGTACTAACTAAAAAACATGCAAACGAAATCAATGTAGCAAAGTCACAATTTTACTAAGTCGAGTCTTTCTTTTCCTGCCGCAGACATAATTTTGCAAAGAAGCAAGTTTTACAGTCAAATATAAACTTTGATATATTAAAATGAAAATTCCATATTTATTTTTATTGTGTATTTAATTATTTTAAATAAACGCTAATTTTATTTATTTTCATTAACAACGTAAAGAAAATGTAAACCAATAATTAAAGAAGTTTTGTATCGTAATGGAAGTCAGTGTTTTATAGGAAAACAAAATTTTTCAAATTCGATTAGATATATTTTTGCTTTGAATTGCTACATAGAATTTCTGATAAACAAAATTTAGAGAATAATAGAATTATTTTTGCAACTATTACAAAAATAATTAAAGACACTTAAATTTAACATTACTGCATATAGACCGATTGAAGAATTTTATGTTGCAGTGTTTGAATTTTTTTTTTAAAATAATATTTATTCATTAATAACATTATAATGATAATATTTCCTGCAGTTTTAAAATTCTATTATTATTGTTATTATATTTCTATTACCCGACTATCGTAAATAACGGAAGTATTGTGTTCGGTCGAAAAATTCGATATTGAGCATTTATTTTACATGTTTCAAGTTCGTTTGAATAATAATAATAACTAGTATCGCCCAGTGGTCGAAATTCGACCACAAATTTATTCAAATCTCAGAATTCTTTTAAGTTAGCACTAAATAAATAAATTTAGAAATTTAAAATTTCTCTGTAAACAATGTTCTTTGTAAATACTCAAAGAACCAAATATTTAAATAAATAAAAAAACTCACTTTTTGTTGCCTGAAGACAAATAACAAAGAACATTTGGATTTAAATGAGCATTTAATAGACAATTTTTTGTTAGTCAAACGATAAAAGAACCAAATATTTAAATAAATAAATAAAGTCACTTTTTGTTGCCTAAAGACAAATAACAATGAACATTTGAAGTTTCAAAAATTAAATAATATATATTATTTACATATTAATACGCAAACATGAAATTTATCGTACGGCTAATATCTCTTTAAACTACAGCTGACATAAATCATAAAACAAAAAATAAATAAATTAGATCATAAATAAATTAGAAAATAAAAAAATAATTTCTCATAAATTAAATCCTTGGGAAATCTTTTTTGTGGTTCCACGGACGGCCAGTGACGTCATCACTTCGCTTGCGTATAAGGATGCTATACAAATTACTGTGTCTATGATTTTATTTGAGCTTTATGAAATTGCCAGATTTTACAACTTTCCACTTTTAGGTATTTTTTAATGTAAAAGAATACGTGTATGAAAGGGAAAAATGGGGGAAAATGCATAAAAAATAAATGTATTTTTAAATACCTTCTTGACATCGTAAGAAAATAACATTTGTATTCGCACCTTCCGGCTAACCATACCTTTCGAATGATACCATTTTCAACCCTCTACTCCAATAATTAATATGTTAAAAAGGGACTACAAATTTTATGCTTGCCTATTAATATATAGATAATAAAATAATAAAAATAATAATAATAAAAAGGTTTGAATCCAAACGCAGGCAATTTGTCCGTGTGTGTGTAGTGTATATGTGTGTGGGGAAACTTCTGACTACCTTATTTCCAAAACGAATAACGATAGAACTTCAGAGCCTCAGAATTAAGACAGGTTTTGGTGAGAATCTGAAATGGCATCGATAGTCGGTATCTAAAAAAGGGCTCAAACTATTTTCTTCAAATTTTCTACACAAATCTCTTTTTAGATATCCCTTTTGCATGCATTACTTGGTTCTTGATTGCTAATTAATTAAGTAGGCGAATTTTAGATGTCAGAAATTGGTGTTTCAAAAAACGGCTCCAATGATTTTTGTTAAACTTGCTATATAAATTCGCCTTTATATGACTTTACGACGTATGTATAAGTTTTCTCTTACAGGAAAATTGTAATATGTCAATCTATGTATTCTCACCATAGTATCTCTGAGAAAGAATCTATAATATGTACATTAGTGAGTAAGGGATGTCATGTGGTTGTTACACATCAGATATTTTATATAAATGTTCCAATAAAGATATTTAAGCCTTTTTTTTTTTTTTTTTTTTTGTTACGATAGAAAAGTTTATAAAATAAAATTTAGAATCATTTATTATTTAAAAGGAATTTCACCTGGAAGTAATTGCTTTTAAAAACTTTCAATAAAATAAAACATTAATAATAATAATAATAATAATAATAAAAAGAAACCTTTAAAGGACACAGGATTGTGTAAGAGTACCATACTTTATGCAACAGAACTGTTTCAGTAGGGAACGAAAGAATAAATTGGACAGGATAAAAAGGAACTACTGATTGTTAAATACAATTTATTTCTGCTTCACTGAGAAAACATATATACCGCCTTCATCTAGAATGAATAAGTGGTCATTTTCTAAATCCCTTAACTAGAAATATAGATTTCCGAGCTAGGTGCATAAGGCAAACCGATAAACTGAATAGACGAAATAATCGAGAATTTCTAGTATATACATTTCTAGATGGTGAAACAATATTCTGAATATTCTGAATATTTTGTATTGCGAGAAATTCTCGCTTGATTTTCTAGAATTGGGTAATAAATCAAGATTATAGTTGCTGAAACCCGCCTCTTGTATTCGCATTTATTTGCAGAGATTTTCAAATAACTTTGCCCTCGAGAATATAGGTAAACGCTCTAGAACTCAGTTTCTAGAACTCCCTTTCGAAGGGGACTAAAATTTATAAGGATGACGTGGAACTGTTTTTTCTAGAGCCACAATTTAGAGTCTAGATGTCAGTTACAGAATTTTTTCTCAGTGTTGAAATGAAATAAATTTATAACTATAAATTTATTTCATTTTGGTGTGTACAGTTTAAAGACATTAAAATATTAAAAACGATTTAAACAGCACAAAACCCGAAAGGACTTAACCCTTTATCTACCGCATTATGAAAAATACAAAAACTACCATTGAAACATATTTTTTTTTAGTTACTTAAGAGTATTTTTTAAAGATATCTGCTATAAAATTTATGCACATCACGTCATCATAGTAATTAATGAGGATTCAGTGAGATGGTACTTTAGAGTACCATTGGTGCTGAAAGGTTTTAAAAAAAAGTTTTTATTTATTTATTTTTTTTAAATTAGGGATTTTCCTCAATGCTGAGGTTTCCTTTCAACCAAAAACAGCCTTTAGTTTTTGTCTCCAACTTTCTCTGTCCTGAACATCTTCCTCATCCATTCCATTCTCTGTCATGTCCCTCATAAGCTTGTTTTTCCACCTCTTCCACCTCTTCCGCGGTCTTCCCCTCACGTTTTTCCCTTTAGGTTTCCAGTTCAGTACAAGCTGTGGTATTCCATTCGCATTCAGCCGTTGTACATGTCCGTAACATTGTAGCTTCTTCTTGTATATTTTTCTTATGATACCCGTCTTAACACCCATCCTTGCTTTTATTTCAATATAGTTCTCCAACTTTCTCTGTCCTGAGCATCTTCCTCATCCATTCCATTCTCTGTCATGTCCCTCATAAGCTTGTTTTTCCACCTCTTCCGCGGTCTTCCCCTCACGTTTTTCCCTTTAGGTTTCCAGTTCAGTACAAGCTGTGGTATTTCATTCGCATTCAGCCGTTGTACATGTCCGTAACATTGTAGCTTCTTCTTGTATATTTTTCTTATGATACCCGTCTTAACACCCATCCTTGCTTTTATTTCAATATAGTTCTCCAACTTTCTCTGTCCTGAGCATCTTCCTCATCCATTCCATTCTCTGTCATGTCCCTCATAAGCTTGTTTTTCCACCTCTTCCGCGGTCTTCCCCTCACGTTTTTCCCTTTAGGTTTCCAGTTCAGTACAAGCTGTGGTATTTCATTCGCATTCAGCCGTTGTACATGTCCGTAACATTGTAGCTTCTTCTTGTATATTTTTCTTATGATACCCGTCTTAACACCCATCCTTGCTTTTATTTCAATATAGTTCTCCAACTTTCTCTGTCCTGAGCATCTTCCTCATCCATTCCATTCTCTGTCATGTCCCTCATAAGCTTGTTTTTCCACCTCTTCCGCGGTCTTCCCCTCACGTTTTTCCCTTTAGGTTTCCAGTTCAGTACAAGCTGTGGTATTCCATTCGCATTCAGCCGTTGTAGATGTCCGTAACATTGTAGCTTCTTCTCGTATATTTTTCTTATGATACCCGTCTTAACACCCATCCTTGCTTTTATTTCAATATATCCCCCCCCCAAGTCTTGAAGTTCTCGCGGATCGTCGCCAGAAGTCCATTTCTGTAGACAACAGTTTTTTTTTTCGCTTACAGACTTGATTCTCCATGTTTCTGCTCCATACAACAGAACACTTTCTATCAAGGTGTTGAGGATGATTCTTTTTCTTTTTTCAATAGTATTTCTGCTCCATAGAATTGAGTTTAGTATTCCTATTATTTTCCTAGAGTCAGATAGTCTCTTTTCGATTTCCATCCTTGATGAACCGCATCTTTTTCCAGTATTGATCCCAGATATTTAAAAGCCTGTACATTCTTAATTTCATGTCCGTCTATTACGATATCTTCCTCTGTCCCTGTTGTCATGTGTTCTGTCTTCTTATACAGGGTGCATAGGAAAGTCCCTTTAACCTGAAAATACTTGCGAACGGAGAGTGCTACAGCCACGCAAGTGAGGTAACGGTATAGTAAAGTGACTATGCCCGACCTAATGCAAACGACAGCAGCGCCCCTAGTGGCAAAATTTGGAAGTTAGCCATTGCAAATCGAAAACGAAAAGAGATAGAGCAAAATTTCCAATAAGAAAGTTTTAGAGCATCAATTAATTAGTACGAAACGATATTTGGTTCACACGGATAAGATAAATTGGTGCCTGTATACCCAAAAATGTCCGTAATCTATGCGCAACTGTTCTACTCTACATATTCACATTTCGGAAATGTAGCAGTGTGAAAATGCAGTTTGTGACTTTGTACTGTACTGTAATGTCTGAAAACTTTAATTTCCAATGCATTTAAAATTTTAGTTTAAAAGGTGTTGGCGCTCGCTTGATACAAACAACATAATCTCATAGTATAAAATTATTGATGGCAGACGATAATTTTATTCCTAATGTGCGAGCGCTTTCATTTTAAAAATTTTATTTTCTGTGTTGTGGCAATTTCAATCGTTACCTAGCGACGGGTAGAAAATATGTGTTCTTTTTTGAAAGTGACAAAACAAATGTAATTTTGAATGATCCTAAATGAATAAGATCCTACAAAAGATACATTTCTTAAAAATAAACGTTTGGATTTAGAATTTTGGAGCTGTGTGAGAATGTCAAGCTTCACTAACTTTCAATATTGCGAGATGGTGCTTATTTATGGCGAATGTCAACGAAACGCAACGCATGCTGCACGGGAGTTGCCGTTCGTTTTCCAGGTGGGCTACATCCAAGTGCAGTTACCATCGCAAATGTAGTGCGACGCCTCATGGAGACAGGAAGCACTAAAAGTCGTCCGCGTTCTGGCAGATCAGTGAGTGCAGGTATGCGTATACCGCCAGAGAGTATTTTGGCATATGCACTAGCCCATCCACACAGCAGTACAAGAAAAATCAGCATGGCTTGTGGCTTAACACAAGCCCGAGTATGGCAAATACTGCATAGTCAACATGCACATCCCTATCATGTCACTCTTCAGCAAGAACTGTTGCCACGGGATAATGAGCGTCGATTTGATTGGTGCAACTGGGCATTAAATAATATTGAAGATAAATCAGATTTTTTGTCCAACATTGTTTGGTCGGACGAGGCACTGTTTCAGCGTACCGGAGTACTAAACTGACATAATGCCCACTACTGGGCGCTGGAAAATCCCTTGTGGGGACTATCCACAAAACACCAAGTGCGCTGGTCCATTAATGTGTGGGGCGGTATCTAGAAGGATCGCTTACTGGGACCTGTGTTCTACGAAGGCACATTAAACGGACAGAGGTACCTCCAACTATTACAGGATATCATACCCGACTTTTTGGATGATATTCTCCTGTCCGCATTACGGGACATGTGGTTCCAACATGACGGTGCTCCTGCACACCAGCCAGCTGGAGTGCGAAGCTTTCTAAAAGATTGATTTGGACAACAAATTATTGGTATGGTAGTAGTATTGAATGGCCTCCACGATCGCCGGACCTGACTCCGATGGATTTCTTCCTGTGGGGTTACATAAACGATCAGGTTTATGCAATTCCACATACAAGTCTGCTGGATCTACGTCATCGTATTACAGATGCTTTCAATAGTGTAACACCTTCCATGCTGAGAAATGTGCATGCAGAATTACTCACACGAATACAAACGTGTATTGTGAGCAATGGCGAACTTTTCGAACATTCTCAACATTAACTTTTTATCACTATGAGACTCAGAGTTTAGTTTACCTATTTTGTTTTTATGTGTGATGCTATCAAAATGTATTGATGTAAGTACATAGTATTTATTCATTAAATTGTGCATATTTCTTCTTTCCTCTGGTTATTCCTTTCAAATATTTACACAAAATGGAGTGCATCGATTTTGGATATTTTTTGGGTATACAGGCGCCAATTTATCTTATCCGTGTAAACCAAATATAGTTTCGTACTAATTAATTGATGCTCTAAAACTTTCTAATTGGAAATTTTGCTCTATCTCTTTTCGTTTTCGATTTGCAATGGCTAACTTCCAAATTTCGCCACTAGGGGCGCTCCTGTCGTTTGCATTAGGTCGGGCATAGTCGCTTTACTATACCGTTACCTCACTTGCGTGGCTGTAGCACTCTCCGTTCGCAAGTATTTTCAGGTTAAAGGGACTTTCCAATACCCTGTAGTTAATTTTCAGCATCGGTCGTATGCGTTTAATGCCTCTTCAGTTACATGATTTAGAAAAAAAAAGGTGTTAGGACCTTAAAAAAACGTACAAGAGTATCTACTTTTTATGTTCCTTTTATTTTTCTCTAGATTGATGGTAAATTCTTGAGGTAATATGGAAAGTAATTATAATATACGTGAAGATCGTGGAAAATGCCAAGCAAAAACAGTGACAGCTCACTATAAAATCCTTTCTTGAACAAAAACGGCTACATATATCGTCTAGCGCTTTGTAGTGAGATTATAGTAAGAACTGTACGTCCTATTCTTATAGATATCTTTAACATTTCTTTCATTTATTCGATTTTGTACGCTTTTTAATCTAATGGTACTTTAAAGTACAGTCAGTAGACACAGTGTTAAATAAAATAAAAATAAAAATTAATTTCAAAGACACACACAACCTGATATACATGCACACATTTATATGCATAATTCCACACCAACCAAATATTTCTTAAGAAAATTGCATTATATCAAAAGAAGAAAAAATGAAAATGAAAATGAAAATGAAAACACACCCGGAGCATAGATTAAAAGCTTTTAAGCAATCGCTCTCACTTAGTTTGGTTCTAGCTCGTTGTAAGAGTCGACGAATGGCAAATTATGATTATTTATTTGCGATGATATTTGTTGCTGTTTTTCAAGAGAGTGAAAATGCCTTGAGCTGAACGAAAGGCTCATGGTCTGATGAAGTTGCTGTAGTCTTTATCAAAACCCGATTTCTCCAGTTATTTTCCGCAATAAATTTTTCTTTTTCTTTTTGTGTAACTTGTAAATATTTCAGCTCCCTTGCTCAAGCGGATCAAAGCAATGTTTCTATCACCTAACATCAATCTATTTTTTTCGATATTCACACACTAAATTTATTTTGCCACATAATTATCTGTAGTAATAGCTAGAACTCATGCTGTGATAGTAAAGTAAATCCAGTTTTAAACTAGGCAACATTTTTCCGATCCGCCGGTGATGGGATAAACAAATAACGCACTTATTACTTGTATAGCAGTATGTAAAAGAAAAACTGGAAATAAATGAATGGGAGACAGTAATAAAAATAGATTTTTTAGATAATCGTCATTAAGTCTTTTTTAACTATTCTTTTAAGATCTTTCAGTTTAATCCACACTCTAAATCTTATTTTAAAATATCTACTGTCTATTATATAATATGTCTGATTTGGTTGAAACAAATAAAAGCGATCTAGGCCAATTGAGGTAGACAAATTTATATCTAATTCGTACACTTATAGTACAGTCGGTAGGTAAATTATTGAAGCACTAGCAATAATTCGAATTTAAAAGATGTGCACCTAATACTGTTTTGTTAAGTAAATGTTTGTCGAGTCATGATTAGATTAGTCTTTATGCTGTTTATGAAAAAGTAATTTGATGATAAAAATTAACGATAAAATATATGTGTTCGTTAATAATTTTTCTGCCGACTATAATATGATTGCACTATTGAATTACATATTAAAAATATTACACTGAAAAAAAAAAAAAAATAAATAAAATAAAACTTACGTTCTTTTCACCAGCAATTTTCATTACAAAATTTTACAAGGTTACAAAATTTCTTTTATTAAATTCGAAATGGTTACAACACTATTTACTGTAAAATACTCAATAAATAAAAAGCTAAATAACTAACTATATATTCCGTTACTAATTTGAGTCAGAAATAACTAGTGATTTGCGTGTAAATATTAGCCGCATGTAGAATAATTATCGAGCATCATTTAGAGTAATGTATTAAAATAATAATAATTACAATATATTCAATTTACAGCAGACATAACTAGCAATTTTCTTGCAAACTTTTACAATTCATTATATATATATATATATATATATATTGGCTGCCTCTTTCACTCTGAAATCTCTCTCTCTCTCTCTCTCTCTTTTTTTAAAAAATAGCTTAACATTTAATTGATCAAACAAAGGTTAGAATTTCAAATGAAACACATAACATGAGTACTAAAAATGAAAGATGAAAAGTTTTAAATAAGGATTTTATGAGATAAATCAGTTTTAAGGGAAAAAAGGTAGAAAACAAGCGGTGCGCATAAATTATGAAACGCTTTAAAATATTACAAGATATTAAACAAAAATGATTGCAATGTGGTAAGCACCAAAAAAATTTAACTTGCATATAAGAAGGTGCTAGGATCCCAAGCGCCCCTCAACACGAGAAAAGAGCATCAGGAATTCTGGAGGAAGAGTGCTGATGCTTTACGGATGTTCTCTAGCAGTTCCTCCCTTCCAGTAAATAAATAAGTAAAGTAAGGAGCATCCATTTCAGTAGCATTGATCATTCTATCTCACTGCTAAAAAATTTGCAGTCTGCTATTTTATTTATAATTCTTTGGTGCTTTCTACGTTGCAGTATTTTTACTTTTGGTCAATTTATCAAGCGATAAGTCGTGAATTATTATTCCGGTATTTAGTTATAGTAAAAATGAGCGCGTGAATGTTTGCGTGATAGGTATTTTTTCAATTTGTATAGAAGGAAAAATTATGTCACAACGTAATAATGTAGTATTGTAAGCAAAACTAAAACATAATAGCATATACAGATGGATTCGATATTTCATATTCTTGATCTTTAATTTCCTTACAAGGAAGTCATTATTATTCATTGCCATCTATAAACGCAGCATAAATAGGAAGTTAAAATTAACTCCTTTCAGTTCAACTTTCTCTTTTAAACAAGATTTATAGTAATTTCTTCAGGTTGCATGCTTTAACATTTCAATGCCTCGTTATTTTACTGGGCGATTTTAATAACCCATTCTTTTGTATTCTTCTTGACACTTCAAAATCCGCAATCGCAGTGCAAAGCACTTGACCTGTGTTGTGGATACACGCTTTAGGTTTCTATGAAATGGAAACATCCATTGTTTTAGCATTGCATTCATCCCTTGAATCTGATATATACTCAATCATTTACAGGACAAATGTTGTCAAATAAAGATCCTAACTATCAGATATGTTTTGATGAAAGTGTCACATGTCAACTAATATTAATGCTTTTTTTTTTTTTTTTGGTCTATGATAGGATGTCATTCTGTAGACAATCTTGAGTAAATTAGATAAGATTTATAATTTTGATTCATTAATTAACTTCTTTTAGGGGATATTAAACTTAGATGTTACTGGCACTTCCGATAGTTCATGCACTTGATAGACGATTAAATTATTTAATTCTTATTACATGTTTAAGGAGTGAAAATGATATGTTGAACGTAACTGGCGATTAGTACTTTTAAATACTCTATAAAATATTTAAAGACGTATTCATTTGTATTTCTTAACACTTAATCGACTGGCAACGTAAATTTACATTTTTCCATTCTGAAGCGTGAGATAATTGAAAGCTTTGATAAGCCAATTGTGTACAGTTCCACTTCACAAGGGTGAACATTTCACAAAAATATTATACTCGTCCGAACTCGCAAATACAGATCTGTAATGCTTTATAAAAAGTAATGCTGATTTAATAAAATCTCAATGCTTCTACATGCATGTACATTCTTTTAAAAAGTGAAAAAGATCCCCCCCCCCCCAAAAAAAAAAAAAAAAAAAAAAAAAAAAAAGAGAGAGAGAGAGAGAAAGAGAGAAGTAATTAAATGTTAAGTTGGATGTTTGCTAAATATTTACTTGTTCTTATATTTCAAAATCTGTTAAAATTTAAAATTCATTGTTAACTTCACTTTAATTAAATCATGAGCATTGAGTTCTTTCTTTCTTTTTTTTTCTTTTTTTTTTTTTTTGTTTAAAATAATTTGGAGATATCAATATTATTCCCAAAAATTATTCAGTATAAAAAAAAACAATCTTATTTCTTTTATCTTTCAAATTATTTGTATATAAAAGTTATTGGTTTCAAGGTGCTATAAAAACGTCATCACGATTTGCAGTAGGCCATTTTTTATACAGTAATATGATACACTTTACCATATTTCGGGATATATTTTTGGTTGCAACTCGTAGAAAATGAAAAAGGAAAAAAAAATATTTAATTATGTATGATTACACATGTATAAGAAAAATCTGTATTACACACACACACACACAAAAAAAAAAAAACAAGAAAGTAAAACTATGCCTCGCTCTTAAATTATAAATATTTTTTTACAGACTACGGTACATAATTGCCGTAAAAGTGAGATTGAATTTACAATCATACATCATGCATAGATTATGCAAGAATTTCCAACATTGCGGAAGAATATTTAAAAAAAAGAGAGAGAGAGAGAGAGAGAGAGAATGAATCAGGTAATGTTTAAATTAATTCTGTACAAAAAAAAAAAAAAAAAAAAAAAAAAAAAAACAAGAAAGTAAAATTTTATGTTATTCATAGATTATTAAGTGTCGAACGTACCTTCCTTTTTATTCATATGTATCGAATTGTATTCTTTTTGGATAATCTTTCTTTGGAAATCTTTCTTTGGAATCTTCTTTCTTTTCTTTTGGAAATTCTTTTGGAAATTTTATGGGTATAAAAGGAAATGTTATACACAGACAATTATTACATTAATTACAACATTCTGTCTAAAATTATTTAGAATGTTTATGTCCCAAAGTACACATTTGTGCCAAGATTATTTGTGCTTGAGCAAGCAAAAGGATTTCCACAAAAATCTGTACCATTAATTACTCGCAGGCTGTGCTTTTATAGCTCTTTCTTTCTGAAAGTAAGCGATACAAGACAGTAACGATCTTATAAATTTTTAAAATTAACAATGTTATATATTTATGAGCAGAAATTATTTGACGATAAAATGTTTATATAACTATTGCTATTTTAAGTAATTTTATATGTTATTGAGAAAATTAATGACATATGAGTTTTCAGGTTATTTATTTATTTATTTATTTTATGAATTGGAGAATATTTCTGTACTGATAAGTATAAAGGATTTAAGTCCAAAAATGTCGATTTTGAGTTAAGTACATAGTCAGACTCAGAAAAAAATTCTCTATCGATTGGTATAAAGGATGTCCATGTAAGTATGTCCATATAAAGTCCATGTCATTTAGGCTTTGAGAAAATCCGTTGGTAAAAAAGATTAAAGTCAGAAATTTAGCGTTCATGTTTGGTATAAAACAAACTATATAAAACTATATAAATCAAAACTATATAAATCTGTTAAAAATAAACAAACTTCAAAATTAAATGCATGTGTATAGTTTATTCACAAAATTGTATATTATGATAATATCTTGGTTAAAACTGTATTGAACGGATAAGTTTTTATACAGAATTTTTTGAACTTTATTTTTCGTCTCCTGAAAAATCAAAAATATGGACTTAAATCCTTTATACTTCTCAGTACAAATTTCATCATAAATAATAGTTATTGGAATTTACTTTGAAATGCATCGTAAACATCTTATGAGAAAAATATTTTAAATTGTACTTTTGTTTTCCTTTTACCATAATTAGTTGTTTTAAATTTCCTTTAACTATTTAGTGCACGAAATTTTGTTTAACTCACAAGCACAAAATAGTTTATATTTACAAAATGAAGAATGCCATTAAAACTGAGAATAATATATATATATATATATATATTTAAATATAATATATTATAGTTGTAGTATATAAAATTATTATAATTTTTAATAGAAATATTTGTACTGAAAGAATAATTGGTAGCAAAAATAAACCATTATTGTTATCATCCAGGAAAAACTTGAATATGCGACATATTTTCCATACCACTATCCAATAAAGAGTTTAAGGAGTACAATTTAGTACTTTCATCCACTAAATTTAGTAGGTTTAAAAATATTGTTTTCAATTTTTTAACACTTTGATAATTTGAACTATTTGAACTAAAATATTTTGAAATATTTGAACTATTTGAACAATATTTTGAAATATTTGAACTGAAAGAATAATTGGTAGCAAAAATAAACCATTATTGTTATCACACAGGAAAAGCTTGAATATGCGATATGTTTTCCATACCACTATCCACTAAAAAGTTTACCAAATTTAGTAGATTTAAAAATATTGTTTTCAATTTTTTAACACTTTGATGTACAAGATAATTATGCTCATTGAATATGGACAGCCACCAGAAGTTGCAATCACAGTTAGAAAAAGAAAAAAAAATAAATTATTTTTTATTGCTAAGTTTTAAAGCAACATTTTGTAAAATGAATTTCGCAAGGAATTTTACAGCAGTTGGGATTAAAAAAAAAAAATGGTGGTATATAATACATATCACTGTCCTGCAAAAGGTTTAATAAACAAAAGTATGTAAAGAAACAACTTAAATTTCAAAACTTCACATGACGTTTTCATAAAAGATTTTTTTTTTCTATTAACAAACCTTTGTTTTTTTAAATTTTTCATTTTACTGCTGAAATTTCATTTACTGATTACATTAAGATAAAAAAGAATTTATATTAGTAATAAAATAAAACGTGTATGATATAATAAAATAAAACATGTATGAACAAGATTCTCATCTGAGGTAAATATAAATTGAGAATTACGCACTCTTTCTAAGAATCAAAGAGAGATTCCCTAAAACAAACATTAAGAAACAAAACAAAACAACAACAACAACAACAACAACAACAACAACAACAACAAAACTTACATTATGAATTATTATAAATTTCCTGTAACTTCCATTTTCTTCGTTCAAAACTTTTGTTTAATCGTATTTTACTCAAACACACATATTCCCCCCACCCCTCACCATGGGTCCTAAAAATAAGCAATTATTCCCACAATAATCAACGAAACTCATATCCACCCCTTCCTTTTTTTTTCTCTTTTTTTTTAACTTGCCACAAAATGGTAAAATTTATTTTTCAATATCTGCTTATTGTACTTTTGCGTATTACCAAAATGCACAATTTTCTCACATATATATTTTTTAAACAACTCATTTCATTTTTATACGATTTTAACTTAGTCTGTTGTTTATGTGTGTGGGTCAAATAAAGGAAATGGATTTTCTCCCACTTCCTGTAATTCAATTGAGTTCAATTCTTAGAATTATACAAGTATGACTCTGACGACAGTACAGACTCAAATAGTAACAGAGTTAGAGGAGGGGGGAGGGGGCTTGGGCCCCTAACTCCAGTTGAAAATTTGTTTTCAATATTTAACCCACTTCTTATCGTCTGATTAAGTTGAAATTTTACTTGTATAATTCTAACAACAATACAATAATACATATTCAAGCAATAATGAACTTGGGAGAGGAAACCTGAAGACCTTTACTTCTTTATCGTTACCACAATTTGAAACTGCATTCATCTCTGATTTCTTTAAAATTATTAAATGATAAAATGAGTTAAAATTAATATCATATATAATATCATATGTACTTATAATAATATAATTTCTAAACCATATTTCTTTAATAAACCAAAATTTATTCACAAACATCAGTTATCATTTTGTGAGTTGAATCTTACGTGTACTTGAACCGCGCTTTACTTGTATCAGATACTAACAGGTGCATTACTTTTCTGTGAACTCCAATTGGTGGCCAGATACTTTCATCTTCCTAGGACTGGTTTAATGCAAATTTAGTTGGCCTATTAGATCGCAATTTTTCTTCAGAAGCAAACTAGCTTATGTCTTCATAACACGTGACGCTATTGTTTTCGAAAGAGCTGGAAATCTAATCATCTTTAACTAATTTGATTGGGCTTTGTATGTGAGAACATCGAATATCGTTGAATCTGAGATATTTATCGTAGCAGAAAAATACTTCTTTGCCAATACCTGTTAGAGTTGATGAATAGCTGAGTGGAAGGGTTAAATGAACGATTATAATTGGAATAATTGGAGAATTTCAAAAGGTAATGAAAAAAAAAAAATAATAATAATAATGTGAATGTTTTGTGATTAGTTCCAATATTGGCTTATGAAGAATTTCAGTTAGTTTTGTTGTTTCTTGTTTTAAGTACTCTTTATATTAAAGAACTTTTGTTTAGTTAAATAGCAATGCATTCGAAGGTTAATTGGAAAAATGAAATTATATATAAATAAATAATAATGCAGTAGGTAACATAATAATGTATCTACAGTACCCACACGCGCATACGCACGCAAATTATACGAACTAGGTACGACTTTAACTGATACTTAAAAAAAAAAAAAAAAAAAATTGCCATTTTGTTTTCTTAAACATATTTTATATAGGATTATTATTACTACAGGTAAGAAATATAAGATAAATTGTGTTACATGGTGTATTGTAATACACCATATTTATTATCTTAAAGCATTCTGTCTCTACCTTTTAAGCGTCTGTAATGAATATAAAAAAATTACTTCATATCTAATTTTAACTCATTAAACATACAGAGGGATAAATTTTCCTCTAATTTCTACAAAAGGCTAATAGGGTAAGTGCACCAGTGATTGACACTTTTAGAGCAATCTCTGATGTTTTTAATGTTCTAGTCATCAGAAAATATTTTTAGAAATCTTAAGTTAGTACATATGGTATGAAAGACATTCAGAACCACATATATGCGCATATATATGCACATATATGTGCAAATATATGCATTTGATAACAATTATTTTTTTTATGAATTTTTATTTGACACCCACTCAATGTTCCAATAATTGACACTGCCAGTTTTTCATTTTTATCAGTAATTGGCACCCTATGTTCCAGTGTTTGACAGGCTAGTTATTCATTTTACCAGTTATTAGCACCCTATGCTGTAGTGTTTGACATAAAATGTTAAAATTCTTATATATAAAATACAGGATTTTATCATTTTTCTTATTTATTAATTATTTCGGGATAGATTTCAATTACTGGAGCATGCCAATCACTGGAGCAGCTACCCTATATTACAAATGATTGAAGTTTGAACCGTTTAATATATGTAGAGAATATCAATTATTTAGACATGATCTTTTAAACAATTTATGCATTTAGTTGCTTTTGTTTCGTGTAATATTTTGTAAAAAGCTCAAACTAATAGCATTTACATAATTTGAATTAAATTGTTTTCAACTTACAAATAAAACATCAATAATAAAATAATTTTCCAGTATCGCATAAAAGTTGATAACTTGCGCTTTTGCTATTTCAGGTATCATTAATTTGTAAACAATGGTATATTTTTGAATTTCTATGAAAAGAAAAAAAAAAAAATCTAGATGAAATATGATGACTTCATTCTTCAAAAAGTTCCAGTACATTCTTGTATTGCATTCATGTAAAAAATCGATTGCAATCTCAACTCACATTATAAATCTCGAAAGTTAATAGGAGCCGGGCCTACAATAAAATTGGAATTAATCCAAATAGGATCCAACCTTGTAATCTCTACTGACAATAAAATTGTCTACGTGTACGTTTGTCATCATATTTTCGCATAAACAAGGGTAACCTAGATCCACTAAAATTTGTATCGAGGTATATTTTTACAAAATCAACCTGTACTATTAAGGTAATACACGTTACCGATAACTGCGAGCGAGAGTTTGTGGTAGTCTAAATTTTCATAAAATACGAAAAACACGAGGTGTTTTTTTTTTTTTTTTTTTTTTTTTTTTAAATGCCACAATCAGAACTCGTTGACAAACTTATCGGGTTACCACGGTCAGAATTTTCTGTGGCTACGAACCTACTGACTGCGAGAGAGTTATTAAAAGCAATCTAAAAAAGTATAATTTTGAAATGAACTTAATAATGTACTTGAAGTTTACTCATATTGTAAAAGTTCTCTTTTGTGAAAACCTCCTTATAAATTCAGAAATCTTAGTAAATAAATAAACTTATGCTACAGTTACAAGGCTATATCTTAGTCAATAAGTAAACTTACGTTAAGGTACAGGACCAAAAGGCGTTTTTCACAAAAAGAAGTTTTGCAACAAGGTTAAAATAATAGGATCTTCAAATTAAAAACGTGGCATTTGAAAAACTCCTTACGAAATTTCAACTCTGAAAAAATCTAAAATCTAGCTCATCAATTTGCCGATAATTTGCTTCATTTTTACTCTATTCAAATGAACTTTTGACATAAATTGCACAATGTATTTAGGTATCTAGCTTTCAATATATGTAATAATAATAATAATAATAAAAGCTATCTTTCGCACATGCGCATTAAAAAATATATATTCATGACGAATACTCCTCATATCTCAGCTAGAATTATACGCGTGCATTTAGTGTTACAGACGGTTTCTCTAATGTTTTGTCAATTTTTCTGCGAGTTCTGTAAAATTTTGTTGACATCCATCCTTGTTATAAAAGCACAAATCTTACAAAAAAAAAAAAAAAAAAAAAAAAAAAAAAAAAATTCGAATACATATATATACAGAGAAAGAGAGTGAAAAGTCGGTGAATAATACCATTTCTGTTTAAACTCACAAAAATAAACTATTACTGACTAAACTATTTTCGATTATAATGGATTTGACTACTGAAAACTTTCAAGTGTTGTTAATCTGTTTTTATGGTTTTTTGTTACAAAAAATAGAGTTTACATGCAAAATTTTTAATTACGGAGAAAAAAAAAAAAAAAAAAAAAAAAAAAGCTTTTTTCGGGTAGTTTGGACCAAACGGATAATATGAAATAATTATGAAAAGAAATAAGGAACACTCATTTCTTTAAGAGATTATATGGAAAAGGGTAGTATTTTTACAGAATTCATGAATAATTGAAATATAAACATTTCATTTTGAAATTATTCTTGAAAATAAACATTATTGAAAAAAAATATCAGCATTCATGGTATAGTTGGTATTCCATGTTACCCGAATCCCCATCATGGAGATTAAATCAACCTTAATCACCTGTTGGTAGAAATAAGTTCATGAAAATCAGACTAAGTACTAAGTCAATTACCTTACCAAAAATGACACTAGGTTGTCACCCATCTTACTGTATTTTTCAATATATTACAGAATTCGTAATATTTTACTCCAAAAAATTCTAAATCTTGTTAAACTAAAGAAGTTGTATGACACAAAAACTGCTCTTCTCACTGGCACAAGGGAAACTGCTGTTCCTATTTGAGGCCCAGTGAAGACATTTGACGTGCTTCCTATAGGTTGCAGCACCGCACAGATGAAATATAACGGTATTCCATTTTACCAGACTACTCCATATTCCCCACCGTTCCTCTTTCTATATGTTTATATGTTATATCTGTCCAAATAATCATACGACTTACGATGTACTTAATAAGTGAATCACGCGTTAAAGTTACAAATCATTTGTAGTTTTTTTTGTTACATTGTAATCTAAAATATTTGTCTTCCGTTTCAGTTTGTGATTGGTCCCCTAACAGCACTCGTGACTAAATCGATACTGGAAAATGGGAGTTTATAAAAGTTATTTGTATGTCTGAAGTTCAAAGCCATTTCATTCAGTACATTTTTAGAAAATAAAAATGTCAAAAAAAAAAAAAAAAAAAAAAAAAAAAGGAATAAATAAATAAATTTAAAAAAAACTAATAATTTGATTATTTATTGTATGATGCAAGTTTATATATTTTATCGTTGTTTTAACGCATTGAAGAAATAGAAAATATGTTCCTTGATTAAATATAGATTTTCAATCAGTTCGTATTTTATTTCGCTTTTTTTGAAAACAATTCAAAGGTCAGTAATTTAACTGAAAAGTGTTCACTATTGCGTTTGTAAAGGTTACTGGCTCATTTTAAGCCCTCTGGAAAATTAGTTTTTCTTGCTTTAAAAATATTTAAATTAATATTTTTCACAGTACATTTTTATATTGTACAGAAAGAGTTGTTTAAAATATGGAGAACTGCTTATAGTTATAGCTACTGCCTCTAAAATTTAAAACATTACGTAAAAAGTAGTCAGGAAATATCCTTAAATTGTTCACTATACTGTAAAAAATAGATGTTGCTTTACAGTTTTTTACTGCATATTTACTGTAAATTATGCTAATGGATAAATATTGCACTTTCCGCTAAATATCAGTCATTGGTAATAATAAGCGTTATTTAACGTAAATGGTAATTTTTTTCAGTATGATTCTCGTTTCAACAGTCATATACGGCCCAAAGACAAAGGAACGTATATTTTAAAGATATTTAACAGCAGATTATGGGTCATTTTAGTAAATTACTTGTTGTATACGACCACAAATCGTGATACAACGGGGATTCACAGTATCAAGATGAATTGGCAGCGCCTAATACAGTTATTTTAAAACAGTCTAAATAGATAATGGGACATACAGTATTATTTACAGAAAACGAAGGAGTCTGTGCTGCGAACATTGTCTCTTTTCTCGTAATCAAACTATAAAATTTTTTTTGTCAGCGTACTGTTGCAATTACCTTTCCACTTTTTAAAACGTTTCAAATTTATAAGTAATTATAAATAGCCGTATCATTAAGATTTGGAAAAAAAAAAAAAATAATAATAATATTTAATAATATTATAGTTTAAAAAATTAAAGAACACGCTTTTATAGAAATGTGAACTAAAAAAGCACAAAATATCTATCTTACTATTAAAATGCAGGGTAAGAGAAAATCGTGTGAGTGACACACCGTAATATTTACATACATTTAAATCTTTAATTAAAATAACTTAGAATTAAGCAAAAACCATTTTAAAAAATCTCCCTTGGCTGGGATCGAACGCTGGACATTTAGGTTCGTCGCGCGGAGTCTTACCTCAACGCCACATCGTTCACGTAGGGAAAGTATTTTTTTACAATATAAATTTTTAGTTTGCTCCCAGAGCAGTTACAAACATACATACATACAGGTGAAGCTAATAAAAGCGTGTTAAAAAGAAATAGAAATAGTCACGTTAATGTAGTTTTATATAAAAATCAAGATCTTGCATTCCCGGGAAAATCAACAGCCACCGTATTTAACTTTACTGAGAACACAAATCCAGGAATAGTAATAAAATAAATAATTTCTTTGACAAATAAACCCTGAGCACAGATTTTTCTAACTAGAAGGACAATTAATTACGTACATTCTGCTTCATTCTACGAAAAAAAGACAGGTGTTCGCTAAAACGTTATTTACTAGAAACTAGAAACCACAGAAGTGCGTTCCAAGTTTTATTATTCCTAACAATACAAATATTCCACACGAAAATATTTTTTTGCTTTCTGGAGCAGAATATGTTGGAAGTTTTTGCGTGTTTCAGTTGCCTAAGATTTCCCATTTTATATCATTGAGTGTTTCTAAGAATTCTTAGATCAATATCAAATACTGTTATGAGACTTAGAATCTGGATTAATTTCCATTTCTTTTTCCTTCATTTCCAGACGTAAAAAGAAATGCTATTTTTAATAATGTTAAAATTAAAACAAATAAACAGAGCAATTTTTCTTTCTCTCTCCCTCTCTTAATAAATGCATTGAGCTAAAATACTGCAAAATTTCAAATTAGCCCATTTTTTCTTCTCAAAAGAAAAAAAAATCTTATTATTATTATTTTTTTATTATTATTAAATGTAAACCATAAAAATTGTAATACAAAATTTTACTTTTTTACTTTTTCTTGAAAAAAAAAAAAGATAATATATATATATATGTATATATATATATTGAAAACCTTTTCAAACATTGAATAGATGAAAACAAGAAACATTGAAAAAGATGAAACAGAAAAAATTCAAAAAAAGATAGCGACTATCAAACATTCATAAATTGAAACATGCAAATTCATTACGTTTTCAAGGGTATAGAATGAATGTTGCATGTAAAATAGGTGTTATTTCTGTCTTGTTGTATGCAAATTGCTAAACATTTACAACAAGCTATACCCTATAACACCCCCAAAAAAGAGAAAAATTAAACTGAAAAAATATGTGAAAAACCAAATGAGAATCAAACATATTTAAATTCATGCAGCATATTCAATATTATTAATTTAAATACTAATAATAATAGTTAAATGAAATACTAGTAATAATTAATAAAACTAAAGTATAACATACATTACGCATGAAAAACTTGTATAAGTAGTGTGCACGGAAAGCTAGATCACTAAACATACATGTGGCTGTATACAGTGAGATTCACAGTTAATTGTGGAATTGTATTAAATAACTGAACGATTAATTGAATTTTGAATTTGTATTTGTCAACTGAACGATAAAGTTGAGTGAACTGTTTGTTTTAATAATTAACCTAATATATTTATTATTGACTTAAAAAGTATGAATAATTTGAAAAGTACCTATGTAAAAAAAAAAAAAAAAAAAAAAAAAAAATATGACACATTTTAATAGTAAATTTTACTGATAAACGTTAAAAATAATATTGGAGAGATCGATTATATATTTATATTAATCATATAGTTAAACAAAAAAAAAAAAAAAAAAGAAAGAAAGAAAAAGAAAAGAAAAGAAATCTTGGGCAGTGCATTTTGTCAAATTATCCGCAATCAGTCATTTTTCTATTTTAAATTATTATTTCTTTCTTTTTTTAATTTTATTTAGATTCTTTATTTTATGAATTATCCTTGAAAAAGGTATATTCAGTGAGATTTTAGTATTATATCTCGTTAATAATAATAATAACAACAATAATAATAAAAGTGCAACATATCTTTAATAATAAGCTTCGTATTTTTACTTTAATTTTGAAAATATTGAAGTTTATATAAAGTGTGATTATAAGCTTGTATTAATAAACAAATTTTAATATACATTTCTCTAATAAATTTTTGATTTATTTTATACTAAAATTTTAATGCATGAAATTAATATAATAATATTTCCTAGAATTTTTTTCTTTAGTAATTAATATATATATATGTTTATATCAATATAAATAATTTTTGAAATATACATACATTATACGCTATGAAACAGGTTATTAAAATACAGCGAAACTTGAATAACCTTAACACCTAAAATTTTAATGCATGAAATTAATATAATAATATTTCCTAGAATTTTTTCCTTTAGTAATTAAAAAAAATATATATTTATATCAATATAAATAATTTTTGAAATATACATACATTATACGCTATGAAACAGGTTATTAAAATACAGTGAAACTTGAATAATTCGAACTTGTTTAATTCGAAATTCTGGATTATTCGAACTTTTTACTCGGTCCCTTGAATTTTGTATTAAAATAATGTTAAAAAATCGTGGATAATTCGAATTCTATTTTGGATAATTCGAATTTTTCATACGATTACCTTTAAAATATTACTATAAAATTTGTTCCCGAGATTTTTCTCAGCTAATATATTTTAACAGTCTTTCAAAAGAAGGATAAGGAAATACAAGAGAAGCCCCTAACTAGTGCATCAGAAGATATGGTGCATATACATGAACTTCGAGTTTTTTTTTTTTTTTTTTTTTTAATTAAAAGTCATGTTTGATGAAGAAGATTCTATTTTTGTATCAAGTCATATGCTATGACACAAAGATTGTACTTAAAGGAGAAATAAAAAATATCTCACTATTTTAAAAAAAGTATTGAATAATTAAGCTCGTAAAAAATATTGATTTAATGGGAGGGGGATGTAGCAGTATTCTTAGATATAAAGTTTATGTATTAAATCTTTGATCGTAGAGTTTTAATTTTTTAATTTATCTCTTTTTTTTTGACAAAATAGTATATGTAATTCAAATTTTTGGATATTTCGAATTTTTTTCTGGTCCCTTCAACTTCAAATTATCCAAGTTCTACTGTAAAAGCGCAAAAACTGACTTTTCAGGCCGACTTTATCGGCCCCTCATCTATTTATGTCATCATGTGGAGAAAACAATTACAAGTATAGGTTAAAAAATATTAGAGCATTAAAACAGCTAAAAAACTTTTAAATAAAATTTATAATACTTGTTTGTTTCATCATTTTAAAATATATGCTTTTCTTTAAAGTTTTGTTTTTAATTATACATTTATTTCTCTTTTTCTCTAGGATGTCATAAAGTGCCCACCAGATGTCGCCACTAACGCGTACACGTGATGATCCCGGTGAGAAATTTTCTTTTCTTCATTATCCTTTTCCTGCCTCTCCCAGTCATTTCTGTATTTTCATGAATGATCTTTTAGAAAAGCCCATTTCATATCGACTTGGTGAAAAATTACGATATTTAAGCAGAAAATTATACATTTTCGAGAAGTTGTCAAACATTATAATTAAAATCGTTGATAAAATTTATCAATTGTCGAAGATAAACCATGTTTAATACCAGTAAAAGAAGAAAATTAAAAAATAAATAAATTAATATTTAATCCTTTTCTGTTAAAATTGTTTAAATAAAGAACACTAAGTAAATTTTAATAATAAAAAGTCTTAAAAAATATATTTTAATTGGTATTATTAGATTATTCGTATATATGGAATATTACAAAATATTGAAATTGTTGTAAAAGGAAATGGAGAGCCACAGTAAGAAAAATGCTTGTTATACTTAATTTTAAAACATCTCTTTTCTTTTCTTTTTATCTTTTATTCAATACTAGCAAGTTCTGCCCGCTTCTCTGGTCACTATATTTAAACGAATTAAAAAAAGAATCAATATTTTTAATACCGTTCTACAAATTAAAACTTAAAAAAAAAAAAAAAAAAAAAAAAACATTGAAATTGCTTACAAACTTCTCTTCGGGTCCTCGCTGACGTCGGCAGAGACTTCTTCACCGCAACGTCTTGGTACTGGATAATTTAATTTAATTTAATATATAGAACTGTCAATAATACAGGAAAAACTGCATTAATCATTTTCTTTTTGATAATAAACAGAACGGAAGACACATAATATTTTACATTAGAGCAATTTTAAAAAATGCTTTTCCTTTTTTACCCACTCGCATTACAAAAATATTTAAAATAAAATTGAGAAAAATTGTGCAAAAACATTAAAACAGCTTGGACCTCTTGGCGGAATTTGAAATTTGGCACTGATAAGTAGCTCGGACGTTTCTCGCCGAAATGTTTACTTATGCATTTGCGATACCCATATCAACTCATCGCCGAAATGACAACAAAATTATAAATAATAATAAAAAAAAAAAAAAAAAAAAAAACTTTTTATATACCATGTTCTTAAATTTTCTGTTGAATCTTACATCTATAGAACTACATTAGCACTTTACCAATATGTAGAAAATTTTAAAGTGATAAATGACGTCAATTTTTGTGAGATGCATAACTTAATTTTTTACAATTTTTTAATGTTCACGTTTAATTAAATGTATTTATTTTTTATGTCAAAACAAAATGAATTCGTATTTATTTATTTTGTTTTTGTGGGGGGGGGGGGACTATTAAATTATAACTAATATTTATTTTAATTAATTAAAAGAAAACTCTCTATCTTTAATAACTTGATATCTTTAATAATATCTTGATATCTTGATATCTTTAATATCTCTTATCTAACTATCTTTAATATCTTTAATAACTTGATGTAGTGTCCACACAAAAAATGAACAATTTTTTAGAGCTCTTTTAAAAAGTATAACATCTATGCAGTACCTTTAAAAAATTCATCAATTTTTACTTAAAAAAAAAAAAAAAAAAAAAAAAAAAAAAAAGCCAACTTTCATCATTAAAGTAGTTAAATTTAGACCAATCAAAAATAGGAGTGGTCCACCCGGTTGTGTTCCCGACAAACTCTTTGCTTTATTTATATAGAAAAGTACCTAAATTCCGACTTATTGTTGTTTAAAAGTATGAGAATAATTTAAAGTAAATAATTTTTGGGATGTGATATTATTAAATTAATTATTATAAATTAGTTCTAATTTATATTTTGCTTTCGAAATTGTAGGGACGCAATAATATTTAAATATGAACTGTCAATGTAAATAAATCGCTACTTAAAAACAAATTGTCTAAATGTTAATTCAATAGTGATATGCTTATATTTATTCTTTTATCTTCTGACAAAGAATTTATTTGGCTTTTTACAATCAGTATAATATTAAAAACAAAATAATAATAAAATAAATAAAAATAAAAAATCTTCTTTATTTATTGTTATTTTTATCCTTATTTTACTTTCATCCGTATCATATCAGTAACCGGACGACTTTTTTACAAACCTTATATGTATTCAAATATGTTGAAAATCCAACCAATTATGTTGATTTCGTTTAATGGTAATTAATAATGAAGTTCTTAATTTTATTTTAAACGTGGGAACCATCTCCTCCATGGAGGATCAAAATTGTTATGGTATGTCTCCGGACCACATTTAGGGGTGTATCCCCAGCCCGTCCCCATTTACCCATTGCGTAGCACTAGTGCGATGTAAAACCCACTCACGCACTCACTTATTTATGGTTTATAATATTATACAACGTATTTAAATTTATTTATGTAAAAAAAAAAAAAAAAAAAAAGTATTTAGAATCATATTTTGAAAATTTGCGCAAATATATGCACGAAATTATTTTATGCAGTTAAAAAAAAAAAAAAAAAAAAAAAAAAAAGACGCGTTGTTTTCTATAGTAAATCTGTTATTGTGATATTTGTATCGCATATTGATTTACCGCAGCTTGAATTGTTTTAACATAATTAATACCCTTTAAATAATTACCGCTAGTAGATCGAAAATTTCTCGAAATATTTGTGTGTGACCCTATGAACAAACGATGTAGTATACACATACTATGCTGCGATGAAAAAGTTTAGACAGTGAACAAAGCACGCAGATTTTAACACGCATTTAGTTAATTTGCCTAATACGGCTACAATGCAAATTGCTGGGCTTGCTGTGCAATACTAATATAACAATGAAAATTGACTTGTGCCAATTAGAAGTCCTTAAATGGTAATGAAGAATTAACATTGTCTCAGAAGATTAGACAAAAAGGAAATAAAATAAAAATAAACAGGTTTTCAAACCCTATTGTGCATACATTCTGTTTTATTAATTCACAAATGCCATTTTCAAATGAGAAAACTAAATCTTGCATTGTTTGGGGGTCAATTTCATACCATATATTCGAAATAGTTCTCTTGAATTCTTTTACAGCAGAGTATTGTTTCTTCATGTTGATCAGAGATTTCTTATTGAGTTAAGATCTGGGCTACACGCCGACCAATCGAGAACTTTTATATTCTGAAACCAGGATTCTGTGTTGTTTTCAGTGTGAATCGAAGCCTTATCTTGCTTAAAATCTTAACGAGGTACACTTAGGAGCTTAGCAGATGGTAGGAGGTTATCCTCCTGTGCTTTGATATAGTGTGTTTATGGCGGCCGCTGGTACAGGTCAGAGATACTTGTCCATTGCAGCAAAAGGCTACTCAAACCGTCATTAAGTCATCACCTAGACCGGAAAAAATGTCGAGATTCCTTGTGCAAGTCATGCCAGTATGATGTCCAGTCACCTGGACCATCCAGATTCCAGTATTTTTTCATTGCCAAATATCACTGTTTGCTAATTCAGTTCATCTGACATGTAAAATTGAGACCACAAAATTTTTTGTGACATGTGATGTAGCTCTTCAGAACTGGTTTCTTTTTCATTTTGCAATGAACCAATGTTCCTGTTTCATAAATTCATCTATAAATCACATATTTTGATACTAAGAGTCCTGATGACCTTAGAACGTCACAAACAGTCATTTGTTGGGCAAGCGCTAGTTTTTGAATCTGATGGTTATTTCATTTATTCGGCACACGCGGCCTCCCAGATCTGCGTTTTGCTTTATATCCACCGAATTTTACTTCATACATATTATATCTATATTATAATGTTTAGAAATATCCAACCACTTAATAAAACTCAAAAAATAGATTTGTTCGATTTATATATATATAAAAAAAAAAGGCGCTAATTCCGAAACGAGCTTACGTTCAGCTTTCAACTGTAAAACCTTAGTAACTTCTGAATTTCTTTTGCTCGCGGCAACTTGACTACGAAGTGTTATCGTTTACAGACTTTAACCCTTTGAAGCTGATTTCTCATCAAATATAATTTTTACACTTTTTTGATAGTTTGAAGTTATTTTAGATCTAAATAAGTGGAAAATGTTATATTTAAAATTTTAATTAATATTGGTTCTAAAATATAGAGTGGGGCACCGGTGTCCCTTTCTGCGTTAAAGGTAAATTCATCATGGGACACGGGCATCCCATGAATAAATATTTTTACAAATTGCACTTATTTACAATTACTTAGATATAGGAGTAGCAATAATTCATTACTGATCTTTTTTAAATAATCAAATTTAATTAGAAATAAATCTTTGAAATTGGTTGATAATTTTTTTCAAACTACTTTTATTTAACATTTTTTTTTAGTAAAAAATTTACTCTGATAATCTAATAGATTTTTTATAGTAACTATTAGACTCTCTTTTATAATAAAAAACTATCATATAATAATAATATTTGTAATAAGAGCGTCAAAAAATAAATAAGCAAAAGGGACACCGGTGTCCCATCTGCGTCAAAGAGTTAAGTTCTCGAATTCTGTAACGTCGCATATGCCAACAAAAAATTACAGAAACTCGTAATCTTGTTTAAACGTTTACTGCAAACAAATGTCTGATTTTATTCAAAAAATCAATGTTATAGCAAATCAGACAATTTCGTTTTCATTATAGGATTTTAACAAGTTTTTGGATATACTTACAGGCGTTTGTAATTATACTATTGCAATTCAAAATTTTGAAGCTGACAGACATCATTGTCTAAAATTTTGCGTCGCAGTGTATTTGTCACAAGAAATATGCTGTAATGCATAACATAAATACTTCATACAATCTTAATTATGCTTAAGTTCTTGAGCGTTCTATAATTAATTTTTTTTAATTCGGAACCATCGACCACGGTGTACCCAAACACATTTGTGTGTCCTTCAGTAAAACGGTAAATTATACACAAACCAATGTAAATAGAGAACAGGTTGTAGTGATCTGCCACAACTTTCAAAACAACTATAGTGACAATCAATGTTATTTATTTATTTATTTATTTATTTTTCTTTTATGAAACACAAGATATAGACAGACTGACATACATATAGAAAAACTAAGTCATAAACACTTTTAGACTTAGTTAAACAATATCGAAATTTCCCAATCGAAAATTGGGAATTTTTAAAGAAAGTTAAAATGCGGAAAAAAGTGTTTTTCTGTTTGTTTTTTCTCTAAACAATTATTATTAATACTCGCTCTTTTGTTTCTTTTGTTTCTTTCTTTGTTTCTTTTTTTTTTTTTTTTAATTTAAAGCATTATTTATTTTAGATTACTTCATTTTTTACGTATAATTTTCCTAACAAATTTCTCTTTGCGCTAATTTATAGAACTGGAAGAATAAATTTACCACCTTTATAACTTATTTAAGGACATTAAAAATGGCTGTTAAATTATAGGACATAAATTATACTTAAAGTATGACATACATATCCATTAAACTTGGGTTCAGTGTTTTTAAAAATTCATTACTTTCCTTCTAATTCGTTTTAACAACGTAATTATTTCTTTGCAAAAAAGTATTTTAATTGTTTTCGAATAACTTTTAAAGTGACATTTGCATAATTTATAAGCTTTACCATATTTTTTTCTTTCCCTCTTGAGGATTTAGAATTTCTCAGTTTTCTTCTCTGTTGAGGTTTCAAAGTTTGAAAATTTCTTTTTTTTGTGATGAGAAGTTATTTTTAATTTGGGAAGATTCTTGAATAACTCATGATAATACCAGATTACGTTCTTAAAGATTCATTTTCTCTTAGAGAGGATTCATTTTGGTTGCTAAGAAACGACATAATAGAGCTTTAATGATCGATTGCTATTTTGTAGATTTAGTGTAAGGTTTCTATAAATAGTATAGAAAAGAGATGATATATCCATGCTATGTAACATATATTATATATTAAATTTTCGATTTAACTGTAGAAAATGTATTATTTTTCGTTTTCTGAGTAACTGTTTTTGATGTAAATTAAAGGTATCCCAATTTTACAATTTCTGCTGAAACTTAAATGAGGGAACGATGCTTCCTCAATTAAACTTAAAAAGTCTTTTGTATGTGTTATGTCTGTATGTACTACGACAACTGTCACCAAAATAATCAGAATGACTTAAAATTTGGTATAAATATTTCTGTTACATGGTGTGGTAGCGGTGTGAAATGCTTAAAGCAAATGGTCAGTACTAGGGAATTGGGCCTGGATGGAGTGTCTTTCATACGGGGGGGGGGAGGGTAGGGGGTTACTGAAGAGTGCTAGCCCGTATTCTCGGGAGTTTTGGGAAAAAAAAAAAAAAAAAAAACTTTGAATGGCTTGGCTGACGAGTGACTTGTGATCGATTTCGACACTTCCCACTGAGTTACGTGAAGTTAGCTGTTGAGTATTTAGTGTAAGTAATGTTTGAGGTTTGTGTACACGGGTAATTAAAAGAATTTAGTATATATATTATATTTAGTATATATTAACTTCGTTACACTGCATTCAACATAATACATTAACATATATTATTAAGATAGAAAGCGTTATTTTTTTATCGAAAATCGAGCACATAGAATTTATAATTAGTTTACTGCGTTGCAAAAAAGAATCTGGATGCGTTACGTACTATATGTGGTAGTTACTGGATGTGTATTTTCGGTAGTTTTTCACTCATGTTAAGTTAATAAATAAATAAAAAAAGCTTTAACCTCTCATGCGAAAAAGTATCTCATTATGAAATGAGTTAATCTTATATATACAATAAGTTTGTGTCTGTTATACAAATGAGATACTGAAGCTCCTTATCTGCCGATAATTTAAGAGATTACAGCTGGATATTCAAAACAGAAAAATGATAATGTTTAAAAGATCATTAAATGAGATAACGTACAAATAGTGATGCGATATAAAAGAACTTGATTCTCCCGTTTTTTAGAGCCCCACCAGAGGCCGAGAGGTTATACTTTTGAAACTGGTAGACGGGAGATGCCAGATTCAATCCCATATCCCATTTGTTGATCTATCTGTTTAATGTTTTCGTAGTTTTCTCCGAAATTAGCGCGGATGCAGGCTAAGACTCCTTAGAAAGAATCTCACGGAGGGTATCTTATCATTTTAGGCTCCTCGTCTAAATAATGGGCATTAACCCACATACCAACATCCGATTTGTGGGATAACGAATTAAAATTGAATTAAAAAAAAAAAAAAAAGTAATAATAGTACAAAACTTTTTTCTATAATCATTCTAATATATTTCGTGTTGCTTTGAGTAATAAGAGTGTCATGTATAAATTTCATTCACTTCCATGTTCTATCCAATAAAATTTGAGAAAAGCTAAAAGCTTCATTGAAAAAATAATAATAATAATAATAAAATAAACAGTGTAGCAACGATTTTTGCTATTTGATCAAAGCCGAAATTGAATCAATGAAGTTTTTCAAATTATTTATCCTTCATGTTAAGTTAAAGGCTAAAACATAGCTGAAACGCAAATCGGGACGGGATCACGTGCAGCAGTGCAGCACCATTCTACGAAATGTATTCACCAAAATTCAATCAAAATTATTTTGTATAAATGTATCCAACAGATAAAGTTAAGTGAAATTCTACGTCAAAGTAGACATGAAGTTATCACATAAAATATGCAAGCAGTGTCACCTGTTACATAATATACACTCAAATCTAACCAGATTCAGTCAATATACAACTCAAAGCAAACTTTCATAGAATTCCATGAATTGTTTCTAGATTATGATAGCCACGAAAATTAAACAATACATACGCTGATACTTCCCAGCAATAATCATATTCTATGTATATGTATATATATATATATATGTATATATATATAATTTGAATTATTTAGTACCATTGTAACACTCAGCAGACAAAAGATAGATGAAGATACCAACATAAAATTAAATTTTAATTGAGATTTATGTCGATTAAAATTAGTCACGGAATTAATTTAATTTGAGTACCAATGATTAGTAAAAACATGTTAAAGTACTTACGTAGAAGAGAAAAGACACTAACATAACACATAAGCCTAACGATGAGAGAATTTGCAAAAACAATGAAGTATTAGTAACAGTCAACATTTTAGAAAAAAGAGAAAGGATAAAATCACCAAAGAGTTAAAATCACCACCGTTAAAAAAAAAAAAAAAAAAAAAAAAATGGAATTCCCGAATTGAAATGGAATTTACTTTGTGACAATGTTCCTTCTACTACGTAGACATCCCCTAAGAAACGATTTTATAAAATTCGCCCCATCAAAGAGGAGAAGGAGGGCAAAACGTGATTTCACAAAATCCTTCATATCTCAAAAAAAAAAAAAAAAAAAAAAAGATATACGTAAATTTTTTGCTTTGAAAAATATCTAGCACAAATATCTAAAAACTAATTTCTGGAATTTTAGAAATTCGGTCCCCAAGGGGGGGGGGGGGGGAAGGAGGGCAAAACGTGATTTCACATAATCCTATGCATCTCAAACAAAAAAAACAGATATACGGGAAATTTTTACTCTGAAATATAGCTAATACAAATGCCTAAAAAACAATATCTGAAATTTTAGAAATTCAGCCCGTAAAGGGGGGAGGGGGGAAAACGTAATTTCAAATAATACTTTATATCGCCAAAAAAAAAAAAAAAAAAGACATGTGAGATTTTTGCTTTAAAATATAGCCCAAACAAATATCTAAGAACCGATTTCTGGAATTTTGGGGCAAGGAAAGGGGTGGGGACTATAGGAAAAAAAAAAAAAAAAAAAAAAAAAAAATAGAAATACAGTTAGACCGTTCAAAATTGGTACAGATAGGTTTTAGAGGCCTGCAAGTCGAATGAGGATATTTTCGAAAGTGTAAAGTTTTTAGGAGGGGCGGAGGAGCAAAAAAATAAAAATAGAGTTAGATCGTTCAAAACTGGTACATAGAGGTTTTTGATACCTGAAAATCTATTGCGGATATTTTAGAATTTGTAAAAATTTTAGGAGAGCCGGGAAGGTGGGCGGGCGAAGGAGAAGAAAAGTAGAAATTGAGTTAGATCGATCAAGATTGACACGTATAGGTTTTTGGGACCTACAAACCGAATGCAGATATTTTCAAGGGGAAATATTATTAGGATAGACGGGAGGGGGGGGGGGCGAAGGGGCAAAAATATAGAATAAGAGTTAGAGCGTTGAAAATTAGTATTATTAGGTTTTAAGGCCCAATAAAACGATTACGGATATTTTCGAAAGTGTAGAATCATCACGAGGTGCGGGCGCAGGGGCAAAAACAAAGAAATTCAGATAGAACGTTGGAAATTAGTATTATTGTGTTTAAAATCCCGAGAAAACGATTGCGGATATTTTTGAAAGTGTACAATAGTTAGGAGGGGTGGGAACGGTGGCCAAAGGAACATGCGCGCGGTGCGTGTGTATACGCTGCCTCAGACAGTTGGAGCCCGGACCGATTATTCCACCAATGAGAGAAGAATTTTTTGTATTTTATATTTATGTTTTTCCCTTACGATAATATAGTGATTCTTTAAGAGTGTCGAACATAAATGCACCCGTGCAGCGCACAATGGCTTGCGCTGAATGAAGGCAGTGGGGACCCAGGGCGACATTTTTTTCCGAACAGAATTTATTTTTTCTCTTTATTTATTTATTTATTTTTTTTTTTCACATGATAAAAATTAATGTAATTTTGAGAATTCATTAATTATAGTGATTCATTTAAAAATAGTGACCAGCGAAGCGGGCACAGTCTGCTAGTAAATAATATAATACAAATTAAAATAAATAAATAAAGTTTTAATATGAAAGTGACATTTTTGTAATTTATATATATATATTTGTTTCATCTTGAAATCTTTCGATATTTTTATCTTCTTTGTAGAGATTTGAAGTTTTTTTTATTATTATTATTTTTATTTTTTATTTTTTTCCCCATTCAGATTAAGATTTTTCTTTAAATAGAAAAACTTCAAATAAAGGAAAATAGTTTGAGATTACGTTCGTAAAGATTCATTTCCTCTTAGAGAGGATTTATTTTCGTTGCCTAGGAATTAGTAGAAATCACAATAAAAAAAAAAAAAAAAAGAGCTACGATGATCGATTGGTTCTCTCCGATTTTAATGCAAGGTTAAAAGTATGAAACCAAATGATTGTCAGATACATAATATTTTCCTATATTACACATTTTGTGTTACATATTTTCCATTAAAAAACTAGTATTTAGTCGAAAACAGACACAGTTACAAAGTGAAAACTTAAATTAAATGGTTACTGATTTGATTAGTTGTTTGTCTATTTTTTTTTTCAAACTATTTTAATGAAAGGAAGTTGTATAACTTTCTAGTATTATTATTTATCGTTTTTTGGAATGCAGAAAAAACTGGAAAAAGAGTTTAAAAAAATTGTGTATGTGAAAAAACAATTAGTCGCATCAGTCAGAAAATACTGAATCTTACTCTAGGAATCTTACTGTACATTTTTTTATGTTTAAAAAATGATAGGTTTGACCATCTATTTATTTTATAGGCTTTAACCTTAAAAAATTAAGCTAATTGCCACCAAATTTTATATATTTTATCAAGTTATAATATAGAATTACATAAAGTATTACATATTAATAATAACTATCATATCGTACATAGATTTTTCATGAACGATGTAAAACAGCAATAGACAGAAAGACTACAAAATTTCGATATATTTTTAATATAAATAATCTGACGTGTCACTCACACGACTTTCTCTTATCCTGCATTTTAATACTATAAATATAGATTACATATTAAGTCTTAAGATCAATAGCGTAAAATAATGAAGTTCAATGTACTTTTAAAATAACCTAAACACAGTTTCATTTGACATGTAATTGTGTGTGAGGGGGGGGGGGGGCTGCTAGCTTCCTCAACCCCCCGTTTATTTATAGTGCGTACAATTATATATATATATATATATATATATATATATAAACAAAGCTTTTATTAATTTGCCTTCAAACTTGTCAATTTTGATCAAATTTTTAAGTGGCAACATAATACGGACTTCAAAATACCAAGTTTAAATTTCCTGCAGTTATTTCTTTTTAAGTTAAGCTGATAACAGATACACATACAGATCGAGCGCTAAAAATATGACTTTCGTAATCAGAACACTTTAAAACGTGAAAAAAAAAAAAAAGTTGAAAATTCAAAAAATATTATGTTTAAAGTATGCGTACGAAAAATTAATTTTGCTTCTTGAGCAGTGTTCGTCGTCATAGTGAAATAGAACGGGCCGGCTGGTGGTGGGGCGCTTGCGCCACTCCTCTTATCTTTGGTAGCCCTGTATATTGTCTATAATGAATATACACTATAAATAATATTGTGTACATAAATTTAGTAATAATTGAATAACTTCTAACACAAAAGGAATTGCAATTCCAGCAATTTCCAAGTATATCCGCAATATATCCAAGTATTTTAGATATAGCCTCCTATAAACGAATGATGAATGGTTTTCATACAACAATCTACACAAAACATGCTTTTATGCATATAATTTTGTTCATTACGTTTTTTTTAAGTCATCCTATAGACGTTACACAGTACAGTGGAATATTTCGAAAGATATGAATTAGTTCTAGAAAAATGTTTTGAGACAGAAGGAAATGTAAAGATTAAAATTTAAAAAGATTTAAAAGAATATTTTCTAAAAATATTGGTCAGATATTTAATGTGTCAGAAATTAAACGTGAATGCAAAATATATTTAAACCATTAAAATATACCTTGAACTGTTTCTTTAGATATACTTGAATTAATTAAAATAAAATTTAAAATCAATAAAAAGATAATAAAAATTATTAAAAGCAAATAAAAATAAAAAATAAAATAAAAAATAAAAATAAAAAATAAAAAAAGTGTGTATGTGTGTTTAAAAATTGAAAAAAAAAAAAAAAAAAAAAAGTTTGTTATTAAAGTGTATTATCAAATATCATCTCTTATGCATGTGAATACATTTTTCGGATTTATTTAAAACTTTTAAGAAAAAAACTTTTATTTTAGAAATTTTGATAAAAGTGGAAAATTAGGTCATAACTAATATGGTTCTTAGTTTTGCTATTTCTTTTTCTTTTTTAAATTCTTAATCAAAGCGAATTTACAATAAATTATGTTTCTCAAGTTTATAGTTCACATTTTTTTTTAATTGCAATTATTTTAATTATTATATCACTTTCGTTGAAATAATTTTAAAAACAAGAATACGATGTTTTAGTATTTTTACGATTTTTTTCTCCATCAGCACAAAATATACTTCTGTTGCTAGGCAACCAAAAGAAAGGGGAAAAAAAAATGTAAAGTGAAAATTTAAGAGGTTGTAGGTTGTACCTGATATTAAATAGCTATCAAAATCCTGAAGTTAAAATGACACTTTTGAACTGTATATTTTTTGCACTCTGCAAGTGTTTTTAATAGTTTGTTTTTGTCATAAAATATTTAAATATTTCCATTACAATTTATTTAGTTTTTTTTTTTTTTTTTTTTTTTTTTTTCTGACTTCCCAAATTAGAGAGAGAGATGATAAATAGTTTTTACGATCAAACCTTATTTTTAAAATGAAATAACAAATGTTGAGTTTAAAAAAATGATTTTTTTTTTTTTTTTTTAATTTCTTTTCTGAAATATATTTTAAAAGTTATCAATATATTTAAAATCTGTCAGCCATTATGAAGTTTAGGGAAACAAAGGGACGTTAAATTAAGTATTTTTGTTTTAAATTCTATCGCTTTTTAAATAATTTACTACCATAAAATATATTAGTCTCATGGATATCGTATGTTTTAAAAATAAAAAATAATTTTAGAGATAGAATGACCTCTTCTATGGGGAAAATAACACAAAGTAATGCCAAACTGTGAAATGTTCCATGCGAATTTTAATTATTTTAAATCTCCATTTTATTTTTATTTTACTATAGAGCATTTCCTCGTGACGTCTGGTGGTTGGCAAAAAAGCGCGCTCGACTTTCCCGCGCCCCGCCCACCATTGATTTTCCGTTGGTAATCCGCCATCGCTATGCTTTTCCCCAAGATACGTAGAATCTCTTCTAGCTATCTTGGCTTTTCCCAAGCCTTTTTGCCAACCACTCATAAAAGTTGAGATGTTTGTTTACAAACAAGGAACTGCCCTATACGCTTTTTTTTTTTTTTTTTTCGCTCTAATCGAACACATCTGTGCATTTATTTTCTTATTTTTCAGTTACAGTCTCAGTTACAAAATAAATAAATACATAAAATTAAAATATAAAAAATAATCTGGTGTGTCACACACGACTTTCTCTTACCCTGAAATTTAATACTATAAATACAGGTTGCATATTAAGAGGTAAGATAACGAGTACTGTTATGTAAACCTGTGTTAAACAATTCAAAGTAGGCTTCGGAAGAGTTTTATATGATAATTATTTCTGTGTGAGGGGGCTACCTACCCCCTCAACCCCCCGTTTCATTAATGCACCTACATTTATATAGAATTTAATTCGGTTATTAAAAAATAATTCTGTTTTTAAAAAATAATTTATTAAAATTATTACTTAAAAAAATTATCTTTTATGATAATGCAGACGATTTCCATATTAGAGAAGAAGTATAACACTATATATATATATATATATAAAGTTGAATTTATTCTCAATATTACATTAAAAAAAATTTTAAAAATGAAAAAAAAATCGATAACTTTATTTTAAATTATCGCAGATCGATGGTTCAACCATTCGTTTTAAAGGTATTGGCGAGCTCTTTCGAAAGATACCCATCATGAAAATTTACTCCCTTCGAGGGGGTACTTCCCCCCAGGGGGGTGAAGCGGGGCTCCTACATACACAATTTTTTTTTCCCAGTTGACTATCTATATTACTAAAAATATATATTCGTTTCATTTGGTTCAGTGCAGTCTATAGATGTTAAATTCTACTTACCTGCAATTTCCCCCATAGACGTAATGTATTTGAATACTTTTGAGTTTCCCTGTACATGAACCATTTGCTTCATCTCAACGAAAAGCTTACTGTAGCATTCCTATATGATACACATTTAGAATTCCGAGTTTGGAATTTCTGCTACTATTTGTTCTTGAGCTTGAGATATGCTGATAACAGACACATAGACAGACACACAGACCATTCGCTAAAAACATGATTTTCGTATTCAGGGGACCTCAGAACATGTAAATATAACAAAAACTCACGTTCGAAAATTTGACCCTAAAACAGTACTTTCTCGACCCTATGGGTAAAAGAAAGTAATAAGTGTAAAATTCGAAAGTTTTATGATTTTTTGTCATGCGATTGAATTTGAGAGGTCGTGATAAAGATAATAATTTCACAATTTCAAAATAAATGTCGCCCCCCCCCCCCCTCTCCCTCAATCTACTTTTTTTTTTTCTTTTTGGACAGATACATTGATTAACATAAAACAAATTCATAAAAAGACTGCATGAAAACAAATTCACATGCAGCATTATAAGTAACTGGTTATTCCGAAAGTTTGGAACCCAAGAAAAATAAATTTATAGTTTACATTTTTGAAAAAACTTTTAAATAATTTTTGAGGAATTGTAGAATGACATTGTTTTAAAAGTAATATATATATAGTTACAGCTTCATACATTTTGTAATAAATATCTGTATATTTTTAATTGTACCGATTTTGACAATTTTTATAATCCCTTGTGCCCTTAATAGCTTAGTTATTGTGTATATTTATATATAAGACATCAAAATATGTTTTTAATCCTACAATATATTAAAAATACGAAACAAAGATAACTTATAATAAACTTACATGACGAATAAAAATTGTAGAATTGAAGCTGAAGTAAAACTTAATCCAAAAACATAGAAAAAATGAAATAAACTGTCAAAAATGTGTGTGTGTGTATATATATAGAGAGATATATAGATATAGATAGATAAATAAATGATAGAATGGAGTAGAAAGTTGATTTTTTTACCAACTATGTGAAAAATACCAGAGCCGGGAATCGAACCCGTGCCATTCCGCTTAACGCGCGGATGCTCTAACCACTGAGCTACCCTGGCTAATAACCAGCTCTTCGCTTCTTACATAATTAATGTGAGAAATTATTATGTGAGAAGTACCGAGTTGGTTATCAGCCAGGGTAGCTCAGTGGCTAGAGCATCCACGCGTTAAGCGGAATGGCCAGGGTTCGATTCACGGCTCTGATATTTTTCACATAGTTGGTAAAAAATCAACCTTCTACTCCATTCTATCAAAATTGAATTTTCAAGGTTGCTAAAAAAAATTTTCTAGATGTATAAATGGTTTTTATCATTGCGACTTTACTTTTTATAAATTACTTGAACTTCTTGAAATTTTTAAGCGTTATTTTTGTAATTATTGGGATGTATAACTAATGAGGTAATAAGTTTAATAACCCCCCCAATAACTACCAAATTTGCTTTGTCAAACAAGTACAGCGATGACAAAACTTCGAATTTTGCGAATTTTGAAATCTGTTGAGAAGAGAGTTCCTTTATGGAGGATTAAAATTGTGATGGCGTGTCTCTGGACCACTCCTAGGGGTGAGTTCTAGACCGTCGCCAATGGCTAGTGTGACGTTTAGCCAACGTTATAGTTAAACCTAGAGAGCCTCGATCGAGAGAGACGACAGATGAGGAAATTACGCTCAACAGCTCATGCTCATAGCAGACATTTTTTCTACCAAACTGGGTTTTAGTAGAAAAACTCGAACGCTTCTCAGTTGAATATCAACAACAAAAACTTTACAGATATCGTTGCTTTTTTGATAATAATCCTGTATTTCAACTACAGTTTTGTGCACAGTGCTTCAAAGTCATTAAAAACACTTTTAAATGTGGATGTTAGACAAAAAATGTTTTCAAGCCAATCAGAAGCTGACTCGCTATTGACGCCTCTCTGCTTTTAGGCTCTCTTGCTAAACCCAAACTTCTAACCAGATGTCGAGAAGAGAAATGTAAACAATTTTCAAAGCTCCTAAACTATCATTGTTTCGTATTTAATTTGTTTTCAAAGGTTAAATATAAGAAAAAAATATTCAAGTTCAAACAAAGAGATATAATGTCTATTAGGTCCAAAGTTAGCTTAAGAGTTAAATTATCAGCCGAGGTTATATTTTACCTCACTCCATTCTATATTTAACACAAATTATTTGTAAAAATCTTAACAATAGAGATACAGATGAAATTTATGAGAAATGTGGAATCAGATTTTATTGTAAAGGAATTATTGTTTTATGATTTTCATATAAGGCGTTGCGAATACGAAGGATGAAATTAACAAAAAGTGATTGTCAGAAAAACGCGTTTGAAAAGTTTTCCATCAAGGCGAAATCAATTCAAAAAGCATTTTCTTTGCGTATTTTGGAAGGGATAGAAGGGTGATCATAACACGAAAAATATACTTGTATTTCTCTGAAGGGTCTATATTCGGATGGCGAGGAAATATATATATATATGATATATGAAATATTTATATAATAAACTAGGGGGCTCTACCCCCTGCTCGTTCCGCTCACCAATCCCTGAATCGCTTCACTTATTAACCCCTACAGCGCTCTGCACGCCTGTTCGCTTCTTTGTCTTTCACTGGCAATAGGAATATTAATAGTGCATAACACAAGACAAAAGCAAAGAACAAAATGTACAGAAATCTCCATATTTAATATGAAATTGAAATACATAATATTTAATAATTTTTTTTTTAATATTATGCTAAAAAATCAATAATTTTTTTCAGAATAGAAAAAAATTCGTAATATCTAGACCATTTTGCGTTACAGATTTAGTATAACTTTTAAAATTTTGTCATTATTTGGCGTTGAATTCTTTGGTATAATTCCTTCTGGAAAAAGGAAAAAAAAAAAAATATATATATATCCAGTACCTATTTTTCTAATGCCTATGCTTTTTACTATTGAATTTTTTAGTCAATTTAGGGCAGTATATATATATATATATATATATATATATATATTACTCTCTCTATATTTTTAATATACAGCTATATAATAATTTTACACATTCGAAAATATCTGAAAAGAAAAAAAGTTTATTATTATTTTAATTAGGAAAAATCTCCTACAACTTCAATTTTTAATTCTCTCCTATTTACTTCTTAAAATAACGAAGGATAAAATCTACTAGTTTTTTTATGAGAGTTTTAAGTGATGAATTTTTTCTTGCTTCAATTAGAATAATGAACTATACCATAAAAATGTCTAATTCTGTAACGTTAAAAATTATCAGTGCTAAATTAGAAGATGCTATCATTTATAAATTAGTTTGAATTTGAATCTAAAATATTTTTTTATGCGAAAATATGTCCGAAATATTTTAAAATATGCATTTAAATAAAAAAGATAAATACACTTTGAAGACAAATAGAAATGCAGTTAATTATATAGACACGACATTATTTCATTATTCCCCCACCCAAAATAAATAAATAAATAAATAAATAGAAATAAATAAATAAATAAATAACATAAACAACATAAGAAATTGCCAGTAATGCTCCTATTACACACAACGATGTTTCCCGCAACTTTTCTTTGAGCCAATTTTTGCTTCAGTTTTTGTAAACCAAAATCCGAAAGATGGTTGCATTAGTTGAATCAAAAATTGTTCGAAAAATTGGTTTGCACGGTGTATAGTACATGTCAAGGCACACCTACTTACCGCTCTTTTAACGGGGACGACGTGGGAGAGCGACGAGAACAACGGTGAATGAATTCCCGCCGGCGCTGTCTTTTCTTGGCGCGTAAGGAGCTTTCTTCCCATTGGCTTATCACAGTAGGAAAAGTTGCTTGTATGAACAACTTTTTCTGACTAGCCAAAAAAAAAAAAATGTTCGTATTCCCATTTCCTATTATACTGGGCGTTGAGGAGATTTGAACCAATAAAATTGACTTAAATTAACAGTTGGCTCAAAAGTTGTACGAAAACTCGTTGTGCGTAATAGGAGCATTAGAAAATAAATTTTCCAATAGTGGGGGTGGGGGGGTGGGGGGGGGGAAAGTAGACAAATTACAGTTCTAAATTCATTTTTTCATTGAAAATATCTAAGATAACGCTTTTTATTATTTATTTGCAGACAAAAAATTTCTTTGTTACCAATACCAACATTGATATTTATTTTATTTTTTTTACACAATTGATCACATTTTAATTTTCTTGTGGAAAAATGACATCATAAGATTGAAAAAACAACGATTCCAGAAACTTTTTGTAAGATGGCAAACAGAGTACCTTTATTAACCCGACGCTTTTGATTACTTGTAATTACTAGTTGATGCTTATAAATCAATTTCATATAGACTAAATCATCGTATACATTATGATTTATATTTATAATATTTATAGATATTTATATATAAGTTTTGTATAAACTAAAATACGACCTAATGTTGAGTTTGCCCTTCGTATCCACAGCGAACTAAAAATTTCAATTTTTTATTATGTCATTTCGTCATCTAATAAATACCTTTTGTGCATTAGTGTTTAAATATTTGTATCATATTAAAAAAAAAAAAAAAATACTTGCTGCAGAAAATGTATTCTTACATGAGGGTAAATATTTTTTAAACTAAAGATCATGAAAAAATAACGGGTTCACAATGTTTATTTTTGACTAATCGCCTTCGGCCACCAGTTGGTTCGCTCTTTCGCAAGATATATTTCAAGAACATCATACTCCACTCTCTCTTTCCCTTGAAGGGCAATTTTTTTATGTAACACAAATTGGTTTTTTAGGTATTCGTTCTTGCTACATTTTGAAGTAAAAATCTTATAGATAACTATTTTTTGTTTTGAAATATGAAGAGAAATATGAAAAGGTGTTTTGCCTCTTCCCTTCAGGTACAAATTCCTTTTAGATATTTGTGTTTATTATATTTTAAAGCAAGAATCTTATAAAGAGCTATTTTCTTTTGTAACACAAATCGTTTTTTTTAGGTATTCGCTTTTGTTACATTTTAAAGCAACAATCTTATAGATAACTATTTTTTGTTTTAAAATATGAAGAGAAATATGAAAAGATGTTTTGCCACTCCCTTCAGGGACAAATTCCTGAAATTGTGTTTTAGATATTTGTGTTTATTATATTTTAAAGCAAGAATCTTATAAAGAACTGTTTTCTTTTTGTGATATGCTGGAAAAAAAAATCACATTTTACTTTCTCTCTCTTTGGTGGATGGATTTTGTAAAATCGCTTCTTAGTGGGTGTCTTCGGCATCGATGTGATGTTTCCACCAAATTTCATGCCTCTAGATGACAGATTTAGACTGGGCGATGATGAATCAGCCATTTTGTCAGATAGAAAAACAAATAATTTTTAACATATAGATAAAAATATATATACATTATAGAATAATTTCTTTTAGTAAAAATATGAATTTAGTAAAAGTAAATTAAGAACAAAGATTTTTGCATTAATTTATATTAAAAAAATGTCTGAAAATTAACTATAATAAGTTAAAATGAGAAAATATAAAATAAACACCACTGAAAAAAATCTGGAGTTACTCAAATCGAGATTCCGAACATTAAATAATTAACATTTGTATAAATGAAGTAAAGTATGAAGAGTCGTTCTATATATAAATAAATAAAAGAGAAAATTATAATAGGATGTTTCAGCATTTTTCTCCAAATAGTATGTTGTTTAATTTAACTCTATTGAACTTCAAATAATTTGATACAATTGGTTATAATGATAAAGAATTTTTCGTTGTTTGTGTCCCTGTACAAATCTTCACCAAAATCCATACACTTCTTGCGACAGTGACCTATAACATGTATGTCAATTTTCAGCTCAATCGGATGAGGCATTTTGACGCTATCGCACTTCAAATAATTTCAGTCCATAGGCCACAATGATAAAGAATTTTTTGTTGTGTCCCTGTAAAAAATAAATAAATAAATAAATAAATAAAAAATAATAATATAAGTGCTATATTCTCTAAAATTCGCACGTTTCGTGTGATCTGTGTCCTATAAAATGTATATAAATTTTCAGTTCATTTGAAAAAGGCGTTTAGACGCTATCGCACTTTAAATAATTTGAGTCCATAGGTCATAATGATAATGAATTTTTCTTTGTGTCTCTGTAAAAAAAAAAAAAAAAAAAAAAAAAAAATATATAAGTACTAGATTCACCAAAATCAGTTCGTGTGCTACGGTGACCTGTAACATATGTACCAACTTTCAGCTTATTCCAACAAAGCGTATAGACGTTATCGTGTTCACTCACCAAAAATGAACTCAGGGATCCGCAAAACGTACAGATACACCAAAATCTCAATGTCGAATTTTTGTCATGATTATAATACTTTCCTTACATACTAGTATGTTCGGAAAATAAAAATACAGTAATTTGTAAATTTATCGTGTCTTAGTCATTACCATAATTACTTTTATAATGCAAAAAACTATTTTGGTTTAATCATTTTTGCTAAGCCTAATCTTTCAAAAATATTTTAATGTAAATACAAACTATCGTGCTTGGACGGAAAATTAAGTTTATGACTTTTTTTTTTTTAACGAAATGCTTAAAAGAAATTTTAATTATTGTTAATGGTGTGCGGTAAAATTATGTGTAGAGTATTTTTTCACTCTTGAAACTATCATCTTTATTATTAATTCTGTATGAGTAGATAAGAAAATAATAAGTATGTTCCAACAGGGCCGGAAAACGGGCTAAAATAGATATTTTGGTTCAGAGAAGATTCTGCTAATTCCAGTGGAACGACAAGCTGTTACGGAAAAGAAATTATTCTTCTGTTTGTCAAAAGATAAAAAAGAATATTATTCTATAACGAAAGATAGGAAACTATTACGCAAAAAATATTTATTACATTTATTGCATTAGATGTTTATCATAATTTATAGAATTTAAATGAAAAACCATACATGTGAAATGTGAATGGAATATTTTGTAAACTTTCTCATCGTTTAAGAGTTAAAACAGTTGTATATTTAAAATAAATTAATATGTTGTGGCCATTACAAAATTTTCTATAATTTTCTATTCAAATTTATGCAGTATACCGATTATTCATTAAAATTATTTTCTAAGAAGAATGTATATTTCGGAGAATTAAAACACTAAATATAGAAAGAAAGGCAATTTTGTGCCCTATTGCCCTTATATCTGAAGAATTTCTCTTATTTATTAATTCTCTTATTTTTTCTAATTTTTTTTATAAATTTTTTTTTAAATTATCACTGATCTAAGGTTTAACCATTTATTTTTAAAGGTACTGACTAGTTCTTTTAAAACATACCTAAAATGAAAATTTTCACTCAATAGGGAAAATCCTAATATAAATATTTGGATTTTCCTTATTATTTTTTCGTCAGTTCGGTACAGGTTAACATTATCTCCGAGAGCAGATATTTTGCTTAAAATTGTTTAGGGTAAAATAGAAAACAAGTAGAGGATATGCGTATCGGATTTAAAAAAAAAAAAAAAAACCTCGTTATTTAAGGGACACTGTTATATATATATATATATATATATATATATATGTGTGTGTAATAGTAATAATAACTCTATATATAATTTCATGTTGAAAAGTTAAAAATTATTCTTTTTAAGTATATTTATAAATACATTTTTTTTTTTTTTTAACTGAGAAAAATACTAAGCCAATTCAATTTCATTTAAAAAGTAACTGCATACAAATTGAATTTATTAGCCCCTTTTGTAATGACATGTGACATTTATTTAATATTTATTAAATTAATAGAAATTCTATATACTAATTTTTTTAAAAAGAAATTTTGACGTATGTATATGTTTTTATTTGTTTAATCACTAATTGAAAAACAAAAGTTAAAATATTTACGAAATTCACAGGAAATATTAAAAGTTATTTAAGTTCAGTTCGATAGTTTTCCTTAGCAGAGTATTAAGGTATGATAACGCCAAGCATGAGTTTTGTCGGGTATTTTGGAATCACTTTATTAATTAATTTAAGCCCAAATTTTATTTTATTCAACAATACATTGTAAACTAATACTAATTCCCACGAATTAAATGATAAAATCACTTTAAAAAATTACCGCTTAAAAATGTGTATTTTATTTAAAAAAAAAAAAAAAAAAAAAAAAAAAAAAAAAAAATCGGTCTTTTTATTTTAGGAATGTATTGTAAAATGGAAAAAAAGCTATAAAATATAAGCAACACAATTATTATAAAAAAGCATTACATAACTGACATTTAAAAGTAATAAGTACAAAACTTTGAATAAATTAAATTAAACTTGTACTTTATGGTGTTTATTCGAAGTTTTGTACTTATAACACAATTATTACATTTGCTGATATACTATTAATAAATATTTGATGTGTACTGGTGTTGCCACATAGTAAATATAAAAGAATAAAAAATACTTATGCAGGATAAAAAATCAATCCCTCCATGTTCCTGGTGCATTTTCAGAAGCGTTTTTAAAAAGGAACATTAGGTTGGTTGGTTAGTTGGGTTTAGCGTCGCACTAGTGCTGCACTGTGAGCAATTAAAGAACGTTAGGAATTATTGGATTAATTTACAGAGTATAGTGTTATTGGTTTTTGGAAAGTAAATATTCCTATCAATGTCTTGTAAAGAAGAAATATTTTATTATATAAATAAATTTGAGTTGGATGGTTAATTGGGTTTTACGTCGCATTAGTGTTGCTCAATGGGCAATTGGTGACGGTCTGGGACTCACCCCTAGAGTTGGTCCGGAGACATGCCATCACAATTTTGATCCTCCACGGAAAGGATGGCTCTCCCGCTTCGGTGACCCCCAGAGGTATAATTTTTTTATGGGAACATGGAGAACATTGTGGTCGCGACAGATTTTACGTGCACCCACTGAGCTGGAGAACAACTGGAGGAAATGCTAGACTGGTTTTTGCGTGCCAGTTTTTCAAGAATTCGTCTGATATGGTTTGTTGTACAAAGTCAAACTTTGTACAGAAAAAAGCATTTGATACTTTTATATTTCAAAGTAAAATTGTGTAAAGGTTTTCTGTTCGTACAACCATATGCAGAACATGATATTACAATTTTTAATTTTAATTCTTTGAAGGGTATAAGAGTAATGGACGACTCGACAAATGGTGCCTGCCGTACAAAGTTTGACTTTGTACGGCAAACAATAGCAGACGAATTCTTGAAAAACCGGCACGCACGTATACTGTGTAAAGGTATTGGAACTATTTGCTCCAGTTATACTCCAGCTCAGTGCGTGGCACCAGATTCCATTAGTGTACACGACGGCCCTATGGCCGGCTCGAGTACCAAACTCGCAATCTTCCAATTACGAGCCCGGCGCTCTACCGACTGGGCTACCGCGGCCCAAATTTGAGTTGGAAATAAATGAAATGCAAATCTAAATTTAAACAAGAGAGCATATGACATTGTAAATGTTGGCCAATATTTTTCGAAACAGTTCAGTTTTTGGATATTACCATTGCCATATGGATTCCAAAACACTGTCGCGCTGCACACATTTTGGCAACAATATCACTTGGTTCCATGCCGATTAAAAAAGTATTTTTAAGGAAGCCGTTATCTCATCCAAAAATTCTTTTGTTATTCATTTAAAAATATATACACCGCAAAATGAAAAAGAAAAACATTAAAAATAAGAATTGAAAATAATATATAAATGCTTGTAAAACTATTTTAGAATATTTTATTAGATAGAGGAAATGTATATTAAAATATTTTAATTAAGCCGTATATAATAATATTTGATCTTTATTTGTTAGAAAATTTCGACTTTCTAGCGTGCAGAAAATGCTTCGTAAATAAGTAGGTAGATTCTAGACTGTGAATGCATTTTTATTCGGCGAATATTCTCGAAACAATATGTTATTAATCGTATAACACAAAGCGTCACATAAATAATGTTGACATAGAGCAAAAATATCATTTGTTCAGGAAACAGTTGATTGTTTGTAACAGATTGCCGCACAAGCTTTCAATGATAAACACACAATTAAGAAATCTCAGTAGTGGAACACGGGCGCAGAACTCATACCACTATCAATGTAACAATTTTTTTCTACTTCTTAAATAAACGATATTATAGGTAGAGAAATTTCTTAAGAAAATACCGGTATGAATTCTGCCCCCCGTGTTCCATCCGTGAAATCTTAATACAACTAACTCGATTCGAGAGTGTTTTTCTCTTACTATACTTTTGGCGACGGTTTGGTACAAAAAATCTATAGATCATTCTGGAAAGCCCAATATTTCCGTTCTTAATTTAGACATGGCTTCCAGATTTTGGAAAACCTAAACGACCGATTTTTGCTAGATTTGGTCACCTAAGTCCTTGGTCACCTTGAAATTTGCTGTCGGTCAAGATCGATCTCTTTAGAAACCAACACACTTCTTTTTTTTTTTTTTTTTTTTAAATGTCTGAGTACATGTTTATGAGTACGTGTATTTCCTCTACAACAACCGTTATATGCAGGAAGAGGGTTTAACACCTCTTGAAAAATATTTTATTCTTCGAATTATTAAAAATTGCAGCTATTTAGTGAATAATATTGAAAAGCCAAACGTAATAAATAAGTAATGTGTGACTTATATTTTGTTTGTTATTTTATTTTGTGAAAAATGTCAGAACTTGCAAAACGAAACTAAATTAGCAAAAGTCAGTGTACAAAACTTTTATTCAAATTTTTGAATTTATATTCTTTTATGAAAATCTTTTCAACTCTTCTCTCTAAATTAAAGGAAGAAATGAAACATCCAATTTTGCAACACTGCAAGTGAAGTCAGAAAATTTTATTTTACTAAACTCACAGCCGTTGCTACGCGATCTAAAGCAAAAAATAAAATAAAATAATAAAATGAATACGACAGCATGTAATATTAAATAGTAATCAATAGATAACAGTCAAACTTATATGTTGTCAACTTTATTTTTATTGCTTTTAAGTTTTTCAAACATATGCTTTATCTAAAAAAATCCGTCGGAACACAATTTATTTAATAATAAAAGAAGTTTATTTTTCTTCAGAATGGAGAAGAAGAGATAGTAAATAATTTTTTGAGCCAAATTTATTTGAGAAAGAATCTAACGGAGGATTTCGTAAATAATGTTTTGTATTTCTTGAAGAAAGGTAATTTAAACTACTTTTGCTTGTTTATCTAGACATAAAACTGATTCTGAAGGATAAAATAAAGATGTAATTACATATTGTTTTTTGATTTTCGCCTTTACAGAGATGAAAAAAGAAATAATTATAAAGAGTGGAAAAGTTATATTATTATATTTGTATTTATTTCTCATTCTTATTTATAAATTTAAAAATAACTGAATCCATTTATTTCTGTTTAAATCAAATTATCCCAATATAAAATAATTGTTTGAGTGTGTAAAATGATTTTTTAAATGTATTTTGTAAAGTTTACAGAATTTGAAGACAGAAAAAAAAATCTTTTTATTTTAAAAAGTTTATTTTAAAAGTTTATTTCAAAACTTTATCAGTTTCTAAGATTTTTGACTAGTTCTTATCGTATTGTTTCGAAAATAGTGTAAATATATTAGAGATTGTAAATAATTTTGGAATTTTAGTAAAAACTTTTTTTTTAGCCTTATTTCCATAATAAGAAGATTTAATTTCACGAAGATCACAATTTCGGTATAAACCACTCAATTTGAGGTAGCGGCAATAATAGAGAAAATAAAATCTCATCTGTGGTTTGAAACGATAATAATAATTTAAAAGGAAAATATAAGGTTATATCCTCTAACGAAAACATATCATTTTGGTTACTTGCATCTTAGAGAATATCATCTGAAACTAGAAAGTTTTCATATTTTACACATTAATGGTATTTATAATTATGTTAGCATATATGTATTTTAGCTTATTTTTTAATTCTTTTATACATTTGGCGGGTAAAATTCGTTAAATAAATAGTGACAGAAGCTTCAAAACATATTTAACCGATTATGATGTTAAATATAGGTGAATTAAAAGATTATGATGCTTTTTAAAAAAATTGGGAGCTTTTGCGGACTTTTACATTATGAGTTAAATGTTACAATGTAAAATGATTACGAAATGATGTTATGATGTTTCTAATTAATGATGTTATGATAGTGATAACTTTTTTTTATTTTTTTTTTATTTTCACGATATTTTCATTGGTTTTTCATATATGTAGTTCAATACATTTAGCTCATGAATTGTGCAAAAGGAATTTTGTCAACGCATGCACAGTTGAAATTTCTTTAGTAAAAAGCTCATGTTTGATCAGATATTTAATATTTTTATATTCTGATTGTAATATGTTGTGTCTAATATAACATGTTAAGTTTTCTAAAAATGGCATTGAAATGGGGTGAATATTCAGCTAGTTATAATACCCTCCTTAATATATATATATATATATATATATATTATATACTATATATCTATACAGGGTGATTAAAAAAAACGTGGACAAAATTATATGGCAGATCAGTCATACAACAAGGATCAAAAATCGCATAGGAACAGAGGGACGCAAATGCCTGTAGAGGACACTAGAGCGACGAAAGGGCGTTGCGATACAAACACGAGCTGAGCAAACGGAGATTGTCTTCATTCGAGCCGTGGATGCGTTGGGCGTAACATGGCTAGTTACACGCACCGCGAAGCGGCTGACATGCATTTAATTACGGCATGGCCAACTGCAATGAACGAGAAGCCTTGCGAATGTATCGTGAAAAATATCCTGGTAGAAAGATGCCTAGCCGCTCATTCTTTGCCACTCTGCATCGACGATTGTGTGAAACCGGCTCGTTCGACGTGCACAAGCCAGATGCTGGTCGCCAACGAATAACTCGGACAGTTGATGCTAAAGAAAGAGTTGTCCAAGAACTCCAGCGTAATCCTTTAACGAGTACACGAGTTGTACCTCGAAAGACTCATATTCCCCAAGCTACCGTCTGGTGCATTGTACACGACAAAGAACTACATCCATCATTTACAACGCGTCCAGGCACTGGAACCGGGAGACTACAACAATCGTATGGTTTTTGCAAGAAAGTGCTGCAGACCGAAATTTCGCAGCAAGTGTTCTCTTCACGGATGAGGCTGCGTTCTCATTAGAGGGTGTGATGAACTTTCACAACCTGCATAGGTGGGCGGATGAAAACCCGCATGCTACACGCCCGCACGGCGCACAGCGAAAATTTTCCGTTAACGTGTGAGCTGGCATTGTAGGAGACTGTTTATTTGGTCCGTACATTCTCCCAGAAAGACTTAACGATCCCATTTACCTAACATTCTGTCAAGAGGTTCTGCCAGAAATGCTGAATGATGTTCCGAAGCCTATTCGTCAACGCATTCGATTTCAACACGACGGAGCTCCTGCACATTTCAGCACAGACGTCAGAGCATATCTGCAGGCTACTTTTCCTGGCGGCTGGATTGGTCGCGGTGGACCAATCGCATGGCCACCACGATCACCAGACCTGACTCCCTTGGATTTTTTCTTATGGGGATTTTTAAAAGGACTTGTGTATGAAACACCTGTTGTAACGCCGGAAGATTTGGTAGGAAGAATCGTTGTGGCAGCAGGATGTGCTAGAGATACACCTGGTACCTTTGAAAAGGTGTGGCGTTCTATGCAACGTAGATGCCAGGCGTGTTTCGATGCATCTGGCAAAAACTTTGAGCTTCTCCTGTTGGCTCAACATTTGGCTTGCATTAGTCGCATGTGAGTGAATAATTATCAATAAAATGATCTGTAATGGTTTTGTTTCTTCTCTTTGTGTTATGTATTATTTTAGACGCCCTGTAGCGGCTCCGGATCACAGTTGCGACCCTCTGTTCCTATCCGATTTTTTATCTTTGTTGTATGACTGATCTACCGTGTCATTTTGTCCACGTTTTTTTGAAACACCCTGTATATATTACTTTATTGTATATATATATCTTCATGAATATATAATTATACATGCTATTTAAATACTAGTGATGATGATAATTATAAAAAGCCTCGTAATAAATTATATATATATATATATATTTATTTATTATTATGATACATTAAATTAATATATACAGGGTGATTATAATTAAAGTTACGATTTCAAAACTCTATAAATTTTTAACTAATCATCAGAGCGATAGCGATTTGATATTTTACTAGAGCAAGCGTGAGGCAATGAAATTTTGTTTGGCAAAAGAAAGAAAAATTTCTAAAATGCGTCGTTAATTATCCGTAAAGTATTTGTTTCATGAAGCTTCTCTTTTTATTTTTTCACTATGACTGTTTCCGCTGTAAATACGTATCCTTGTCTTTTTGCTAAAAAAATTGCAGTAAACCCTTGAAGTCTATTGTTTCCTGCTATTCCATTGTGATGCTAACAACATTCCTGCGTTTAATGAGTCCATTTAGGCTTTTCTCCTGACATCCTGACAGCGCCATCTATAGGAACATGTTGGAACTACCTTTTTCATCCTCCAAACAAAATTTCATTGCCTCACGATTGCTCTGGTAAAATATCAAATTGCTCTGATGGGTAGTTTTAAAATCATAGCGTTTTGAAAACGTAACTTTGATTATAATCACCCCGTGCATAAAAAACAAAAAAAAAAAAAAAAAAAAAAAAGTTAAAATAAACGTTACAAATTTTATCCAAATTTCCTCATCAGCATAAAAGCAGCATATTATAAACCTACATACATACTGAAAGAAACTGTTATAGGAAAACAGAATGCTGTGATGCTAATACGCATACTTCATTAACTGTGTACGGTTGGCTGTCAGTGTGACAACTTTCCAGAAAAATACGGGAGCGATAATTGTTAAATCAGAGTTAAGAATTTTAATATTTTAAAAATTACTTTAAGATAATTAGTGTAATAAGAGTTAAGAACTTTAATATTTTTTTAATTATACTGAGATAAAAAAAATATATACTGCCTTCATTTAGAACGAATAAGTAGTCATTTCCTCAATCCATAAACTAGAAATATAGAATTCCGAGTTATGCGGATAAAGTACACATATAACCTGGATAGACGAAATGATAGAGAATATCTAGTCTACACTTTTCTACATGGTGAAACAATATTATAAATATTATGAATACTTTGTATTATGAAAATTTTTCCCTTGATTTTCTAGGATTGAGTCATAAACCAAAATTCTAATTATTAAAATCGCCTCTTGTGTTCGCATTTATTTCCAGAGATTTTTAAATAATTTTGACCACTATGACATAGGAAAACGCTCTAGAATTCTAGGAGGGATTTTTTATAATTCGCTAGCAAAGGGAACTAGAATTTGTATGAATGGCATGGAACTATTTTTACTAGAGCTATAATTTAATTTCTAGATGTTGGTCGTAGAATTTTTTTCAGTGTAGGAACATGATTAGTTTCAATAGAATGAGTTATAATTTTAGAACTTATTTCAGATGAAGCATGCGTATTACCACCACAATATTCTGTTTTACTATCATAGTTTATTTGAGTGTGTGTGTAAGTTTATAATATGTTGCTTTTATAATATTTAAAAAATTTGTATAAATTTCGAAACATTTATTTGAACATGTTTTTATATGCATATATATAAATTTAATATCTTATAATTAAAAAATATTTAGTTTTTAATTAGTGAATATTGAGATGGATGCTTGTATATATTAAAGTCTCATAATGACACGCTGCAGCTACAACCATTGCAAGCATTTCTTTTTACAGGTTGATCCCAATCAATTTGTTTCTTTATATACTCGTATATATATATATCTATATATTTTTATATTGGTCATTTTTTTTTCATTGGCCGTCGGAATAAAACTCACAGGGTTGCCACGCTACCTGGAAAACTTGGAGAACTGGAATAGTCAGGGAATTTGAAAATTGACCGCAAAAGTCAGGGAGAAGTCAGGGAATTTGAATATTTTAGTCAGCATCTGGAAAAGTCAGGGAATTTCCTACAATGATTACCAAAAACAACAATTTTCCCGCAAACGTAGGGTCATTTTCCCTGTAATTATCTCACCTTCTACCATTTTTTTTTTTTTTTTTTTTTTTTTTTTTTTAAAACAAGACCTCTTAGAGAAACCACGTGAAGGACAATCTCTCCTTAGGTAAAAGTAATATGTAGCTTTTGTGTTTTAAAATGGTACCATAATTATTTTGCCCACAATACACCCAATGCTCAATATACGGTTAGACTGAAATTTCTTAGAACATACCTGGAAAAGTCAGGGAATTTTATTCTCAAATTTGATTGGCAACCCTGAACTCAAGTTTAAATATATTAAAAAACATGTCCTTTATACACCTGAAGTTTCAAAACAATTCGTTAAGTATTTTTTTTTTTTTTTTTAGATATTTGACAAAACGTCAAACATTGAAAGTTTCCAGTCATTTATGGCAAGGTAGTGAATATACGCTACCTTGCCATAGTTGTAATATTTCATGATATATAACCCCTCTTTTTACCTGTTATTATATTATATTTATTGTTTTTTTTTTTTTTCAATGTCTAACAGTTACACTATATCAAAATAGAAATTTTTCAAAATATTTCAGTTAAGCTCAAAGCTTGTTTTAAGCAATGCAGTTACAACAAATCTTCTCGTTTTAATAATAAATAAATAAAATGCATGTAAAATAAACAGAATTTCTAAATACAGCATATATAAAAACTACTGGAACATCATTCTGATCGATTTACGATATCATTACAAGCATAAATGTTTAAATTAAGATTCTGAAAAGGCACGTATATTCTTCATTATAATCTTTTCTCCGAAAGCACGAAATTAATGAATCGTTAACTATCTTCAAAAAATCTTTATTTTACTTTTACTTTTTTTTATTTTACTGACCTTCTTCGATTATAAAGATAACAAACAATTAGTTATGTCTTTCTCATTTCTTCTAAATTCCATTAATTACACTAAGAATTTTCTACGAGTTTACTCAAGTATTTTCTTTGCATTAATTTCAATGCTGTTACTTTCTTGGAATTTCAATTGATAGAATGTTATTTTTAATGATCTTAGAAACAAAAAGGAAGAAAGAGAAATAAAATGTTAAACTTAAGATTTTCTTTGTCAAATTATAATATTTTTTCTCTATTTTCTCTATTTCAAGTTTTCACATTTCCTTACACTATAGTAAAATAAATACAATTCTAATATAAATAGTACTCTATTAAAATATAGTGAATTTTCTCAGACAAAACCTAAAATTATACTCGCAGCTAGTATATAGATGGTTGCGGGTGTATCGCTAGAGCGGAGTTTTTTGTGGTTTTCTTCGAAATTCGTGTGAATGTGAGTTGAAATTGCTAGATCCTTCGCGCAAACATTTGACCTTGTATCACTAAAGGATTCGAACCTGTCTCTTAATGGCATAATGTTCCATTGCTCCATTGCTTTAACTGAGTTATTCTTGAATATGTACTACTTTGCACTGATCGTTCAGATTAGTGCCTTAAGTTAATCCACTTGGCAATAAGCCAGTGGTCTGGTACCTTGGAGTATACGTCTCAGGTTAAAAGTATTCTTTGGACACCATTTTTCGTTCTTGTTAAAATTAATTAGGCTTTTTCATTAAAAAATGCATATAATACACACGATTACAAATGCATATAATACACACAAGCTAAAATTCTGACTATAACAGTTTATAGCTTTTTAAATTTGCATTAAAATGCAATAAATGACTGCTGTTGAATGACGAACATAAGAATTTTAGAAACAAATATCCTGAACTGAAAAATATCGCAAGAATTGTTTCTGGTTAATAATTTAACACAGCAATTCAGCATGCAAAATATACAAGCACGGGTGCATAACTGCTCTTTTTCCCATCATCATGTTTTCATTTGAATTTTTCACCTGAGGAGTTATTGTGTTTAATGATTTAGATCCAAAACAACCATTCTACATTATTACAATTTATAATATTTTTACTTTCTTCTATATTCAATAGAAGAAAGTATTGGATTCGTAAAAATTTTCGACCTCGGGTTTTTGATGGATTTACACGTTTTGAGAGCTGTAGAACACGATTTGACCATTTTTAGAAAATGTCTGTCTGTCTGTCTGTCTGTCTGTCTGTCAGTCTGTCTGTGTGTGTGTGTGTGTGTGACAATATTTTGTGGCAACTGTATCTCAGGACCTTATGCACAGAATTTCATACAAATTGGTATGTAGTTGCACCTTGACATAAATTAGTGCCTATCAACTTTTGGTAAAAATTGCCTTACAGGTTGCGTTGCCATCCCGCTTTTTCTAAATTTTTAACATGGTGATATAGGACAAAATATTGTATAAATGTGCATAAAGAGAATTACTTTTTAGTAATCAGTACGAAATTTACAAGAATTATTTATAATAGAGATAGTCAACTGGGAAAAAAATTTTGTATGTGTAGGAGCCTCGCCACCCCCCCTGGGGGGGAAGTCACCCCTCGAGGGGAGTAAATTTTCAAGTTGGGTATCTTTCAAAAGGTCTCGTCAATACCTTTAAAACGAATGGTTGAACTATGAATCTGTGATAATTTAAAACAAAGCTATCGATTTTTTTACTTTTAACAAAAAAAAACTTAGAAAAAAAAATATTTTTTTTTTTTTTTTTAATAACGAAATTTAACGAAACTTGGTATTTAGTTGGTCCACAACATAAACTGGTGCTGATTAAATTTGGGGATCAATAGCTCAACAGGTGGCGCTGTGATTGCATTTTTTCTAAATTTTTAACATGACAGTATAGCACAAAATTTCGTATAAATGTACATAATGAGAGTTATTTTTAACTTTTGATTGTAAAATTAATATGAATTATTGATAATAGTATTAGTTAACTATGAAAAAAATTCTGTGCCTGTGGGAGCATCACTTTCTTCCCTGGGGGAGGGGGGAGGGGTAAATTTTCAAGATGGGTATCTTTCGAAAGGTCTCGTCAATACATTTAAAACGAATGGTTGAACTATAAATCTGCGATAATTTAAAACAAAGTTATCGATTTTTTTTTTTTTTTTTTTTTTTTTTAATTGTTACTGAGTGAATTTGTATAGGAAAATATAGAAGAAAGTCTTGTGGTGGCCACAACATACTAGTTTAAGAAAGTTCTTATTTTTCAATTTTTAGAAGCTTTTTATTGAAATTGGATTTCGTTATCGCGTCTTCGTGTCACGCTTATAAACAAGGTACCTCAACTTTAAAGTAAATGTCAGTATTCCTTATAGTCGCTCGTTGGCTCAGTTGGTTAGAGCATCAAGTTGCTAATGCGATGGTGGTGAGTTCCATCCCCGAAGGATCAATGTGTTAAATTTTGCAGATAATTAACACGTTCAGCGCCATGATAGCCATCGGCTGATGCTGAACTTTCCGTTTAGACCACGTCAGCCACCGGTGGCTGAAAATTTTTTAATGTTCAAAATATTTTAAAAAGCTTTCGAGACATTTGAAATTTGTGGACTAACGAATGATTATACAAAGATTAATAACTAAGAATGTGGGTCTCGAAAACTTTTTAAAATATTTTGAACATTAAAAAATTTTCATCTCTTGCAAAAGGAAAGTACCTATATTTTTCTTTAAAATTTTTTTAGTGTTGAAATTTTCATTTCCTTGTAGCATGTCTTTACCAGAATAAATTTTTATTTTATGCTTTTTAGGGCTTCACAATAAAAATCTTCTAACGTTAAAAAATGATTTTTTACTTAAATTTTATTAAAAGTGCTTTTATTCAATATCAAATGTGAAAAATTTTGGTTTTCGTCATATTGTATAAAGATTATAGTAAATCTGAATACTTTATTTATTCGATAACTATTTGTTATTGAAAATAAAAGCAACTTTCAAGAGATCCCTTTTAAACATTTCCAACAAAGTTAGAAATTTTTCTGTACTTTTTACGGGCATCAGTATCACATAAAGACGACACAATTTAGACATTCAACACCAAAGGGTTCCATTTAAAACTGGTTCGTTAGGATATACATTTTAAAGATATTTACTTTGTAACTTAAATTTTCGTTTTCCAATAAATTGTTATCTAAAACCTAGAAACTGAAGGGGAAAAAAAAATCATTTTTTTTTTTTTTTTAAGTTCGTTCCATCCTAATCAATATATACATATTATCTAAATTAAAACCCTGAAAAAACAAGTTTCCTTCCTTATTGTTTTACTGCGAATTTTTTTCCGTTAAAGAATTCTTAACTATCTTCAAAAAAACTTTAACGATTTTTTGTCTGTTTAGTTTTAAAAAGATAACAAATAATTAGCTAGGTATTTTTCTTACTTCTTCTAAATTCCATTAATTATCCTGAAAGTTTTTCGCTGAATTTATTCATTTTTTTTTTTCTCTCTTTCTCTTTCTCTCTCTCTCTCTCTCTCTCATTTATCTAGGTTATGTTGCAGTTTTAGAATGTTAATTTTATTAACTTCACAGATCTTTACAATAAGAAAGAATAAAAAGCTGACATTGAAAGTTATAACTTAATCAAAGATTTATTCTATGAAATTGTTCGCGTTTATTTTTTGTAATCCAAAAGTATTTCAGATTCTGATCTCATTTTGGTGTCACAGCAAGTAAAGATAAACTTTGGCAGTGATTAATTAAAAATTGTATTACTGACCTACAAAAAATAATTGTTTTACATTTTTATTTCCTAAAGATAAATTAATTAGTTACGACATTTTAATTTCTTTTTAATTCCATTTATTGCTTGAAGCTTTTCAAGGAATTTATTCAAGTACTTTCTTTTTACTTACACTTAAGGCTTCTTAATTCTCTTTGAATATAATCTCTTTTATTTTAAATGCCTTAAGAGCGTATATATTTAAAATTCTAAAGTAGAAATTTAGAATGGGATACAGCTATATTTTATAAAATCGACAGCTGTTTTATATTACTTTAATTTTAGGTTTGTAAGCACATTAATTATAAATTTTTGCGAATATGGTTTGTCTGTCTGTCTTAAATGAAAAAGAATTAAATGTATAATTAAGGGTCGGTAATAAAAAATGAAATATATAGTATCTACAGTTTCTTTTTTACATGGAAACACAAATTAATCCAAATCCATTAAGAAATAGGAACTAAAACTGTTTTTATTCTTTATTTCTTTATTTTTTTCTTTTATGATGTTAATATCTTTAAACAAAACCATATACTTATTTGTATAGTGAAGATTTATTACAGTTTTTAGCATAATTTTTTTTTTTTTAATTTAGGTTTGTGCATATTGACATATTAGAGCCTAAATATTAGATTTATATCCGCTTTTCCCATATAAGCATTATCTTTTCCATGAACAATGTATCTATACACACTATAAAATTATTTTTAATGGAACTGAATCCTCACCAGCCTTATTGATGTGTGAGCTATTTAGTTCAATTAATGCCATCGTGTTAGAAAATACACTGTATTAACCCTTTAGTGTTCAATAAATATTTTCTTTTGAAAATTGCAAAATTAATTTCAAAAACAGCTATTAGTCACGTAGGTGAAAACAAATATGTATAAAGAAAAAATCAGTATTTTTTATTTTAGAGAAATATTTGGTTTGAAATATCTCTATGTTAACCTGATTAAAATCAAATAATTAATAATTTAATAAAAAAAAAATAAAAATAAAAAGGAATTCTGTATAAATTCTTTGTAAACAGAATTTAATTTAGTACGACAAGACTTATTTAAACCATTCTTCCACATAAAGGCATACATTAACTGTTTTTCATTCCCTAGCATCATTAACTATATTCATTTCTTAATATTTCTTTGGTATAGCATTAGCATAGGAGCCTCTTGGTGGCTTTTAAATTTTTGTTGTCCTTTTGGCGATAATTGAAATGGTTACCGCAATTGCGTAAGTAAACAGTTTGGCGAGAAATATCCGAGCTTCTTCGGTGCGAAATTTCAAATTATTTCGCCAAGCGTTCTATACTGAATCGTTTCATTTCTTTGGCACGATTTTTCAAATTTAATTTTAATTATTTTAAAATAAAGTTTGCACGTTCATTTTTTTTTTTTTTTTTTACATAAAAAGAAGGATATTTAATTATGTATTTATTTATTTTTGGCTCATAAATAATAGAATCTTTCGGTACACAGTTTTTATAATTTTAACAAAATTTTAATAGTTATATTTATGTCACAAATTTTTCAGAAATTTCCTTTCTTTTAGTAACTTAAAGGCCTATTTCGGCCTTTTCCACTTATTTTAATTTATTAGAAATTACATCCTTATTTTAGAAACTTTATTTTCAATAATTTTGAAAATATTAATTATAAATATTTACAAATGAATTTCTTAGTTAACTAATGACGTCATATCCTTCTAGAATCGTAATAAATACACGCAAGTTAACTTTTCTTGTATTTTTTTTCAACATAAATAAATAATAATAATAATAATAATAATGCATGATATATATCGTTCCATACTGATTTAACACGATTTTTCTAGAATTTATTATTTATTAAAAAAAATTTTTTTTTTCATATTTATTATTTTTTTCGACACAAAAAGAAGTATAAAATTCAAGGTGGAATACTACAAACGGCGACGAAGAAAAATCCCAGATTGAAAGAATTAGTACGACCTGTCGTGCGAATAAATAACTTTGTAAATAGACACTATAAATTAAAAAAAAATTGCAACAGTTGTTTCAGGGCAAAATAATAGCATGGCCCTTCATCAGTTAAAACAGCTAGGCACGAATGCATTAACAAGACAGCAAGGCGCCTTCTAAAAAATGCAAAGTGACTTCTGTAATTGGCTTCCTCTGAAACAGCATTTTTTATGGTAGTGCTGCTGTATACCAAACAGAAAAGGAACAAAGATTTAAAAATTCAGTAAATGAAGAAATAAATGTTAAAAACTTGTTGTATAAAAAATTATTAAATGTTGATTTCAGTGTGAAACAAATGATGTTAAAGGGTTAAAAACAAACAAATGTATCATTTTAAGTAAATTGGAGTGAATGAATATTCACGGTTGATGAATTCCTGAATAAAAAATTTCTAAAAACAAATGTATGTTTGTTTTCCCAAATCATTTGTTTTAAATTTAATTTAATGGGCAAATGCACTTAATATGTAAAATTAAATTTACAAACTGGTAAGTAAATATTCACTGTGCGGTTACCAAAAAAAAAACTAGTATGTTGTGGCCACCACAAGACTTTCTTCTATATTTTCCTATACAAATTCACTCAGTAACAATTAAAAAAAAAAAAAAAAAAAAAAAAAATCGATAACTTTGTTTTAAATTATCGCAGATTTATAGTTCAACCATTCGTTTTAAATGTATTGACGAGACCTTTCGAAAGATACCCATCTTGAAAATTTACCCCTCCCCCCTCCCCCAGGGGGGAAAGTGATGCTCCCACAGGCACAGAATTTTTTTCATAGTTAACTAATACTATTATCAATAATTCATATTAATTTTACAATCAAAAGTTAAAAATAACTCTCATTATGTACATTTATACGAAATTTTGTGCTATACTGTCATGTTAAAAATTTAGAAAAAATGCAATCACAGCGCCACCTGTTGAGCTATTGATCCCCAAATTTAATCAGCACCAGTTTATGTTGTGGACCAACTAAATACCAAGTTTCGTTAAATTTCGTTATTAAAAAAAAAAAAAAAAATATTTTTTTTTCTAAGTTTTTTTTTGTTAAAAGTAAAAAAATCGATAGCTTTGTTTTAAATTATCACAGATTCATAGTTCAACCATTCGTTTTAAAGGTATTGACGAGACCTTTTGAAAGATACCCAACTTGAAAATTTACTCCCCTCGAGGGGTGACTTCCCCCCCAGGGGGGGTGGCGAGGCTCCTACACATACAAAATTTTTTTCCCAGTTGACTATCTCTATTATAAATAATTCTTGTAAATTTCGTACTGATTACTAAAAAGTAATTCTCTTTATGCACATTTATACAATATTTTGTCCTATATCACCATGTTAAAAATTTAGAAAAAGCGGGATGGCAACGCAACCTGTAAGGCAATTTTTACCAAAAGTTGATAGGCACTAATTTATGTCAAGGTGCAACTACATACCAATTTGTATGAAATTCTGTGCATAAGGTCCTGAGATACAGTTGCCACAAAATATTGTCACACACACACACACACACAGACAGACTGACAGACAGACAGACAGACAGACAGACAGACATTTTCTAAAAATGGTCAAATCGTGTTCTACAGCTCTCAAAACGTGTAAATCCATCAAAAACCCGAGGTCGAAAATTTTTACGAATCCAATACTTTCTTCTATTGAATATAGAAGAAAGTAAAAAAAAAAAAAAAAAAAAAACTTATTGTATTTTTATTATTATTATTATTATTTAATTTATTTTTTTGTTTGTTTGTTAAAGATGATATATACACTGGTTCTCATAATTATAAGGGCACCCGTTTTTCTATATTAACTAAACACTGAACATTATTATTTAAACAAATATATTTTTTATTAATTTGAATTTCATTAATAGATTATATTTAAAAAGTTTTATCGTTTTTCTATCTTAAATAACTTTAAATACGGTCAAAAAGATGAATTTTCAGGTGTTCACAATTATAAGGACAGTTCGAATCTTAGTAAATTTTTTTCAGTTATTCTTTAAATTAATATTTTATGGGGTTTCCTTTTAGGGTGAAACAGTCAGACATTCTCTCTGGTATATAAATATACTTTTTTTTTAATATTCAGTTTCATTACCATTTCATACAGCATAGATGATATTCTGAATACATTTAAACTATTTAAAATTGCTTTCCACTTGCATGCACTTTTCTAATATAATAAGTTAAGGTTTTTTCAACTTTTAGGCCACGCGAAAGGCAATAATACAGAAGTTTCTTTCTTCAAACTATTTCCTATTGCTCTAGAAGTAGAGCAAAACTATGTAAATCTTGTTGAAAAAAATATTATTACCCCAAAAATCTAACAAAAATCTGAGAATTCCACTTTTAAAATTTACGGATATACTCTTGATGTTCATAATAATAGAAAAAGTTACTAAAATCATTCTGCCTTCAGTAGAAACAGCTCCCCAGAGCACCATAGATCCACCTTTAAAATACCCGATCTATATCTGCCTTTAAAAAATCTGCTGTCTTTCGCTGTCTTCAGATTGTGCCAGTAACTGTTAAAACCATTTGGTTAATCAAGAATAAAATGTTTTTCATCCGAAAATGCAACATTTTACCATTTAATATTGTCTTTATTCAACTTTAACACATACGTTCTTTTCCCCATTAAATGCTTATTGTTTATTACAGGTTTTTTTATTCATTTTAACATATTATTAATTATTTTAAACATACATAAATGTGGACCCCAACCTTTCGTTAAAAATTACGAGCAAACTCAGCAGCAGTCATTATGAGTAGAACAGTAAGAGGAATAAGTCTTCGATCTCTGTAAAACAACTCTGATTTTGCATCAGATCTCTCTCCTATCGAACCAGCTGTTCAACGTTTGATCATATTTCCTTCAGCAATTTTAGATCTTTGAATTCCATTAGAAAATCGGCTGATTGAAATTATCCTTCCGCTTAAAAAACACATTTATCATACTTCACTACATGAACTTTCTTTTTTTCGAGGCATTATCAGTAATGTCCGTCCAATAAAAGTTTAAGGCTTATATATGAATTAATCTAGCACAGTAGTTAACAAATTCGCATGTCAACTGTAATTTATCCGCTAGTAAATTAAATAAAATGAAAAAATCTTGATTGTCCCTATAATTATGAACATCTAAAAACGTGGAGAAAAAAAATATTTTGCATTATTTTTTATTAATTTTGTTTCATATTAAAAAAATTATAGTAGTTTTGGTTTTTAGAATACTAGCTATATTAAGTGTATTTAGTATAATCTTGTTAACAACTATTTTTACATTAGTTATTTCAAAATATAAAGTGTTCTTATAAATATGAGAAGGAGTGTATATATATACCAGGGATCCTCCCCCCCCACCCCCACCCTTCTTATGAGAAGGAGCTTTGTTTCTACATATACGAAACATTTCTCCTGGTTGACTAATTCAATATTTTTTTTCCTTTTCACAATGATTTGTTAAATTAATTGTTATTGTGTACATTTATTTGAAATTACATCCTATACTGACATATTTTAAATTAATAATAAATAAAAAATGAAAAGGGATGGTAAGTAAGACCACCTTAAAGCATTTGCATCAGAAGTTGATAGGCACTAATTTGTGTCAATGTGCAACTACTTTTAAATTTGTGTGAAATTCTGTGCATTAATTTTTGAGCTAGATTAGCCTAAAAAAATTTTCTGACACAAACTCGCAGGAAGACAGACATTTTCTAAAAAATAAACAAATCGTATTCTGGATCTCTCAAAACGAGATGATTAATCGTAAACCGGACGTAGAAAAGTCCGATATATACTTCTATTGAATATAGTAGAAAGTAACAAAAGAATTATCCCTTTACAAAACAACTTTTGAAATAGCCCGCATGACTTAGAAAACCAAATTCAGGAGTCGATTAAGTAAATGGAATGTAATTAAAATAGCTTTTTTCCCTTAGTATTTAGCTCTAAAATCATCTGACTCTAATAGTGCTGCGTCATTATTTTTCAAAGTCAAATTGAAAGTTGTTAATTTGTTTAAAGCAGCATTGTGGGAAATCACGATTTTTCAATTTGAAATAATCGATTGTTAAAATTTATTCAATGTAACTTATTGTCTAAAAGAACGATTAAAGACAATTTCCCGTGAGAAAGACCTCGAAAGCAACATAATTATTGGTAAATAAGTGTTATCTTGAAACATTTGAAACGGACATTTAGAGCATTATGCAAATCAAATCTTTTGTTCATATATTTTTATTTGCAACATCATGAAAACATAACGGTAATTTTTTCATACCCTATTACCTAATACTAGTAACCAAGGTTTTGTTTACTTATATATTTTTTCACGAAGCATTTATGAACAGATTTTTTAACTAATTGGATTTGTTAGTTAAAACGGATACAATAATTTAATATTTATAATTTTTTAATTCTATGAATGTTTTTTTTTGCATATTTTTTCCTTTGGCGTTCTATTCATTGAAGGATCTTCCTGTTTTTGTTTATCTTGTGTCAAGTTCTCTTTCAATATTAAAATTTTAAAACAATTTTTTGAGATACGTTGCTCAAGAAAGATCAAATTAAATATTTGTTGTCATTAAATTAGATGAAAGATTTTTGTAAAGCAATATGTATATGTTAAAGGTACAATAGATTTAAAACGTTTGGGTAACGCTATATTATATATTATAAATCAACAATTTAATTAATTCGAATTAATATCCAAAAATAATTTCATTTAAGAAGTAAATTTTATTCTACTTTTAAAGTTTCATTGTTTAGTGAGGGTAAAATTCAGTGTTTGATCTCTATTACTGCATGAAAAATATTAATGCGAATTAAATTAGCAAGTTATCATGTATTTTAAATTTACAGCATTATTTAGAAATTCTATGTCTACATATTATTTTTTAATGATATCACATCTATCCTAGACACAAGATATTTACTACTTTAAAAATGTTTATACTGTTAATACACCGAGAAAAAGTTCTATAACTGACATCTAGAATCTAAATTGTGGCTCTAGAAAAAATAGTTCCGTGTCATCCTTATAAATTCTAGTTCCCTTTTGAAAAGCGAGTTCTAGAAGCCCCTATTAGAATTCTAGAGCGTTTGTCTATATTATCGAGGGCAAAGTTATTTAAAAATCTCTGGAAATAAATGAAACTACAAGAGGCCGGTTTCAGCAACTATAATCTTGGTTTATTACCCAAATCTAGAAAATCAAGCGAGAATTTATCCCAATACAAAAGATTCAGAATATTCTGAATCACCAAGGTCATACACCAAGATTATAGTTGCTGAAACCCGCCTCTTGTAGTCTCATTTATTTGCAGAGATTTTTAAATAACTTTGCCCTCGATAATTTAGACAAATGTTCTAGAATTCTAATAGGGGCTTCTAGAACTCGCTTTTCAAAAGGGAACTAGAATTTATAAGAATGACACGGAACTATTTTTTCTAGAGCAACAATTTAGATTGTAGATGTCAATTACAGAATTTTTTCTCAGTGCAAATAAAATTCATGTCCATAAAATTACCGAACAATGATAAAAATTGGGGGAGGGGTGGCATGCCGAGAAAACGGTCGCTGATTGGGCAAAATGGGGATCATATTCGGATTCAAGAGGTCATTTTACATATGAATCAGCAAGAATGACATCAAGTCTCGGGAAAAAAAAAAGAAAAAAACTTTTCTTGCAGCGCATTTGCGACCTGTTCCTGTAATCAGTTTAAAATATTAATTTCACAATTTTCTAAATGCCTAAAGCCGATAAACAGGACACAAATATTTGTGTATTTTTAACAAAAATTTAAAAAATTGTGATCAATTGAAACAGACGCAATTTTCACTAGTACTAAAACATTTTTAAAACTATGAGACCCTTAACATAAATTAAATAAAATAGTACCTTAACTTATATTTTAAATTCACATCTGATTTAAGTCGTACGTGTTACAACATTATTCCATAATTACAGCACATTTATTTAAACATTTTAAGGAAATTGATATTTAAAAAAAAAATAATTTAAAAAATTTTAAAAAGTGCTTATGAGGATAAATTAGAATATTAAATCATGTTAAATTACATCAGAATACTTAAAGCTAAATCTTAATAGTTTTCATGTTTTACTTTTTTTTTTTTAAATAACTTTCCATTTCTATTCGCCATTAAGATATTGTATTTCCTATTCTACGGAATATCAAATGCTGTAAAATTTCAAAGAAATAGTAAAAAGCATTTTCCATTTCAGTTTGTTTTGAATCGATTTTCGTCGTTTTGATTCATTTTTGAATTTACCCTCTTTTAAGAGCAGTTTCGTGTTTTCATTATAAATACATGAAAATTTCCTATATTTTATTTGAGATTAGATGTTTTTTTTTTTTTTTTTTTTTCTATTTCTACATGAGACATGATTTACGTTTCTTTTGAAAAAGGATACGCAGAATTTCATTTACTATGAGATTTATGAACGTTTTCTTCTATATATTTTAAAAGTAAGAATTGGATTCGTGATAATTTTCAGTTTCCGATTTCTTCGTGAATTTAAACTCGCTGAAAAATCCCGAATTCCATTTGGATATTTTTAGGAAAAGGTCTGTCTGTATGAATGTGTGTCTCCTAAATATTTTAAGTATTACTGTTCAAGGAATAATGCACGAAAATACTTGAAAATACTTTTAGCTGGACCTGGGTATACTTTGAGGCTAATTAGATTTCGGTGTGTATTTCTCAAAAGGTGGTGCTATTATGAAATACATTTAGTAATTTTTGTGATGGGTATTTGTTAGCCTATGGAATTGCACTTAACTTTACATCTTAATAGGATTATTATACTAAATTAATTCAATTTTTGCTTTGATTTTTTTCATAAGTGATATTGATATACCATATTTTTTGCTTTAAATATAAACCCTTTTATAGTCGTATTCACCATTAACTTCAACTCCCGGCTCAACGCAAAAACTTGAAAAGCATCTAAAGGCAGAGTACAGCTATCCAACAAAATTTGGCACGCTGCTTCTGACATCTAGCGTCGAAAGTTTCATGTAACCTTTGATTGGTTATTTTCAGCTAAAAAATCTAAATTAGTTGATTTAGAGTTTTTAGCTGAAATTAACTATTTTAAAATTTTTAATTAGTTAATTCAGCTAAAAATAACAATGCTGCTAGACGGCAGAAGCAATGTGTCAAATTTTGCTGAAAAAAAGCACACTGATTTTATACGTTTTTTAAGTTTTTGAGTTCAATCAGGAGTTAAATTTAATGTGAAACAGCCGTTAATCCGACGACTTAAGCATGCATAGATTAGTTTTTCTGATTCATGCCTTCTGTATCTTGTTGTAACGTAACAACCATTTGAAAAATTTTACACGTATACTTTTTGTTTATTTAAAACTTATTTCTCTGCTTATTTTTCATACGAATAAGTATGTATTCTATCGTCTAACATTACGTGTAATTAAATAATTCATATGTAATTACAAAAATAATTACATAAACTACTTTTACTAAATTTAAATTCCTTATTATTGAGCATAATCACTCTAAATGAATTGGGGCTTGAGTAGTTAAAAGTACGTTTCTGAGCATAAAATCTTCTACTAAAGACTACATTAAGCATAATATGACAATGCTATCGTAATACAATTTAATACATTGTAGAGCACAGGCAAATCGATAAGCAAGCAGTTATCTGTACGCTGGTCACTATATTCAAACAACTATATAACTATTATTATTATTGTTGTTATTTTTTAAATAAATCTTGAAAATAAAATTCCATTGAAATTGATCATTTAGTTCAATAGAAACAAATTTGGAAATTATATGAGGTTCGACGTATTTCAAGGACGCACACGCTTTACGCGCATAATTATTTTTATAATTTTTAAAATAATATATGACATGTCGATATCGTCAATTTGCAAAAAACTTGCATTACCCCTACATCACCCCAGTGTGGTCAAATTAAGAGACCTTTTTATTCAATAATCACTAAACATTTTATGGAGTATATTTGATAAACATAATAGACGATTAATCTTTGAAATGATTAGGCAACCGTTGCAATTAAAAATTAGTGTATTGAATAAAAATATTGCCTAAATTTGGCAGCGCTGCACCTCCTCCTTTATTATTGAAGCTTTGAAGATCCTTAGAAAACTACCAAGCTTGCAAGAACTATAATTACAAATTATTTTTTATGAAGGAAAAAAAAAAAAAGTACAAAAATTTTGTTTTTATTGGCTTCCGCATGATATATTTAGTAATTTTTAAGCTATTATGACTTCAGTTTTAACGACGTAGTAAAGCAGCGTAACCTGATAGGTGAATATACTAAAATTTAATCGTACAAATTATATCAAGGTTATGTTAAATGTAAATTTTTATAAAATTGCTTCTTAAGTTCTCAGGAGCGCAAAATTTATATATCAGACATAGATAATTTCTAATTAACCCATTTGCACCACTAACGTATAGATACACTCAATTTTTTCTGGTCACTATCACCAGTATGCATACGCTGAATTTTATTAGGCACTATCATTATTCGTTAGCTAAAAATAGAAATGGAGGGTGTTGCTTTATATATATTGTATATATATATATATATATATATATATATATTTCCTTTATGATGCAAATGGATTAAATTAAAATAGTATTAAGAATTATCAAACATAATATTCTATCAAAAAACCGTAAGTCAAACATTTTTACGACTTTAAAACTTTTCCTTTAAATATATAAGCATATCTAGCAGCCTAATACTTAGCATTCTGGTCTTCAGGTGCTGGGTTCGAATCCTGGTATAGGTATGGATATTCGTAGAAGCTCGAAATCCACTTTAAGCGATAGATCCATATACAATGAGACTTAATGTTCAGAAAACGATCTCAGAGGGACAATGCAAAACCTTTGATACTATCTTCTTCTTCTATACATATAATAAAATAAGATGTTTGTGTGTGTGTCATTGTGTATGGTTTCCAGAGCTTTTTAAGAAAACGGCTGATGGCTGAGCTACAAAAATTTGCATGGTGGTTCGTAATGACCTCTCCTGATGCACCTCGAAGCCCGATTTTCGAATTTTGTTTTAGTTTTCTTTTAATTAATTAAAATGTTAAAATAAAAACCTTCTAATTACTGATAAATTGGCCATTTAATTTTAATCCTTAATTTAATTGTTGCCAAAAAAAATTATTATTTTTTTGGACAGGAAAAAAAAAAAAAAAAAAAAAGAACGTGAACAATAAAAATTACATTTATTTAAAATATTTAATTTTATTCCTTAATTGTTGCCAAAAAAATTATCATTATTTTTTCGACAGAAAAAAAAAAAAAAAAAAAAAAAAAAAAAACGTGAACAATAAAAATTACATTTATTTAAAATGAGGAAAGTAAATAAAAAAAATTAGAAATATCAGTCGTATCGTTACAAATAAGATACCAAATGAAAGATGCAATTTTTGTGAATCCAACGGATTAAACAGCTTATCGATCGGACAATTAGATTTTTAAAAATTAACTAATGTATGTATTTTAGGTGGCAAGAGAAGGAGATTGTATGGAAACCGTTTGGAATTTTTTTAAAAATGTGCTACTGATTAAGTCACATGTTTTTTTTAAAGTGGGATTAAAAATTGCAGTTTTGATTTTTTTTTAAATTTTCTTTCACAAACACAAACATATAGTATACAGCCTGTACAACACTAGACCAAATTGAAGTTCAAATTTCATCAATATTTAAATAAATAAATGAAAATAAAAATATGTTTAATGGGAAATATATATAACCATTAAAAGTTTAGTTGTCTAAAATATGGCAGAAATAGCACTCATAGCATATTGTTACAAGGTATTAAGTCTTATTTTTACAAGGGATTAAATCTAAAATGGTGACAAAAATTCAAAAGTCGCCAAAGAGAGCGATATTAAGGCGGTACTATGATCATGCTTACAAAGCATGAATTATATATAACCACAAAAAATTTATTATCTCATGCAACAGACGTAGCCGGTCATAGCATATTATAATATTTAGCGTGAAATTGTTATCATTTTTATGGTTGATCGGGGATAAACAAAATAAACATAGGAAATAACGTAAAAGCAAATATTATGTGCACCACGTATAATGTTGTTCATATGTAACTGGGATTCAAATGTAAAGGGGATACTTCATTTTTTTTTCGATACTATCTATTTTGAAACTGTTATCTAATAAGGACTTAATGGAAGCCTATAGGTAAACCATTGTCTCAGGTAATAGGGACAAGCGCCCGAGTTTTAGCGGATGACCAAATCGCTACCGAAGGCAGCAGGGATCCGAAGCGAGCTTGTGAGCAATTTTAGTATTTTATTTTATTTTATAAAGCTATATAGAAAAGAGTTTCCTTTAAACTTAGTGACCAGCGAAGCGAGCAAAGCCTGCTAGTAATAAAATAAAAGGAAGAAAATATATTTGAAATCGACATTGTCATCTTTTATGAAATTTTACCCGCCCTGTTTTCAATATTTAATAACAACTTTGAATACTAATATTTTATTTTTTGAATATTTATAATTTATTTGAGATAGGACATTTTAACATATACCAAAAACAAATTTTGAAACTATTTTTTAATCTTCATTACTCAAAGAGAATTTTTTTTCCCCCTTTTAGAATACGACCATGTTTAAACTATAACTTTTCTTATCACTTATTTGAAATTACTTTTCATTTTTGTAACCTAAGATATTGTTTTTCTGCATCTATGGAATATTAGATGCTGTATAATATCGAGAGTATGTTGAAAAGTAATTTTTCCATTTAAATCTGTTACGAAATTACACTTCCCATGATGTAATTTGTTTTTAAATTAAGTTTCTTTAAGGATAGTTACTTGTTTTATCATCATTTTATGCAAATTTATAATATGTAATTTCAACTTTCAAGAAGTTTTTATATGGGTATTCACAAGTGCTCTTACATAATTATCCTTTGAAAATGCTTTAAACTTTATTGATCGTTGCTTGAACTCTCTCTCTCTCAAAATTTTTAATGCTGAATTTGATATAAATTTATATTGGGATAGACTTTTCATTTTTTATTTTCTTTCTACTTTCGCTTATCTTTATATGGTAGAGAAACATTCGTTTGGGATAAAATTTTTGAAACTGAGTTTTTGCTATAAGTAAGTTTTGAGGTGCCCTGAATCTGAAAATCATGTTTTTGGCAGCTGGTCTGTGGGTGTTATTAGCATAATAATAATAATAATAATAATAATAAAACGGACTTAAGTAGGAAATAAATATTCTGTATTTTAAATCTGTATTAGATGGTTATGTCACTTGAAATATTTTACTGCGATCGTACAATTGGTAAGTGTACAGGAACATAAAAATAATTCAAATACATTACGTTTACTGGCAGAATTTCTCGTTCATACATTTTTAACGCATAACATAATGGAATTATATCTTTTACACAAACCTTTTTTTACGTAGAGCATGGCATGGGCAGTATCTGTCATTCCTTTACTGAAATACATAAATGAATTCAGGTATATTTGGATCTATAGTAGGTGATAACTCAAACTGCAATTCAAGTTGCGTTATGAATTTTTTTCTGTGCTGAATTTAAGTACATTATTTAGCGCGTATACAGTTTATAGACACCATAGAGGGCTACTTAAAATTAATCGAATAAGTTTCAAAGAATGATGTGCGTATGGAATTTACCTGAATAATTTAAAGTAAATATTTAAATTTAATAATAGCTATTAATTTTTGACGAATATAGTTACAATATTCGAATGGTGGATTCAGAGGGTATAGTAACCCCTCCTCTCACACAAACATATATGTTAGTTAATATTATTTCTAAAAGTACTTTCAAATGGTTTTTAAATTACGTCGGGAATGTTCAATCATAGTCATCTTAATATTAAAATGTAATAATAATAATATATCTCTATAGTAATGTAGGGTAAACGAAAGCAGTATGAGTGCAATGGTGGATTATTTTTATTATTTTTATATTATATACAGAGTGTCCCATAAGTCTGTAGACATTTTAAAAATTCACAAGAACTGAATGAGTTGATAGAATTGTACGCGGTTTGCGAAAAAATCATTCTTGTGAAGAGGAAATTTTTTTTTTGGTAAAGAAAAAATAACAATTAAGTTATTTGTCGATAGAGGGCGCTGTGCATGACCAGATTACACATTTTCATGAAAAAATGTACTTATTCGCATACAAATATTTACAGGCCTGTAAATCCTATTCTATGTGTCCGTCGTCACCACAAATTACAGTTTGTAAACGAGTTATAACATTGCTAACTGCGGCTTCAAACGGCGGTTCTTACCTGAGGGTAAACATCTTCACCAATAACGCTTCATCCACCAAGTCAGCATCGCAATTAAAATTTCATGTATGCGTAAATAGGAGGCAAAATAAGAAATGAACTGTTCTAATCGCAAAATTGTGCAATTTATAGGACTTTCATTTGCATATTTTTCTTTCACATCCGTGCGAAAAATTTAACTCTTTGTCTAACTATCATCGACAAAACATTTAACTATATATATATATATATATACATATTTTTTTTTTCTTTACAAAAAAAAAAAAAAAAAAAAAAAAAATCTTTCCTCGTGAAAATGGTTTTTCCGCAAACCGCGTTCAATTCTATCAGCTCATTCAATAGTTATGAATTTTTAAAATGTCTACAGACTTATGGGACACCCTGTATATATGAAGCTAGCGGATTTCGTCCGTTCACTGTTCATTATGTTTAAATTAACCACTTATAAAATAAGAAAAAATGTAAGTCTGAAACGATATTCCAATAAATTCGGTCCCATCCACAGAACGAGTCGTCGTTGTCTTTGACAGCGTCTTCCCTGTCCGCAATATGTCAAATTCTACTCCCCAAAGTCTGTGGTACCGCCTTATCGCTAAGCGCACAGAAAGAAACAGATTTTGACATGAACCTTGGTTGGAATCCCTACTGCTTTCGGCATCGTTTTTCCTGCTTGCACGATCCCGGATTCGTGAACAAAAGAAAATTGTGGCTAAAAATACGCTTCTATGATAAAGGGGTAGGGGTAAACTTTGAGAAAAATTTCAAATCGATAGTTTTGGTAAAATAAAAGATTGACACGGGGAATAAAAATAAATAACATTTCGTGTTAAAAAATGTCATTATTATGATAAAGTGAGAAAATCAACTGTATGACAAAATTTCAAAATGATGTGACCGCAAAAGGCTATGTTGAATAAAAAATAATGTACGCTTTCTTTTGTAAATGAAAGGAAATTTCATTATTATATTCAAATACGTTGTCTACATGCATACAAATACATACAAATCTAAATGATTCGTTTAAAATTAAAAGGTACGAGAAATTAATTTTTAAGGGGATAGGGGACATTTTAAATTGTTTTCATAAATTACTGTATTAGAGTTATTAAATTTTACTTAGACGTATATTGATATATAACAACATTAATATATTAAAGTGTTTCGAAAACTATTTATATTTGAGAAATAAAATTCAAAATTTTAATTTTTTTAAAAAATTTAAAATGTTTCATGCTTATTTGTTTTTTTTCCTTCAATTTCATATTACTATAGTTTAACAATATATTTCAAAAACATTCGGGTATTATTTGATCAGTTACTTTGTGGATTCAGTTTTTTAAATTATCTTTATACTTGAATGTTAAAAATTTTATGAAGTTTCAGTTGTCAAACAAAAAATAATATATTTTTAAAATTATTTATCGAGGAATTATCAAATTAATACCTAAATACATTTAGACTATATTGTTAAACTATAATAAGGCAAAATCGAAAGAAAAAAAAAATTAAATACCACGAAGCATTTTTAAAGTATTCAGAAAACTTTAATTTTTTGAATTTTATTTTTTAAAACTAAATAATTTTCTTTAAAATATTAGAATGCTTAAAATTTATATAATTTAATCCATATATTTTTGCAAAATTACATCATTTTAAAACAATAATTTACAAAACGACTTATAACACCCACTATTTCCTTAAATCAGGAAAAAAAAAAGTATATTTCTGTCACTGTAATATTGTTTTATCGACGATAATAAATCTTATTTGAATGTGCTGAATCTATTAATTTATTACTACTTGACATATCCGAAAAGCAATTTTAAAAAGTAAGTAAAATTTAACATGTATTTTTCAACGTGGTTAAATTTCTTTGTGTGATCGTGTTAAATTGGATGAAAAATATCCCAAAATAAATTATAACCCATTTCCTATTCCATTTTTAGAATGACTTTTCCATTTTCTCCCTGTTAAGATATTGTATTTCCGTACCTATTGAATATTAGGTGCCATGGAATGTGAAAGAATTGTAAAAATGTACAATATGTTGCTGGCTCAAGTCCCGTTTCCGATCGATTTCCATATTTTAAAATCTTTGTTTAAATTAACCTTCTTTAAAAGAAGTTTCACATTCTTTGCATTATTAAACGAAAAATTTTAAAACTTTATTCATAATTAAAAGAAGATTAATGGAAGTTTTGATATTTGAATTATAAAATGTTACATAAATTAAAATAAGTAAATAAATATAAATAAATAAATAAATAATAAAATAAAAAATAAATTAATAAAAATAAAAATAAATACATGCTTTTATTTCAAAATACTCTAACTTGTCGGATATGGATAGTATATATGTATGCAAAATTTCAGCTGAATTAGAGGATAAGAAATGGGTTAAAAATCGAAACGAATTTAGAACTCAAATCGGGAGCTCGTGTCCCCCAGATCCCCACCCCTAAATTCGTTAAGACTTAGGCATCATGCATCGCCATCGGAGTTTTACATGCATGCAAAATTACAAATCAATCGGACGATAGGAAGTGAGTTCATTTTAACTCACAAACATTTGAATTCGATTTGGGAGTCTAGGACACCGAGTGCCACTCCCTTAAGTCCATTACTACTTGAGCATGTATTGTCATCGGATTTATAAATGTATGCAAAATTTCAGCTCAATCAGACTATAGGAAGTGAGTTAATTTTAACTCACAAACATTTGAATTCGATTTGGGAGCCCAGGACACCGAGTGCCACTCCCTTAAGTCCATTACTACTTGAGCATATATTGTCATCGGATTTATACATGTATGCAAAATTTCAGCTCAATCAGACTATAGGAAGTGAGTTAATTTTAACTCACAAACATTTGAATTCGATTTAAGAGCCCAGGACACCGAGTGCCACTCCCTTAAGTCCATTACTACTTGAGCATGTATTGTCATCGGATTTATACATGTATGCAAAATTTCAGCTTAATCGGACGATAGGAAGTGGGATAATTTTAATTCACAAACATTTGAATTCGATTAAGGAGCCCAGGGCCCCGAGTGCCACTCCCTAAGCCCATTGCTACTTCAGCATGTATTGCCATCGGATTTATACATGTATGCAAAATTTCAACTCAATTGGACGATAACAAGTGAGCTAATTTTAACTCACAAACATTTGAATTCGATATGGGAGCTCAGGGCCCCGAGTGCCACTCCCCTAAGTCCATTACTACTTGAGCATGTATTGTCATCGGACTTATACATGTATGCAAAATTTCAGCTTAATCGGACGATAGGAAGTGGGATAATTTTAATTCACAAACATTTAAATTCGATTAAGGAGCCCAGGGCCCCGAGTGCCACTCCCTAAGTCAGTTGCTACTTCAGCATGTATTGCCATCGGATTTATACATGTATGCAAAATTTCAACTCAATTGGACGATAACAAGTGAGCTAATTTTAACTTACAAACATTTGAATTCGATATGGGAGCTCAGGGCCCCGAGTGTCACTCCCCTAAGTCCATTACTACTTGAGCATGTATTGTCATCGGATTTATACATGTATGCAAAATTTCAGCTTAATCGGACGATAGGAAGTGGGATAATTTTAATTCACAAACATTTGAATTCGATTAAGGAGCCCAGGGCCCCGAGTGCCACTCCCTAAGTCCATTGCTACTTCTGCATGTATTGCCATCGGATTTATACATGTATGCAAAATTTCAACTCAATTGGACGATAACAAGTGAGCTAATTTTAACTCACAAACATTTGAATTCGATATGGGAGCTCAGGGCCCCGAGTGTCACTCCCCTAAGTCCATTACTACTTGAGCATGTATTGTCATCGGATTTATACATGTATGCAAAATTTCAGCTCAATCGGGTGATAGGAAGTAAGTGAAAAGTGAAAATTCTGTTCTTAGATTTGACGCACGTACATAAATAGATAAACAACATACTAAGTTAAATAAAAGAATGTAATAAAATAATATTTTTTAAATTTAAAAGTTTATGTTAGACTAGACTCATAAATATTTCTTTTAATCTCTTTCTTGTTTTCTATTTTTCAATGTTCATTAAAAATTTTAAAGTTTTTAGGACTAGGAGGACTTCTAGTTTCAATCTGGGTAAAAACGTCGTCGTCAGTTTTTGTAGGCCAGTTTTGTGTTACACCAAAATAAATTAGAAATATCAATTCTATCGTTACAAATTCGGTACCAAATGAAAGGGGCAATTTTTCTGAATCCAGGGGTGCAAACATTTTTTCGACACGGCAATTAAGGTTTTTAAAGTTAACTAAAGTAGGAAATTTGGATGGAAACACTTCATTTTAATTCGTTTCAGTCATTTAAAAAAGTACGTGGCCTAGTTTTACGGTCAAGAAATGAGATAAAAAATAAATTAAAAATTAAAAAATGAAAATAAAAAATTTACAGATTGAAATTAAATGTCCTCCGTACTAAACAAAATTCTGTCTTTAACAGAATTTTTACTCTTTTTTTTAATGAAAAGGCGATTATTATTATTATTATTATTATTATTATTATTATTATTATTATTATTTAAGTCAGATTAATTTGTGGGAAATTTAAAATTAAATAATAATATTTTAGCAGTTCTTTGGTACCAAATTTCCCAATTAGGACATTTCCTAATACACTAGGACATTCCCAATACATTTAGCCGACATTTCTTGTTTCTTGGGAATACATGCATAGCTGTTAACTGTTCCAATCTTTTCGGAACAATTTTCCTCACTATTTTTAAAAAGTAAATTTTAAATATACTAATCATTGAAAATATTGCTAAATATTTATTTCGAAGACAGTTGGTGTCATTTTTGAAATTTATTTTCATAGGAATACAAAAGTTTAGAATATTGGATACTGTAAATTGTAGGACCAAAAAGCAGGTACTGAAAGCGTAACAAAAGTGTCAATGATAGATCAGTTTTAGAACAAATCATTCAATAATACCGTTTAAATTTTACTAAGATACGAAAACGAAGAAATTTCGTGATTTTTTTACTTGCAATAAGTATTAGTCTCCATTAAAGTGCCTACACTAAAAAACAATATTTCTTTATATACTAAACGTAATGCATTATGTTGAATCTATTAAACTTTTACTTGCACATTAAGGCTTATTAGAGCGGGACTTACCTAGTGATTAAATGCCAGAACGTTAACCAATCGGCCACCAGATAGTAAATAATTTTCTAAATTTTAGGGACCTAACTGCAGAAAGTATATTCTCATATTCGAAAAAATTGGAAAATGAGTCACACGAAAAGCTTATGAGCTAGTGAAATTTAGAGATTTACTTAAAACATTTTATATAGAAAAGAACTTCTTTATTTGACTATTGCCTTCGAGATAGAAAATAGCCTCTTTATTTAACTGTTGTCTTCTGAAGAAACTTTTTTTTTTTCTTTAGTAGTAACTTTATTTTTGTAGTGTATTTAAAAATAAAGTCTATTCTTAAAACAATTAAGCAAATAAATAAATAAAATAAATAAATCAGTCTCCTAATTTTGTACATTTTATTTGAAATTTAAAGTATTTCAAAAATATAAAGGCAAAAATGTTAAGGCAGGTAAAAGGGATCGATATAAGTAAGTTTAATATGGGATTTCGAGACGAAAATAATGCGTTAAAGTACACTCCTGCTCAAAAGTTTAGCAAGATTTGCAAACGATCAGATTTTTTTTTCGATTTAAAAACTTATCTCTCGATAAGATGTTTTTAAACATTGGTTATTCGAAGAACTGGGTCTTCCTCATGTTTTTCAGTGAAGAGTGGTTTAAGACAACATTTAGGGGGCTAAACGAATTGAACAAAATCAATAATGTTTGTGATCACCCTGTATCATAAACGAAATGGTCTGTAACTTTAGGATATGTTAATATAGGCCCAGTACAATTTGTGGGGATGAATTTGTGTGGCGATAGCATGTTAAATAAATGAGATATAAGCATTTATTTTAAAACTCTGAAAGAAATCAGTATTTTTTTTTAAATTTAGAATACAGAGTTTTAAACGAAAATTATTCCCACTTTCAGATAAATTGAAAAAACACTTCTGAAACAATATACTGCAGTCTGAATACAAATATCTTAAATATCTCCTGAAATATTAGCATTTTTATGAAAAACGTTTTCACTGCGCATGTGCGAAATATAGAAAAAAATTTATTACATAGGTTGAAAGCTAGATATAATATTGGGTAACTTTTATCAAAAGTTTATTTGAATGGAGTAAAAATTAAGCAAGTTTTCTGCAAAAGAACGAGCTAGATTTTAAGTATTTTTCCAGAGTTGAAATTTGATAAAGGGTTTTTCACATGCCACTTATTTAATTTAAATATCCAATTATTTTAACCCTTTCAGGGGCGGTGGTATATATTTTATACAGTCTAATTTCAGTTCTCAACTGCAAAAATTCATCCCAGAAATTTTATATAAAATTTTACTTTTTTTCTTATCTGAAAACATTCATTTATTACTTTTCTTCTAATCTTGATCTCAAACTCTGGTGGCATTTGATTTTAAATGAACTTAAATTCATTGCCCCTGAAAGGGTTAATTACGCTCCAAAAGTACTTTTTTTGCCTTTTGCAAAGAGGTTGAAATAATCGTATGTTCAAATTAATTACGCAGCATATGAAAAAGCTCTTATGAAATTTCAACTCTGGAAAAATATCTAAAATCTTGCTCATTTTTTTGCCGACAATTTGCTTCATTTTTACTCTATTCAAATGAACTTTTGACAAAATTTACCAATATATCTAGCTTCCAATCTATGTAATAAAATTTTTTTCTATATTTTGCACGTGCGCAGTGAAAACGCTTTTCATGAAAATGATCATATTTCATGAGATATTTTGATATTCGTTATCCGATTGCAGTATATTGTTTCAAAAGTGTTTTTTTCAATTTATCTGAAAATATAAATAATTTTCGTTTAAAACTCTGTATATTATAAATAAAAAACATGCTAATTTTTTTTTTTTTTTTGGGGGGGGGGGGGGGGGGGAATTTTAAAATAAATGCTTACATCTCCGTTATTTAATATGCTATCGTCACACAAATTCATCCACAAATTGTACTGGATCTATATTAATATATCCTAAAGTTACAGATCATTTCGTTCAATTAATGATAAAGGGTTACCACAAACACTATTAATTTCGCTCAGTTTAAAAGTGTTGTCTTAAACCAATCTTCAGTGAAAATCACGAGGAACACCCAGTTCTTTAAGTACCCAATGTTTGAAAACATTTCATTGAAAGATAAGTTTTTAAATAGAGAAAAACTGGTCGTTTGCAAAACTTGCTAAACTTTTGAGCAGGAACGTAGTAGATTGCGCTGATGTAATCATGAGTAAAAATAACTTGCTGTAACTGTCGTTCCTTACAAGGATTTTGGAAAACAAACACTTTTCAAAATCCTTATAGGGAATCTTTTCTTCTTCTGGTGTCACCATAAGAAATTTGTCTATAAAAGTCCTTTTGAGTTTGATGAGGATGTTTGGTGTTTGGGGGCAGATTGTTCGTTGCTGCTAGATACGTGATACGTCTGACATTTTCGATAATGAACTCTTCGCTGACTTTTGCACTGTCACTGTGAATCTTGTATTACTGTTGGTGACTCTTCTTTAGAGAGTCTATTGCAAAAATGACTGTAAATTTTTGGATTACTTCGATTTTCTTCGTTTTTTTAAATCCATGAAGAAAGGTGTTTGTTATAACCTCAAAGCATTTAGTTTCTCTCTCACTGTGTCTGTCTGAGACATTGTAGCTTCCAAAAAAATGGGCTGATTTCAAAGTTTTTCCCCCCCCTATTTTCTACTCATCTTAAACGATAATTGTCATGGAATTTCGGTTGAAAATTAGAAATTTTATAATAATAATAATTTTTATGTAAATGTAAGGTTAGCAATTTATTCTAAATAATTTCAAGACAAGCCATGCGCACGGGGAGGGGGGGGGGGTTGGAATAACAAAATATTGTTAGGTCAACCAATATATATATATATATATATTAAATAAACAGTTTGGTTGGTTCAGTACATCACACAATCATTAGCTGTTTACACAGATATCTATGACATAGCTTATTTGACTATTGAGTAAAAGTGATTCTTCTTTCAACCATATACTTTTCGTTTATCGAAGCAAACTGATTGGTTAAGTGAACAATATTTATGTTAAAATGACAAAATAAATCTAAAAATTAGTCAACGAAATAAATTTGGCTTTCTTAACAACATTTTTTTCACCCGGTGCATATGCATTTTATATAATTTTCGAGCAGAGAATCTGCCAATTTTCAACTGAATCTCAGAGGATAAATGACTTAGCTTTTAAATTAAAGTATATAAAAGTTTATATTGTAATCACGTTTTTTTTTTTTTTTTTTTTTTTTTTTTTATTATTTTATTATTTTTTTTTCTTTCAACCAATTGAAAAAGATGACTATAAAGGCACAGTCACACGCTATTTAATTTCATTTGAAAATTACAGATTTTATAGAAAAATAATATATAATAAAATTCCATGTCAACTACGCGCTTGACATTTTATAATTTCCGAGCCAGAGTTCTTTTAATTGAAAACCACACACACACACACACACATATATATATACGTATTTAATTAAATTCAATGTGAGAGATTTTTTTTTCATTTAAATTAAGCTAACTTTACACTTGTTTACTTACATGATGTTAATATTTTTTTTTTTTTTTTTTTTTTTTTTTTTTTTTTAAGCGGTTACATTAAAATGAACAATTTCCTCACTTACATTCCAGCTCAACTCGGCCCCACTCTACCTGACTTTATATTTTTGCCAGGTTTTTATAAATCGCGATTGGACATCTTTTATTATTGGACGTCTTTTATTATTATTATTATTATTATTATTATTATTATTATTATTAACATTATTTAATAAAGGTAAATATTTAAAAACTATTAAAAAATTATATTTGATTTATTTGTAATCAAAAGTATTATTGAAAGGACAATATTTTTAGCCTTTCTCTATTCCTAATTTTATAATTAAACACTGACTATATTATTTTAAATTTTATTAATAATGTTAGTAATTATTTTGAACTTTTTTCTTTCATTTATTTTCTTCATGTTTATTTATTTTTAGTTTTTACTGAACCACAATATAATTCTTTAAAAATATTCATCACCAAATAATGCAAAAGAAAACAATCAATCAGATAAGAATGTTCAAAGTAGAATTCAATTTCTTTAGACTTGCTTATAGTCTTTTTTGAAAAACAGTAAAGAATAAAATAATTTTCTTTGTTTTCGTTGTCGACATCTGTCGCAGAATGTAAATCATCCAGAGAGTTCTTCAAAATGATTTTTTAATGCTGAAATAAAAAGTCATTTCTCTTTTTTTTTTTTTTTTTTTTCTGGTTTCATTTTGATAGTTTTTAACTTCTGACTTTTTTAGGATTAAAGAATTTTTCTGCAAATAATTCTGTTCCATTAGTGGTTTTTTTCACCCTTTTCTAGAGAAAATAATTTACTCAGTATATATTTTTTTACCAAAATTTTAGAAATAACACGAAAGGGAATTGTGGGTTATATTTGTATCATGAAAAAGTTTTATATCATTAAAAATACCATTTATTTTTTTATGATAATAGTTGCTAAAAAGTAAAGAAAATATTATATGTTTACAATATTGTTGTAAAGGGTTCAACGTCCTTCCTTGCATCTGAAGTGGTGTTGGAAAAAAAGTAGATTTATAAAGTGCAAAAAAGAAGTAGATTTTAGCAAAACAAGTAGATATTGTAAAGAAGGGCACTCTATTGAATTCCAAAGAGACCAGACAAATTTTTCTATTTATTGATCAAACTTGGGTTTAAAAGATAATAACTTAGGGCTCCTGAAATTTGAAAGTTCTTCTTTTAATAGGAGTCTAATTTCTAGAATTTTCTAGGAGCTCAAAATTTCTCGTGCAGACATATGTGCTAATTGTTTGTTTCCAGGAGACTTCGTTATAAGCAAATAATCATTGTTCCTGAATAAGTAACATTCCTATTCTGCAGTCTAATGCTGTTCACTTGAATTTTGTGATATAAGTGATGTCTTTATAGGACTTTTTCTAGACGAATAAAGTCCACGAATAAAGTCCATTCGTCAACTAGAACAAACTCCTTCACAAACTACTTAAATTGCAATCTTATTAAAAGCAAGCGGCGTTGATCGTTTTCGTGAAGATCAACATGAGGGGCTTTTTATCTATATATTAATAGGCAAGCATAAAATTTGTTGTCCCTTTTTAACATATTAATTATGGGAGTAGAGGGTTGAAAATGGTATCATTCGAAAGGTATGGTTAGCCGGAAGGTGCGAATACAAATATTATTTTCTTATGATGTCAAGAAGGTATTTAAAAATACATTTATTTTTTATGCATTTTCCCCCATTTTTCCCTTTTATACACGTATTCCTTCACATTAAAAAATACCTAAAAGTAGAAATTGTTAAATCTGGCAATTTCATAAAGCTCAAATAAAACCATAGACACAGTAATTTGTATAATGTAGCATCACTATACGCAAGCGAAGTGATGACGTCACTGTCTGTCCATGGAGCCATGTAAAAGATTTTCTATGTTAATTGTCCATTGAATTTTTTGTAAAAAAATATGAAAAAATAACGGAAATTATCTGCCGATTTTAATTCCGATATTTGGGTATAGTTATACATAAGTTACTGTCTACATGTGTTTGATTGAGTTATTTTTTCTGTAAAATTGATAAAATTTTAATTTAAAATCACAAAACTCCAGAAAAAAAAAAAAAAAAAAATGGCAAACTTCCAGTTTCGAATGTAAACATAAACATTTCATTTCAAAGGGTGATATTTAAACAATAAATATTCAACTAATATACCAAATAAAAGGAAAATGGATTTGTTACTAACTGCTGCATGTATAAGTAGACGATACGGAAAAAATTCCGATTTCCGTTTTCTGCTGAATTTACATGTTTTGAGCTTTCTTTACGTTTCAATTAACTGAAATTGGCTACTTATTTTTTAAAAAAGTGTCTTTATTGCTAGCTTTTGTGGGTAGAAGAAGCAAGTAGAAGATACATAAAAACTTTTGATTTCCAGTTTTCGATGAATTTACACGTTTTGAGATTTCCTTGCATTTTAAGTGAAATTGACTACTTATTTTTATTTTTTAAAAAGTGGATTTATTATTCTTTTCTCTGCATATATAAGTAGAAAATATAAGATTCAGAAATGTTTTAGATTTTCGATTTTCGATAAAGTTACACGTTTTGAAATTTCCCGAACTCAATTCGACCATTTTTGAAAAATATCTTTTTTTTTTTTTTTTTTTTTTGTTCAAACACTGTACTTTATGAACCAATCGAATTAATTTAACAGAATTTGATACTTGGTTGGACCTTGGTCTGACATGGTACCTATTAGCTTCTGGGCTGTATCACACAACAAGGGGCGTTTTCACGTTGCGATTTTCTCTCATTTCAGGAAAGGCTAACATCTACAGAGAGAAATAGTTATATTAAGTAAAACTCTGCTGATTCAGTTAGAGTGAATATCGGCAAACAATTGCCGCAGCTGTGTTGCAATTGCATTCCGTTTAGGACAAGGCAATAACTTTGCTTTGCCTCGCTTTGCAAAAAAAAAAAAAAAAAAAAAAATGGTCGAGTTTCGACCACTGGACTATACTAGTTTTTATAAATCTACATTACTTGTTTTGTTTTTCTCAAATAGCTATGACACAGCTTTTGGAATCACACCAAACTATATATCAAGTTTGCTTATTATTCGAATAGAAGCGATATTGATTCAGTTTTTATGCATATCTTCATACAAGGAAAATACATTCTTCACTTTTTCCCAATTTGCGCGACAACTGTTTCTGTAAAGTTTTCAAGATTAGTTTGACTGATATATTTCAGCTTATTTGACAAATAATCACTAATTATTATTACTATTACTTGCACTGTATTAGTAAAAATAGTTACGATCATTCTTTCGATGTACTTAGGTGGATCATTCAAATCTGTGCTGTACACCCCCCCCCCCCGTCTTTAATATTAGAACTGTTTCTCAGTCTCTGTGGGGTATAAAATGACCAAATTTACACTTAACCCTTTCGCTACCAGCGTCACATATATGTGACGATCCGATTTTCTTACCTGAGCCCTGCGTCACAAATATGTGACAGGTGTTCATTATCAGTTTATGATAATTGTTTGCACTAAATCGTGTCGCACACAGACGGGTTATGTTATAAAACAATAAAATATATACAGGATGTTATTAGTTTTAGTTAGAAAGTTATAGATACATGCCACAAAAATAAATGACAATTGGTATCATATTTAAATAATAAGGCTGTGATGGCAGTTTTTCTCCTGAGGCTCTGGTAGCGAAAGGGTTAATATTAATAATACTATGAGTAATAGGAATTTGTTGATGAAATATATCAGTATAACAAAAAAGAAAACTTTATGATGATCCTAAAACATACTAGTTTTTCTTTTGAAGAAAAAGTAACTTACACCATGTAAAGAGTATTGCCAAATCTAGGGACTTTTTTATTCAGTCCACCACTAAATTTTAACTGAAACGTTTGTCTAATCACTTGGAAGGTTATTTGTCTATTTAAGTACATCAAATATCACTTCTCGAAATTATTGGTGGTAATTGAATAAAAGAATCCCTAAATTTGGCAGTACTGTATGTAAACATACACCTTAAATAAAAAACAATCAAGAGTTTTTTCAGGTTGAAATAATTAAGAACAACCTTTCACTAGGCACGAATGCAGTGTAAAATTACTAACATGTCTATAGGTTTTGGTTATGCCTACTTTATTGCAGAACATTGATGCAAATAAATTGTTTAATCAAAATGTTCTTTACAATTTCTTACATTTATATTATATTTTAGTATACTTTAATGATAGATTTTAAAGATATTTAGGTTTGATAAGTTAATTTTTGATAAGTAAATTTTTTAAAAATATTTTTATGTTTTAATGCTGAATCTTCATGCAAAACTTTAAACAGTCAAACATAAAAAAAAAAAGAAAAAGGAAGAATGAAAGAAAGAAAAGAAAAGAAAGAATGAAAAAAATATCTATAAATTTACAACGTAATACCCATATATGTTTAGAATATATTGTTAAACTATAATAATGTGAAGCTGAAAGGGAAAAAAAAAACCTAGTTAACAGGGTGCATAAATTTTTTTTCGCTAAAATTTAAAATTTTCAATTTTATTTTATTAAAATTTTTCGAGAAATTTTAATTTATTTAAAACTGTTTTATTTTACTGTACATATCTATGCGTATTTCTTTTTTTTAATTCCAAGATTGTAATTTACGAAAGCATTTTATAATGTTCAACATCCTTCTATTTTTTCCATTTAAAAAAAAAAAAAAAAAAAAAAAAAAAAAGTCTGCATTTTATGTGACTATCTTTCTTTCTTTCTTTCTTTCTTTCTTTTTTTTTAATACTAAACTTTTATAATACTTTTTGAAATAAGACAAAAATTTCATTTTCGAAATCAGTGAATTGTTTCACTATTATGTTTATGTTAGTTAGCATCATTATTATTATTTTAATCCAATAAACTACAAATTAATATTTTGATATCATTTGTCATTAAATAATAATAAAAATTCAGTTCGTCAGATAAGAATATTTAAAGTCGAATTAATGTACTACAGACATGTTATTAAGTTTTTAAATTAAAATGCTTTGTTTTTACTGTTGTTATTTATGGCATTTTCTTGAGGATAAAAGATATCGACAAAATAACTTTAGATCTCCCGTCGTATTATAGATATGAAAAATTTAAGTAATCGTGAATATTTTCGACTTCTGTTTTCTGACTTTTTTACGTATTTTCGATGTGTGAGGAATCCGAAAACCACAAAATCTATGTGGTGACCGCCTATAGATTAGTCTGTTTGTTATTTAGTTTGTTTGTCTGTGTTGAGAATATTTCCAGAGTGAGTGATCGTAAAGCGGTCGGACCAGTTTTAAATATTCCCTACGATACCGGCAAGAATACTACTTATTTTCAACATTCTAATTTGGAAACATCGTAAGTTATATTCGAAATCTACTACTTTCTTACAAGGGAGAATAGGGCAAAATTTCGCATAAACTGGCATACAATGAGAAAAAATTCTGTAACTGACATCTAGAATCTTAATTGTGGCTCTAGAAAAAACAGTTCCATGTCATCCTTATAAATTCTAGTTTCTTTGGAAAGGGAGTTCTAGACATCCCTATTAGAATTCTATAGCGTTTGCCTATATTCTCGAGGGCAAAGTTATTTAAAAATCTCTGCAAATAAATGCGAATACAAGAGGCGGGTTTCAGCAACTATAATCTTGGTTATATTACCCAATTCCAGAAAATCCAGCGAGAATTTCTGGAAATACAAAAGATTTAGAATATTCGGAATATTCAGAATATTGTTTTACCATCTAGAAATGTGTAAACTAGAAATTTTCGATATTTTCGTCCTTATACACATAATTAGGAAACCTATATTTCTAGTTAAGGGATTTAGAAAATGGCCACTTATTCATTCTAGAGGAAGATATTTTTTTCTCAGTGTAATGAGGATTATTTTCATCGTAAAGATATCGAATCAGGTTTAAAACATAATTTACGATGGTGACACGAAGATCACTAACAATGAACATTCTACTTTGAAAACTTTATAAGTTATTCGAAATTTATGATTTTTCTTAACTTGGAAGAATAGGGAATAATTTTGTATAAACGTGCACTATGAGGATTATTGCTTTTGTAACAATGTGCAATTAAATGATAACCACACTATAAAACTATCCCTAATAAACTGAATCAGCCTATTAGGATAAAGTAAATGTATCGATTCAGATTTAGGGTAGCCTAGTGGATCTGCGTGTACAGTTTTATTGCAATTGATTTATGAATGAGAATTTTATTAAGTAACAAATCAGTTTATTGCAATATATGTTTGTATATTTGGACAGAGCATAATATAACAGAACGCAATTTTTTAATTTAGTGCAAAGTATTATTTTATTCAAGCATCAATTGAACTTCATTCAATCAAATTATTTTCGATATAAAATTTTTCATAAGCGTTTTTTTTTTTTTTTTTTTGTGTAATTTTACCAATAATTACTACTTTCAGTAGATGCAGAACACTTCATTAAAGAATTCGCAAAATATCACAAAAATTTTGTTAATAATCTTTTCTTAACATTTACATATTTTCTATTAAATTGTTTCTTAAACATATTATATATATATATATATATATATATATATATATATTTAAATGATAGATATCGTAATGAAATTTAACCTTAAAATTTAGCAATCAATAGATACAAAACAATACCAACACAACAAAAATAGAACTGATTTTAACTTATAGGTAAGACTGACACAAAAATGTTGCGATACAGATTAAGAACCAATAAGAGACCAAAACAACTTAAATTACTTACGCCAACATGAATGATAATAATAAAAAAAGGACCATTAAACTTAATGACAGAGAAAATAACTAAAGGAACACAGAAATAATAATTCGATAAAAATGCTTAAAATTAGAAGTAAAAACTCGTCAGGGGGCATTTACTTCATAAAGCTGTGAAAACTGCATCGATTTCGTAAAACAATATAGCTAATCATAGCAATTTATATTGTTCCAGCCCCGATCGAGGCAGCAAAACTATTTTGAATGAGTAATTAAATAAATTATTAAATAAAATCATCAAGGAATCCAGAGAGAAAACTAGAAAAAAGCAGAGTAGCCACATGTAAAACTTTTACATAAACTGGAGAATAGGAAGATGCCAACAAATTATTGAAATAAAAAATAAAAGCATTGCAAACATCGATTAATCGATAAAGAATTAACGTCTGAGCTGTGTCATTAACGATTAAATTCACTGAGTAATTATTTATTGAGTTAGTGAAATTTTAATTTTAAGTTAGTTAAAGTTTAAACTAGTTAAATTTTAATTCAAATTATATGTAAATCAATGAACATTAAAACTTATATCCAGGAAGTAAAATAAGCTCATTCCCACTAGATTTCACATGTAGCGAATATACATTCCTATAACGTGAAAAAAGGAAAGTTATTCTCCTAAGCAGGAATAATGTTGCAGATTTCTGAAGCTAAGAGTTACAAAAGCGGCAGATATGACTATTAATTAATTTTGCGCCAAGGAACATTTATATATGAAGTGCAATATTTCAAATGCATTCTAAAGTAGCTACATTCGCAGTAGAGAAAGAAGCATAAATCTCTACAGATTTAATGAAATATTAACTTTTTCTGGATTAAATAGTATTAATTGATACATATGACATCAGCCACAGACCATAGGGAACCATAACGCTCCAAACTACCATAACCGCTTGCTGTAGGACATTTTATTGAAATTTTGAGGGCCCTTGAGCTTGGTAATTAATGTGCTAGCTGCATATTTATAACAATAAATATTATAGCACGCCTGTTGAGAGCACTTTAACGGAAAAAGGACTTTACAGCGTATGTTAGATTTTATTTGTGTGTATCGTGTTTATGTACAATGTTTTGATTTTGAAATGAAATATTAGACTAACATTATTTTTCTTTTAATGATAAAAAAAGCTTCATATGAATAAAACTATTGCTAATATTATAAAAAAATTACCAAAATTATTGAATTAATATTAATTTTTTTTAATGTTACGAAAATTAAAAAATACCAATAAACGAAAACTCGCAATGATTAATTGCATGGTGGAGAAAGAAATTAAAATAAATGTTTTTTAAAAACATTTTTTACTATTTATTTATTTATACATTTTATAATGTATGTAGTATTGAAAAATTTCAGCTAGGTAAATACTTGAAAGCCATCTAAAAAATAAGTTCACCAGATTTGTATAAAAATAAGAAGGCATAATTCAAGCTTCAGTTCACTTTGTTTTATTTAAATATTTAAAAAAATATGAACTATTGGAAGTGACCATATAGCATTTACAAAAATTAATAATTTTGAAATAATTACGGATGTGGAGGGGAAGCGGGGATCCCAAAAATTATCGACTTCACAGGTTACATGATGGTGAAAAAGTGATGCTCGGATTCTTCGTTAATTTTGCCAAATCACCAATTGAATCCAAATTCAAAATAATAGAAAAAAAAAATGGTTGTAATTAATAGTACATTTAAATACATGTAATTTTTTGAAAAGGTTACCAGACATTTATAATTCAAACGGTTCTTAGTGAAAGCCAACTTTCGCCAAAATCATTTTGTGGGAACAAGGAACTTTTAAGCAAATCATTGTACCATGCTGTGAAATTATGAATACAAAATAAGGGCGCCGAACAGCATTTATTTACAAGATGAAAGGAAATCGAATTATCAAAAAGGCATAACATGCTATTGTAGATCTGCATGATGTTACAGAAAGACCAAAGATTCAGATGATCAAAGATTTCTAGAGAGTTGAAATTAGAAAAAGATACTTATGTGGGAAGAGGGGAGGATATCAAAATTTAGAAAACACATTGCATATTAATTTAAGTTATAGTTTGGAGGTCATAAAAAGGTTTCGTTACATTAGAATGGTTTTTATACGATTATATATTTTCTTAGAATATGTGATAATTGGCATCACAATATCAGATTGATAACTAAACTTTTTTTTATATTCTTGTATATAAAAATTATGTGTATGTAATACATATTTTCTGCATGTATTTTAATTGTATTTTTTTATGAAGCATATAATTTCTTTTTAGGCTTGTGAAAACTTTTTATTTATTTATTTCTTATTAATCCTTATATGCGAATCGAACTGAGATAATTACTTACGTTAGTTTGTCTAAAATGTTTCATATTACATAAAGTACTATTTTATATTATTTAAGTTTATATCATTTGCAATATTCAATGAAATATTGTTAGGTTTCCAAAAAAAAATTATTATATACATTTTCTAAGTAAACTTTTCATTTGCATATTTTGCTGCAGCCTTTAATTTTTTGTAAAGATGTGTATTGGCAATAAGTATGAGAAATGCCTAATGAAATCACTTTTAAAGACTTTTTTTTTCCGGGGAAAAGAGAATTTGGATAACTTTTTTCTGCATAATTCTTAAATAAAAATACTTCTGTTATAACATTATTTTTTAAGCTAAATTCCTCTCATTTTTATTTGTGTTGCTTAGGAATAATATTTTATTAGATGTTTGAATTAAAAGAAAAAGAAATGTTAATTTCGAAATTTATTTTTAAATATTTTTCAAAACACATCGTAATGTTTAAAAAGTAGCGCACAAATGCCACGAAAATTAAAAAAATTCTAAGATTATGTAAAATTTTCATTAATAATCCTTATAACAAGTCCAAATTCGAAAATTTTACATAAAAACTAACATAAAGAAAAAAGTAAAACAAACTTTTACAAATGTAAGATACTTAAAGATAAATCCAACAGCTCATGTCCAAATTTAGCTTGATCCTGATCGATTTCCGATTTCATGATCGATGTTACATTTTTGTATTGTTAAAAAAAGACCACTTTCAGGATTTGTCAGTCGTAGAAAAAAAAAAAAAAAGTATTTTTTTAATGATTTGAGATATTGTTTATTATTTTTATAATTACAAACGTAGCGTTTTTTTTTTCCTACTTTGTACGCAGAAGAAAAAAAATATTTTGTTGAAACAACAAAAATTTTGTTGAGGGGTCTAAGGAACCTTAGACGGGTCAAAAAATCCATTCAATCAAATCAATGGGTCAAAATTTCTTTTCTTTTCTTTCTTTTTTTAAGTTTATCATTATTCTTCAAACGTTTCTGAACGATATACAAAAAATTGCATAAGAAATTCGCCTTATTTCTCGAGAAAAGACAGTTTAAGTAAGCTACGTACATGCTTTTATTTACTAACAATTTAATTTTTAACTACTGTTTTTTCAGTTTCTAAAATTTTAGCCTAGAGCCCATTATATCTCAACAACATTATACGGTATTTTCATGAAACTTGACAACAACATTAAATTTAATGTGAGCAACAACTTAAACCTCAAATCAGTATGATATTTATAATAATTACATATTGTATTAGCATTTAAATAACAAAATAAGCATTTTTTAGAAATACAAAATTAATTAAAATTTTTAATCTATATTTTAATGTTTTAATTTGAGGTATAAGCCCAAGAAACAATCCTTTTGCATAATTATCAGTTATATTTAAACTTCTCACAATATTTTTGCTACAATCTTGCGCGCAGTGACCACATGCCAACTTTTGCTTTTAAAATTTTAATCAAACTAATTGACTTTTTTTAAATCATAAAAATTATCAATTATTATTAAAGTAATATTAATAATAATAATGTAATGCATTTGTATGAAATCAAATTCTCAGTGGAAAAATTTCAATGTTATATGAATTATAGTTAAGGAGAACAAAAGTATCATGGTAAATGGTAACATAGTAAAATTATATCACAAAGAATCAGGTAAGATTCTTTGGGCCTCTTAAATCAGCCAATTGCTTTTCTTGATATAGTCTCAACAAAAATTCCGTTACCAAAATCCAAATTAGTTTGTTGTAATTCAACAAATATTTGTTTAAATCAACCAAATTATTTTATTGATTCAGCACCTAGCTCGGTTATTGGCTGTTTACAGAGAGATCCATGGCGCTTCTTATCTGTGACTAGCCCGTGACAATTACTTTTCTTTCACTATATTCTTTTTATTAATCATATCAAATCAATTTGGTTAACTGAACTGATATATTATTAAACTAACAAACCTAAAAATCAGTCATCAAAATAATTTTTTTTCAACAAAATACAATAAATTTAAATAATTACATTCTAAATTCTCTTTAATTAAACATGGTAAAGAACGTTACTGGGAATTACTATGATTTAATACTTAAAAGAGAGTCAACCTCAGATTGTTAGTTGCACAGCTATTTCAAGCGAAGCATAAAGCAATTGACAAATCGTGAATGTTCAGATACTTTACAATACTTTTAATTATATGTCTAATTAAGAACTGCAACTTGAGTAGGCGATCTGTTTCTTTGTATTCTAATTATATATTGAAATGCAATAAAATCGTTATTCTTAGGGAAAAGAAATTAAAGTTGTATAACCCAATACAATCTAAGTTTGATTGATTTCCGATAATATAGTTCTTTCTCTTTAAATATATCAAACGGAACAATTTCTGTTTACGCTTATCATTCGAAAGATAAAAACGTAATGGTATTCATATAATGATATGAAGCTTATAAAATTCCTGTTATGAAAAAAAAAAAAAAAAAAAAAAAAAAAACACTGTTTGTCATTAAAAGAAAATTCTTTGTGTTTTTTAACCTTTTTTTTTTTTTTTAAAGAATTTATTAGGTATTTTTCTGTGCAACCAGGCAAAATAAATAACAGTGAATAATAATAATAATAATAATAATAAAAACTAGTTGAGTTGAATTAATCTGTATACTTCGTATAAAGGAAGACTTTTTTTTTTCTTCTGTTTTATTTATTTTTATAGTTGCCAGTCGTGAGGAAAATTCATTATTAAGAATGGTTTATAATGCTTGAATAAAACGTTTATGATGTCTAATTTCATTAAAAATATATTAAGTATATCTTATAATTGAAAATTTGTATGTTTTGGCCATCATAAAACTTTTTCCATATTTTTCTGTAATAAATTTACGCAGTACAAATTATTTATTAAAATTATTTTCCATGATCAGCGCAGGCGAGTTTCTTCCTAAAGAATTATTAGTAAGAATTATTAGAAAGTACAAATATTGACTGCAAGCAACTGAAAATTGCAATCAAGGTTCACTTACATTGTGTACTTTATTAGACTTGCAGAATTGTTTGAAAACTTGTGTAATATTAGTATAAAAACACTGATAGAGGTTACATTTTAATTTATAACTCAGCATCCCATGACAATCCCAAGTTGAAAATCCCATAATAGACAATAAATGTAGGAACAACATATAATTTTTAAGAGAAAATAAATAATACCCTTTTTGAAATATTGAAGGTCAAAGGTAAAAATGTTTGACCTCGAAATGAAAAAGTTAAAAAATATATGCATGTGATATATAATTTGAAAGCCTGTATTAAAAACTTTCTAACGATTCCAAATTGATGCCTCTAAGTCAGTTAGGTAACAAAATATGGGTACATTTGTAATACAAGAATTTTGAAAATGTTCACTTTTTACCCATTTTTGCAGCCCTGTATATCAAACACTAAAAGAGGTAGGGACTTATTAATTGATATACATTCATTTCTTTGTAGAATAAATAAGAAAGCCTAATTTCATAAAAATCTGAGGAGGGTCAGGTTAGAAATGTTGCTTTTTTTCTTTGATTTGACATGGAATGACCCATACCTATAACAAAGGTTAGATAAAAAAATAATCTTCATTGTTTACATTTATATGAAATTTTATTCTAAGTGTCATATTAAAAACTATGATGAAGCAAGACGTCAGTGAGCGATAACCACTAAATTTACACAGAATTCCACCCATTCATTCATGACATGCAACGTCTACAAAATTTTGCTAACAGACACCTAGATAGACATTTTACAATAAGGGTCAAATCATGTTCAGGATATCTCCAAACATGTAAATCTATTGAAAACAGAGAAACGTTCTGTTTAAAAGTAAATATTCATTAATTTTTATTTTTATTTTTATTTTTATTTATTTATTTATTTATTTATATTTTTTTTTTTGCGATGATGCTATTTTAAGTTTGTTTAACTGTGTTATAGGTTCTAGAATTAACTTTTTTTTGGAGTGGTGGTGAAGAAGGTAGATAGGATTATAAAGACAGGGATGGAACACGGGCGCAGAATTCATACCGGGATCCGTTTAAGAAATTTTTCTACCTACAATATCGTTGATTTAAGAAGTAGAAAATTTTCTTACATTCATAGTGGTATGAATTCTGCGCCCGTGTTCCATCCCTGTAAAGAACGATAAATTTAATCTGAAAATTTTCAGTGCAACTGCATATATAGCCAAAAACAAATCGATCAGTAGATTAAGCACCTCCTATGAAAAATCGACTCGTTGGATCACAACA